>CM035426.1:29004431-29689431 GCA_020310875.1 Ceratopteris richardii | reverse complement strand
AGCTGATTGAAGAAGAGGTCATCATGAGGCAAATTCTCAACGGCATTCGAAGTGATAAGCAATGGCAATCCTTCACGACGGCTTATGATCTCATCATGGATGTGCAAACTCCAAACTTCAACATCTTTCTTGGACAACTCTTCAATCAAGAAGCCAACAATAGCATAAAGGAAGGTAACTCTTATCATGGTAATTCAACTAGTGCTCTATATGCAGATAAGAAGGATAAGAAGCAGAAAGGAAAGAAGAAGAAAGAAGATGAAGAAGAGACTTCTCAAGCCAACTTCGCAAGCAAGAGCAAGTGGAAAGGGAAGAAGAAAGGACCAAAGCAAGACAAAGCCAAAGGTCAGAATGTTCAACCTTGTGCCATATGCAATAAGACCAACCACACCACTCAGAATTGTTGGTTCAATGGGAAGACCCAAAAAGGAAGTGGAAGAGGTGGATATGGAAGTAATAGAGGCAGAGGTGGACACAACTTCAACAATAACAATAGAAGCTATAATATAAGGGACTACAACAATTATTGAGAAGATCAACCACATGAAGACTCATTGTTTCTTATGTAGCTCTATTCAACTTTGGGTCTCAAACCCTAAGTGAGCTTGAAGTGTGGCATAAGAGACTTGTTCATGTGAATGAAAGAACCTTGAAGAATATATGCAGGGATCAAAGTGTTCTAGGACTGCCGAACATATCAAAGCAACACATGATCAATAGGTGTGATGCATGTCAGATTGGGAAGGCACAAAGCCAACCATTCAACCACAAAGGCTACATCCACAACAACTTATTGGACTTAGTATATACAGATGTATGGGGACCAATTCAAGAACCTTCATTGGCAGGATCAAGGTATTATGTCTCATTTATTGACGACCATAGTAGATGGACTATTCTATACTTTATCAAGAGTAAGAATGAAGTGTTTGATTGCTTCAAGTAGTATCTTGCACATGTGGAGAACCATATAGGTAGATCACTAAAGAAGCTCAGATCTGATGGAGGGGGAGAATACTTCTCCAAAGAGTTTGATGAGTTCTTGCAGGAAAAAGGTATCAAAAGGGAAGTGACTACTAGGTACTCTCCTCAACTAAATGGAATTGCAGAGAGGAGAAACAAGACATTGGTTGGATCAGCCCGAACAATGCTTGAAGAGAAGAACTTGCCACATTATCTATGGGCAGAAGCTATTTCAACTGTTGTGTACCTTGCCAATAGAATACCATCCAAATCACTTCAAGGTATGACTCCTTATGAAGCATGGCATGGAAGAAAACCTAGTCTTGGACATTGCAAGGTTTTTGGTTGTTTAGCTTATATTCATGTACCATCACAAATAAGAGGTAAGCTAGATGAAAGGGCAACAAAGGCAGTGTTTATTGGATATGATTCAACTCAGATGGGTTACAGGTTCTTCAATCCTTCAACCAAGCAATTCAGTACAAGTAGAGATGTTGTGTTTGAAGAACACAGGTCTTGGTATGATGAAGACAAACAAAAGGTAACACTACCATATGATCTTGATTCTGACTCTCATCAATTAGGAAGCAAGCATGATACACAGGTCCAGGATCCAAGAAGTGATACAGACGATGACCAAGATGAAAGAGAAAAGAATTACAAGCTATGGAAGTCAAGAGGCAAAGCAAAGATGCAAGAGGTTGGAGAATGCTCCAAACAAGCACCTAGAAGATCAACAAGAGAGAAGAAACAACCAGAAAGGTATGGATATGATTCCACATTTGTTACGAAGCATTCAATCTACTTGGCAAAAGACTCTATTTAAGAGGAACCCTCAACCTATGAAGAGGCAAAGGGAAACCCTAATTGGGAAAAGGCCATGAAAGAAGAGATAGATGCATTGAAGGAGATGGACACTTGGGATTTGGTTCCAATGTCGTCGAATCAAAAGGTAATTGGTTGCAGATGGGTATATAAAGTTAAAAGAAACTCAGATGGATCAGTTTGCAGGTACAAGGCAAGATTAGTTGCCAAAGGATGCTCACAAACTCATGGTATAGACTATGAGGAAACATTCTCACCGGTTGCAAAGATGACTACAATCAGGACATTGATAAGTGTAGTTGTTGCAAGGAATTGGAGACTCCTCCAACTTGATGTGAAAAATGCATTCTTAAATGGTTGGATAAGTGAAGAGGTATACATGTCACAACCACCAGGTTTTGAAAACCCTAATCATCCATCTTATGTTTGCAGACTTAAGAAAGCATTGTATGGATTGAAACAAGCTCCTAGAGCTTGGAATTACAGGTTGGTTACATATCTTCAAGATCAAGGGTTCAAAGCTAGCAGCTCAGATCCTTCTCTATTCATCAAAAGGGATCACAATGAGGTTATCTCTCTATGTGTATATGTAGATGATATTATTGTGACAGTTGATGATCTAAATGGCATTCAAAGGATCAAGAGACACATGCAAGAGGAGTTCAAAATCAGTGACCTAGGTGAGCTCACATATTTCCTAGGTATGCAGGTGATATACACAGATGAAGGAATGTATTTGACTCAAAGAAGATACATTCAGGATCTTCTTCTCAAGTTCAAAATGGAGAACACTAAACCTGCAGGTACACCTTTGGAGATGAATCATAAACTAAGTGTTTATGAAGGTGAGAAAATTGAAGACATTAAAGAGTATCAAAGCTTGGTAGGTAGCTTGATATATGCTACTCATACAAGGGCAGACATCTCATATAGTGTGGGAGTGCTTAGTCAGTTCATGCACTCACTGAGAAGACCACACAGGGATGCGGCTAAGAGAGTACTTAAGTATCTCAAAGGTACAATCAACGAAGGTATATTCTATCCTTACTCTTCAGATTTGGATATCAAAATCTATTCAGATGTAGCTTGGGCAGGAGCTAAGGATGATAGAAAAAGTACATCTGGTTACTTAGCATTTGCAAGTTCGAAGCTAGTGTCATGGAGTTCCAAGAAGCAATCAACAGTTGCTTTATCTTCAACTGAAGCAGAGTACAGAGGCTTGACCATAGCAACTCAAGAGGCAATATGGTTAAAATCATTGTATACAGATTTGGGACTTGTGAGTTCCAAACCTCACATATTTGGAGATAATGTAAGTTCCATGCATCTTGCGGCAAATCCTATTTTCCATGCGAGAACCAAACACATAGAAGTCCATTACCACTTCATCAAGAAGACGCTCATGGCAAAGGAGATTGACATTTCTTTTGTTCCTACTGAAAAGCAAGTAGCAGATATGATGACGAAGGCACTTGATGGAATAAAGCTTTGTAGATTCAAAGCTATGGCAGGTATTCAACCTATCAGAGAATGAAGAATCAAGCATACTTTAGCTTGAGGGGGAGCTGTTGGAACATCAAGCTTACACTATGCTTGAGGTGGATTTGATCTACATCAAAGGCTATCACGTCGAAAGAATATCCGTTGAGGAGTTCTTTTTCATATGCTCATTTATTGTATTTTTTTGAGAAATTTTTAATGGTTCATTTACCGTTGTAAAAGCCTTGAGCTTTACACATGTAAAGGTAGAAAGATAGAGCCCAAATCCCACACATTTTTGGTGGTTGAAGTTGCATTCAATCAAGCAAATCAAATCACCTAAAAGTAGATCAAACTAGATCTTCACTTTTACTAGATTGTAGGGAAGTGAATTGATTCCCTCCAACAACCATTCCCACCTTCATTTGAATTCAAATTCAACTTGTAAAAGTCATGGAACACTCATAGAGGCTATATAAGGACTTGAAATCACTTGTACATTACATGGAAGCAATATACGTACACTTGTGACCATCATTGTCTTGCTCCTTCAATTCTCTACATCATCTTCTTTGCCAATAGTAATCTTGGAGAGGCTGCTGATCTCTCTTCAGAGCTCCAAATTGAGTGCAATATGACTCATTGGAAAGGTATAAGTGTCTTCTTTATGTGTATAAATTTTAATAGCATTTGCTTTAGTAGATTGGGAGAAATCTGAGTTTTTCTGCCTCAAGGTCAATCTCTACGTATTCCTGAAAAATAGGAAGTACCACCGGTGAATGTCGCATTCCTATAGCATATTTTGCTTATTCCTTATAATTTTGTGCATTCCATACACTCAACCCTATTTTTATCACTCCCATAAAAGTATTTTTTCTAATTGTAATCACGCTGGTTGCTATGGGCATTTGAAGTTCATTGTCTCTTCCATAGATAGTAACTTTTTTGAGCTAATCGACCCACGAACCTATCTGTTTTGTATCGACTCATTCTCCTTTATGCTCCAAAGTACATAGTGTGTTTCTTTGCACTTATCACATGCTTATAAGGTCTATTTGAGTCTCCATAAGCTCAAGGGCTGGTCTTGTGCCGGTTGGCTTGACCAAACTTCGTCGCTTCGAAACACACTTTTCTACCTTCTACAAGCTTCTCCAAGTTCTTTCAATATACACACAGATTTACACACACACATAGACACACACACACATACACAGACACACTTACACATGCATACACACAAACATACACACATAGACACACACACACTTACACACATAGACACACACATACACACATATGCACATACAAACTTACACACACAGAGATACACACACACATATATAAACAAACACATAGACACATACAGACTTACACACACACATACACACATTCACACACATTTACACACACACACATACACATGCATATATACATATATATACAGATACACACACATATACACACATAGACACACAGATATACACACAGATACACACATAGACACATACACACTTACACACACACATACACACATCCACACACATTTAGACACATACATACAAATGCATAGACACATATATATAGATACACATGTATATACACACACACACACACACACACATACACACACATGGACACATACACACATATATATGCATAGACAGGCTCATAGAGACATACACACATATATATGCATACACACACATAGAGACACATACACATACACATGCATGCATACATATGCATACATAATGCATATGCATACATAATGCATATGCATACATACATACTTACATGCATACACACACATGCATACATTTGCATACATAATGCACATGCATATGGATACATACATGCTTACATGCATACACACACTCACATATACACCTACATACACATATACATGCATACATATGTACACGTATATATATTGATTTCTAACCTATTTTGTTTTATATGTTAGGTATTATGGATCCTAGTAGAGAGATAAAGGTGAAACTCACTCTCATAGAAAGTCTTATGAGAGCAAGGGTTCTGCCTGATACTCTAGGGATCATCATGCATGAGTACTCAGAGATGCCTGATGATGAGTTGGATTATACGATCCAAATGCTTACCTAGCAATCAGAGGAGGGCTCTTCTACGGCTCCACATACAGGAAGACAACTATCTGCTCATAGGTATGTTTTTTTCATAAACTTTTTTTAATGATATTATAACACATATTTTTATTATTTTTATCTATCTATTTTCAGTACACTATACCACCTCCAGATCATGATAGCAGAGAAAAGTTGCCTATGAGGACATGCATAGGCACCTTAGGGCTAGAGTGCGATATAGAGCCAAAGGGCAACATTGTGTACATAGGGAATGGATTTGAGTTCAAGAGAAGAATGCGGACATTATGTGACTCTTACTTGCGCCTTGTCCACTTATAGTGGAAGTAAGTATAAATTTTCATATAAATCGAAATAAATATCTTATGTTTTATTTACATGATTTTTTTTATTTTTGTAGTGAGCATGATGAGAGGGATAAAAAATACATACTTATTTCACTTGAGACAGAGTTTGGGATAGGATGGTCGCATAAGTGGTGTCTAAAAGAGATGCAGACACTTATGGCTCATCGTCACGATAATGCATGGTACACATTGCTTTTATGTATATATACATGGATATGAGTATGTGTGTTTATGTATGTATGTATGTATGTATATGAGAGAGAGAGAGAGAGAAAAGAGTGAGACTAGAGGTACAAATACATGCATACCCACACATATACATCATACATGCACATTTACACACATATGCACATACATGCACATTTACACACATATACACATACATGCACATTTATACATACACACACATACATGCACATTTTTACACACACATACACATGCATGCAGTTACACACATATAATGAATACACATAGACACATACACATACTCACATACACATACACATACTCACATACACATACTCACATACACATACACATGCATAATCATATGTACACACACATAGACTCATATAATCATATTTACATGCATATATACATATACACATGCATATGCACGTATAGAAACACATACATACACACATGCACACTGATATATATATATATATATATATATATATATATATATATATATATATATATATATATATATATATATATATATATATATATATATATATATATATATATATATATATATATATATATGTATGTATGTATGTATGTGTGTGTGTGTGTGTACTTAGATATCTATAAATAAATAAGTAAATAAATAAATCCTATTTCAGAAATCCTAATTGGAAAACACCAATTTTGATATTAGGGTTTTAAAACCCCTTATTTAGAAACGCTAATTCAGCCTTTTAGCCATATGATTGAAGTATATGTACACATTGCATCTATTCCTCTGATGTCCTACTAGAGAGATGTCTCTTCTCCCAACCTTATGCCTCTATATATAGCTACTCGAATCAACGAGGATCATAATATTTATCATACATCTCAATAAACATTACATCTAGCACTTCATGCTGGATTTCTTCAGCATATGGACTAACTCATCATGATCATCTTTGACATACACATCAATATATAGAAGAGCAATCAATGGTATTTCCTCATCATCCTCATGATCATTCATATGTCCCTCTTCATGGAGTGCAACATCATCCACATATATATCATTTTTTTGAACTCCATTCAATAACTTATCCTCTTTCTTATGAGTAAGATCATTGTCTTGCATCTTTGAACATACATCCAATGTGGCATCGATCAAAAGCATATCATGATATTGATCTCCAATTACACTATCCTTAAGTATGGCATCATGCTCTTCCTCGTCAACATACACATCACTCTCTAGAGGACCCATTATTGGCATGCCCTTCTTAGTAGACTCACTTTCTTGCATCTCTCTATGCATGTACAATGCAACACTATTCATGTCCTTGTCATTACCAATAGAATGACTCCTTTACACGTCCTTAGATTTAGCATCATGCTCCCTTAGAGTCTCTTCATATATTTTGGTCATTGGATCATATATGGCATTTGAATCATGTTTTTGAAGGGATACATCACTATCAATTTGCATTGAATCACTCCCCAAATCTTGTCTAGCATCATCACTTAAGGATGCATCTCGAGCTTTATCTTCAGAAAGATTTATTAGATTCTCTATTTGTATTTCATCTTTTATCTCCATTCGGTCACCTTTAAGCCTTCTAGATATCTCTATCTCTTTGTTTGCATCTTGAAGTCTTTCTTGATTTATTTGTTTTTCATATATTGGATGCAAAGAGTTTATCAGACTAGGGGAAGCCTCATCTGGCTTTCTTTTTTTTTTGTGTGTTTGATATTTGTTTGATTTGATTTGGATTGGCTTCCACTTGATCCTTTACCCCTCCCATCATTGGGTTTTGTGCATATATAACGCTTAAAGATGTAACCATTGTAAAAGTATCTATGGGCTCTTGGTATCTTGGATCCTTGAAGATTGAATCAACTACACTTGTAGGATTTTCTTGATATCCATGGTTATTAAAATGCTTGGAATCTGAGTATCATTTTCATCTGTATGAAGATCAGCTCTCCAATAATTTAGGAATTTTTTGATTGTCTATCGCTTCTTCAGGTATCTTCTCACAACTTCATGGACAATCCTCTATTAGCCTTAGTTTGGAATCCATGTCTTGCAGGAGTGGAATTAGTCCCTCTCGGACGTTAACATTTATTGCTTGTAGAAACAAAAACACTCTTTCATACATCAAACATTGCTTATCATGCTTTGACATGTCTTCTAATTGTTTCTCGAACTCTCTTTTAATTTCCATGATTGGTTGGTCCTTGGGCAACCCACCTCAGGAAGGATTTGTGAATCACTTTATCTATGTCATCTAGCATGAATTGCTTGAGGAGTGCCACTTTGTATTGATCCCATGATGTTTGTTTTATTTGCATGACCTCATCATGTAAATCAAATTTGGACACATAGACAAAGTTCTTGCATAGCTCCTAGTCCATCATCGGTGCAAACTGACACCTAGGCACTTTTCCTCAAGTTCATATTCTTTGCAGAACTTGGATATATTTTTCCCATTGAAAAATTGGCATCGCTTGATTAATTGTTCATGAAGAGATTGAATGGCTTTTTGTCACCTATCCTCCTGGTGAAAGCATATGAATTGGGCTAGAAGATCCTCCATGCTGATTATGCTAATCCTTCTGTCTCTATAACTCACTCCCCGCCTCCTTTCATGTTGGATTCACCACATATGTCGTGGAGATCTCAGAAAGGAGGGTGTAAAAGCTTGTGGAGAACTTCCCTTCATTATGCTGAATTAAAGGATATTACTTGGTACCCTCTAATATCTATACAAAATCTACCTTCACCCATGTGAGGTGAAGATAAGAGAAAAAAAATACCTATAAAAACTCTCCTCTCCACCACTTGTTGACCTTCAGATCCCACAGATGCAGGTATGCTGAGGATAGTAGAGAAATGAAATCTCACAAAAGTACTCAGAGAATAGAAAGAGATAAGAGACTAAACACCAGATTGGATACAATCTCCCCCCACATACTTTGATGGATGAGTTTATCATAGTATGTGTATTTATAGGTATTTCTTATTATGTCCTAAATAAAAGATACATGAGGGCGATTTTTTTGCTTCACACCCTCATGAATCATCACCTACCAAATCAAAACACAAAACACATTAAAAATATCAAGGCATTAAAATCCATTTAACATTCCATTATTCCATAAAGTATAACATGTCTCCCAATTGACGATCAATTGAACTCAGTTGATAAGAATAAAATAGACATGGATGTCCAATCACATGTCCCATGACTAAACAATCATAAGCATGTTCCATGCAAAAACACATGCATGGAACTGGAAAACTAGAATTTAATATGATTGTGAATGATAAGCAAATTAAATCAAATGTTCATAATGTGGAGTTCATGATGTCTTATGAATCCATTGAGATTCTTCAAGTGAGTGATTTTTATATTTAACCAAATATCTATGATATTGATTACCTCTGTGTGTAGTAGTAACATCCAAATCAATTATTTTCTTTGGAATTGAAATTTCAGCTCCTCCTCAAGTAAAGGAGGATCATCTAAAATAGGAGTGAGTGGTAATGTTCCTTTAAATTGTTTTAGTAAATTGATATGGAAAGAATTATGTATATTCCAATAAGAAGGTATATCTAATATAAAAACATTCTCATTTATTTTTTTGAATAATATGAAAAGGTCCATAATAGCGTGGTGCAAGTTTAACCTTAGGATGTTGTGCAATATTTTTCAAACATATTTTAATTATTTGTAACCATACAAAATCATTTTGATTAAATTCTTTAGCTACTCGCTTCTTATTAACATTATGCCTGTAATTTTCTTAGACTTTTTTTAATGTCTCATGAACCTCATGAAGTATGGAAATATGATCTTGTGCAAAAGAATCAGCCATAGGTATGTCAGTTCAAATGATAGACATGGAAGTAGGAAGCTTTTTACCATACAAAATTTCATATGGTGCACATCCAATAGTGCTATGTGTAGTGCTATTATATGCAAATTGTAGTAAAGGAAGTTTTTGATCCCAATTACTTGGATTATCTAAAGAATAACAACATAATAAATCCAAATTAGTACTATTCATAGCTTCACTTTGCCCATTACGTTTAGGATGAAATGTAGAGATGAAGTCTATTTTGGAACCTAAATTATGAAATAATGCAACCCAAAAGTGATTACAAAAACGAACATCTCGATATGAAAGAATAACTTCTAGAAAACCATGATGCGAAAAGATACATTTAATAAATAACTTAGTATCTTGGGGTGGAGAAAGAGTCTTTTTACAAGGAATAAAATATGCTTGTTTACTAAACCTATCAAGCAATTGTCCAAATCATATCATTATGTGATGAACTTGTAGGAAGAACAGTAATAAAATCCATAGAAATTTGTTCCGATGGTCCATTAGGTATGGGAAGTGGCATCAATAATCCAAATGATTTGCCATAATGTCTTTTCACATGTTGACACACAATGCAATGGGAAACATATTGTGCAATATCCTTTTCCATATGTGGCCAAAAGAAAAATTCTTTACATGTAGAAATAGTACTTTTTATGCCCCTATGACCCATATACGGTGGCTCATGCACATATTTCATAACAAATTCTTTAAAACCTTGTGTGATGCATAACTTGTGGTCAAAATACAAGAATCCATTATGAGAAGTGTAGTGATCCTCACTAAATGTTGTAGAATTATTGAAAGCATTCTATGTTTGTGAAAAAAACAAATTAGATGCATAAGTAGGAACCATGTCATGAAATGAATGAATATGAATAGTAGAAATATTATTGATTGAAACAATTTTTGTTTGTGGGGATGGGAAACAAATAAGGGCATCAGCTACAATGTTAGCTTTGTCAGGTTGATATTGAATCATAGGCTGAAAATCTTGTATGAATGAAGCCCATTTAATGTGCTGGTTAGAAATAAATGGTTGATTTAATAAATGCTTAATAGCTTGTTGGTCTATTTTGATTATGACTTCTGAACCCAGAAGGTAATGTTTTTGAATTTTCAAAGCATGCACAATAGCTAAAAGTTCCTTATCATATGTACTATAATTCTTTTATGAAGGTTTAAGTTTCCTAATTTTAAATGAAATAGGATGGTCATTTTGCATTAATACAGCACCTATACCTAAACCACTAGGATCTGTAACTACATGGAAAGGTTGTGCAAAATTTGGTAATTTCAAAACAGGTGCATGAGAGAGTGCATGTTTGAGTTTTTCAAAAAATTGTTGTTGTGGTAATCCCCATGCAAATTTTAACTTTTTCTTCAATAATAATGTGAGTGGGAGTGCTAAATAAGAAAAACCTTTTACAAACTCTCTATAAGAACTAGCTAATCCTAGAAACGAGTGTACATCATTCACAGATTGAGGTATAGGCCATTCTTGAATTACTTTAATTTTCTTTGGATCTATATGAACACCTTGACTAGAAACAATATTTCCTAAATAATATAATTCTTTTTGGAAAAAGTAACTCTTTTTAGGATTGGCATAAAGTTTGTTTTTGCATAAAAAATTAAAAACTATTGCTAAATGCTTTTCATGGTCATCGTCATTCTCACTATAGACAAGTATATCATCAAAGAAAAAAGAACAAAAGCTTGGTGTGCAAGGCAAAGGATCGAGCACAAGATTTCATCATAGACGTAGAGAAAGCACATAGATTACTTCATAATCCCAACAATGATTTTCATCACTAAAAAAATGTAAGATATGTACATCCGATTACCACATGTGTGACTCCATTTTGTGCAAGTCCAGAAGTCCTTGATCTTGAGGAGTCTAAGTAGAAAGCTCATACCAATTTTCGTAATTTTTGGAAGTTGTTAGGTACCTCAAATTAGCTGTAGAACCTTTTTTTTAACTATGTTGATCACTAGATGTGAAACCCATCAAAACTAGGCAAAAACTATAAATAGAGCTAGAGAGCTCATTTTGAGGTTGTTGTTGAACTTATGAGCTAGTAACTAGAAGAGCTATTGTAATTAGTTGATGATAAATATGAGTATGAGTTCTTTTCTTGCCTTCCATTGATCTCCATCGCCACTTTCCTTGTGTGTGTGTGTGTATGTAATCACATTTCTCACCATCACATCCATGCACTTCACTTGATCTTGATCTTCATATCAGCCTTACCTCTCTGCCCATTGACAATTATGAGGTGGAGCTCCTCACATTGGTACTCACCATTGTACTAGAGTGACACCAAATTTGGTGTCATTGCCTAGGAAGAGCTCTAGGTTGAGTGTGTGATGGTAAGTGTGTTGGAGAAAATTGTTGGAAGGTAAACTTTCTTTGTTGTTTTATTGTTTGTAGTTAGTTTTTACACACTTTTCCTCTAGTTTCATTCCCCATCATCATCTCAAACTCCAAAAAAATCACCAAAAATCTATCATATTCCCTCTTTCTCTTCTCTTTCCCTCAATTGTGTGTGTGCGAGAGTGAGAGAGAGATTTTGTAGGTGTTTTTTCGTGTTTTCTAGTGCACTAACTTTGCAGGGCAACCTCTGGACATCACAGATTTGCAAGAAATAGAGATAAAACTCCATTTTTTTCTCAAAATTTATCGTAGAAGTTGACCATCATGACTTTCAGACCAAGGTATGTTTGGGTGAACTTTTTGCATGAAGGAGGATCCTAGGTAAGCGCTTGCACATATCCATAGCTAGGTTTTTGAAATTTCATGCTTTTTTGACCATCGCGATGATGATACATCATCACAACTATTTCTAACCATTGGGACGGTCATTGACCATTGTGGCAATTGGCTCATGCCATCGCAATTGCATCACATTATCGCGATGGTGTTTGACAATCGTGATCCTGACTGACCATCATGGTCTTGATCGTTGTTGTGACTTGACAATCGCAATTGTCATTGATCATCATAGCTTGACTGTTGTGGCCTGATCATCATGATCTTGACTAACCGTCGTGGCCTGCTCATCGTGATCTTGACTGACCCTCATGGCCTGATCATCGCAATCCTGACTAAACATCGTGGCCTGATCATCCTGACCTCTCATCATCGTGGGTGTCACACCATCATGACTATGACACACCATCGCGATTGTGTTTGACCATTGCGACTGTCAGTGAGAACACCAAAATTAGGGTTTTTTAAATATTTTCAATTTTTTGGGGTATTTTTGGCCATTAATTGTGAACTCTTGTGTGTGTGGCATAGGGCAAAGGGAGGAGCAGACAGTACCTAGAACTCTTGGGCAAAACAAGAAGAACTACTTCAAAAGTCCAGGTGATCATCGTAAGTGGAATTTCCATTCTAAGTTGATGATTTCCTTGAGTAGATATACTTTGTGATAAACGGAGTGTTTTAGGACTCCTAGAGTAGCAAGGATTCGCTCTAGCATACTAAGTGACAAGTGGCTGACAAAAGAGAGAGGAAGTGGGTATAGGGATCAAGCCTAATGGAATTGTGTGATTTGATTACGCATCGCTCAAATGAATTAAAATTGAACATATCAAAATGACGCCTTGCGATAAACTTGAAACCGACAAGAAACTCTAAAGAAAATGCACAAAGAACTAAGTGATTGATCTAATCAAAAGGGTGAGCACGATAAGGTGAAATAAGGATTAATGAACCTGAGATCAGGGAAATACTTAGGAAAATGATAAGCAGAGTGTTTGATCTTTTGAGGCTAGTGTGAGAACTATAGCACAATCGTGGGCTCAATAGTTAGGCAGTTATCCATACAAGGTTAGTTCAGACACGAGTGACTCAAATATGTCTTTCAACACAGTGAGACCAGGGGTTTTGTTTAATATAGCCCAGCTAGAGAGGACAGAGGGACCCTACAAGACCTAGTTGGAGTACATCCGCATGAATAGATTGGGTGTCCAGGTATATGAAGATGGCCTTCGTAGGTTGGTAATTCAATTGAATAACCGTGATCAACCTATGGGATTAGAACATCCAGCCATGAAGTTTGAAAACGAGACTTACATAGATAAAGAAGGGACCATGTACATCATCACGAGTAAGGCAGATTCAACGAACGAACTAGGTGAGATGGTAAAAACTATAGACCTAGGTGTGGAAGGACAAGGGAAACAAATCAAAGAACCTAGAACACCTAGAGGAAAATCTATGCTAACAAGAGTGTTTACTCCTAAGTGGATGTCCCAGGACAATAGGATCATAGAACTGTTTTGGAATAAAGAGACCGATGAAGCTTTTTGGAGGTATAGGCCAGAGCACCCTACTGCTGTGGGAGCAAACATGATTTATGAAGTAAAGGACCCAAAGGTTCCAGGGAAGGTAGTATACTTAGATGAAACCTCAGAACGAGTGTATAAGGTCACAGAAGATGGTTCATGTGTATACATGGGGAGGAGAATTAGTTTTTCCACTAATAAGATCATAGGATTCTAAGGAGAGTTTGGGTATCGACACATCTCAAGGACATAGAGAGAAGAACAAGGAAGGACCGAAGAATATTTTCATCCATCGTCAGGAAGGGAAAGGTCCCCTACCGAAGGTGGGAGGGCTGAAAGAAAACCAATTAGGGATCATAGAGCTCACAGGGGTGGGGATGATTTTCCCCTACCCAGACCTAGAGATCACCCTAGAATGTTGAGGCCTACTCAACTAGTAAAGGCTATGAAGAATTCCTTTGACGGATCAAGAAATCCCTACGAGCATGTAGCAGAATTCAAACAAGTGTTACAAGCTGAACAAGTTGAAGACATGTTCACACAATTTAATGCCTTTGGACTCACTCTAAAGGGTGATGTGTTGGATTGGTTTCGACCATTGCACTAGCACCAATTTAGAGACATCCACCACATGATGGAGTCCTTCATTATAGATCTTCCCAAGAGTGGAACCAGACACAACACGTCTTTGTTAATACACACATTGAAACAAACCCCTCAAGAGACAGTGAGGATGGTCGGTCGAAGATTTAGACATTACATAGATAGATGCCCCCCATCGGAAGTACCCACTCAAGCCAAATTGATAGCTTTGTTCATAGACGGTCTATTGAGTGCTAAGCTTAGGTCATACGTATTCTTGAATGAACCAAGAACCTTGGATCAATCTCTACGCATCTGTGTAGACATAGAAGATAACTTAGGAGAAGAGTTGGAACTTCCCAAGTTTCACAAAGATTTTGATAGTACTATAGAGACCTCAGCCAAACGTTCCAATTCAATAGAGGACCTAGCAGAGCAAGTGGCCAAATGATTGGGAGTCTCTAGCAAACCTGGCATCAAATTAGCCCCCCCTCAAAGGTGTTACACTTGTGGAGATGATCATATGGCAAATATGTGCCCACATGCAATGCAACCCGTACGAAACTCTAATGGAGTGTACTGTACCATAGAGTGCAGATACACTAACCACACAGCTCAAGATTGCCCATATAATAAATAGGTGCTTAGGCAGGGTTACCCTCAACAATATCAACTAGGTAGATACCAAGGGTAGTACCAGCCACAGCAATACTACCGTACCCCCCCTCCTTATCAAGTTCCTTATCAAGCATAGCCTAGACCTCAACCTGTCCTAAGACAACAACCTCCACCCCCTGCTAATGTAGTTTCTATGAAGTATGCCACACCAGAGGAGAATTCAAATATGGCATTAGTACCCAGAACCCCTTTGATCACAGACAATGACCCTAATGCAAACAGTTTTGACTCCACCCATGTGGATAGCCCACCAACCTACTATACGGAGTCATTGAAAAACTTAGACCCATACTATGAGAATCTTGTATATGAGCAAAATTGGGAGCCAGATTATGCTCAAGTCATGTATACAAACCCCAATCCGAGACCATAGGCTAGAAAACTAAGACCCCACGGACCCAAAGGACCATGTTTTAAATGCCAAGGAGACCACTTCATATGTGATTGCCCACACACCGAAGAACCCCACTAATACCTCCATGAAAGTGACCCCCATCAATGTGATAAGAATTGTGCAACACACCAAAGGTTCCATACCCCAGTACATACCCATCCAGGCAGTAACTAGAGCCCAAGCACAAAGACAAATCCAACCAGAAACCCCTGGAAGAATAGCTGAAGCCAGCGATGTAAGAGAATCAACAGGAAAGAAACGAGAACTTAGAAAGAGTCATGAGAGTGATATAAGAGAAAATGGAGCAAAAAGATTAACAAGTTAGAGGAAAGCCTAAGGGAAACTAGAGCTAAAATCTTAGAAATGGCATCATAGGAGGCTGAACCACAGGTGATGACCTCAAAACTAGGATCAGTACTAGCAGCTCCCACCCCCGAAAACCTTTACATGATGTTCAAAGCTTATCAAGCTAGGATACAAGAAGGACCACAAGTAGGAGAATCCAACAAGAACTACCCTAGAGCCGACTTAGAAATGGAGAGAACCAAGTTGTGCATGAAAATGATTGAGTTAGCCCAAGCAATGTTTGAGGCATCACAGTACCTCAATTGGGAAGTTATGGCTAGGCTTGAGCTACATTTCCAAGGATTAATAGAGAGATTCGGGCAAATACAATCTAACACCACAAAAGTCATCTCTAGCACACAAACTAGCCGAGAAGAACCCTTGAAGACCACTCTATTCAAAAGGGTTAGGTTAGGCTTAGAGAATCATCAGCCAAGCTACATGGACTCACATGCCATCTTAAGAGAGATTCAAGAAGAAAAATGGAGGTAGGAACAAGAATCATGGCCACCTATACCAGAGATTGATGACTCGGGAGAACAGTTCCCTGCGCATATCCCCATCTATTTATGGAGATCAAGTGGATGATTGGCCTAGTGAGCATACTAGTTTCAAATCTAACTCTTTGCAAGAATTACCTCACTTCACGGGACCATGGGAAGACCGATCAATTCAAGTGAAGGCCCCCACTATTCTAGTAAGGGGAGAGGACTAAGTTCTTGCTAGGAATACAGAGGCCATTAGGAACACCAAAGTTCAATGTCATTTAACTTTGGAAGAGCTATTGAGAATCAAACCAGAAATATGGAAACATGTAGCATATCAGTTCCCAGAGATAGCTACAACTTAGGCAGTTGAATGCTGTGGAGAGGAATTACACCACTACTAAGGGAGAGGGGTTGGGAATGGTCTATGCCGTTAAGAAATTTGACCATTATTTATTGGCAAATAAGTTTAAGTTTTTCACAGAACATTAGGCTTATCATAAAAACTTGAGTCTCTCATATCATAAAAACTTATGTTATAATTGAAGCAAGTGTTGACGACATGAAGAGTTCACTTATGAACTTGTAACCTTTTGAATATTTATCTTATGTAAAAGTTGAAGAATCAAAAGTGGTTGAATCCACTTGATGAGTAGGAAAAGGAGATCTATGAATTCGTGATTGAGTTAGATAAGATTCAATCACTAAGAAATAGGGAAAGTGATTTAGGTGAGCAAGATTTCAAATTCAAATCTTGGCTCCAATCCTCAATATATATACATGTGATTTAGTCGTGAGATTAGTCTCCACTTTAACAAAGCTTCTTGCCATATTAGAGTGTGATCTCAAGGCACACACATGTACCAATAATGCCATTGTAATTTCCATTCAATTTACATTTGATTTTATCATTATCTATGACCATATATCCATGCTAATGTGAGTGAATTGTTCACTCTCATAAATCTCAGGTTTTTAGTGAGATTGCAGAGATGATTTCTCTGAGCATGGTGCATCATTTTGAGTGATTTAACTTTGTAATGGTAGCTTTCTAAGTCTAACTTTAGGTTACAAAGTTCCATTTCATTGGATCTATGAGCTTTGAGTAATGTTCATCAAAGCTTCACTATGTATTCATAACTGTTACCTCCTCAAAAGTCGGGTTTACATAGGTGGATTGCTAAATCAATTTCTCATCATAAAATCAATCATTTTCAGTGAAATAACTTCCAATAGGTTGCTTTGCTTCCCAATTAGATTCTTCTAATAGATATATGGTCAATTTTGATCAGAGAAAGAGAACTGAGTAAAATAGTGAAGGTCATCTACAAAATTAGAAAGTCTTGGCTAGTTGACCTTTAGTCAAACTTGTCTGTTTTGATTCATCCTTTTGAGAGTGATCTTCCAAGGTACATAGGGTGTCTAATAGATCCATTGGCAAGCTAAAAGGGCTCACCACATATCTCTGGAGCTTCTTTCGCAAGTGTAGTGCAAAGATTTTGCAGTACCACTTCATCTTCATCAAGTACCAATCCATCTCTTCACATTTTTTATGAGGAAAAGAAAGGTAGCAATGGAGCTTGAAACAACAATTGAAACGCAGTGGATTTTTTTTCAAAAGGAAGTTCAGCCTAGGCCTAGTCTTTGGACTTTAATTAAAGAAAGAAAAAGTTACAAGTGAATGGGACTAGTGCCCTTGGGACCCCCCCGAATCCCATAATTCAAGGGCAGAACGTGCGAGGCTAGAGAGAGTTACAAAGGATGTCTCCACTGTTTAGGCATCATAAGGTGTTTCTCATCAAGAACAACAAAATCGATGGAATTTGACTCTAGAGGAAGCTCCTAAATTTAATGCTCAATGGGAGGCACATGCTCAAGGGAGTCTACTAGGATTGGAACAAGGGGATTCCGAGAATTGGTCAACAGAAGAAGGATATGAGAACTAGAGAGAGCATGGGGGAATTCGTAATCATTGTCATACATGGAATGATCTTCATAGAGAGGGAGATACATATGCGAGGAGATCATGGAGAATGCAGGGGTTAGAGTCTTTGAGTGTCGTTCCGTTTGTGGGAAGACTCCGTACAAAATACCCATGAGTATAATTGTACAGGACTTCATAGACAACTGCTAAAGGTGTGCTCACCCTATAGAGGATGTATTGCTTGAACTTATTTTGCAATATGTCTGTATTGATTGAACTTATCTAGCAATATGTATGAGACAACTGACAATGAACATGCAAAAAGCCATTGATGTGGATGAATATTTGCACCTCATGAAAGAAAAGTGAGAGAGGAACTTTTACTAGTATTTGTGCCGTCACATCCACTAGTGCAGCATTGGGTGTCAGTTCTCCAAAATAAGCTCAGCCCAATACCTATTTTCAGTGTGTTGTTAAGATGCATGTATGTAAAAAGTTGAGATTGGAACCGTTCACATGCTCTGGCTAGTTACTTATCTTGAACTTTTGCACATTTCTATATATCTGCTTATGAAGATACATATGCATTATATGAAAATTAGAACAGCTCGTTGTCCCATTTTCTGTTTATCGCTTTTGGTGATCATTTTTTTCCTCTTTAGTCTGACAATGTAGAGAATTGAGATCATAAAAAAGTTTGATTTTGGCAAAAGTTTGTTCTAAAAGGTCCAGAAAGGATCTTTCATCTTTTTATTGTACCTTTTGTAATTCAGGGCTATCTCATAAGAAGCACCTCTTCAAAGGCAGCTGAAAAAAAGGGGTGGAAACCATTTCCCTGCCACTAGAAGTTTTTGGAAATGGTTCTGTTAGCAGGCTACAAATTTTCAGGTCCCAAGGATTTATAAAGGTCTTGTCAGGTCATAGGTAAAATGTCACACATAGTCCACGTCTCGTAGAATAGTTGGTTGAGCTTTGGCCTCTTGAGGCGGAGGTCCAGGGTTCAAGTCCGGGGCTGGACATGTTATGGCTTAGGCCAGTTAAACCATTTGTAACCATGTTTCCTTCAGTTGTAACCATGTCTCCTTGTCTAACCCCTGCTTTGTGGGATACGGGGGGTCCCACGGGTGCTATGCCCATTCACTTGTATAGTTGTAATTTCAAAGTTAAAGTCAAGGGGAGTAGGCTTCAGCTGAACCTCCATTTTTTTTTAAATGTCACACAAAAAAATCCACATATTAGAGGTATGATATTGTTAGCAGGCAATATGCTAACTAATCTTTGCGCAGGTGGGCCCTCCTAAATTCCATGCAATTATTAGAGCATAGCATCTGAGTTTCCTACATCTACGAAATAACGTTTCCACCAAATGTCATGTCTGAACCTTTCCTTTTGGAAACAGTACTTGACTTGGGTGGGCCCTTCAAACCACTACTCTTTGTTCAAGGAAAATTTGCATCAAGTTGTCTTATTAAGCGAGGATTCATGCCTGTTTCACCTTTGAATTAGTCTTATGTGTTTTCTTATTTTATGATATAATACTTTTTGTAGGATTCATTTATGCTTAATCTAGGAAGTGCCTTGGCTGAATTGGGGAGATTTCTTATTTATGAGGCTTCTCGAGATTGGTTGTTGATAGTCAAAGTTGAACTCCAAACTCCTTATGAGGTTGCAAATGTGGACTTTATCAATCCAAAGGAACCTATTTGCATCATTCCTATTCTACTTGTGTTAGTGGAGAATGCTTTCTCTATTTTACAAGCAACTCAAACTTATCATATTAGTTCTTAATTCATTGAATTGAAGCTTTTTATGAATTGGAAACAATGTGGTTGGATTGTAAATGGCTCTAAGAGAGCTCACGATGAGTATACAACAATAGTGTTATACTTTATGGAATCATGGAATGTTAAATGGATCTTAGTGCCTTGAGGTTTTTAATGTGTTTTGTGTTTTGATTTAGCAGGCGAAGATTCATGAGGGTGTGAAGGTGCATGGACTTATTCAAATATCTTTGGAGATATAGTAGATCACGATTCTTTAAATAAAGCAAAAGCACACTTTTGAAGTGCCACCTTCATGTATCTTTTATTCAGATGTAATGAGAAATACCTATAAATACGTATACTCTGATAGACTTGTCCATCAAAGTATGTGGGGGGAGATTGTACACAATATGGTGTCTAGTCTCTTGTCTCGTTCTATTCTCTAAGTAGTTTTGTGAGATTTCATTTCTGTACTATCCTCTGTGGACGTGTATCTATGGGATTTGAAGGTCAAAAATGGTATCAAAGCCAAGGTGCATCTACAAAGGTGGGTCTATGAAGCTATTTCTTTTGCACATGATGAGAGTTTCAATCCTTCACCAAGTCCATTCGCTTACAACAAATGCGTCAACGACAACTACCAATCAAGCCCAATTTTCCTTTCAAGTGTCCCTTCACTAGTCTTTCTTCTCCTACTTTTCAATGCCCACCTACTTTCCAATGCCCCCCCCCCACTTTTCAATGCCCTCCTCAATCCAATTTCTCACCAGTATCCAAGACCACTCCCCTACAACCCACAAAACCTCCAACCCTTCAAATTAGAATGATGGATGTTCAACAAAAGAGGCCCCGTATCACTTGCTAGCATTGTGGTAAGATTGGTCACACCAAAACTAAATGTAGGATTCGAATTAATGACATGAAGCCTGTCGGAGCTCAAGTAGACAACATGGATGTTGTTCTTGAAGACATTCAACCTGATAGGATTGAAGAAGCATTGAAACAGGATCTAAGTACCTTGGGTAATAGAAGTTCTATCTATTATTTACTTTGCATGCAAGGTACTATTAATGGTAAAGTTGTTAATATTTTACATCATGATGGTACTTCGCATGATTTTATTTCTCATACATTAGTGCAAGATCTCCAATTAAACCCACTTCTCTATGTATAAAGTTAAAGCTGCATTTCAAGGAAATAGATATAATGTTACAAATGAAGTGCATAACATTCAGATTTGTATAGGTTCATACATAGATGAATGCACATTCTTAATTTCTCCTTTGTAGTCCTATGATGTTATACTTGGTATGCCTTTTCATCACCATTATAATCCATGCATTGATTATCACACACACACAATTAGTTTTAAGTTTAACAATCATGATATTTGTTTGTTTGCAATGCATGCCTTCCAACCATTTCCATTAATTAGTCATACTCAAGTCAAACATACATTTAGGAAAGGCTACAATTCATGTATTGTTTTTGTTAATAACATAGTTGATTATACACACACTTCCTAATGCACATAAATCATTTATGGACTCCTATAAGGAATGTTTTATGGTTGATTTTCCTTCTAAACTACCATGTAGGGGATCTCTTGACCATAGTATAGACTTAATTCTTTGTAGTTCTCCTCTCCATAAAGCACCTTATAGGCATGGACCTTTACATCAACAAGAAATAGCTAATCAAGTTAAGGAGTTACTCCATAAAGGACTAATAAGACCTAGTTCTTCTCCCTTTGGAGCACATGTTCTTTTAGTAGAGAAGAAGAAAAAGACTTATAGGATGTGCATTGACTATAGAGCACTCAATAAGATCACAATTAAAAATAGATATCATATTCCTAGGATAGATGTTAGAAAAATTGATCTTAAATCTAGGTATCATCATATACGAATGACACAAAATGACATTTATAAGACTACCTTTAGAACTCAAACTGGTCACTTTGAATTCATGGTAATGCCTTTTGGACTTACCGATGCACTTGTTACATTTGCACGCATGATGAATAACATTTTTCTTGAATACCAAGTGTCACTCTAGTACAATGGTGAGTACCAACGTGAGGAGCTCCACCTCATAATTATCAATCCGTAGAGAGGTTAGGCCGATATGAAGATCAAGAGCAAGTGAAGTGCATGGGTGTGATGGTGAGAAATGTGATTACATACACACACATGCACACACACACACACAAGGAAAGTGGTGATGGAGAACAATGGAAGGCAAGAAAAGAACTCGTACTCATATTCATCATCAACTAATTAGAATAGCTCTTCTAGTTATTGGCTCATAAGTTCAACAACAATCTCAAAATGAGCTCTCTAGGTCTATTTATAGGTTTTGCCTAGTTTTGACGAGTTTCACATCTAGTGACTGGCATAGTTAAAAAATAGGTTCTACATGTAATTTGAGGTACCTAACGGCTTCCAAAAATTTTGAAAATTGGTATGAGCTTTCTACTTAGGGTCCTCAAGCTCGGGGACTCCTCGACTTGTACAAAATGGAGTCACACATGTGGTAATCGGATGTATGTACATATATTACATTGTTATAGTGATGAAAATCCATCTTGGGATTATGAAGTAATCTATGAGTAATTTATGTGCTTCCTCTATGTCTATGACAAGATTATGTGCTCAATCCTTTGCCTTGAACACTCCCCTCCTCCTCATTTGAGTCGTCCCTGCGAGAACCTGATTGTGTGTGAGTAATATAATTATGGAGAAGTTCTATCGCCAGGGTATGTTCCGTGACTTGAATGCCCCTGATAAGATCACATTCTAGCTTCTCCCAATTGATTCGCTAGGGTTTGTCCGGAGGTGGCCTCAAATAATGCTCTGAATACATTACATGTTCGCAGGCAAATAAATGAAGAAAATGAGTGAGCCGGATGATAAATACTTTTGAGTGGTATTCCCAAAAGCCAGTAGTAAACATGTCTTCAAATGTCTGCTTGTAGCAGGCGGGCATATATTTTAGTATGGAGTTCCATGCATAGCATACTTTGAGTGAAGGTGTCGTGCTCATGTCATATACTAAATCTAAATTGCCATGTTCAAATACGGGTGTGTTCACCGTTGGAGCCTTGGCATGTCATGGAACTGATAGTTATGATAGTTCCCTCAGACATGATCAAGACTATGTGTCACTAATGTACAATGATCCTAGAGCATCAGTACCTCCAAGGCCAATGAGTAGACCACCTGCCCCTCGAGGACCATGTTATAGATGCGGAGGTGATCACTTTATCTGGGAGTGCACATTACCCAATCCACCTCCTCATCATAAATTTTGGGAAGGCTACTACAATGATTGTGGCAAGGAACACCTTTTGAACACCTAAAAATCCGAATAAAATCAATCCCACTATGCAAATAAATGTTATACAAGTGGTAGAGTCATCAGGGAGTGATAAGGAATACATTGTGCCATTGAAAGCAATGACTAGGGCAAAAGCAAGAGAGACCCCGAATAAATCCGAAGAAAATGATAACCAAGACAAAGAGTTGAACACCCCAACACCACAAGTAGTTGCAGATTCTGAAGAGTCTAAGAAAAGTACTAAGTCTAAATGAACCCAAAGATGGAAGACTCATAGAGAAAAGATAAAACACAAGAAATCACAACAAAAGTTAGAGAATGAGAACAACAAGCAGAACCAAGATGAGGAACAGGAGCCTAAAGGAAAACCTAACCAAGAAATAGAGGAACATCAAAGACAAGAGGCAGGATCATTTTTAGCCGATCCAATGCCAGAAGATTTATCCATGTGGATTAAAGCTTATGAAGCACAAATAAAGGCAGGCCCCTCAACAAACTTTAGAAAAACTTGTTCAACCACTACTCAGCACAAGGATTCCCGAAAAAGAATTTCAGGAATGTGTAGCACCTAGTCATCCTAGGGAAGGAAAGAAAACCGAGAACTATGAAGAAAAATGCCATGAAAGTAAAGAAGAAGGATATGTAATCTCTGAAGTAGATGTAGAATGGCCCAGAGACTTATGGACAAGAGTCCAAGAAGATAGATGGAAGAAAGCAGAACAAATTGAACCACCTTTTGAAGAGTTAGAAGCAGTAGGTGAGCTTGAATTGTCAACTCCTAAATTAAACCCAGAAAAATCATCTCAAATTGATGACAACAAAGATGATGAAGACAGTGTGAATGTATTACCAAACTATATGGGGGAATATGAACATAACTCGGAATTACATCGTGGTCCCTCAGTAAGGAGAAAGGAGCAAAACCCATCAATCTGAACCTCTGACATAATACAACACCTTAAAAAAGTAAAAATACCATATACTCTGACTCTAGATTGAAAGCGAAGCCTCAATTAAGATAGAAAATCACTAACCAGTTGGAGACAAAGTCAGACAAAAACAAGATGTGAGATGAAGTAGCCACTGTTAAAATCCCTGTTGACAAGGTTGGAGATTTCAGTGAGGGAGATGAAGGAAACACATGCCTCCCTAGCACTTATAGAGGTTATACCACTAAAGCCATATTAGATTCGGGAGTTAGAGTGGGAATTGTGACCAAAGAAATATGGGAGAAATTGTCACACTGAGCTTAGGACTGAGCAGGTGTCAATACAGAAATAGAAAGTTTTTTGGAGTTGTGAAGGTTCAAAATCATCTGTTTTGATTTGGTCATTACTCAATCACTTTGTAAAGCACATATATAGTTTCTTGATGTCATTTGGAAGCCCAAGGAGTCTCCTAAGTATATCTAAAGAGAAAGGAGGGCAGGTGTGAAGCAGGATTTGCAGCACCAGCTTGATCTTCTGATTGCATCCAGCCATCACATCCAACAGTGGTATCAGAGCAAACAAGGTAATTATGGGTGATGGTTTCCCTTCCTTTATTGACAAATTGGATAGAAATAATTACCAGGCTTGGTCATTGAGAATGAAGACCTATCTACAAGGGAGAAGCTTGTATGGATACATATCAGGAGATGAGGAGTTGCCCTCATTCAAGACCAGAGGCCTACCTACAAAGGATGAACATGAGAGGCTCAACCAATGGTGTGCAAAAGATGCTTTGGCAAGGTCATATCTCCTAAACTCTATCTCTGATTTCCTTCTACCTCATGTGAGGAACTGTAAGACTTCCCAAGAGACTTGGGAAACCTTGTCAACATATTTTTCATCAAGCACAAGGGCCAGAAAGAATCAGCTATGGATTGAGTTTACAACTCTTAGGAAGCAATCAAAACAATGTGTCTCAGATTTTGTCACCAAAGTCAAAGACATTGCAGATCAACTTGCAAGTGTTGGAGAAGAAATTGAAGAAGAGCAAATAGTCAGACAAGTGATCAATGGACTAAAGGCAGATGACAAGTGGGAGAGCTTTACCACTGCAATGGACTTGTACATGGACATCCAAGCACCTGATCTAACAACTCTGATTGGACAACTCTTTACACATGAAGCAAAGATCACAAAGAATGGAGAGCAATCAAAAGGTAACAATCCCTCTGCCCTATATACTGATAAGAAGTCTAAAGACAAGGGTAAAACCAAGAAAGGTTTTATGCATGAAGATTACTTGGAATTGGTGCATACAGATGTTTGGGGACCAAGCAAGGAGCCATCCATATCTGGATCAAGGTACTATGTGTCCTTTATTGATGACTATAGCAGGTGGACTGTCTTGTACTTCATGAAACATAAAGATGAAGTATTTAATTGTTTCAAAAGGTATCTTGCATTAGTTGAGAATCAAACAGGTAGACATTTGAAGAGGCTAAGATCTGATGGTGGTGGAGAATACTTCTCCAATGACTTTGAAGAATTCTTGCAGGAAAGAGGCATCAAGAGGGAGATTACCACAAGGTACTCACCTGAACAAAATGGGGTAGCTGAAAGAAGGAATAGACTTATTGTGGAGACAGCTAGGTCTATGCTTAATGAGAAAAAACTACCAAATTATCTTTGGGCAGAGAGTGTATCTACTGCCACATACTTAATCAACAGGTTGCCATCAAAGACACTTGATGGAATGACACCCTATGAGGCTTGGCATGGTAAGAGACCATCTCTGGATCATTGCAAGATCTTTGGGTGTGTTGCATATGTGCATATTCCCTCACAGGTAAGGGGAAAGCTAGACCCTAAGGCTGAAAAGTGTATCTTCATTGGTTATGATTTGAATCAGAAAGGATACAGGTTCTATAACCCCTCAAACAAAGGCTTCAAGGTAAGCAGAGATGTCATATTTGATGAAAATGACTCATGGTATGAAAATGAGTGCAGGAAAGTTAGCCTACCTTATGATATGGAAGAAGACTTTCCAAAACTTATCAGGCAAGAACCAACTCAGAAGGAGGACACAAGTTCAGATGATGAAGACACCATCAACATTGAAGAGTTCAAGGCTTGGAAATCCAAAGGGAAGATGAAGATGAAGCAACTAGAAGACAATCCAGAATCCTCAACTCAAGCTATGAGGAGATCTCAAAGAGAAAAGAAGAAACCAATTAGGTATGGGTATGATACTTCACTTGTAACCAAGCACTCTGTATATCTTGCAAAGGATATCTTGAATGAAGAACCAGGTACATTTGAGGAAGCTATTACTAAACCAGAATGGAAGGAAGCAATGGATGAAGAAATGGAGGCTCTCAAGGAGAGTGATACTTGGGACTTGGTACCCAAGAAGGACTCCATGAAGGTGATAGGATCCAGATGGATCTACAAACTCAAGAGGAACTCAGATGGTACAATAAACAGGTATAAAGCTAGGTTGGTAGCCAAGGGTTTTGCACAAACCCAAGGCATTGATTATGAGGAGACATTTTCTCCTGTGGCCAAGATGCCAACTATCAGAATCATGGTGAGTGTAGCTGCATCCAAGAATTGGAACATGTACCAATTGGATGTGAAGAATGCATTCGTAAATGGATGGATATCTGAAGAGGTCTACATGTCACAACCACCTGGCTATGAAGATCCCAATAAGGTAAATCATGTTTGTAAATTGAAGAAGGCTCTGTATGGTTTGAAGCAGGCACCTAGAGCATGGAATTACAGGTTGACAACCTATCTCTTGGATCAAGGATTTGTGATGAGTAAAGCAGATACTTCATTGTTTATAAAGAAGAACAATTCAGAGGTAATATACCTGTGTGTCTATGTTGATGACATCATTATTACAGGAAATGATGTTCAGGGAATTAGACACATCAAAAGTCAAATGATGAAGGAATTCAATATCAATGATCTTGGATTGTTGAAGTACTTTCTAGGACTTGAATTGGTATACAAAAATTCAGGTATATTTATTACTCAGAAGAAGTACATTCAGGACATGGTTAAGAAGTTTAATTTGCAGGAAGCTAAAGTATCAAACATTCCTATGGAGGTCAATCACAAGCTTAGTGCACATGAAGGAGAAGAACTCAAGGATATTACAGGTTACCAAAGTTTGGTAGGTAGTCTTAATTATGCTACCTTAACCAGGATTGATATATCATATGGTGTTAGTGTACTTAGCCAATTTATGCATAAACCAAGAGTACCACATTTGGAGGCAGCCAAGAAAATAGTAAAGTACCTAAAGGGGACACAAAATCATGGTTTGTACTTTCCATATTCATCAGACATTGATATCAAAGTATACTCAGATGCAGATTGGGCAGGTTGCAAAGATGACAGGAGGAGTACATCTGGTTACATATGCTTTGCAGGTGATAAACCAATTTCTTGGTCATCCAAGAAACAACCCACAGTAGCTCTATCATCTACTGAGGCAGAGTACAGAGGGCTAGCCAATGCCACTCAAGAAGCCATGTGGTTGAAGTTATTATATTCAGAATTGGGTCTATACACAAGGCCACCAATCATATTTGGTGATAACACAAGTTCTCTTCACCTAGCAGCTAATCCAATTTATCATGCTAGAACAAAACACATAGAGGTTCATTACCACTATGTGAGGGAGAAATTACTTAGCAAAGAAATTCAATTATCATATGTGTCTACTAATATACAATGTGCAGATTTGCTTACAAAAGCTTTGGATGGAAGCAAGCTATGCAGGTTTAAATCCATGATTGGATTACAGGATATCATTGAAGATTAAAGATGAAGACTCAAGCAAGTGTTTGGCTTGAGGGGGAGCTGTTGGTGCAAACAAGCCTTAACACTTGGCTTGATCTTGTACCTTGAAGAACATTGGATATCAACCTTTGAAGATTTTACAAGAGCTTGGAGTAATTCAAGAAGACTTCATTTGAAGGAATACCATAGGAACACATGCCTATGCTTAGTTACTCTTTACTTCATGTAAAAGTCAATATGACTTTATGTAATCATACCTACCTTCAAAAGTCGTGGAATTTGAAAGGTATGAATGGAGAGAATATCTCCATGTGATTAGATGAGAGATTTGAGGGAGCCTACATTTGAATTTGAAATTCAAACACTCTTCAAAACTCCTATAAAAAGGCTATGTAAAAGTCGCGGGTTAGCTACACTCTTTCCGAGGCAATTCCAAGCAAATCATTGAGTGTGTGTGAGCTATACTTTAGCCTACACCTCTGAGTACCATTGAGCATCACATTACATGCCAATGGGAATGTACAATCATTATAGTTAATCAATATACATACATTCATAGTCTCTGTTTTCTCTGAGTGACTACCTCCAAGTCTGTCAACTTCAACAGGGCATATCTCAAGATCTACTGAACCAAATTGGATGATTCAAAGCTCATTGGAACCAGCTCAAAGCATTCTACAACACTACAAAATTTCAAGTCATTCTATTCAGCCAATTGGGAGAAATCACTGTCGAAGCAGTCACTGGTATATTTCTATGTTGTTCCTAAAAAGTCGGGGGTGTCTCTGATTTTGCTAAAGATCATGCTCAGTGTATAGTTTGTTAATTGGAGTGATTTAACTTGCTAATGGTAGCTTGTTAAGTTAATTTAATACTCCTAGAGGGAATTAATCCAATTGCAAGTGTGCTGGTCACACTGAGCTTAGGACTGAGCAGGTGTCAATACAGAAATAGAAAGTTTTTTGGAGTTGTGAAGGTTCAAAATCATCTGTTTTGATTTGGTCATTACTCAATCACTTTGTAAAGCACATATATAGTTTCTTGATGTCATTTGGAAGCCCAAGGAGTCTCCTAAGTATATCTGAAGAGAAAGGAGGGCAGGTGTGAAGCAGGATTTGCAGCACCAGCTTGATCTTCTGATTGCATCCAGCCATCACATCCAACAGGAGTGTCTAGAACTATAGAAGATCCTACTTACATGCCTCAAATATTCTTAGATGAAGAATTCAAACCCCATGATTGGATGGAGATTCTAGCCACTCTTGACGTATGTGTAAATGAAGAAGTAATAACTATGAATGAATGCGTAGATGAGGAAGGATATGATGTAAACCTATACATGGCTGTTCTCCAAGAAGCAGATGAAGGAGAGCTAATTGAAAAATATTGGAATGAAGATTACGAGAGCATAAAAATGGAACTGGAACCTATTGAGGAAGAAGGAAGAGATTGAAACTAGCCTAGATTTGACTCAAGACATGCTACAACCTGTAACAGACGAACCAAACGAGGAAAAAGAAAACAAAAATAGCACACCTCAAGATCAATTCGAGGTACCTGCGCATTTCAAGAAGTATGAAGTAGAAGATAGAAAGATTGCTATTCACATGCCAAAATGAGAAGCACAACCAAGGATAGCATATGGCAATAAAGAGTAGACCAAGAAGATTGTAGTAGCTATTGAAGAAGGAGAAGAGAGATGCACCTTCATAGGACAAGATGTCTCTTTGGAGGAAGAACAAGAATTAATACAACTTATAAGAGAGTATCGAGATGTCTTTGCATGGGCTTATAAGGATTTAAAAGGTGTAGACCCTTCTATTTGTGCTCATCGAATCCCTATGACAACACAAGCCAAGCCCTCCAAACAAAGACCATACACCTATAATGATGTTTATTCGGCAAAGATTAAGGAGGAGATAGATAAATTGTTGGATGCGAGCTTCATTTATGAAATTGAACACACGGAATGGGTATCACCATTAGTGGTAGTGCCGAAAAAGAATGGCAAATTAAGGGTGTGCATTAATCTTAAAAAGGTAAACGCAGCCACCATACGTGATAGTTGCCCATTACCCATCACAGTCCATCTATTGGAAAGGGTAGCAGGCAAGGAAGTCTATAGCTTCCTTGACGACTTTTCATGATATAACCAGATAGCCATTGCTCCTGAAGACCAACATAAGACGACCTTTGCAACTGAATGGGGAGTCTATGCTTTTAGGGTTATGCCATTTGGTCTAACTAACACCCTAGCCACTTTCCAAAGACTGATTTGCCATGTGTTCAAGGAAATTTTGAGAAAGCGTATGGAGGTAAACATGGATGCTTTATGTACCTATTCAGCTATAAGACTAGAGCATATCCCAGAACTAAGAAAAATATTTTCCAAATGTCGTCAGTATAGAGTATGCCTTAATCCGGAAAAATGTGCCTTCATGGTTTGACAAGGAAAGATCTTAGGACACATTGTCTCTAAGAATGGAATTTCCACTGATGAAGACAAAATCAAAGTAATTCTGGATTCGCCAAGACCAAAGACCACTAAAGAAGTGCAAGCATTTATGGGACGTTGTGGATATTATCGTAGATTCATTCACATGTATGCCATAATTGGGAGGCCTCTTTATGGATTGTTGACTCAGTTTACTTGAACAGAAGAATGTGAAAAGACGTTCAACGAATTAAAGAGTCATTTGAGTTCAACACCAATTTTGAAAGTACCAGATTGGAATAAACCATTTCATATTCATGTGGATGCCTCCAAGTTTTCCACTGGTTGCATCTTAGCATAGCCAACAGATATAAGAAAGCTAGACCACCCTATAGCCTATGCTAGTAGATAATTAAACCAAGTGGAGTGTAATTATACCACCATGGAATGAGAAGGCTTAGGAATGGTATATGCAGTGAAGAAATTTAGACACTACTTATTGGCAAACAAATTCAAATTCTTCATTGATCATTAAGATCTATTATATTTAGTCAATAAGCCTTGTAATACCGGATGACTAGTATGATGGTTTCTATTGTTAATGGAATTTGATTTTGAAGTAGTAGTCAAAAAAGGAAATACACACATCCATGTTGATCACCTATCAAGAATGACACATGGAGAACCTCCTACAAGAGTGCCAGATGATTTGCCCGATACTTATCTCTTCAACTTGGAAGTATGTCCACAATGTGCTGAAAAATTGATTCCCATAATCACGCATGGACCTCAACATAGGATCAATTTAAACAAGAGCCAAGAGTTATGGAAAACTAAAAATCTCCATATCATAACTGGAAGCTTATATCACCAAGAGTCAAGTGGATTATTTTTGAGACGTGTGGAAGAAGATGAGCAAGAAATGTGGCTTCAGAGAGAACATGTGTGTAATAAAGTAAGTCTATGATCTAGGGATCCGATGGCTTCAGACAGATCTGAAATCGGATACCGTTTGGTCACTCGTCTGTAGGACCAAAGATCTCAAGAGTAGACTCAAGCATAAGTCATGTGCTCTCATATTCAAGTAATCCACTTAGCCTAGTGGTTAAGTCTCATGGTTGTGAAGGAAGAGGTCTTGGGTTCAACTCCCATGGGGAGCATGGGGAGAGAGTTTTGCCCAAAGAGCTCTAGAGCCTTCTAACTCAAGTTAACGTGAGTTAACTTGAGTCCAGTGGACTTAACTCAAGAGGTGAGTACAACAACCACTAGTGGACTCTAGTGGAAGGTACTAAAGTAGTGGTCGAGATCACTCCAGCCACTAATAGACTCTAGTGGTGGATATGAAAGGAGTGGAGGAGATTGCACATGCACTTGTGGACTCTAGTTACATTTGTGGTCCTCATTAGTTCAAGCAGCTATATATACAGGCATAAGGTTGGGAGGAGAGTCATCTCTCAAGCATATGGTGGTCGTAATCCTTAGGTTGTTGCATTGGTATCAGAGCCTAGGAAGTAGGCTTGGGCAAGGTGGAATGATCCAATGGCCTCTAAAAAAGGCGCTTGGGCATCCTCTATGTGAAAGGGTAGGAATTGTGGAAGGCGCGCGCGTCGGCTTCAAGGATGGACCTAACATAGATTGGGGTGTATCTCTCAATCAGTAGGTCGGATTGAGGCGTGTAATATACCGTTGGAAAGATCTCGGAACGAACTTTCCAATGAGCTATCTTGGAAGTGTGAATTCCTTGGAAATCCTTGGCTGGCACTTGATTGAGTGTTCAAGATACCAAGCATGGGTGAGAACAAGGTTCAAGACTGAGGTTGAGAACAAGGGCTCGAGACACCAAGGTTGCGAACAAGAAGGTTCAAGACACCAAGGTTGAGAGCAAGGGTTCAAGAGACCAAGGTTGCGAACAAGGTTCAAGAAATTGTGCGAGGTTGAGGAACATCAATTCAAGGGCACCTAGGGAGTTCAAGGGACTGTTCACCGAGGCTAGAGGGATACAAGAGTAGATCATTGAGGACAATGATCGACCAAGGGGGGAAGAATGTAACATAATCCTAGTAGGAGATGGTTGAACTACACCCTAAGAGAGAGGATTAGGAAGTAATCCTCAACCATGGCTTTTGGGGCAAGTGGTTAGCCCATCACATTCCTAACCAAGAGGTTGTGAGTTCAATTCCTTGCATTGGTAAATGATGCAACTAGCTAAGCAATCTTTAGGAAAATAATATAAGTCCCTAAGGACTTGAAGCAAGTGTGAACTTTTCATTTAGGAATAGAAAGTTCCAAGAAATGGATTTTCAATCCATGAACTTCTCCTAAACAAGTTATAAAGTTCAAAGTTGTGTTCACAGTAACATTACTATTGGATCAATCATCAATAGATGCTTGGACTTTAAACATAATTTTGATTGGTGAAATATGTTTAAAGGACTCTAGTAACATCTGAAGATTGACCAATAATAATGAGTTTTGTATCAAACTCAAGAATAGAAGTCGATATCACATAAATGAAAGTTCAACTTAAACTTTTATATTGGCATGGGAAACCATATCCAAAAGGTGATATTTAGTCTCTAGTTTGATACTCAGGAAATGAATACAATTAAATCAGTAATTTTTTTGGATATTATTTGAAAGAATTTCTTTCAAATGTTCTTTTAATATTGTAAAAGATTCCAAGATGAATCATTTGCTCCAGTTCTTCCTTAGAAGGAATCTCAAGTCTTTGAAGAAATGGCATTCTTTCAAGTATTGAGAATTAAATTCTTCATACTCTTTAAACAATAAGTAAGTAGTTCCCGGCCATCCCAAACTACTAGAAGTGGTATTTCAAGTCCTATTTGTGATATAACCTAAAGGTATATCAAAGATTCTTAGCTTTGGAATCTGAGAGGCATAAGTGTATGCTTGGACTTGAGAAAGATCTCTAAAAATCCTGCAGGTAAGCAAAGAAGCTTTAGATAGTTAGGAGATCTTAATTATAAAGATTTAAGTCTTTATTTTTGTCGCAAGTATCAACCAGACTTGATCAAATTTGGCCATGATTGTCCAAAGAATGTGCGATTGGAACTACTTCGTAGATTGCCCAAGTATTGGCAATAAAATTCCTTTTGGGAATTATTCACTCAAGTTCCATTTATTGAATGGAAAATTGTGAAAAAAAACAAAAAAGAAAAAAGTAAGATGTTCCAAGTCTGAACAAGGTAAAGAAATTCCAAGAATGTAGTCTGCAAACCGTGCAAACGGTACTTAAGTCTGTGGAAGGTAAAACATAAATGTTTACCTATCCTTAAAGGGATTTCGGTACAAATCCAGAAAGCATGAGCGGATGCTTAGACTTAAGCAGTAGAGAGATTCCTGTAAAAAAGCCCCGGCCGGGATAGGTACCTAAAAGCATTAGTACAAGGAATCTAAAGACAAGAAGTCAAAAGCTCTTGTCGCTACAAAATTGGTCAAGAATAGCCAATTGAACTTGAATTTGAGAAATTCAAGAACTTGGAATTCTGATTGGTTTTCATTTGAAAACCTTAGCAAAAAAGGATTGGAGATATTCTATTAAGGTTTTCAAGTTCCCAAGGTTAAGCACAAGATCGTAAAACGATCATGTCAAGGGATTAAAACCTAGAATATCAAGATGGAGATAGTACCTGAAATTGCAAAATTCTTCTCAAGAATTAAAGCTAGAAGGTTCTCTATCTAGAGATGTTGTGGACTTTAGGATAAAATTCACTCACACGTCAATGTGAGTATAAAATAGGGTGGTATGGGACACCAGATTTTATACTCAGATTGATGTAGGAAAGATGGTATGGGACATCGGACCGTGAGATGATGATTATCTTTTAGTCTTCGTTTGGATCTTGAAGTTGGGTTTGATCTTCAAGGGAATTAAAACTTCAAAGAAGGAGTTTAAATTCAAGATGAATCTCAAGATACTTCAAGGTAACTTCAAGATCAAGGAAACTGAAGATATGAAGTAAGTAACTTCCAAGGTCTTCTAAGAACACTTCAAGTTTAAGTGTTATTGATAAGAAATATTTGATAAATTTCTAAAAGAAGTGGGACTTTGATTTTGAGTTGATCTTTTCAACTAAAGATTTAATTGACTAAGTCAAGCATCAAGTTTCTAGTATAACTTGGTAAATTCACTCTTTTGACTCAAAGAAATGCACGAGAATTGCATTCACGATTAGGAGTCAAAAAGATTGAATGTGACATGAACTTAGTCTCAAGTGAAGCATTATTAGAGTAAAAAACTCATCAAATGAACCTCAGTGGGTCGACACACTGATGTTGGTTACCACACTAGTATTTTGTGGTTGGATGATGTTTTTGATTTTTCTTTAAATCTTTGTGAGAATTTAGCTTATTTCTCTTAAAGATAAAGACAATGCTTCAATACCTTGTTGAAATTGATCATTGAAAAGTTAAAGTCCTGAGTCAACTAGACTTTGACTCATAGCACGAAGTTTGAATTGGTTGTACATAGTTTTAGTTATTTCTTTCCGCTTTCCAAATCTTTTGGAATTGGCTCAGACATGGTATCTGATTCCTTTTGCGAAAGACCAGGGTTAGCCGGTTAGAATAAAATAACTAACTTGAACATCTTAGATAGATGTTATGTACAAGAATCTTTTCAATCTTCATTAGATGATAAGTCTAAGTGGACTTCAAGTTATAGCATAAATGATTTCCTAGAGTCTAGTATACTCTAGAATAAAGAAGTTAGGAATTGTTCAGTAGATTGACAATTCTCAAGAACTTTAAGTTAAAGTCTTTGAGAAAAGTGTCCTAAGTTGGACAAATTTCATTATGGATTTGTATTGGGTAAGTTATAGTATGGTTGACTCCAAGAAAATGGTAACTTTCTCTTATAGTTTATATAGGATTTTTTCAACTCATTAGGACAAAGTAACTGTCCTCTAGTCGAGTAGAAAAATCAAGTAACTGTTGGATCAAAGTAAACCATTATATAAACATCCAAGTTAGATGTTTGAGACAACCAAACTTCAAGTTCTCCAAAAACAAATTCAAGTGAATCAAGAATTCTCAAAGTCTTGCGAGGGATAAGAATCCCACCTTCATTACTAAGCCCATGCACCAGTTATGCCTAGAAATGGACTAGTAATTTGAATCCACCTAGTTCACATGTTTGTGCCTAGATCGCACATTTAGAAACTATGAATTGGCCAGGGATGTGTTTAGATCCACCCTCATTATTCTTCACTAGTTTGTACTTTATCCTGTTCATCAAAGTGCAAACCCGGATAGTGTTTTGAATCATTTGGGCAGGGATGCCACCACAGAGATGAGACATGTTCTTCCAGTTCTAGAACATGACCATGTTCTTCCAGTTTTAGAACATGAGGCTCGGGGGTTGCCTACAGTTATATATATAGCTTTATTTTCGAGGACGAAAATCTTTCCCAAGGGGGGAAGAATGTAATAAAGTAAGTCTATGATCTAGGGATCCGATGGCTTCAGACAGATCTGAAATCGGATACCGTTTGGTCACTCGTCTGTAGGACCAAAGATCTCAAGAGTAGACTCAAGCATAAGTCATGTGCTCTCATATTCAAGTAATCCACTTAGCCTAGTGGTTAAGTCTCATGGTTGTGAAGGAAGAGGTCTTGGGTTCAACTCCCATGGGGAGCATGGGGAGAGAGTTTTGCCCAAAGAGCTCTAGAGCCTTCTAACTCAAGTTAACGTGAGTTAACTTGAGTCCAGTGGACTTAACTCAAGAGGTGAGTACAACAACCACTAGTGGACTCTAGTGGAAGGTACTAAAGTAGTGGTCGAGATCACTCCAGCCACTAATAGACTCTAGTGGTGGATATGAAAGGAGTGGAGGAGATTGCACATGCACTTGTGGACTCTAGTTACATTTGTGGTCCTCATTAGTTCAAGCAGCTATATATACAGGCATAAGGTTGGGAGGAGAGTCATCTCTCAAGCATGTGGTGGTCGTAATCCTTAGGTTGTTGCAATGTGAATCAATGGAAAACTCATCAAAGTGTTAATGGGACTTGGCAAGATCTTAAGAGACTAGGAATATATTGGACAACTCTACAAAGAGATACACATAACTATGTTTCTACATGCCCCACTTGTCTGGAAAGAGCACCTGAAGAGAACTCTACTCTGTGTTGGTCTATAGTAGCACCTAAGTGGAGCATGCCTCTAGTGAAATTCTTGAAAACACAAAAGTACCCAGAAGGAGCTTGTTTGGCAAGAAAACGTGCCCTTGAGGAAAAAAGCAAAGATTATGTACTCATAGGCAAACAACTTTTCAAGAGAGGAAGGAACAACCAACTAAGAATGTAGATCCATGAAGATGAGTATGTTTCAGTTTTGGAAATGGCTCATACGGGAGCTGCAAGAGGACATTTTTCTGCAGACAAAACTGCAAAAATGATTCTGTTTGCTAGATCGTGGTGGCCAACTCTATATCAAGATGCAACCACATATGTCCAAAGGTGTGACACTTGCCAACGAACAAAGTATCCTATTAGAAGAGATGAAATGCCATTAAGACCTATGATAAGTGCAAGAGCATTTACCAAATGGGGAATAGATATTGTGGGACCTATTAGTCCACCAGTGAAAGGTTCGCATGCCGAGTATATAAATGTCGCAACCGATTATTTGACCAAATGGGTTGAAGCCAAGGCAACAAAGAAGAATGATGCAAGGACCACGACTAATTTTCTCTTTGAGAACATATTCACTAGATTTGGATTGCCAATAGAAATAGTTAGTGATAGAGGCACACACTTCTTCAATGAAGTAATAAAAGCTTTGATGAATGAATTCTTGGTAATTCACAAGAAATCAGCTCCCTATGCCCCACAAGCCAATGGACAGGCTGAAAGTTCTAATAAGACCTTATGTACAGTGCTTATGAAAATCATTAATAATGGAAGATCTGACCGGGATAAGCAGTTACACTATGCTTTATGGGCATTCATAGTAGCATATAAAACAGCCATAGGAACTACTCCTTTTAATCTAGTGGCCAGAATGCCATCTTACCAATTGATTTTCTAGTTCCTACTTTGAGAGTAGCCTCGAACTATGAATGGACTCTCTTGTGGTATCCATCCATCTCTTCCAACACTAGTTGCAACCAATTGTTATACGCTTGTTCTTCTACAAACAAGTAGGGATATTTTGGTGGTCCTGCCTATAGATACAACCGGTGAGGATTTGGTATCTCTGTGCCCTCACTATCTCCGTTTCTTGGGTTCTCACTCAAGGATTCTTGGGTCCATAAGTTAATATAGGAACTAATGGCTTGGCCCATTCAAGAACAATCTCAACATTGAAGAGGTAAGAATCTGATAGCTCATGTGCTACCCTAGTAGTTGCTTCTCCAAAAGTTATCCTCGATAGGTGGTCTACTCTCAAGTGTGTCTTACCCTTCTTGACTACCACTTCAAAGTCATATTCCATCAATAATAGAAACCAATGTATCAACCTACTTGTGTTGTAGGGTTTGTTTACTAAATACAAGAGAGAATGTCAAGGGAGCACTAGATTGTGCTCTCTCACTTCACTAGACAAGATTTGGTACATTTATGATTACAAGAACACCCACGTAGGGAAAATAATACAAGAAGATGTAGCCAATACAAGACGTCCCACAACCCGGGACCAATAGGTATGGAAAGCTGGACTAGAGATGATACAGGAGATCCCACAACCTGGGATCATAAGTATGAAACAAGATATCTCGATTACAAGAATTCCCTTAAGGGATATGAACTAGATACAAGAAATAAGTAGAAAGGATCTCGTACTTTGAGATTACAACAAGACACAATAGAATGTCCGAAATACAAGACTAGACAAGACTAGAGCAAGAGAAAAGACTAGAACTTGAACTGGAACTTGAGAGTACTTACTTGGCGATCACAACCCCTTGAGCTCCCAAGACTGGCATTAGCAAGACTGATTATGAATGTGGCCAACCCCTCCTTTTATAGGTTTTCAAGGGCGGTTACAATTTGATGATATCATTGATGACATCATCAACTAGAAATAAGACCTGCGGGTGTTAGAATCCAGTAAATAGGTAGTCAATCTTGGGGTTTTGGCACATTTCAGATGCAATGGTAGCATTGGGTTCTCCAAATTCTTAACTAAACATGAGATATAGGAAATTGACATAGAATCTAAGGTTTAAAATGTTTTTATTTGTGTCCATGACATCATCTCCCCCTCAAATGATGAGTCCCATGAGGAGCGGCCATGTTCTCTAGCTTGGGTTTCATTGGATTCTTTTTATGGAATTCTTGAACCTTTATTTTTTCTCTCAAAAGATTTTTTGTAAGTTCCATAGTACGACCATTAATGTCATATGCTTTCCAATGAATAAGGCATTCGAATCTTCCTCGAGAGATCCTTGAATCTAATACATGCATGACCTCGAATTCTTCATGATCCTCGATCTTGATAGATGTTGAAGGAATGGGTGTCTTGAGCTTCCTTGGCTTCTTCATGCGATACATCCTTTGAGCTTTTAGTGGAATTTTGTGGTGTTTCCAAGATCTTTGATGCAGATCGTAGAGTAAGCACACCTCCTTGATTGAACATGAACTCCTCCTTATCCTTTACCTTCTTGATATCTTCATAACATGTATACTCCATATCATTTGTAATGACTTCTGGGCCTTCAAAAGTTCTTGATTCAAATTTTTGAGGAATATTGTCTTGATTATTCAACACTCCTAGGTCTTGGAATTGGCTTTCTTTGAATAATTGATTCTCACATTGAACTGCGTGATTGATAACATCCTCCAAGGTATTTACTTGAGGCATGGATAGCAAGAGATATTTGACTTCAGGATTGAGGCTACTTCAAAATTGGTTAACCATGCAGTCTTCGAAACAACATCTTGATATTCAAAGCATAGCTTGAAACTGATCGATCATCTTGTTGTAGCAATCTTTTCATCTCTTGGACATGTTCGATCAAGTCCTTTATGGTAGATTGGATCTCCTTGCATGGGGAGTCCATGGTACCAGTCTTGATGAAGATAGTCTTGCCAAAATGTCATGGGAGCACTAGATTGTGCTCTCTCACTTCACTAGACAAGACTTGGGAAATACACTTATGATTACAAGAACACCCATGTAGGGAAAATAATATAAGAAGATGTAGCCAATACAAGACGTTCCACAACCCGAGACTAATAGGTATGGAAAACTGGACTAGAGATGATACAGGAGATCCCACAACACGAGATCGTAAGTATGAAACAAGATATCTCGATTACAAGAATTCCCTTCAGGGATATTAACTAGATACAAGAAATAACTATAAAGGATCTCATACTATGAGATTACAACGACACAATAGAATGTCCAAAATAGAAGACTAGACAAGACTAGAGCAAGAGACAAGACTAGAACTTGAACTGGAACTTGAGAGTACTTGGCGATCATGACCCCTTGAGCTCCCAAGACTGGCATTGGCAAGACTGATATGAATGTGGCCAACCCCTGCTTTTATAGGTTTTCAAGGGCGGCTACGATTTGATGATATCATTGGTGACATCATCAACTAGAAACAAGACTTGCGGGTGTGAGAATTTAGTAAATAGGTAGTCGATCTTGGGGTTTTGCACATTCTAGACATAATGGTAGCATTAGTTTCTCCAAATTCTTAACCAAACATGAGATATAGGAAATTGACATAGAATTTAAGGTTTAAATTGGTTTTCGTTGTGTCCATGACATCAATGTCAGGGGAGCACTAGATTGTGCTCTGTGGCTATAGTAGACAAGATTTTGGAAATACACTTCTGATAACAAGAACACCCACGAAGGGAAAACAATACAATAATACGTGACTGATACAAGATGTCCCACAACCTGGGACTGATAGGTATGAATAAATCCACTAGAGATGATACAGGAGATCCCACAACCCGGGATCGTAAGTATGAGACAAGATATCTGGATTACAAGAACTCCCTTCTCGGAGATGAACTAGATACAAGAAAGAAATCGATAGGATCTCGTACTACAAGATTACAAGAGGACAAGACAAGATGTCCAAGAACTAAACTAGAACAAGGAACAAGACAAGAACTAGAACTGGAACTTAAAGAGTACTTACTTGGCGGTCACGACTCCTTGAGCTCCCATTGGTATCTACAAGACTGAGGATAAGAGTGGTGAAGCCCTCCTTTTATAGGTTTTCAAAGGTGGTGCTCTATGGCGGTTACAAAATGGTGGTGTCATCAATCCAAAATGGGACCTCTAAATATCAGAATCGAGCAAGTAAACAGTTAATCTTAGGGTTTTGGCACATTCTGGATGCAATGGAAGCATGGATTTCTCCAAAATCTGAGCGAATCATGAGGTATGGAAAATCACATGGAATCTAAGGTTGAACATGGTTTCCTTGTCCATGACATCACCTCCCCCTCAAGCGACGAGTTCCACGAGGAGCGACCATATTCTCTAGCTTGGGTTTCATTGGTGTAGCTCAGTGATTAGTAGCACCTCCTTTAATGTCAATCCGGGAAGACGTGAGGATGGTATGAAGACCTCGAGCAAGTGGCGGCACAAGTGCGTGAGTGAGAAGCACACTAGCATGCACACACATACACACACACGCGCACACAAGGCAAGACAAAGAGTGAGAATCAATGGAGTTTTTAGAATACTTTCAAAATGCTCATACAAGTTCGTTTCAATTACAATCTAGCCTCAAAAATGAGCTCTCTAGCTCTTTTTATAGTTTTTGGCTAAGTTTTGGCCCTGTCCAAACCTAGTGTCCGGCCTAGTTAAAAATTAGGTTCCAGGGCTTATTTGAGGGCTCAAACGAGATCTAAAAAATACGAAAATTGGCAGGTAGATACTTCTAAAGCTCCTCAAGCTCAAGGACTCCTTGGCTTGCACAAAATGGAGCTACAAAAAGATGAATTGGTATTTACAATGGTGTTTAGTGATGAAAATCACTTTGAATGGGTGTAAAGGATTTGAAAATTTAAAGGTTGCCTTAGTGCTAGATCTGCGTGAGTGCTCGTACTTGCTTCTTCATGAGGAAAATTACTGGCCTATTTGCCAGATCTTCGTTGACTCCCTTGTCTGCTGCTAACACCCCCCCCTCTCTCGCGTCTGTCGTCCCTGACAGACCCTTGTTGTGTGGGTTTCTGAATGTAGTACTCGACGACATCCTGCGCTAAGTGGTGTTCGGTGATTCTCAATCCTTTGGCCAGATCTGTGAGTAGAGCATCCCAGTCTACCGGCCCGGGAACCTCTGGATGTGGTATACGTAGCTTTTCGGAATGTAGAGCTTGTTCCACTGCAAACAACTGCAAGAGATGGGATGGTCTGGGAATGAATATCTCGGAGTGATATTCCCAGAATCCCGTGACAAACATCTCTTCAAACGTTTGTTTGAAGCAGGCCGGTAGATATTTGATGCGAGCGTGCCATGCATACACAACATTAATCGATGGGGTTGTGCTCATGTCGTATACAAGGTCCTGGTTACCTTCATTAAATCCTAGTGCTGAGAGATGCGGTTCCTTGACATTTTTGAAGGTCCTGAAGGTGACCAGCATAAGTTCGAAAATCTTCAGGCACATCTGAGTCATGACATCAGGTACATTCTTGAAACGGACCCCCAATGTCGAATCGTCGAAATCATATATCCAATAGTAGGTGGGCCCTTAGAGGGTGCGAAGTACACATAATTAAGCCACTTCTCACATCCTTTAATCGTCAGCACTGTTTGTGTGTACTCCGGCCAGGATCTCCTTCGAAATACAGGGCAATAACATGGGTTATATTTGATGTACAATGGCATGTTGTTCCATGTTCTTACCATTTCCGGGTAGGTTTTGAGCAGCCGAATTCTCCATGTCGGTTGGCGAATATGTCCCTGCTTGGCACTTTCTGGGATGTCGTCAGGTGCAAATTGGGTGGCAGAGGTTGGTTCCCTTGATGTGTGGTGCTTGATCTCCGCATTATAATCCGCCATTAGCACGCAAAAAGGAACATACAGGTCGTCCGATGGGCCGATCCACCTATGGTGTGAGAGATTCTGAAAATAATCGGATTTGATTACAACCTCTTCCAATTTTGACATCAGTGCGATTTGGACTGCCACCCTGTCATCATGCGTCGTGGCTACTTTCTCTAATTTTTGCATCCATTCAGGTGCCTCAATTTCAATTGTGTCCATGCCCTGTTCTGTTCGCTTACCTCCGGGTGTTGGCATCGGGACATAGGGATCCTCGAATGTTTCTTCTACTTCAATTGGCACAAGATCGTCAGGCTCGGGCTCTACCAGAGGGGAGGGCTGACGCTCGTATTGCATGACCTTGCTGCGTAATTCCTCAAGTTCGGCCCGGAGTTTAGTGACCTCTTCAGCTATATCTTCTGCGGTTGTGCTCTGGCTGGGTTCTGTCTGTCGGGTGGCCAACTGTCTTCGTAACTCATCTCTCTCTTTTTCTAAAGCGGCATGGGCCTCCATTAGATCTGCATGAGTTTCTAACACCACCTTCATATTCTCAGAGGGAATGGCCTTGAATCGCTCTGGGTCAATTTCCTGTGGGGAACCCTCCATGGCCGCCTCCAGATTTTCTTCATTTTGTTTCTGTAATCTTTTATTCTCCTCTAGCGCTGTAGACATATGCTTGCGGAGGAGGCCCAAGTTCCGTCGAAGTTTCAGGTTTTCCGTGATCTGAGAATGTAGCATCTCGTCCATGTGTCGTCGTTCTTCATCATCTACTTGGGGTGGGTTGGCTATTAATTGTGCATATTGATCCTGTAAGGTCACGTGCTGCTGTTGTAGTAGCTGCTTCTGCTCTTCAAGATCCCTACATCGTGCTTGGAGATCTTCGTGGCTTCGGAAAAGCCTTGTATGTTGGTTGTCAAGGTGTTGGTAGTGTTGCTGGAGTTGGGACATGCATTGATACATATTATTAAATACATTATTAAGAGGAATGGTGGGAGAAATGGTGTTGAATGCAGCGGGGAAGGGAAAGGGAAAGGGAATTGTGGATGCAGTACTGGGGAAGGGTGAGAGGGGAGGTGGGGGAATAGGAGATTGTGGGTAAATGGGGGGTGGGAGAGGTGCAGATGTGGGTGATACCTCCATGGATTCAAAAGTGGAGGCAGTGATGGGAGTGACTGTGAACATGGGGATTGTGGTGGCGGTGATAGTTGTGAACGTGTATAGAGGTGTGTGTAATTGTGAACTCCCAGGAAGTGTGATGGAAGTAGTGGGGTTTACCGTGGCTGTGGTTAGACTTATGTGTTCAGTGGAAATAGAGTATGTGGGTTGACTGATGGTTTGTGCGTCGGTGTGTGTAGTGGGTTCGGAGGTGGTGACAGTAGAGGTTACAGTGGTAGAGGAAAGTGAATGGGGTGGATGTGGGGGAGAAGGTGGCAAGGGAGGTGATGGAGGTGCACTCGATGTGTGGGCTTCCTCGGTGTCGTGAACAGTGTGTGCTGTGCCAGTGGTTGTGGGGGTGCCTTGTGGTCCTGACCCTAATACATTCATTCGTTTTCCTGTTCGTGGGGGGCGTCTTCCATATCTTTTCTCTGTCCTTCGTGATTGCGCTAGTGCAGTGTGCACCGTTTCAGGTACTCCCAAAGCATCTGATATCATTTCCAGGGTGGCACGGTATTGCTCGTCCACGCCTTCCTCCTCCAGAATCTGGTTCATGAGGGCTTTACCTGCAGCTAATGATAGCCTGTGTTGCTCTTGGACTCGGTTCATCGTATCGTAGAGCTTCTTTAATGCGTTAGTATAGGCGGGGGCACCTTCCAGTACTTGTAGGGCTTCTTGATCATACTCTTGTTCTTCTGCTTCTGATTGTCCACCCTGTGCCTCCTCCGAGCTTCTTCTTCATCGTCCACATTGACTACGTCCGGTTGGCTGGGCTGGGCTTGGTCTGGGGCGATTTGCTGTCCACCGGCTTGCTCTTCTTCAACTTCCGCATTTACAACATCTATGATTCTTGCAACTTCTTCGTCCGTTAGATCCTCCAAAGTGAATCCATGCGGGAATTCCAGATCAGTCGGTACTGGTGGAAACACAAGTTTAGGGCCATCTGTGTTGTGCTTGGGTAACCTGATAGTAAATGGTTGCACTCGTCGGGGAAGTCTTGGGGTTGTCTCAGGCGTTAGGGTTGCACCGCAAGCTTGTGCACAAGGCATCTGGACAGCGCCTCTCATCTTCTTTGAGGGAGGCCCTACAGCTGACAATCTACGTTGAAATTCCTGTGCTCTGGACCAGATCAGAGCCCTCTGCACCGGTACATCATATGCGAGACATCTGTATACAATTCTTGTAAGTGCACAGCAACCATACAGCACAGATTTTTGCTTCTTATACCATCTCTGATGAGCCATATGAATCTGGTCAATAATCCAGTGGGGCATATTGATGGTTAACTCAAAAGCATCCGCCAGGTAGAGGCTAAACCAGATCTTTTTGGGAGGCATTGTGAACCTCTCCTGCGCGGGGAATGCGAAATGTTGCATGACCATGCGTAAGTGGATGGCAATCGTAGGTGTCATCGCAACCATGTCCTTCAACTTCGTCAGATTCCTATTCTTTATATTGTCTGGAACCATAGTCTCTTTCTCTGTTGGGATGTGCATACCTCTCATGTCGAGTGCTTCTCTCACCAAGTTGATAGTCAAGCGGAAACGCTTCAGCTCGTTGCCCCTTGTGAGTGATGGGAGCACAAAGGAACTGTATCCTTTCTTGTCTTTGCTGGGGGTGAGAGTACTAATTAAGTATGAACACCTTAGAAAATCTGGCTTTTGAAGTTGGAACTTGAAGTAATCATAAAGCCCAGCCTTCTTCCATATCGACTTCAGTCCTTCATTATTCTGTAGCTTTTCAAACTCCCTGGTAAAGAAATGGTATCTACCCCAACGTCCATTGAATTCTACCTCGGACTCCCACATGTATGTGCCTTCACCCAGGGGTCCAGCAACGTCACTGAACCAGTGTGAGGTTTTGCCCACCGGCATGGTGTGACCCTGTGGAGGATTCTGGATTGGTATGGCATGCAATGCTCGTAATGCCACTGGTCTTTCCGTTAATTCCTCCTCGACTGGAAGGCTTTCGATGTCCACCACTTGGGGGCTGGTGCCGGCCTGGGAGCTAGTTCCAACCGTATCTGCCATTTTACCTCTTGCTGCCTGTTTCTGTGAGAATATACAACCATGTGTTAATATTGTACAGGACAGGGGAGGACCGTTGTTGTTCCCATCACAATATTAACATGAGGGTCGGGAGCGAATAATGGGTTAGTAAGTGTTCGGTGCACGTGTGTGTAGTTAATGCTTGGGTAGTCCTCGGAGACTAATGAAGTTAGTAAGTGGGGATGAATTTACAAATTGGGGTCAGGGGGTTTATTACAGGTCTTAGGCTGCCAATTGCAGTGGATGGGCTTTGTTTTTGGTTTCGTAGAGACTCTAGAGAGCTTTATCGGTATCTGGGTTTGAAAATGAGGCCTTTTAGGGACCCATTTACAATTGATTATATGCATGCTCATGGGCCTTGGTGTGTTCCTGAGTGTTGAGAACGAGTGAATACTGGCTGTACGAGTAGATGGGTTATGCTGTATAGGTCGTGGCCTCGGCGTAGCTACTTGCGCCCGCAAGCAAGCCTTAGGCACCCAAATTTGTCTTGATTGTGGGCTAGCCTTCATCGACTTCTTGGGCACCCAAATAGATTTCACGTTAGCAGGAGAATTTCTGCAAGACTTCTTATTAATGTCGTGTTGTTGGTTATTAATAAGAGACTTAGCCCGTGTAGTTGGCGGTGGTGCAACCGGTTGTTCGCCTTTCCGCACCCACACATGGTTTACTTTCTGGGACATTCTGCTGCGCAGGTACTTTTGATCTCGGACATAGGTAGCACTCTGCTTCTTCTGCCTTTGATCCACCTTGGGTTGCTGCCTCCTTCTGGCCTTTGGAAAAGAAGGGAGTTCCGTTGCATCCCTGACTCCTTTTTTGCGAATATCATTCCTTTGCAACACATGGTTTTGGACAAGAACAGCATGGTCATCTTCATGTGTACCCCTGGAAGGACCAGGAGTCTGTGCCTTTCCTAGTTCCTTGAGTGCTCCATTGTCTAATTCTACTGTAACTCGACTATGATTGACCCAAACCTGGAGAAGTCCACTTCTTAGGTTTAAATTGACTGCTTGGTCATAGATCCAATCTTGACCCAAGACAAGAGGTTCAGTGAGATCCTCATCTTGACACACTAGTACTTTAACTGTCATAGCTTCCTCATGAATGTAGAGGGGAAGTTCCACCTCGCCCATGCAAGGGGTTTCCACGCCTCCCAATCCTATGAGATATGCTTCCACAGGATTGACAGTTAACTGCAACTCTTGACAGTAAGACAATTTAACAGTGCTAGTGGCTGCACCTGAGTCAATCAAGGCTCTTACAGTCCTTGCACTCTTTCCTTGTCCTATATCTAGGGTTATGAAAGGACGTCTATCAATTATCCTATGTGAGCTTGTTCCTACGACTTCACACATTGCCATATGATATCCTTGATCTGCATAGTCATTTGTTCTAGGTTGGTCTCGGCCTTGCCTTCGTAATTTCATCCTCCGTATGCGCTCTAGGGCTTCTGCTTGAGCTTCTTCTCGAATTCGCTTTTCTTCCTCTTTGCGTTTCTTAGCGGTGTTGAGTCGGCTGAGCATTTCCTCCGTGAGGGGTTCCTGATACAACTTGACTCTGCATCCGCTAATATAGTTAGGGAGAACATCACCTTCTAATGTGGCTAGTTGTACTGCTCCACTCGTGGAAATCCTATTGATGATCATAGGTCCGTAGCCTCTCTTTTCTAGCTTCCTTGCGTGTTGTTTCAGTGTATAGACTAAAACTAGATCCCCTGCTTTCAAGCCCTTATCCTTCACATGGGCATCAAAGTATGCCTTCTGTCTCTTCTTGGCTGCATATATTCCTACAGCGGCTCTCAGTCTGGTTTCCCCTAATCGTTCAAGGTCAAAGATCCTAGAGGAAAGCTCATGACTTGTCCATTCGTGCTCGTGTGCTACTTTCAACGTAGGTATTAAGAAGTCCAAGGGTAGCACAGCGGTTTGGCCAAATACCATCTGAAAGGGGGTGGCTTGGAGTACCGTTTTGTAGGCAACTCGGTATGCCCAAACAGCATGGTGTAGCTGTTTGTCCCAATCAGAGCGTTTAGTGTTCACTAATTTTGTTAGTACATTACATAAGATCTTATTAGTGCTCTCAGCTTGTCCATTAGCTTGAGGGTGATAGGGGGCAGACTTCTTGTGTATTACCAAGAATTCTTGGAGTAGATTTTCAATCACTTCGTTCAAGAAATGAGTGCCTCTATCACTTACAAGCTCTATAGGTAGCCCATATCTTGTGAATACATTCTCAAACAAGAATTTAGCAGTTGTTTGAGCATCGTTCTTTGTCGTAGCCTTTACCTCTACCCACTTGGTTAGATAGTCTGTTGCAACAATGATGTATTCTGCATGAGAACCCTTAGCTGGGGGATTAATAGGACCTACGAAGTCTATTCCCCACTTAGAGAATGCACGTCCACCCATCATAGGTTTCAATGGCATCTCATCTTTTCGTATAGGATACTGAGTTCTCTGACAGACATCACACCATTTCACATAGGTATGTGCATCCATGTGAAGGGTAGGCCACCAGAAGCCCGCAAATAGTACTGCCTTGATCACCCGATCTGGTCCAAAGTGCCCTCCTGCTACACCTTGGTGAGCAGTTTCCAAGATCTTAAGATATTCACTCTCATGGACACACAGTCTCAGGTAACCATCTTTACCACGCTTGTATAGATTATCACCAATGAGTGAGTAATCCAGGGCTTCTTGTTCTAAACTCCTTTTCCTAGCCAGAGTCATGTCTGGAGGGAATGTGTTTGTCCTCAGGAAGGATACTAGAGGTTCACTCCAATCTGGCACAATGGATACTTGATAAAGAGTGGCGTGTTCCACTGGTGGTTTAGTGCAACAGATTGGGCATTCCTTGCACATCTTTTGGACATCAGCTTCCATGGTTGGCCAATGTACTCCGAGTCTCTTTAGGGTCTGTAAAGTTCGTTGCTTCGAGTAGTGTTGCTCCAACGCACCTACATGTGCTAATTGCAACCATTTAGCGTACTCATCCTCTTCTATGCAACAAGCCAAGATCCCTTGATCTGTGTGCTTGTACATACTTCCTGCCATGATGTGGTACTTTTGGGCTTTTACAACTTCTCTATTCCGTGTGTTTACCACTGGATGATTAGGCCCGTATGTCAATACTGGTACCAATGGCTTAGCCCACTGCGGTACAACTTCCAAATTAAACAAGTAAGCATCAGGAAGATCATCCGATACTCCTTGTGGGGCTTCTCCAGATGTGAGCCTGGAAAGGTGATCTGCTCTCAAATGAGTCCTACCTTTTCTTACCACTACCTCAAAGTCATATTCCATTAGCAAGAGAAACCATCTCACTAATCTTCCTGTATTGCATGGCTTGTTTACGAGGTATAGCAATGCTTGATGATCAGTAAAAAATTTGAACTTATTTGCAAGCAAATAGTGTCTAAATTTCTTAACTGCATAAACCATGCCTAAGCCTTCTCTCTCTGTAGTGGTGTAATTTCGTTCAGTTGCATTCAACTGTCTACTGGCATAGGCAATTGGAAGATCCATATTACCTTCACCAGTAGGTTGAGCAAGCACACATCCAATAGCATAATTGGATGCATCAACATGAACATGGAATGTCTTATTCCAATCTGGTGTGGTCAAGATTGGTGCTGAACACAATCTTCGTTTAAGCTCCTGGAAGGAATTCTCACATTCATCCGTCCACTCAAAGTTTGTCAGAAGTCCGTACATGGGCTTTGCAATGACAGCATACATGTGTATAAATCGTCGATAATAACCACAATGCCCCATGAAAGCTTGTACTTCCTTGACATTCTTTGGCCTAGGTAACTCTGCTATAGCTCTCACTTTCTCTTCGTCAGTAGATATGCCATTCTTTGACACTATGTGTCCTAGAACTTTGCCTTGCCTGACCATAAAAACGCACTTTTCTGGATTTAGGCAGACTTGATATTCTCTACATTTGTCAAAGATTTGTCTGAGTTCATGAATATGAGTGTGTCTAATGTTGGAATGAGCACAAAGATCATCCACATAGACTTCTAAACTCTTCCTCAGGAACTCCTTAAACACATGGCACATCAGCCTCTGGAAGGTAGCTGGTGCATTGGTAAGCCCAAATGGCATTACTCTAAAGGCAAAAATGCCCCATTCTGTGGCAAAGGCAGTTTTATGCTGATCCTCTGGAGCTATGGCTACTTGATTGTAACCCGAAAATCCATCAAGGAAGCTGTACACTTCCTTGCCTGCCACTCTTTCTAAGAGGTGTTCTGTGATGGGAAGCGGATAGTTATCTCGAATCGTGGCTGCATTAACCTTTTTCAAGTTAATACACACACGCAGCTTGCCATTTTTCTTGGGCACCACAACAATGGGGGATACCCACTCGGTGTGCTCAATTTCATAGATAAATCCAGCTTCAACCAGTCTATCTATCTCTTCTTTGATCTTAGCAGCGTAATTATCGTTATATGTATAGGGCTTTTGCTTAGAGGGTTTAGCATCTGAAGTCATGGGAATGGTGTGTGAGCATATGTCAGGGTCAACACCTTTCAAATCCTTGTAACTCCAAGCGAATACATCTCTGTATTCTCTTAGCAAGGCAATTAACGCATGCTCTTCTTCCTCTGTTAGGTCATGACCTATGTACGTACATCTCTCCTCTCCTTCTTCTAGGGCCACTACTATTTTCTTGGTAGTTTCTTTGTTATCATAGGCCTCTCCCGATTGTGCCTCTCGTTTAGGCATCCTTATCATGACTCTCCTGTCATCTATCTCATATTTCTTAAAATTTTCTGGGACCTCAAACAAAGATTCTTCCTCTTCTGGTGAGGCTTCTTTCTTCTTTCGTTTCTTTCCTTCTTCCTTCGGCGTCACATGTGTTGTTAATCTTACATCATTTGTAATCTCTCCATGCCTCTGGGGTTGAAATTCTATTTCATGGAAGTATTCTTCATCTGATGCAAATGGTGGGTCCATAATGATAGACTCGAGATCGGAGTCACTTGCATCCTCAAATGCATCAGGGCTAGGTTCGCATTCTTCTAGAACTGCCTCTCCCATGATTGGCTCTATGGAGAAGACTGAAATGTCATAGCCATCCTCATCACAGTGAGGTGTCCATTGTTCTTCATTGATGGCTACATCCATTGTTGCTAAGATTTCTGCCCAGCCATGGGGTTCAAATTCCTCGTCAGGAAAGACTACAGGTGCATAGGCTGGGTCTTGAATGGGTCTATGAGTTTCGTTTGCACCTATTTCTCTGGCCTTTTCTCTCTTCTCTTCCTCTACTGCTACTTTGCACATCCATAAGTGGGTGTCTTCATGCATCCATGAGGATCCTGACCCTATGGAATGCACAGATTCCGTATCATCTTTGGCTCTATGGATGGGATTCCACTGGATAGGAGGTACATCTCTATGAGAGTAATCTTTGAGATTGACTTTGGTCGTAACACCTAAGTGCTGCAGGTACAAAGAATTGGTTCCCCAATCCTGTACCACTTGCAACTGTCGCATAAATGGTCTTCCCAAAATCATCTCATAGGCATGATTTTTGCTGAAGTCACATATAGCAAAGCTATGCTCAAACTCAACACCACAAGTGGTGAGAGTTATTCCTTCTAGCAATCCTAAGGGTCTCTCTATGTGACCATCGGCCATTTGCAATTTCATCCTCGTTGGCCTGAGTGCTGGCTTGCCCCAACGCTTCCAAAGGGAAGTAGTGGCAATTGCAACTCCTGCACCTGAGTCCAAAATTGCCTTGGTGGTGTACTCCTAGTAGGTGATGGGAAGATAGGTGTTCCCTTCTTCACCTTCACACATATCTCCTATCTTGTCCAAGGGAATTTCTGGCACTGTCCTATGGGATCCTACTCGGGAACGTGGTTCTGCAACTTCAGTCACTTGACTGGCTACACATTTCCGCGCTTTTGGTCTATTCTTAGGCAGTTCTTCCAAAGTGAGATCGCGCTGCGCCTTGGTGTTCTTTACTACCTCCGTGTTCCTTGATATGACTGAGTCGTCGTTCCTTACCATGACTGTGGGTGCTCTCATACACGTGGACTTTGCTTCCCATGGGCCTGTGAAGTGGGGTAGCTCTTGTATGGAATTAGACTCAAAGTCCAATCTCTCGTGAGACTGAGTACTCTCATGTTCCCCGTAAATAGATGGGATGTCTTGTGGGAATTGATCGTGTGCATCATCCACAAGTTCAAAAGGAGGGGCGACTTCACTTTCGTTATCCCATTTGTCTTCTTGAATCTCTCGTAGGAAGTCTGTTGCAAACCGATTCATAGAAGAAGAAGTGTCTGGCTCCGTAGAATTAGGCACATAAGCAACCTGGGAAGGAGGGCTTATTCTATCGTTGACTCTCTCCTTGTTCTCATAGATGGCTGGAGCACAAGCTTCCTGGGGAGGATTACTTATTCTATTACTCTTCCGAGCAGGCTCATACGCTCCCTGAGAAGGAATGTAGGCAACCTGTGGAGGTACGTAAGCTTTCGAGGGAGGCTCATCTGCCTTTTGGGGGGGAAGATAAGCTTCTTGAGGAGGCACATGGGCTTCCTGAAGAGGCTGGCTTGTCCGTTCCCTTGCCCTTTCCTTTCTTTGAGGGGCAGGTTCCTTTTCTGATTGTGCAATTAGCCTCTCTATTCTTTCTAGCAGTCCGTCAAAGTGTAACTGCGTCTTAGCTGAGCTAGAGATATTAAAGAGGCGGCTAGCTTCGAACATGGCTTGAGCCAATTCCACCATCTTAGAACAAATTTTAGTTCGTTCAAGCTCTAGCTCGGCTCTAGGGTAGCACTTTTCATGATCGGTTATGGTTGGCCCTTCTTGGATTCTGGCCTGATATGCTTTAAGCATCATATTAAGGTCCTCGGGAGTGGGATCTGCTAGGACTGATCCTACTCTAGGGGGTGGTGGGTTTAGGTGAGGTGGGTTGGAAGGTGGCTGGTCGGATGGCGATGGGAATGGTGGTGGTGGGGTAGTGTGGGAGGGAGTTTGAGTCGTGAGTTCGGTTATTCTGGCTCTTGTTTCTCTTACGCTTTCCTCGAGTTCACACATCTTTTTAGCCCATTGTCTTTTCATTCTTTCCCGACTATCTTTCCAAGCTCTAGTCCTTTTCTTGGTTATGCTCTCTGTTTCACTAGCCTCTGGGCCCTTTTCCTGACCTACACCCTGGTTTTGCTACAGTGCTTGGGCTCTAGTGACTACCTGTACTGGTGCAGTGGAAGTGACACTTCTTGAGGAATCTACAACCAACCCAATCACATTAATGGGAGTGATTTTTGGCATATTATTAGGATTTTTAGGGCAATCCCGTAAGAGATGCTCTTTTCCGCAATCTTGGCAAAAGCCTTGGATCGTCACTGACTGGGGTTGTGTGGGTGGAGGTAAGGGGCAATCACGAATGAGGTGATCTCCTTGGCATCTGTAGCATGGTCCTCTTGGGAATGGAGGTCTTACTTGCCTAGGTTGAGGCCTAGGGTTGGGGTTTGCATACATGACATTCGTGTAATCTGACTCCCAACTTATTTCATTTGGCTCTTCACTATAGTAGGACTCACCATGTTCTGGAGACTGCATGTAGTACGCTTGGGGACTATCAACATGTGTAGAATCAAAGCTATGGTCACTGAGGTCACTTTCAGAAAGCAGTGGTGTTACAGGGACTATAGCTCTATTCAGGTTTTCTTCTGCAACAGCATACTTTACCGGAATCACATTGGCTGGAGCTGGGGGTTGTTGTGCTAGCACCGGTTGAGGTCTTTGTTGGTTTTGATATTATGGTTGATAATTTTGTTGTGGCCTGCCATATGGCTGTGGAGGGTACTGGTTCTGGTATCTTCCCTGTGGTGGATAGGGTTGCCTAACTGCCTGCTTTTTGTATGGGCAATCTTGTGCGGTGTGATTGGTGTATCTCCGTTCTATGGTGCAGTACTGGCTACTAGGATTTACTTGGGGCTGAGCCATAATAGGGCAGACATTTGCCATATGGTCACCACCGCATGTATAGCACCTTTTCACAGGAGCAAACCTTGGGATTTGTTTGCTAGTTACACCTAATTTCTGAGCTACTTTCTCTGCAAGTTCCTCGATTGATGTGGATTGCGTGGTAGAGTGACTAGATGCGCTATCTGAATCTTTGTAGATTTTGGAAAGCTCTAGTTCTTCCCCTAGGTTATCTTCAATGTCAATGCACATGCGTACACACTCTTCTATAGTCCTAGGGTCCTTCAGATACACGTAGGATCTCAATTTCGTACTCAGCAATCCATGAAGGAATAAGGCTACTTGTTTGGCAGGTGTGGGTAGCTCCGAAATAGGGCACCTTTCAAGATATTGTCTAAATCTTCTTCCTGCCAATCTTACAGTCTCTTGGGGAGTTTGTTTGAAGCTGTGAATCAATGAGGAGGTATTGTGTCTTATGCCACTCTTAGAGAACTCTACAATGAAGGCTTCTAGGAGTTGGTCTATACACCTGAATTGTCGCTCATCCAATGGCTGAAACCATGTAAGTGCTGTGTTCCTAAGGGTTAGACCGAAGGCATTGTACTGTGTGAATAGATCCTCCACTTGCTCAGCTCTCAAGACTTGCTTGAATTCCGCCACATGATCATAGGGATCTCCTGTGCCATCAAAGTAATTCTTCATGGACTTAACTAGCTGGGTTGGTCTCAAAGTTCTTGTGTGCTCTCTAGGTCTCGGCAGAGGAATTCCATCCACATTTCTTTGGTTCCTGTGAGCTCTAAGCATCTCAGGTTCTACCCTATTCGTCTCCGTCCTCGTTCTTTCTCTGCCCACTGGGTTGGCAAAGCTTACTTCTGGTCTATCTCTACTTCTGTCTCTTTGCATTCCATGAGCTTGGGATGTTCCAGCCCCAGGGTGACCATATGATACATTTGATCTTGGTTGGGGGAAAATGAATTCACCCTTCCAAGTGTAAGCATGCCTATCATTTTCCGTAACCACAAAGATCCGTTCTGAAGCGTGATCTAAGTAGGTCACTCTGCCTGGGCTATCAGGATCCTTAAACTCGTAGATCATGATATTTCCTATATCAGTTGGCTGATTAGATTTATACCTCCAAAAGGCTTCGTCAGTTTCTCGATTGAGGAGCAACTCTATGCTCTTGTTGTCTTGGGGAACCCACTCAGGTGTGATAATCCTAGTGAGAACAGATTTGCCTCGAGGGGTTCTAGGTTCTACACCCATTTTTCCTTGTTCCAAGTCACCTAAGTCCGCTTCGGAGATTACATTCCCAAATTCATTTGTCCTATCTGGGTGACTGGTGACTACGTATATGGTTCCTTCTTTGTCCAGGTATGCACCGTTTTCAAACTTGACAGCTGGGTGCTCTAGTCCTATGGATTGGTCAGGGTTTTTAATCTGGACCACGGATCTTCCCAAGCCGTCCTCATAGATGCTAGCACCTAATCGGTTGGTCCTAAGGTATTCCAACTGTGTTTTGTAAGGGCCTTCTACCCTGTACAAGTATGGCACTCCTGAACTTCCCGTAGGTCTGTCCATGCCTTGAGACATCTCTGACTCGCTGGTCTCCGAGCTAGGGTAGTACGAGTGGTGGCTCAACTGCTAGGCCCAAGACCTAGCAGTGTGGTTAACACTAGCCTCTGAAGATCTAAGGCTCTATCTCTCCCTTACTAGATGTCGTCCTGATCTAAGGTTCATATGCCTATCTAAGTAGCCCAATTCTTTGCCCAGAGTACAACCTCGTTGCCGATCAATTGGTATCAGTCACTTGATTCTTTTTAGTTGTTTCTCGTGTTTAAGGTCTTGTCTGATATTACGTCGTCAGGAATGCTTGAATGTTCTTCGTGCTTTCAGGTTGATCCTTCCACGTTAGGTTCTTTTCCTTTATGTTATCGACAGCACAGAGATTAGGTTTTTAGCTTGAACTTGAGTTTTTAGGTGGTCTTCAACTTGATACCTGCCTATCGTCACCCTGACTTACTCCTACCTCTAGTCGTTCTTAGCCTAGGCTATGAATTGACAGAAGGGGTTAAAAGTTTCCAACCTTTTGTTTCCTGCACGGTTGCCCTAGAGTGCCCAGGAAGTGTGTTCCCAAGCTTGCACTTACACTTGCTGAGAACGCCTTTCGATGCTCTCAATAGATCTGTAAGAGTTCCAAAGTTAGCTTAAAGATTTAAATTCTAAAGACAGAACCAATGATTTTCATTCCTGTAGCACAAACACAAACTTGCATAGTGATTTTTAAGAAAACATTCCTAAAGACCCCTGACTTTGATCCCCCTGGGTATGGTCAACTTCAAAATACTCTATCTGAAAATCAACGCATTATCTTTATAAAAAACAGTTGAGGGCGTGTAGTATATGCCACGAGCTTTCCAACAAGCCCTAGAGCTCAAAAAATTGATCTCGTATGAAGAAGTTATGACTGTTCAGGGTTTAGGGGGTTAAATCAAGATTCAATCTGGCCAACAGATCCTAGGATTTTCTCCAAATCACAAGTGTAGGAACCTCACAAAATGCTAATGGATTGACAAAAATGCCACAAAATTTTTCCCAAACTTGAAATAAAAATCCCTAATTTTTTGGCCGAAAAGCCTGTCAATCGCGATCGACAGGTCTGTCAATCGCGATTGACAGAGGTGTCCGTCGGGGCTGTCAATCGCGATCGACAGTGTCAATCGCGATCGACAGAGTCGATCGTGGCTGTCAATCGCGATTGACGGTATCAATCGCGATCGACACGTTTTCCGGATTTTTCGCCAAGATTTCAGTCAATCGGGGGCCTATCAATCGCGATGGACACGTGGCTACGCGCAAAAGTCAATCAATCGTGGAATTTCAGTCAATCGCGATCGACGGTGTCAATCGCGATTGACAGAGGTGTCGGTCGTGGCTGTCGATCGCGATCGACGGTATCAATCACGATTGACAGGGTCCTACGTGGCAGTCAGTCGATCGTGGGGGTCTGTCGGTCGCGATTGACAGGGTCTGTCGGTCGCGATTGACAGAGGCTGTCGGTCGCGATTGACAGAAAACCTCGGAATTTTTCTACTGTTTTTAGTGTTTTAGGATGTGCTCCTTGTGCTTGTTCTAGTGGTGCACTCAATTTTGTAAAAAACCAAAAATTTCTGTCAGTCGCGATCGACAGAAGCCTGCGACCGCGAGACAGTTTCTAAGTTTTTCGTACCTGCGCAGGAAGCTGGGGATGGTGATTCGGCAAGAACCTGCAATGAAACTCAAGAAACATGCAAAATCCGCACACACAATATCGCTCTCTCGCTCTCTCTCACACGTGAAATGAGGGAAATGAGGTGGGGAAGGTGATATGATCAAAAAACAGAAATTTTCGCGATGATGGAGATGGAGGTGGGAGATGGTGATGTTGATGATGGTGATGAAGATGGTGAAGAAAGTAAAAGAAAATCGATGAGAGTGAAGAAAATACCTACAACTCCAACACGTCAACTCTACGTCTTACCATCACACGCTCGTCCTCAAAGCTCGATCCCCAGCAACGGCACCAAAATTTGGTGTAGCTCAGTGATGAGTAGCACCTCCTTTAATGTCAATCCGGGAAGACGTGAGGATGGTATGAAGACCTCGAGCAAGTGGCGGCACAAGTGCGTGAGTGAGAAGCACACTAGCATGCACACACATACACACACACACGCGCACACAAGGCAAGACAAAGAGTGAGAATCAATGGAGTTTTTAGAATACTTTCAAAATGCTCATACAAGTTCGTTTCAATTACAATCTAGCCTCAAAAATGAGCTCTCTAGCTCTTTTTATAGTTTTTGGCTAAGTTTTGGCCCTGTCCAGACCTAGTGTCCGGCCTAGTTAAAAATTAGGTTCCAGGGCTTATTTGAGGGCTCAAACGAGATCTAAAAAATACGAAAATTGGCAGGTAGATACTTCTAAAGCTCCTCAAGCTCAAGGACTCCTTGGCTTGCACAAAATGGAGCTACAAAAAGATGAATTGGTATTTACAATGGTGTTTAGTGATGAAAATCACTTTGAATGGGTGTAAAGGATTTGAAAATTTAAAGGTTGCCTTAGTGCTAGATCTGCGTGAGTGCTCGTACTTGCTTCTTCATGAGGAAAATTACTGGCCTATTTGCCAGATCTTCGTTGACTCCCTTGTCTGCTGCTAACAATTGGATTCTTCTTATGGAATTCATGAACCTTGATTTTTGCTCTGCAAAGATTTTCTATAAGTTTCAAAGTATGATCACTAATGTCATAGACTTTCAATGAATAAGGCATTCCAATCTTCCTTGAGAGATCCTTGAATCTAATACATGCATGACGTTGAACTCTTCATAATCCTCAATCTTGATAGATGGTGAAGGACTGGGTGTCTCTTGAGCTTCCTTGGGTTCTTTATGCAATAGATCCTTTGAGCTTATAGTGGAATGTTGTGGTGTTTCCAAGATCTTTGATGGAGAGTGTTGAGTAAGCTCACCTCCTTGATCGATCTTCAAAGATTTTTTACTCAGATTCATGAGGAATAATGTCTTTATTATTCAAGAATTCTGACTCTTGGACTTGGCTTTCTTTTAACAACTGATTCTCACACTGAATTGCTTGCTTGATAGCCTCCTCTAAGGTATTTGCTTGAGGCATGGATAGCAAGAGATATTTGACTTCAGGATTGAGGCCACTTCAAAACTGATTAACCATGTAGTCTTCTTGATATGTAGTTCCATGAAACAACATCTTGATATTCAAGGCATAGCTTGAAACTGATCAATCATCTTGTCGTAGCAATCTTTTCATCTCTTGGACATGTTCGATCAAGTCCTTTAAGGTAGATTGAATCCCCTTGCATAGGGAATCTATGGTGCTTGGTCTTGATGAAGATAGTCTTGCCAAAATGTCAGGGGAGCACTAGATTGTGCTCTCCGACTATAGTAGACAAGATTTCGAAAATACACTTCTAATAACAAGAACACCCACGAAGGAAAAACAATACAATAATACGTGACTGATACAAGATGTCCCACAACCCTAGACTGATAGGTATGAATAACTCAACTAGAGATGATATAGGAGATCCCACAACCCAAGATTGTAAGTATGAGACAAGATATCTAGATTACAAGAACTCTCTTCTCGGAGATGAACTAGATACAAGAAAGAACTCGACAGGATCTCGTACTACAAGATTACAAGAGGACAAGATAGGATGTCCAAGAACTAGACTAGAACAAGGAACAAGACAAGAACTAGAACTAGAACTTGAAGAGTACTTACTTGGCGATCATGACTCCTTGAGCTCCCAAGACTGGTATCCACAAGACTCAGGATAAGAGTGGTGAAGCCCTCCTTTTATAGGTTTTCAAAGGTGGTGCTCTATGGCGGTTACGAAATCATGATGTCATCAATCCAAAATGGGACCTCCAAATATCATAATCGAGCAAGTAAACAATCGATCTTAGGATTTTGGCACGTTTCGGATGCAATGAAAGCATGGATTTCTCCAAGATCTGAGCGAATCGTGAGATATGGAGAATCACATGGAAGCTAGGCTTTAACATGGTTTCCTTGTCCATACGATCACTGATGTCATATGATTTCCAATGAATAAGGTATTCCAATCGTCCTTGAGAGATTCTTGAATCTAAGACATGATCAACCTCGAATTCTTCATGATTCCTTAACCTTGAAATGTGGTGAAGGACTAGGTCTCCCTTGACTTTCCCTAGCTTCATCACAAGATAGGCCCTTTGAGCTTTTAGTGGTGTCTTGTAGTGTTTCCAAGATCTTTGATGGAGTGCCTTGAGTAAGCACACCTTCTTGATTGAGCATGAACTCCTCTTTGTCCTTTATCTTCTTGTTATCTTCATAGTTTATATGCTCCATATCATTCCTAATGACTTCTTGGCCTTCAAAAGTTCTTGATTCGAATTGCTGAGGATTAGTGTCTTGATTATTCAACACTTCTAGCTCTTGGACTTGGCTTTCTTTGAATAATTGATTCTCACATTGAACTGCCTGATTGATAACATCCTCCAAGGTATTTGCTTGAGGCATGGATAGCAAGAAATATTTGACTTCAGGATTGAGGCCACTTTGAAATTGATTAACCATGTAGTCTTCTTGATATGTAGTTCCATGAAACAACATCTTGATATTCAAGGCATAGCTTGAAAGTGATTGATCATCTTGTCGTAGCAATTTTTTCATCTCTTGGACATGTTCAATCAATTCCTTTATGGTAGATTGGATCTCCTTGCATAGGGAATCCATGGTGCGTAGTCTTGATGAAGGTAGTCTTGCCAAAATGTCAGGGGAGCACTAGATTGTGCTCTTTGACTATAGTAGACAAGATTTTGGAAATACACTTATGATTACAAGAACACCCACATAAGGAAAATGATACAAGAAGACATAGCTGATATAAGACATCCCACAACCCGGGACCGATAGGTATAGAAAACTGGACTAGAGATGATACAGGAGATCCCACAACCTAGGATCGTAAGTACGAGACAAGATGTCTGGATTACAAGAACTCCCTTCTTGGAGATGAACTGAATTTAAGAAAGAACTTGAAAAGATCACGTACTATAAGATCACAAGAGGACAAGACAGGATGTCCAAGAACTAGACTGGACAAGACTAGAACAAGGAACAAGACAAGAACTGGAACTAAAACTTGGAGAGTACTTACTTGGCAATCATGACTCCTTAAGCTCCCAAGACTCGTATTGGCAAGACTGATTATGAATGTGTCCAACCACTCCTTATATAGTTTTCCCAAGGGCGGTTACGAGTTGATGATGTCATCAATTGGAAACAAGACCTATCGGTGTTAGAATTGAGCAAATAAACAATCGATCTTGGGGTTTTGGCACGCTCCGGATGGAATGGAAGCTTTAGTTTGTCCAAAATCTAAACCAAACATGAGATATAGGAAATTCACATTGAATCTAAGGTTTAAGATGGTTTTCTTTGTGTCCATGACATCATAGATACGATTTTGGAAATACACTTCTGATTACAAGATCACCCACGAAGGGGAAACGATACAAGAATACGTGACTGATACAAGATATCCCACAACCCGGGACTGATAGGTATGAACAACTCGACTAGAGATGATAGAGGAGATCCCACAACCCGAGATCATAAGTATAAAACAAGATCTCTAGATTACAAGAGCTCCCTTCCAGGAGATGAACTAGATATAAGAAAGAATTTGACAAGATCTTGTACTATGAGATTACAAGAGGACAAGACAAGATCTCCAAGATATAAGACTAAACACGACTGGAACAAGGAACAAGACAAGAATAGGAACTAGAACTTGGAGAGTACTTACTTGGCGGTCACGACTCCTTGAGCTCCTAAGAGTGGTATTGGCAAGATTGATTATGAATGTGGCCAACCCCTCCTTTTATAGGTCTTCAAAGGCGGTGCTATATGGCAGTTATGATTTGATGATGTCATCATGATGTCATCGACTTGAAACAAGACCTCCCAATGTCAGAATTCAACAAATAGGCAATTGATCTTCGGGTTTTGGCATGTTTCGAACTCAATGGAACCATTACTTTCTCCACATCCTAAAGCAATCATGAGATATATAAATTCACATGGAGTCTAAGGTTTAGGATGGTTTCCTTTGCCCATGACATCACCTCCCCCTCAAGCGACGAGTTCCATGAGGAGTGGTTCCATGAATGTGAGATCTTCTAAAACTTGAATCTTCATAGCTCTTGGTCTTTGTAGAGTTCTTGATATGCGGTACTAGAACATGATGATGAAAGATATCCATGATGAGATTGGAAAGGTTTGTAGTATATCTAGGTATAGAATCAAGGCCATGATTCTCATGATGGGAAGTACTTCTCTTTTGACTTTGATGATGATCCTTTTAATGTGGGATGGTGATTATAGAAGTCCTAAATCCAACTTGCTTATTCTTCTTAGGACATTTGAATACCATATGACCATGATCTCCACAATAAAAGCATAACCCATTGTCTTTTCGATGTTTTCTTTCCTTTGGTGTAAGTCGTCTGACCCTAATGTTATCCAACTGCATGGGTTCTGGTTGAGATTCTTCCAACATATGTTGTTGAGGAACTGAGATAAACTTGTATTCTCGATCGTGAACAGAAATCTTCTTCTCCTGCTTTCTCTCAAACAACCTATTGTCACACTCAATTGCTTGATTCATGAATTCATTCAAAGTATTTACCTTGGGAATGGTTAACATGAGGTCCTTGACATCATCACGTAAGCCCCATCGAAATTGGTTGATAAAATAATCCTCGTGCCATGTGAGATCACAAATGATTTGTCTAAATTTGATGCATAGGTAGATGCATGCCTATTTCCTTGATGTAACTTCCTTAGCTTTGTTTCGACAACATGTAAACAATTGGTATCTCCAAATGAAGATGTGAACTCTCAAATAAAGGCCTCGAAATCATGCAAAATATCCATATCCTTGTCAAGGATAGGTGCAAACCATGAAAGAGCAAGACCACATAATAGAGTTCCTATGGTTCCTACTTGAGAAGCATCATCAGGGTACCTGCCTGGTTGCATCCTTATGAATAGCTTCACTTGCTGCACAAATCCTGAAAACTTTGACCTTGTCCCATCAAAATTCTCAGGCATTCTGATCTTGGGTTCCCTCATGAAGGATGTACTAGGTCATTGATCTACTTGCATACTCCCTTGATTTGTCTGAGGACTACCGATTCGTTCTTATAATTCTTGGAGGAGTGCACCTACATGCACTAGATGTCCCATCTTGACTTGTGTCTCTCGATGAGTTATGTCTTCGACTTGTTGTTGTAGACTCTGAAGTGATTCTACAATCTGTTCATAAGCATTCTCCATGATGACTAGTCTTGGATAGAAGCTAGTCTTGTCAAAATGTCAGGGGAGCACTAGATTGTGCTCTCTGACTATAGTAGACAAGATTTCAAAAATACACTTTTGATTACAATATCACCCACGAAGGGGAAACGATGCACAACCCAGGACTGATAGGTATGAACAACTCGACTAGAGATGATACAAGAGATCCCACAACCTGGGATCGTAAGTATGAAATAAGATCTCTAGATTACAAGAACTCCCTTTCGGAAGATGAACTAGATACAAGAAAGAACTCGACAAGATCTCGTACTATGAGATTACAAGAGAACAAGACAAGATGTCCAGGATACAAGACTAAATAGGACTGGAACAAGGAACAAGACAAGAACATGAATAGGAACTTGGAGAGTACTTACTTGGCGGTCATGTCTCCTTGAGCTCCCAAGATTGGTATTGGCAAGACTGATTATGAATGTGGCCAACCCCTCCTTTTATAGGTCTTCAAAGGTGGTGCTATATGGCGGTTACGATTTGATGATCTCATCATGATGTCATTGACTTGAAACAAGACCTCTCGATGTCAGAATTCAGCAAATAGAGAGCCGATCTTGGGGTTTTGCACGTTCTGGACTCAGTGGAAGCATTAGTTTCTCCAAATTCTGAACCAGTCATGAGATATGTAAAGTCACATGGAATCTGAGATTTAGGATGGTTTCCTTTTCCTAGGACATCTAATGGTCCATGAAAACTTTAAACTTATTTTCCAATAAATAATGGTGAAATTTCTTAATGGTATAGACCATTCCCAACCCCTCTCTCTCAGTAGTGGTGTAATTCCCTCTGCCGCATTCAACTGCCTACTAGCATATGCAATTGATAAATCTATATTTTCCTCGTCCGTGGGTTGTGCTAACACACATCTTATGTCATGATTAGAAGCATCTACGTTTACATGAAAAGGTTTGTTCCAATCAGGCATGGCTAAAATAGGTGCAAAACGTAATCGTCATTTTAGTTCATTAAAGGAACTCTCGCATTCTTCTGTCCACTCAAAGTTGGTTAGCAGGTTGTAGAGTGGTTTAGCAATAATTGCATACATGTGTATTGTCGGTAATAACCGCAATGGCCCCTAAATGCTTGTAGCTCCTTTATGTTCTTTGGCCTGGGTAGTTCATTGATCACTCGTGCTTTATCTTCATCCGTGGAAATTCCATTTTTTGAAACTATGTGACCAAGTATCTTACTTTGTCTTACCATAAAAGCACACTTCTCAGGATCTAAATAGACTTGATATTCCTGACACTTATCGAAAATGCGTTCAATCTAACGGATATGATGTGGTCTAATCACTGAATGAGCACATAGATCATCTACATACATTCCTAGATTCTTTCTCAGAAATTCTTTGGACACATGGCACATCAAACTTTGGAAAGTTGTCGGTGCATTCATCATCCCAAAAGGCATCACATGAAATGCAAAGATACCCCATTCAATGCCGAAGGCCATCTTATGTTCATCCTTGGGGGCAATGGAGTTGGTAATAGCCTGAGAATCCGTTAAGGAAGTTGTACACTTCCTTCCTTGCGACTCTTTCCAACAGGTGTTTTGTAATAGGCAGAGAGTAAATGTCCCTTATAGCAGTAGCATTGACTTTCTTTAAGTTAATACAGACTCTCACCTTACCATTCTTCTTAGGCACAATTATGATGGATGACACCCATTTGGTGTGTTCTATCTCATATATGAATCCGGCTTCAATGAGTCTATCTATTTCTTCCTTGATCTTCAATGCATAGTTGTCATTATACGTATAGGGTTTTTGCTTGGTCGGTTTAGCCTCGACAATCATGGGTATCCTATGGGAACATATATGAGGATCTACCCCTTTCAAGTCCTTGTAGCTCCATGTGAACACATCCATAAACCTTTTCAGTAGAGCAATGAAACTTTCTTCCTCTTCGTCAGTAAAATCATGTCCTATGTACATGCATCATTCTTCTCCACCCTCGATTGCTACTACAACTTTCTTTGTGGTCTCCTTATTGTCATAAGATTCTCCTGAATGTTTGTCTCTCTTCGGCATTCTTATCATAATTTTTCATTCTTCCACTACATATTTTCTAAACTTTTATGTCACTTCCATCAATGGTTCTTCTTCCTCCTCTCGTTTCACATTTTTTTCCTTCCTCGTCTTTTGATTTGGTTGACTAGAACTTGAATTATCCTTTTCCTTCCTAGGGGTGGTGAGGTTTGGGGAGATGGCTTCTACCCAACCTAGAAATTCCTCTTTCGATGAATATCCAGGTCTATCCGAGTCTACTTCCCATTCTTCCTCATTCACTTGCTTACTCCTTTCCGAGATCTCACCTTCGAGTTTATCCCCTTGCTATTTAGTTTCTTGCGCTATAAGGTTTACAGTGAAGATGGATATATCATAACCATCTTCATCACAATGGGGGGTCCATTGTTCTTCATTAACTGCTATATCCATAGTCGCAAGAATCTCTGCCTATCCATAGGGTTTGAATTCCTCGTCAAGGAACACTACTAGCACATACACTAGGGCCTCAATGGGTCTAGAGGTGTGTACTATTCCTGATGTTCTTGTTGTCGCTTGCTCCTCTTCCTTTGCTACAATTTTACACATCCGAAGGTGTGTATCCTCATGCAACCATGATGGATCTAATGTCAAGGAATGTACCGATTCCTTCTCATCTTCATTCCTATGTACAATATTCCATTTCAAGGGTGGTACAGCTGCAAGTGGGTTTACAAGGTAGAGCACAATGTTGATGGTAGCATAAGCACATATAAAGCAGGTTTGGTAGCAAAGGGATATGCAAAAATTTATGGCATTGATTATGAGGAAACATTCAGCCCTATAGCTAAAATGTCTACTGTCAGAACACTTGTTACATTAGCTACAACAAAAGGATGGACTTTGCATCAGATGGCCGTGAAGAATGCTTTTCTACATGGTGAGTTACAGGAAGAAGTATACATGAGGGGGGTGTTGAAAATCAAGTCTCAACCATGCAAAAGGACTCATCCATGAGTTCTTCAAGTGGATCAATAAAAAAGGAGGAACCAAAGTCATGGAATCAAATTAGGAATGATTTAAGGCTTTTTGGATAGATCTCATAGGCAAGTTTAGTTGTATGAAGTTTTAGTTTAAGTATCCATTCATGTATAAGAAAAAACAAAATAATAAGCATATATCACTACTTGTGGGCCCAATGGAGGGTAGCTATGTCCTATTATTGCATTGGGGTGTCAAAATCATCCCCCATCAATGCTCATGGGCTTGGTACTTGTGATTGATCTCCTTCAAACTAGTTTTGAATAAACGCTTCCAAATTCGTCTCTAACTCTCCATCTTGAATCATCATGAGGTTGCTTGCATCTCATGTTTGATATAAAAGAAGAGTCCTATCTATCTTTATATTCTATACGAGAACATATAAGTTTCTCGAGTTCTTAATACAAGAAGAAAGATATTGAAAAATTTTTCTTGCTTCCAAGGTGTAGAGGAGACAAAGGAGTTTGGCCAAATAAGGAGGAGAGTTAGAATGATTGCACATGTGCTAGCAAAGGGTGGCAATTGAAGGGAAGTCATCCCATATATCTAGAGAAAACACATGATAAAAATCTATCTGATGCACATGGGATCTAATTTTAAATAACATCAAGGGGAGATAGAGGACATGAAAAGATCCTTCCTCACTTCTATACAAAGCGAGGCATGAATTTTTCCATAATTGGTCACAAGTAGTCCTTCTATTGCTTTTTTGATCAAGAGAAAGGTTGGGTTTGGCTACAACCTTCAAATGTGCATGTATGGTCGCATTGGAATGGAAATAGTCCTACATGGGATGCTAAAAGATCTAATGAAGCTTAGAAAAGGTGCAAGATCAAATTTCATTCTTCAACACATCTGATAGAGGAAAAAGGTTGAATTCATCTTTCATGGGTAGGTATTATCAATTATGGAATATGTTGAATTTTGGAATTTTGGAGTTTAAGTTATTGAGTTATTAATGTGTTTTGGTGTTTTGATATAGTAGTGGAAGGTTTGTGAGGGGGCGAATGGGCATGGACATTTTGGATGTGTCTAGATAGGAATAATAGGACTTGTATTTTACAAATAATTTATAAATAAAGACCCACATAAAGGGTTCTTTCTAGAAAAGGTAGTAAATATAGTGCTTAGGATAAGGATTGCTATAGATCGTGATTTTTGTAAATAAAAGCAAAGGCTCTTTGTAAAAGAGAACAATTTTTAACTTTCATGCTTGCTTTTTGAAACCACCATCATTGTAATATCGATTTTTGACATAATCGAAAATCCTATAAATGCATGCACTCGTAGACCCATTGAATAGAGTGCATGGGGGGGTGTTGCACCCAATCATGTGTAACCTCTCATCTATTAGCATGTTTATTTTCTGTGTATTTTCAAGATCATATCCTCCATGTGAGCATGTATTTAAGATCCTTGCAATAGTGGTATCAAAGGTTACATATGTCACTATATAGGGGTCCAATGCTATTTGTTTTTGGTCCAACATTGTTTGTTTTTGGTGTATAGTCTCTATTTCTTATTTGGATTTTGATCTCTATCTCTGTTTTAGCTTTAGTTTTCATTTCCGTTTCTAGTTCTAGTTTTGGTTTTTGGTTTCTGTTTTAGTTCCCGTTCCTAAACCTGAACCTAAATTTACTCCTATGTTTACACCTACATTCTAGCTTACTCCATGGCATTGACTACGACACATAACTTTGGCATAACTTTGGCATTTTTGCCTCCTTGGCACCCGTGGCTTCCTTGGCAACCATTGGTAGCCATTGGCTATGTGCGAATGCCTTTTAATTAAAGAGTGTCAATAAGGAGTCTCTTATCTATCAAGGAGGGAGAATTTGAACCCACAACCTCACTTTCACAAGTAAATTGTTTTGCCACTAACCTACCTCCTTGTGTTTTCACTCTACTCCTTTTTACTTATATTTAACACAACTTGCATCTCTCTTACTTTTTCAATTCCCAAGAACCACCCTTCCCTTTTCCATTTGAACACAAGAAATCTCAAAATTGTTTTCACATATCTAGCAAGGGGGTTTCTTCTTCTAACCCATGGACCCAAAAAATACAATGGAGGACTTTGGTGAGTAACCTCTACCTGAGGTACCACTCAAGCAAAAGTTGAATCTTCTATGGCATGAACTTTTAGGTGCCCAAAGCGAGATCTGACAATGTGATGAAGTACTTCAAAAGATGCATTATGAAGGGATAACCTTACAAGGGTGATAAAGGCTATTGTCTCTACTCAAGTTGATGGCATACATTCCAAGATTGTTATCAGAAACTACCAATTTTTACGGTTTGATGGTTGAAAGGATGGCCCACTTATTCTATCATGGTTATCACAATTTGATGATTTTTATTTCAATGAAACCTATTCTGAAAGTGATAAAGTATAGGAAAGGCTTAACTTTGGTTGAATATTTTATGCCATAGTGTAGATCATCCGATGACATGGAAGGCTTTTCAAGAGAATTTTAAGGATTCTTTCCTTCCCCCCTCAGATCCATTTATATGTTCCATGTGCCTGGACCACCTTTACATGGAAGGAGGGTGATACTGTCACTACCTACACAAAGCAGTTTTGGCAAAGTCTACTATTTGTTTGGATGATCGAAGATGTATGAGAAGTGGAGAATGACATGCCTGGGACTCAGCTGTTAGAAACAATGTCCCATGATCCAAAACTTGAAGCTATAGCTCTATAAGTTATTCTCTAGAAGCTCCATCTTCAAAGTCTCAGATGGCGCAGCATGTATATTATTTTGTTCATAACTATACTATAGAAGAAAAGTTGATGGACAGCGTGGCAAGCTTGGAAAGTTTTCAAGTAACCCACCTGTGTTCAACTTCTGCCGGCTGCAACAGCATGAAGGAGCTTTTTTGAAATTTATTTTATTAAAACATAGCGACGGCTGATTCAACGATCGCATAGCGTTGTTTTTAGGAGAAGCATTATTTGTTCGTAGCTTTTCACTTATGCTTTTCAATGGTTACAAAAACTATAAAAGTAGAGCCAAGCTCATTGTTATGATCACTCACTCACTCAAGCAATCTCAAGGAGATCAAGGAGGAAGAGTCTCACACTCTTGGAGGAGGTGAAGTTTTGGTGAAGGAGAGGCTACTCTCTTGGAGCAAGAATTCTTCTACGGGGTCGTGGTAACTATCTTATGTGAGTTAACCTTGTGGTTGATTTACAATTTTGTTACACTATTTTGTGAGAATAAGGTTAGCTTTGTTGCTTCGTTCACTTCACACACTTAGATTATTTTGACATAATCTAAATTTTGTATCATCATCTTCTTGGATATTCTTCCATTAGTGAGTGCATCACTTTATATGGTTGAGTAGTACTCCCATGTTGTAATTTGGGCATCTATTGTTTAGTGAGTAAGCATCCAGCTTACGTTCCCTATTCTTGTCTCAAGATCTCTTTCTTTCTCTATGTCACTTATCATCTTGTCAATTAAGTTGTGTATGCTCAAAAGGTTTTAGTTTGGAACGACCTTGAGGCCCCAAATTCCAACACTTGGTATCAGAGCATAATTGACATACACACTTAGTTAAGATGAGTGAGATTAGAATTGAGATTGAAGACAAGTTGGATGGATCTTCTAATTATCCCATGTGGATTTTCATGATGATGAATATTTTAGTGACAAAGGATTTATGGAGTATCATCAACGGATCCTTAACAAGACCAAGATGAGAAGCTGAAGAAGGGGATACAACAACTTCAAGAGGTACTGAAATTACTATTACAGAACCAATTGAAGAAGAGGTAACCACTTCGACATCCAGAGTCACAGCTAGGACTTTACCTAGAGTTCCTCCTAATGAAGATCAGGCAAGTTGGGATGCTAGAGATGCTTTAGCACTTTCATTCATAGCAATGAGTGTCAAAAAGCATATTCCACCACAGATCAGATCTTGCAAAAGTTCTAGACAAGCTTGGTTGAAGCTTGAGAATCTTTTTTAGAGCAGAAATCTTGCTAGGAAAGCTCACTTGAGGAGACAACTAGCAAATACAAGGATGAAAGATGGTGACTCAATTCAAACCCACATTACGAGACTCGTTCAATTGAGAGATCAACTTATAAATATGAGAGTTGAGATATCTGATGAAGAAATGGTAAATATGCTGATTAATTCACTTCCTATTTCATATCAGTCTTTTATAACCACCCTTACCCTTACCACAAGAGATAGAGAGGTTACATTTGAAGAGTTATAATTCTTGTTACTTCAAGATGAAGATTAGTTGAAGGGAATGGAAGAGAATGAAGAAGCACTTTTATCTTCATCAAAGGGTAAGAAGAAGGAGAAGAAGGAGAAGGAGAAGAAGGAAAAACAATCCATAAAGGAAAGTAGGTCCCTTTCACCTTCTACTTCAGATTCTGTATCTACTATATCTAAAGAGAAGTCTTCTAAGAAGAAGGAAGTAATATGTTTTTATTGCAAGAAACCTGGACATTTAAAAGCAGCATGTTATAAAAGGATTGCAGCAGAAAAGAAAAAGGCATCAGCTAATGTTGCAGAAGATGATAAAAAGGGAAATCTCAAGGTGATTCTTATGCCTGCATCACCATTGCGGAAGTAGCTTTTGATCAGGCAGCTTTACAAGTTCTTCAAGAAAGTCCTTGGATATTTGACTCAAGTGCTACTAAGCATATGACAAGTTGCAGAGATGTGTTTTTTTCTCTTTCCTATTCTTCAGGTAGAAGAGTTACTATTGTAGACGGCAATGATTTGGATGTTGTGGGAATAGGTACAGTAACCCTAAAGTCAAGAGAAGGTGGTAATTTTTAGATTTCAAATGTCCTTTATGTATCTGAAATGAAGAAGAATCTGCTATTTATATCTGCATTTTTAAGTGATGGTTTTAAAGTTGTATTTGGGAGAGATCTTTGTAAGATCCTATCACAAAAAAAGGGAATTGTATTTTAGAAGGTGAGCATAAAGGAGGCATCTTTGTTTTTTCAAAAATCAGTCAGGCATATGCGGTCAAAACTTCGTCACCGGTGGAAGATATGAAGCTATGGCATGAAAGATTTGGACATATTAGTTTGGAGCTCTCAAGAGCATCAAAGATAGAGGTATGGTTGAGAGTTTACCCTCATTCAAGCTACCAGATGATTGGGATATATGTGAAGGTTGTCTTGAAGGTAAGATGCATAAACTACCTTTCAAGAAACATGGTCATATTACAACTACCAAGAAATTGTAGATTATTCATTCAGATGTGAATGGACCTATGAGAGGAGAATCTATTCAGGGTTTGAGGTATTTTCTTCTATTTGTTGACGATTTTACGAGATATTCATGGATCTATGGTCTTAAGTTGAAGTCAAAAGTCTTTCCTGTGTTAAAGAAGTTTGTAGCTATGGTTGAAAATGAAAGTCAGGAAACTATCCAGATTCTCAAAAGTGATAGAGGTGGAGAATACTTGTCAAAAGAGTTCCAGACATTTCTTGATAAGAAAGGTATTACTCGACACCTTACTATTGCTTATACGCCTCAGCAAAATGGTGTTGCAGAAAGAAAGAATAGAGTACTTGTTGAAATGATGCAGAGCATGATGGCATCCAAGAAGCTTTCACCAAAATTTTGGTTTGAGGCAGTACATACAACTAACCACATTTTGAACAGGTCATCTACAAAATCTTTAAAGGTAATCACACCGTATGAAGCTTATTATGGTAGAAAACCTAATGTGAGTTACTTCAGAGTGTTTGGATCACTTTCTTATGTACATGTTGAGAAAAAGGACCGAGGCAAACTAGATGTAAAGGCAAAGAAAGCTATTTTCATTGGATATCATGTTGAGAGTAAAGGATATAGGTTTTATGTTCCAGAGACAAGTGAAGTTATTCTTTCACATAATGCTTATATTGTTGAAAATAAGGTTTATGATAAAGAAGCAGAAATTCCAGAGTTCATTAGTGAAAATGACTATGGATTTTTTAGAAAGATTCTGAATGTACATGTTCAGCCATATCAGGAGGGAGTTAAAATTCCTAGGATTCAAGAAAGAGTTGAAGAAAGAGGAATTTCACAACCTTCTACAGATTCAGTTCCACATGAGACTTTGGTTCCAGAAATGGAAGAAGTAAAAGTTTTAGAAAGTCCTAGTACCTCGGCAGGACAAGTTCTAGAACCTATGGAAGCTGAAGGGTCAAAAAGAGTTTCACCACTATTTAAGGATACACCTACTTGGTTATATCAGACTTGGAAAGATAGTGGTATAAAGACTTTTACTGGAAGAACAAGGAGTCAGACTAGACAGCAACAACAAGATCATATAAGAACAAGAAGTTAGACTAGACAACAACAACAAAAGGATCATGTAAGTTTTGTTGAAGACTTTGAAATTCATGATATTTTGGCACTGACTACTGTTGAAGATGAACCTGCATGTGTTAAAGATGCACTTAACATTCCTATTTCGAGAAAAGCTATGCAAGAACAGATTGATTCTATTCATAAGAATCAAACTTGGCAACTAAGTGAGTTACCAGAGGGAAAGAAGGCTATAGGTGTAAAATGGATCTTCAAAATTGAAAGCAGATGGTACTATTGATAGATATAAGGTCAGGTTGGTTGTCAAAGGATATGCACAACAAAAAGGTATTGATTATGATGAGACATTTGCTCCTACGTCTAGGATGACTGTTATTAGGTCAATACTTGCTCTGGCAGCACATTTTGGTTGGCATATATATCAACTTGACATTAAGACTGCTTTTCTAAATGGTGATTCACATGAGGATGTGTATATTCAGCAGCTAGAAGGTTTTGACGAGACAGGTAAAGAACACTTAGTGTGTAAGCTTATAAAAGCTTTGTATGGTTTAAAACAAGCACCTAGAGCATGGTATGAAAAGATACATACATATCTTTTATCCATTGGTTTCCATAACTCAGATGCAGCTCCAACTCTTTATGTCAAAGCTGAAACAGGTATGATGATTATAGCAATCATCTATGTGGATGATATTATAGTCACAGGTCCTAGAGATGAAGACTTGCAAATGTTCAAAGAAAAATTGAAGAAAACATTTGATGTGAATGATTTGGGAATATTGCATTATTATCTTGAGATTCAATTTTTGTTTCAAGATGAGTGTATCTATATGACATAGTAGAAGTACATTGAGAAACTTTTGGAGAGGTTTTAGATGAGTGATTCCAAACCTATGAAAACACCTATGGATCAGACTTTACAAATGGTAGCAGATGCAGAGCCATTTGATGCTACTCTATATAGTCAAGTAGTTGGTTGCTTGATATATCTTTGTAATACACGTCCTGATATACAGTTTATAGTTTCTCAAGTATCAAGGTTCATGCAAAATCCGACAATCTTACATTGGAAAGCAGTAAAGTGGATCTTTCGATATTTGAAGGGAACTTCAAATTTTGCTATGGTATTTTCAAAATCTACACATTTTTTACTAAAAGGATTTTCATATTCTGATTGGGCAAGTGATAGAGACACAAGGAGAAGTACTAGTGGATTTTGTTTTTATCTTGGAGATTGTCTTATCTCATGGATTTTGAAGAGACAACCCACTATTGCCACTTCATCGTGTGAAGCTGAATATCATGCAACATTTACAGCTACTCTAGAATCAGTTTGGTTATAGAAGATTTTCAGTTATCTTGATGTGAGAGTGCATGAATCCATTCACATATTTTTAGATAGCCAGAGTGCTATAGATATAGCTAAGAATCAAGTGCATCATGCAAGGACAAATCATATAGAGGTACACTACCACTATATTCGAGAGCGGATAGCAAGGAAGCACGTTGAGTTGGTTTATGTTCCTTCTAGTGAGAATGTTGTCGATATATTTACCAAATCATTGACTAGAGATAGTCATGACAAGATTTGCAGATTACTGAAGCTTGTACCATTGTGACATTGAAGGAGGGATTGTTGGAAGCAATGTCCCATGGTCCAAAACTTGAAGCTATAGCTCTATAAGTTATTCTCTAGAAGCTCCATCTTCAAGTCTCAGACGGCCCAACACATATATTATTTTGTTTATAACTATAGAAGAAAAGTTGATGGATAGCGTGGCTAGCTTGAAAAGTTTCCAAATAACCCACTTGTGTTCAAGTCCAGCGGGCAGCATGAAGGAGTTTTTTTGAAATTTGTTTTATTAAAACATAGTGACAGATGATTCAACAATCCCGTAGCGTTGTTTTTAGGAGAAGATTTATTTGTTCGTAGCTTTTCACTTATGCTTTTCAATGGTTACAAAAACTATAAAAGAAGAGCCAAGCTCATTGTTATGATCACTCACTCACTCAAGCAATCTCAAGGAGATCAAGGAGGAAGAGTCTCACACTCTTGGAGGAGGTGAAGTTTTGGTGAAGGAGAGGCTACTCTCTTGGAGCAAGAAGTCTTCTACAGGGTGGTGGTAACTATCTTTTGTGAGTTAACCTTGTGGTTGATTTACAATTTTGTTACACTTTTGTGAGAATAAGTTTCGCTTCATGCCTCGTTCACTTCACACACTTAGATTATTTTGACATAATCTAAATTTTGTATCATCATCTTCTTGGATATTCTTCCATTAGTGAGTGCACCACTTTATATGGTTGAGTAGTACTCCCATGTTGTAATTTGGACATCTATTGTTTAGTGAGTAAGCATCCAGCTTACGTTCCCTATTCTTGTCTCAAGATCTCTTTCTTTCTCTATCTCACTTATCATCTTGTCAATTAAGTTGTGTATGCTCAAAAGGTTTTAATTTGGAACGATCCTGGGGCCCCAAATTCCAACATCACCTACCAGCCTATTTATAGCCCTTGCCTAGTCACCATCTAGAGTTCTCTAAGGTTCCTCTACTCATCTGGCCATCATGAGTAGGTACCTCGTATGAACTCGTTGGCCTTTGGCCTTGGCTATCCCTCGAGCAAGGAACTTCTCGTGCATAACCCTTTGCAACAAGCCTAGCATTATACATGTCAACTGTTCCATTAGGCTTACGCTTCAGCTTGTAAACCCACTTAGTGCCAATAGCCTTCTTGCCAAGAGGCAAGTCACACAAAGACCAAGTACCATTCTTCATTATAGCATCATATTCAGATTGCATAGCAGCCATCGAATTTTTTGAATTTTGTGCTTCATCAAACGAAACAGGCTCATTCTCATCACAGAGACTAGATGTAGCCACATCATAGGAATTTGATGCAAAAGAGGCACTATGAGAGGTTGATCGAGTACGATATGACACAGGTGCATCTAATTTGTTGTCACGCAAAGTCTGCACCAACCATTTTGGCATAGTTTTTGTCTACTCAATATCAACTCTCTCATCAATAAGTGCATCATGTAAATCTCCATCAGAAATCGAATGATCTGCATCATCACCTGAAACCTTCAAAGGCTGAGAAGTTGCCTCATTAGGACCAGCACTAGCCTGTCCACCTGTAAAAAGAGGCATCAAAGTATCATACATGTCTTTGGAGCTAACAAATGTCTCCTTAGTACATGAAAGCAATGGCTGAATAGCATCTTCCACCAAAACAACATCACGGCTAACTAGAATGCGTTTAGTATGTGGATGATACAAAGGATAGCCTTTACTTCCAGAACTGTACCCAACAAAAATACATTTTACTACTTTATCATCCAATTTTTTGTGATGTTGTTCAGGCACTAATGCATATGCCAAACAACCAAAAACACACAGATGAGCAACAGATGGCTTTCGATCATGCCAAGTCTCATATGGAGTGATAGACTGCAGTGCTTTAGTGGGAGACTTGTTAAGTACATATGCTGCACACATGACAACCTCAAGCCAGAAACTATGTGGTAAAGCCTGACTCTTTACCATACACCTCGCCATCTTCATGAGTGACCTGTTCTTCCATTCAGAAACTCCATTTTTTTGAGGTGTATAGGGCATTGTACACTGGTGTTTTATCCCAAGTTCCGCCAGAAATGCATTCAAATCAGAAGACATATATTCCTCCCCTCGGTTAGAACGAAGGATGCCCATTTTACATGCTGACATATTCTCAGCCAAAACCAAAAACTGCTTGAAACACATGAACACTTCAGACTTTGCCTTCAATGGATATACCCATGCATGCGTCGAAAAATCATCGATGAAAGTCACGAAGTAAAGATAATTTCCAAAAGAAGGTGCCTGCATAGGGCCACAGACATCACTATGTACAAGCTGCAATTTCTAAGTAGCCCACACTGAACCATCTTTTGGAAAGGAAGATTGCTGCATTTTGCCCAAAATACAACCTTCGCATACATGTTTACCAGGTGCCTCAAGTTTGGGCAAAGAGGACACCATTTCAGATTTTTGCAGGTGTAGCAAACTTGCAAAATTCAGATTACCAAAGCATGCATGCCAAAGCTTTGCATCTGACATACATAGGCTGAGAATCATGTACTATGCATGCCAAATCATTTATAGATCTTTCATAGTCTATGAGCTTATACAACCATGACATAAACTGCCAGAAGCAATAATCACATCGCCATTTGATAGATCATGAACTGTACACGTGTCATCAACAAATTTCACAACCAAGACAATCTTGGCTAATGCAAAAACTGATAATAGATTTTTCTTGATCCTTGGAACAAATAGAGCATCTGACAAAGTCAAAGAACTACCATCAACAGTAGTCAAAATGATCTTACCAATTCCCACAATAGGATAAGAGGAGTTGTTGGCACATGTAACAATAATCCCTGTAGGGGCAGGCTCGAGTGAAGAGAAGAAACTGTGCTGCGAGGTAATATGTTTGGTTGCCCCACTTGATGGAGAGTGTTAATCTCCAAAAGAACAAGCTATCCTTGATGTTAGACCACCTATATATCAAGAATAACTTTAAACTCCAACCAATTTTGGAAGACAAGCACCAAATTATCAAGAAATTAGCTAACTATGAAGAAAGTCATTTCTCAGAAAAGTCTGCTGCACCTTAATCACTCATTGACTAATCGTTCGTGTAAAGTTTTTTATAAAACTTTGTACAATGTTTTGCCTAGTGATTGCGCACCTCCTCCAAGTTAAAACACTTCAAAAGCTTGAGTAGATTATGAGAAATGATTCAAACAATCTACCTATGTTTGAAACTGTCTCTCTGTATAGTCGACTTTGACACCTGCAACTTCTAAGACATGGTTCTCCAAAACTAGAACCCGTTTAAGCAAATTCTTTCCTCTCAACTTAGATTTTGAGTCCTCACTCATGCAAAACTTTAATCTGTGCAGTGAGAAATGATCAAATCATTGATCATCGAAAATGCGCCTGTTTCATAAAATTATGAACACTCTTTTACATATGAATGTTCCTACTCATAATTCTCACGGCCTGTTTACAATTAGGCTCTCAAACTTTAACCATAGACTCATTAACTATGGACTTAGACATCTACAAAAGGATTCTTGAAATGATCAAGCACAGAAGGAGAATGCACAAAAACATCGGGCGCAACTTCTCTTCATTTCTGACAAAAAATTACATCTGGATGAGAGAGCTATTCTAACCTCTTCATAAGTGTCTAATGACTTCTAATTCTACTCAATTCTCATGCTCTACATTCTCTCTCATACTTGCCCCGACATTTTCCAAGTATATATATAGACAAAAATTTACAAGCTTATGACTACTCAAAGATATAAGTGAACTATCTCTGAAATAATGTACATATGTGTACACATCTTCCAAATTCTGAATGTGTCCTTCCTTCATGCTTCACAACTTGTTCTCTTCTCAAATCCTTGACTTCATTTCCATGTCAAAACATCAATTGGTGATTGTCCTGCACCAACAGCTCCCCCTCAATCATCAATTGAGTTTTTCTCTATCTTCTTTATATCTGCCATGTCTTTGAATTTCTGTAGCTTTGGTCCATCCAAGCTTTTGGTAAGCATATCAGCTATCTGATCTTTTGTTGAAGTATGTATGACTTCAATCTCTTTATCCATCACCTTCTCTCTCAGAAAATGATACTGAATCTCAATGTGTTTTGTCCTTGCATGAAACACAGGATTAGCAGCTAAATACAATGAACTCATGTTATCTCCATAAATGATAGTTGTACTCTGTATGGTGTCAAAACTCTTCATGAGAGTTTTAAGCCATATCACTTCCTTTGCAGCTTCAATCATACCTTTGTACTCAGCTTCTGTAGATGATAAAGCAACTGTGTGTTGCTTCTTTGAACACCAAGAGATTAACTTATCTCCCACATAACAAAAGTATCCATATGTTGATCTTCTATCATCACGATTACCTGCCCAATCTGCATCACTATATATTTTGATGTTTGTATCTGATGTAAAACCATAATGCAAACCCTCTTTGAGTGTACCCTTAATGTACCTCAACACTCTTTGACCTGCAATCCAATGTTCTTTCCTAGGACAATGCATGAATTGAGAAAAAACTCCAACTGCATATGATAAATCAGGCCTAGTTAATGTAGCATAGATAAGACTACCAACCAAACTCTGATATAGCTTCATATCTTCTCCACCATATCTGCTCAATTTGTGATTCACCTCCATTGGAGTAGGTGCTACCCTGCAATCATTCATTTTAAACTTGATTAACAAGTTTCTCAAATACCTTTCTTGAGTCACATACACTTCATGTTGAGTGTATGAAATCTCCATGCCCAAGAAATATGACAAGTCTCCCAAATCACTGATTTTGAACTCTTTCTCCATTTGCTTCTTTAGGCTTTGAATGCCTTTCTCATCTGTACCTGTAAGAATTATATCATCAATATATATGCACATGTAAATGAACCCATCATCACTTGCTTTAACAAGCAAGCTACTATCTGCCTTAGATACTTGAAATCCAAGTTCTTTCAAGAACTTCACAAGTCTATAGATTGCTCCATGAAAACATCATCTGAAATGTAACCATTTAAAAAAGCATTCTTCACATCTAATTGACATAATTTCCAACCTTTACATGCAGCAATAGCTATGAGTGTCCTGATGGTTGTCATCTTTGCTACAGGACTATAGGTCTCATCATAATCAATACCATATGTTTGAGCAAACCCTTTCACAACAAGTCTAGCTTTATACCTAGACACACTTCCATCTGCAAACCTCTTTGTCTTGTAGACCCATTTGCATCCAATGATCTTCTGACTATTTGGTTTAGGAACCAAATCCATGTCTGATTCTCCATCAATGCATCATATTCTTCCTGCATAGCTTTCTCCCAATTTTCCTTACCTTTTGCCTCTTCATATGTGGAAGGGTCTTCATCTGCCTTTATCAAGCATAATCTTTGGTAGCCAAAAAAGAAGTATCATAGCTATACCTTGTAGGTTGCCACTTGTGTCTTGATGACCTTCTAAGTTCTCCACTCCTTGAGGTTTCTGGTTCTTCACACTTAGGATCAAATCTTGGCATTTCTTCAACTTCAACCTGCACTTCATTATTCTCTTCTTCATCAAATATCTGAACCTTTGTTTTACCCTTCTTTTCACTCACAACTTCTTCATCACCTGTATTAATATTGATTGTACCTGCATACCAAGTACCTTGCTCATCAAATGGAACATCCTTGGACACAAGAAATTGCTTTGTGGATGGACTCCACAATCTATAACCCATCTGCTTTTCATCACAACCAATGAATACATACTTTTCAGCTTTAGGTTCTAACTTGTGTCTTAATTGGGATGGCACATATGCATATGCCAAACATCCAAATATTTTGCAATGATCCAAGGTAGGTCTCTTACCCCACCATGCCTCATATGGTGTCATACCATGCAAAGCTTTACATGGTAGCCTATTGACCAAATAAGTAGCTATATTTACAGCCTCAGCCCACAAATAATTTGGGCAATTTTTCTCCTTCATCATTGACCTTGCAAACTCAACAAGAGTTCTATTTCTTCTCTCTGCTACACCATTTTGTTGAGGAGAGTACCTGCAAGTGATTTCCCTTTTTATACCGGCATTCCACAAGTAATCACTGAACTCATTAGAAAAATACTCTCCCCCTCCATCTGACCTTAGTCTCTTCAATTTTTAACCTGTAATTCTTTCTGCATATGCATGATAGTGTTTAAATGTATTAAACACTTCTGACTTATCTTTGATCACATAGATAGTGATCCATCTGGTAGCATCATCAACATAAATCACATAGTACCTTGAACCATTGATACTGAAATCCTTTGATGGTCCCCACACATCTGTGTGTACCAACTCAAGCTTCTCTGAATACATGAAACCATGCTTGGAGTAAGATTGCTTATGAGCCTTACCTAATTGACATGCCTCACATCTGTATGTCATATGTTGACCTGCAACATTAGGCAATCCACTGAACCATTGTTAATCATATCTTTGATACCTCTTTCATTGAAGTGTCCAAGCCTCTTGTGCCAAAGATCTAACTCAGAGATCTTATGTCCTCCATAAGTGAACAAGGCATGACCAACATTACCTTGAATCTTCAATGTGAACAATCTTCCTTCTTTTTTCCGTGAAACAATTTGTTTATACCCATTGCTAGGGTCTTCCACAGACACTCCTTCATTAGTGAATCTAACTTCATAACCTTTTTCAACAATTTGTCCTACACTTATCAGATTCTTAGGAATTGTAGGAACATACAAGACCTTACTCAAGAGAGTACTTCCATCATTGGCCTTCATTGATCCAATTGACTTCACATTGTGCTTTGTATTATCTCCTGTTTGAACAACATGATTAGATACCTTATTTTCCAAATCAGTCATCAATGCTATGTTACCACTCAAGTGATTGCTACACCCTGAGTCAATGTAGAAGATTCTTTGGTCTTCACTTTGCCTTTCACAAGTTGCATTCATTATCAATGTTGAATCCTCCTTCTGATCTGAAGCATAATTATATTAGGTATTATTGTATCGTTGACTTTGGAATCCTCTACCTGCATTTCTTTCAAAGTAACCCCTACTACCTCTTCCTCTGAAGTTACCTCTTTGATTTCTGCCACCTCTTCCTCTTGAATTAAAGTTTTGATTATATCCACCATTACTCTGAGTATTATGCCAACAATCATTAGCTAAGTGATTTGTCTTACCACAAATCCAGCAAGCTTTGACTCCATCTTTATTATTCCTGCCTCTTCCTCTACCTTTGCCACCTCCTCTTCCTCTTAGGAAGTTGGCTTGACTAGTTGTGCCTTCATCTTCATTTGCTTGTTGTTTTCCTTTGCTATTTTTCTTCTTATCCTTTGAGTACATTGCATGACCTGTACTCTTGTCACCTTCACCTTTGACATCCTGCTCAAAGGTTAACATATGTCCTAGCAACTGATTTAAGTCAGGAGTAAAATGATCAAGTGATAATTCAGTAGATAGAATGAATGGCTTCCATTTGTCATCACCTCTCAAACCTATGAGGATTTGCCTTACCAATTTATCCTCCTCAATGTCTTCATCAACAGCTCCTAATGCATCTGCAATGTCCTTCATTCTGGTTACATAATCTGAGATGGATTGAGAGGCCTTCTTCTTGAATGTAGTAAATTCTGCCCACAAGGATGTCTTCCTAGACTTTGTGGTATTTTGGAAATGCTCCTCCAAAGCATTCCATATATCACTTGCACTTTCAAGACCTCTAATGTGAGGTAGCAAGTAATCATTGACTGCCATATAGATAATGCTCCTAGCTTGAGCATCTCTCTTCATCCAATTCTTCAAATCTGATAATTCCTCCCTAGTTGGAACACTGGGATCTCTGAATTGAGGCTTTTCTTCTTCACCTGTAATATAACATATCAAGTCTTTGCTCATTAGATGAGCTTCCATCCTCATTGACCATGCTGGATAGTTCTCTCTATCCAATTTCTCTATCTGAAGAGAATCTCCCATCTTTCCTTCACCTGTATATTGAATTCTTCAATATTTATAAAGTATAAGGTTACCTTTACTTCGAATGACACTCCTTTTGTCTTCCTTGGTGTTGTATGACCTCCTTCTCAAGCTTTTCCCTCAAGCTTTCACCTTTTGAACCTTCAGATGTTGAATTTTGTATGTCTACAGTAGTCGGAGTCTTCCTTTCCTCAATTTTGATACTTCCTGCTCTGATACCACTAATGGAGAGTGTTAATCTCCAAAAGAACAAGCTATCCTTGATGTTAGACCACCTCTATATCAAGAATAACTTTAAACTCCAATAAATTTTGGAAGACAAGCACCAAATTTGCAAGAAATTAGCTAACTGTGAAGAAAGTCATTTCTCAGAAAAGTCTGCTGCACCTTAATCACTCATTGACTAATCATTCGTATAAAGTTTTTGATAAAACTTTGTAGAATGTTTTGCCTAGTGATTGTGCACCTCCTCCGAGTTAAAACACTTCAAAAGCTTGAGTAGATTATGAGAAATGATTCAAACAATCTCCCTATGTCTGAAACTGTCTCTCTGTATAGTTGACTTTGACACCTGCAACTTCTAAGACATGGTTCTCCAAAACTAGAACCCGTTTAAGCAAATGCTTTCCTCTCAACTTAGATTTTGAGTCCTCACTCATGCAAAACTTTAATCTGTGCAGTGAGAAATGATCAAATCATTGACCATCGAAAATGCGCCTGTTTCAGAAAATTGTGAACTCTTTTACATATGAATGTTCCTACTCATAATTCTCTGAGTCTGTTAACAATTAGGCTCTCAAACTTTAACCATAGACTCTTTAACTATGGACTTAGACATCTAGAAAAGGATTCTTGAAATGATCAAGCATAGAAGGAGAATGCACAGAAACATCGGGTGCAACTTCTCTTCATTTCTGACAAAAAATTACATCTTGATGAGAGAGCTATTCTAACCTCTTCATAAGTGTCTAATGACTTCTAATTCTACTCAATTCTCATGCTCTACATTCTCTCTCATACTTGCCCCGACATTTTCCAAGTATATTTATAGACAAAAATTTACAAGCTTATGACTACTCAAAGATATAAGTGAACTGTCTCTGAAATAATGTACATATGTGTACACATCTTCCAAATTCTGAATGTGTCCTTCCTTCATGCTTCACAACTTGTTCTCTTCTCAAATCCTTGACTTCATTTCCATGTCAAAACATCAATTGGTGATTGTCCTGCACCAACACCACTGTCAAAGTACCAAACATCTGAGTCTACTACAAACATGCACTACTCATGAGAAGATGGTTCAAAACTACAAATAGTAGTAAACACCCATTCTTCTTCCTGCACAAGATTAGCAAACTCTGTTTTTGGTGTAGACGCTTCTACAACAACCATTCCAGCCTCTTTCTTCTTTGCCTCTTTAGCAGCCAGTTTTAGATAGTTCTTTATGATATGATCATTTCCTTTACAGTACTTGCAAAACAATTTCTGCTTTTTTTATTTCTTTTCATCTTTTTCTTCCCTCTTCGATTGTGCAGAATTAGCATATTTTTGCTTACTAATTGAAGAGCTCCATTTTCCTTTGCCCTTCTGCTAGCCACGAAGGCTTGATTTGCAACACGCATAATGGACATGTTCTGCTTGGACTGGTCTTCTTGCAACAGAACAAAGATTAACTCCTCAAATGACAAGGCATTTGGATTGCCTTTCATCATCAACCAAAGAGTAGAAGCAAAACTCTGATATGAATCAGGAAGACCATTCAGAACAGTTTGCACAAGTGAGCTATCTGGTATACCCTCATCAGTAGAAATCAACTGCTCCTTCAAGACTTTGATATTTGTTAGAAAATGGTCCATAGAATCACCGTCATTCATGTGCTCACTCTCCAACTGTTTTCGGAGGTAAGCAACATGAGCCTCATTCCTAGCTTGGTATACTGTGGTAAGTGTATCCCAAGCATCCTTAGTTGTTTTGCAAGAGCAAATGTGAGGAATAATGGCACATTTGACAGACAAAGCTATCAATGCATGTGTCTGGGCATCTCTGCCATCCCAATGAAACTGCTCTGCAGTAGGTGCAGCAAAAACCACAACACGAACAGGAATATGCAGAATATCATCATCTTCGATACCTTCTACTTCAGATTCAGTACTACAGTTGTAACAGTTGCAAGTGTGATAGGATGTTTTTCAACACCCCGCACAATGTTCCACAATCCTTTTGCAACCAATACATGTCGCATCATATAAGCCCACAACGGGTAGTTGGTACCATCCAACTTATCCTCAACAACCAACATACGAAATACATCATTGCTTTCATCCATGGCCGGTGATTAAAATACCTTGATGCAGAAAATTAATTGTATCTCAAAAAGTTGAATGGAACTGCCCAGACTAGTTCTATGAAACCTGTAGCAGATTTGAGACACTTATACTGGCAAACAGAAACAGGTATATACCTTTGGCACAAAAAGACCAAATAGCCTACACAAGTGCTACGATAGTGCGTTCGGAGGCCGAAATGAGCTCAATTCATTTTGGCACCACATAAGGAAGCTGTTTTGATCTCGAAAACATGGTGAGTATACTCACCAAATTTCGTGCAAATCTAAGATTACAACCGGAGAGGTGTAGACAACGCCCTAGATGGAGTGGTGACTTGCTCTGATACCAATTGTTGGAGTTAAACATCGATGGAAGCATTCGAACAGCACAAGGAAGAAGAAGAAGCTTGAAGCACAACACACAATACTGAATGTATTACTAGAGAATGTACAAAGATAAGTAGCCCATTAGGGCAATACAATCCGGGGAAAAAAACCTCCTAAAGAGGGAAAAAAGTGCCCGGGCGGTCCCTATGTGTTCACACACATCACTACCTAAATATATCAACACAAACTCATTCATTTTCTTGGATGGATTATGACGTGGATATATATCCATGCATATAATGATCGTCTAGATCAATGTAAATCAATTAACCATCCAAATCGTCTCATTGAAAAATCTACTCTTTACATAGTATCCACCTTTCAGTGAAAGTGAATATCTATGGATGGCATTCTATTCATTGTGCTTCTTGCAGATTCATTAACCTCATCACAACCAATCATATACAAGCACTTAATACTTGTATTGATGATCATAATCATAGCACTCTTGTGCCCACTCGAGATAAACTTCTATATTAAGTACATAGATTCCCATGAAGAACAACTCATGTGCTCATGAGTTACTAGACCAAAACATGTCTAATTTGTTCTTGATGTATATACCTTTTCCTTTACTCTCTAAAGGCACAATTAGCCTATGCATGGCACCTTGATCACATACCTCATGCTCACCCTAACTCATCGTGGTGATACATAAAAGTGATCTTCTATAAATAGAAAATGCATCATGCATTTCAACTTTCGAGCAATCATATCGTTTATGTATGCATGCATCCACTCATGCATCTTCTTCTCTACTTCAATCAATTTATATACTTTTACCTATGCAAACATAAGACTTCCTCTCTCACACAACACAACACTCTAGTTCTCACATGGCATATAACGCCATGTGGCTACAAAATTTCCGATAGCATTTTGCTAGGAAAATGAAGCCTGAAAAAATAATAATAACCATTACAATGATAGGCATTAGCCTAGTGGTTGGCAAACCACTCTCTTTACTCTAAAAACCTGCAAATAACAAACTTTTCCAAAATGTGTTGTTTGGGCACTACACGCCGTCATTACAGTGTCTTTTTCTGCCTTCAATACCTGCAAAAGATTCTAAAACACACAAACAAGATCTGTGCATGCTTTTATGAATCAACATAAGTTAGTGTAACTTCATGTGCATAGATAAATTCATCTAAAAACTATCTTTCATGCACATTCCAATGTTGATTTCATAAAGCTGGAAGAGAATACAATGCAAAATTGTAAACTTTGATGCAAAAAGTGTTCAAATGAATATATTTTGAAAGCAAAATTTTATTCATATTTATGAAAAACAATTCTTTCCTATCCAAAATGGTTCAAAATATGATTAGGAACTCTTCATTATCATAATTGGACACTCAAATCACTCAAAAAGAGTTTCTTGCCAGTCAATAGACATTTAAAAGCTTGTGTAGAGATATCTTCCAATGGTCAAAATATGGATTGTCACCAGTCATAAGAAAGGTCTGGAAGTTTAGAATCTATACCAAGTTGAATTTATTGATTTGGACCTTCCATTAGGAAGTTATGGCCAAAACAATGAAGCTAGGTGAGTGGGCAGCATTCCTCTTTGAAGAGATATGCAGAGAATTAAATGCTCTCTACAAGTGGGTTCTAATTATCCAATGATAGGTTCCAACTACTCATTGGAAAGCTCTTGAAGTCTACTTTCTATATCAAGTGGAATCATCCAATTTGGATATCATATGAGAGAGTTACGGCCATTTAAGTGGAGGTAGGTACACGAATCTTGCTTTTTCTTTTTTTTCCTTTCTTTACTCTTCTCTCTCTTTCTAATCTTCTCATTATCTCTCTATTCGTCACTTTATCTCACTTAGGATCTTCTTCTTCTTCTCTCTTTCTATCTCTTTCTCTTTCCTTTTATCACTCTTTCTCTTAAATCCTTTCTTAATTATTCTCTCTTTTCTGTTTTTCTTCTCTTCTTATCTCTCTATCTCTTTCCTTTCCTCCTCCCTCTCTCTCTCTCTTTCTTTATTTATCTCTACCTTTCTCTTTCTCTCTTCTTATATCTCATTTTTCTACTTCCTTCTCTCTTTATCTATTCGCTTTCTCCTCTTTCTTTCTTTCCTTTCTTTCTTTTTTTTCCTTCTTCTCTTTCTCATTCTCTTTCTTTATTTCTTCTCTTTGCTTTTTTTCTCTCTCTCTTTCTTCCTCTCTACCTTTCTCTTTATCTCTCTTCACCCTCTTCTTCTCTGTCTATCTCTTTCTATTTTTTCTTTCTTTCTCTTTCTTTTTATCTCTTTATTTCTTTCTCTTTCTCTATTTACTTCTTCCCCTCTCTCTATCTTGTTGAACGTGCACAACAATTTACTGCTCTAGACAAAAAATGATGGAAAAGGCTTCATCATGTGCATGTAGCCTAGTGGAAGAGTCCTATCTTACTCAACAGGAGGTCGATGGTTTGATTCTTACCTGCACACAAAAGCGGACGTCATCTAACATGTGTGTATATGATGAGATGTGTATCTTTGCACTTCGATACTCCGTCAATCAAAGTCGGCTCTATTTTCTGCACAAAAATCAAAGAAGATTCTCCAATCTCTTTTTTTTTCAGCCGATGAAGCTCGTATATGAATGCTCAAGATATCTAACTTCCATTCTTGCAAGGAGAGGATTATTCTTCATCTCCATCAAGCTCTCCCCAAGATCTCTCTCTCTCTCCGCTCTGATACCAAATGTGAGAAGTGGAGAATGGCATGCCTGGGACTCACCACCCAGCCTATTTATAGCCCTTGCCTAGTCACCATCTAGAGTTCTCTCTAAGGTTCCTCTACTCATCTGGCCATCATGAGTAGGTACCTTGTATGAACTCGCTGGCTTTTGGCCTTGGCTATCCCTCGAGCAAGGAACTTCTCGTTCCTCCAAGCATATATATCTCTGGAATATAACAAGATGTACTTGAAGATACCTTGCAGAGGAAGTATAAACATGGTTTGGAGATGGGGATCCACGCCAAGCTTCACACACTTTGTCCTACAACCCTTAATGAAGCTATCTCTTTTATTTATGATGTACAGAAGGAGTTCCAGTCCATTATCAAGTCGATCCATGTGCAACAACGGTGTCAACGATCACCTTTTGTTAAGCATGCTTTTCCTATGAAGTGCAATTTTAGTACCTCATCTTATCCAATTTTTCCACAACCCCCTAAATCCAACTAGTCAACTGCACTTGTCGCTTCATCCCTCCAACCTACCAAACCACTTACCTTCCAGACTTCAATGGTGAATGCCCAACAAAAGTGACCACATGTCATCTGTTGGAATTTTGGTAAACCTCGACATACAAGAATGGTGTAGATTGTGACATCCTCACATGAAACCAATTGCATCTCAAATGCATAACATAGAGGTTGTCAACGAAGATATTCCTCTTTGTTTGGATGGAGGAAGCATTAGAGAAGTATTTATGTACCATGGGTAATGAAATTTCTATTCATTCTTTACTTTGCATGCATGGCGCTACTGGTAATAAATTTGTTAATGTTTTACATGATGATGGTAGCTCTCATGACTTTATTTCACATTTATTAGTGCAAGAACTTAAATTAAAGACATTTCCTCCCTTGTATAAAGTGGAAGTTGCATTTCTAGGCATTTTTTATAATGGAATAAGAGAATTCCATGATGTTAAGATTAGCATAGTCTCATATGTATATGCACGAATGCTCTTAATTGCACCTTTGCAATCTTATGATGTTATACTTGGTATGATGTTTTTTCATCATTATAACCGACACATTGACTATCATAAGCATAACTTTAATTTTGAATTTAATGGTCAAAACATTACTTTGTTTGTGAGGAATGATTTCCAACCATTTCCATTGATTAGTCATACTCAAGTAAAATATGCATTTAGGAAAGGTTACAATTCATGCATTGTTTTTGTAAATGTAATAAATGATTATACTTATACCCTCTCCGATGCACATAAGCCTTTTATGAATACTTATAAGGATTGTCTTAAGTCTGATTATCCCTCTGAACTACCAATGTTTCAAGGATCCTTTGACCATAGTATAGACTTAGTTCTTGGTAGTTCTCCTCCTCATAAAGCACCCTATAGGCATGGCCCACTTAACCAAAAGGAAATAGAAAACCAAGTAAAATAACTACTCCACAAAGAAATTATAAGGCGTACTTCTTCCTTGTTTGGAGCACCAATTCTCTTAGGGGAGAAAAAGAATAAAACTTATAGGATGTGCATTGATTATGGAGCCCTTAATAAGACCACAATAAAGAATAGATACCATATTCCTCAGATAAATTATTTACTACATAAACTTTGAGGAGATCATATCTTTAGTAAAACTAATCTCAAATCGGGTTACCATCAGATACATATGATGCATAGTGATATTTTTAAGATTGCTCTTAGGACTCAAAATGGCCATTATGAGTTTATGGTAATGGCCTTTTGGACTTACCAATGCTCTTTTTACATTTTCATGAATTATCAACAACATTTTTCTTGATTATCAAGCTTTTGTTCTAGTTTTAGTCGACGATATACTTTTTTATAGTAAGAATGCTAGTGAGCATGAGAAGCATCTCAAAATAGTTTTTCATTTGTTATGAGAAAGCAAACTTTATGTTAATCTTGAAAAGAGTTAATTTTTCCAAAGTAAACTTGAATATTTAGGACATTATTTCAAGTGAAGGTGTGCATGTAGATCCAAAAAACATTAAAGTCATAGTAGAACGGCCTATACCTCAATTAGTCAATGATGTACATTATTTTCTTGGGTTGGCTAGTTTTATAGGACATTTTTTTTGAAGTTTTTTTTATTTATCATTCCCCCTTACTTTTAATAAAAAAAAGAAAATAAAATTTGCACAGGGAGTTACCCGACAATAATCATTTGAAAAACTCAAACGTGCACTTTCACATGCACCTATTTTATAGTTACCTGATTTTTTACAACCTTTTCATGATGCTAGTGGTTCAGGAATAGGTGTCGTTTTAATGCACATAAACTAGTATCAACTTGGAAAAGCTAATGATGTAGCAGATGCTCTTAGTCATTTTCTTTCACATTCTGCTTCATTCATTCAAATGATCCAGTATCAACTTGGAAAAGCTAATGTTGTAGCCAATGCTCTTAGTCATTTTCTTTCACATCCTGCTTTTCTCCATAGGCTTCATTCATTCAAAGGATCCAGTATCAAGGCTTGGAAAAGATGATTTTTTAGTCGATGCTCTTTGTCATTTTCTTTCACATTCTATTTTTTTGCATAATATTTCTACCATCCAATTTCATTACTTTCAAGAAATAATTTCCATTTATGCATCTAATTTGTATTTATCAAGTGCATGGCATACTTTCAACAATTGTGCACCTTTAATTGATGAACATTATACATTTCATAATTATTTACTTTATTTTTAGCATAAATTATGCAAAACACAAGCTTTTTGAGATAAAGAAATGCATGAGCCATCTTACATGGGGCATACAGGCATACATACCACCACATTTGCTTGCAAAGATTTATTCTTTTGGTCTCACATGGAAAAAGATATTGCATAGTATGTCTCTCAATGCATTGTGTATCAATGTGTAAGATGTCATCATGGTAAAGCATTTGGATTGTTAATACCACTTCCCATTCCAAACAAACCATGGGAGCATCTTTCTATGGACTTTATCACTAGTCTTCCAATAACTTCATCACATAATGATATGAGTTGGATGATAGTAGATAGGTTTAGGAAATATGCATATTTCATTCCTTGTAGAAAAACCATGTCCACCTCAGACTACAAATTTTTTTATTGGATGTATTCTTCTGGGATCATGGTTTTCCCAAAGTAATGTTATTGGATCCTAATGTTTGTTTTTGCAATCATTTTTGGGTTGCATTATTTCAACATTTTGGTTCCAAAGTAGTTTTCGTTGTGCATTTCATCCCCAAAGTAATGGTTAAAGTGAGACTAAAAATAGCACTATTTTTGATATATTATGTTGTTATTCATTAGATAGTCCCACTAATTGAGATGAACAGTTGCCATTACTTCAGTTTTCTTAGAATAACACAACACATACAACTACAAGCCATGCACGTTTTGAAATTGTTTATCATAAAAAGCTTCCCACTCCCATGTCACTCACTCAAATTGATATTCATATAACTGATTCTATTGCTTAAGTTCACATTTCTATACTTCAGGACATTCACTAGCATATCAAGAAAAGTCAAGCATAGTATACATGTAATATCAATAAAAAATGGTTAGCCAAGGAATTTAAAGAAAATGATCTCGTATATGGTCATGTATTATTAAACAAAGTTTGAAAAATATTTTACAGCAGCCTAAAGTTAAACTTGCACCATGCCATTATGGACCATTTTGCATTATCCAAAAAATTAATGATAATTCATTTAGATTAGATATACCATCTTATTGGAACATACATAACTATTTTCATGTTAGTTTACTTAAACCATTAAAAGGCATTTTACCACTTACTCCGATTCTTGATGATCCTCCTTTGCTTGAAGAAGAATCTGAAATCCTAGTTCCTAAGAAAATAATTGATCATGATGTAACTATTATGCATATGGATACTCAATATCATAGATATTTAGTTAAGTATAAAAATCATTGTACTAAAGAATTTCAGTTGATCCATAAGAACTCATTAATGCCTCATTATGATCATTTAATTATTGCATACCATTCACATATACATTAGTTCAACGTCTCCATGAAGTCACCATGTTTATTTTATTTATATCAATGGGGTGTCGGCATTTCGGATGTGTCTGGACACAAATAATAGGACTTATAATTTATATATAGTTTGTAAATAACGACACACATAAGGGTTCTCTCTAGAAAAAGTAGTAAAAATAGTGGTTAGGATAAGTATCACTGTCGATCATATTTATGTAAATAAAAGCAAAGGGCTCTATGTAAAAAAGAGAAATTTTTTACTTTCATGCTTGCTATTCGAAGCTGCCCTCATTGTAATCCCTTTTTTTTACATAATAGAAAATCCTATAAATACATGCACTTTGTAGACCCATCAAATAGAGTGTGTGGGGAGAGATTACACCTAGTCTTGTGCATTGGCTTGTCTATTTGCATCTCTCTTTTCTATTTGTTTTCAAGATCTATATAAAATAAGTCCATCTTTCTACTAAGAGCTTCAAGTAAGAGTGTTCTATCTAGGTCCTCATAACAGCTATAGGGTATTTGATCCTACTTTCTCAAGTGCATACATCCCTACTAATGTTTCTAATCACTTCTTATCACAACACATTAGGCATTGGCATTGTATTTCTTTGGAATGGATCTATATAAGCAGTGCTTGGATGAGCAAGGATGGGCTCTTGATAACCCATGGAGTATACCTTATTGTGCAAGCTAGTCATCTCTTTGGATAGAGAGGCTTGCATTTTTATAACATTTTATATCTGCTTGTGTAGGATCTCTAATTGTAATTCGAGTGGTGTGTGTGTGAAGTGGATGCAACGTTAGTTGTAGCTTGTGTTGCAAACACATTTGGGCCTATAGAAACATGTATCTCTCTTGGCTATAATGGAGCAATCTCTGTAGGTCTATTTAAATCATTGCTTGTGGTTGCCTCATCTGGGCAATTGCCTCCACTTCTCTCTAACTGTCACCTAGTCTTCAGTCAGTCTTAATCTCTTCCCAACCTCTTCAATCCTTCTCTCAACTTCAATCCTACCTTCAGGACTTAAAATTTTGAGAAATGAAATCACTAGGTTAGGCTTTAGAGAGTCTAAGTTAGGTTCAGGAAGCTAAGCATACCTCCTTAGGAACTTGTTCAGTAGGTGTGTCAAAGATGCAGTGGGTTTGGGAGAGTGAACCCATCACAAAAAAACCTTTCTACTATGCTGACTCAGATCTTCCAAATCAAATAGTTTATGTAATTCCTTTCTAAAATCCATCCAAGTCTTCTCTATGTGTCCTAAAATGGATGCAAAGATTGACCCCAAAACTACTTGAGTGAAGAAATGAGTCAACATCTCTTCAAATAATCCATGGATCTGAGCTTTGTCTTCAAATACATCCAAGTACTCAATCACATTTAACCCTGTAAACTTCCGCTTCTCTCTTAAGATAGCTTGAACTCAAGCCCCTTATTTTTCTATCATTAACTCTTTGAATACTTCCTCCATCTCTTTCCTCTAGTTTGTCCTGGTATGAAGGACAATGTCTAGGGTAAGTGCCTACACTATTTCTCTTAACTCAAAGTAGAGCTCAGAGAAGAGACTAGATGCGTCTTGAGCAAGGAGGTGATAGTAGGTCTAAAAGCTCTCTTTTCAAATCTCAAATCAACTATCTAAGTAGATTCCAATTCTAGGATCACAGTGATTTGTGAATTTCTTGAGTTGCATTCTTTTAAGGCTTCAATCAACTCTATCTATCTTTCTTTAGCTTTGATCTCTTGAACTTTATTTCACTTGAACATGACTTGATTTATCTCTTCTTTTGATCTTGGTTGAATTGATCTCTTTCTTGAACTTGATCCTTCTTAATTTCCTTTTTGAAATTTAAGTTTGATTTCTTTTTACTTTTTAGTTTCAAAACTTAATGTGTTTTTTAGTTTAATTTTTCTTCTTTTTATGATTGTTTAATGATATTTTTAATGTTTTTTGTTCTTTTTATCTAAGCTATGGTAGTACTTTCTTTTTTATCTAAGAAATGATTGAAAAGAGTGCTCAAAATGCATCATTATAGACTAAATGGAGAATATGAGCATAGACCCACCATTTTGCCCTCTATTTCTCTCTCTCTCTCTCTCTCTCTCTCTCTCTCTCTCTCTCTCTCTCTCTCTCTCTCTCTCTCTCTCTCTCTCGCTCTCGCTCTCTCTCTCTCTCTCTCTCTCTCTCTCTCTCTCTCTCTTTCATTTTCTTTGTGTCAAATTCTTCTATGCGTTGCGCTTCTCTTCCAGTAGGCTCTATCTCTCTCTCTCTATCTATCTATCTATCTATCTATCTATCTTATCTCCATCTCTCTCTGTCTCTCTCTGTGGCAACACCTCTGCATAGTGATCCCTTCAGGCCTTCTCTCTCTCTCTCTCTCTCTCTCTCTCTAATCACCACAAGAGCTCCATGATCCTTGCTCTACCACCATCTCTCTCTCTCTAAAACCTTCTCTCCACAAGAGCTCCATGATCCCTGCTCTACCACCATCTCTCTCTCTCTCTAAAACCTTCTTCTTTATCTATGCTTCTCTCTCTCTACAATACTATGAGCATCTATTTCATTTCCATGGAATAAAAAAATAAAGAAAAACAAACAACTTTTTTATAAGAGCATTAGAGAGGAGAATAGAGAGATGATGGACTCTCTTTCTCTCCCTCTCTCTCTCTCTCTCTCTCTCTCTCTCTCTCTCTGTCTCTCTCGGCATCAAAGCCAGAGATGGAGAGTTAAGAGTTGATGATCATTGAGAGCCAAAAAGAAAACAAAGTAGTCATAAAGCATAAAGATAGAGAAAAGAAAGAAGAAGTGTACCTAAAAAAAATCATGGGAAAAAACTAATGGAGGCTAGGCATGTGTTTATAGTTTTTCCCAAGGTTCTTTTTCTAGATCTTTAGATTCTTTCTAGTTTTTCCATTCCATGTTTAGAAGATCTTCTTTTTCCTTCTTTTCTAATCTCAAAAAATCAAAATTTTTTTCTTTCTATTTTGATTTTCTCTTTTTCTATTTTTATTTTTGTATTTATTTTTCATTTTTATTTATTCACTTCTTTTTCTTTTGATTTAGTTTTTATTCCTTTTCACACATGTACAAAAATTAAATTAAATTAATGGTTAAAATTAATGGTCTAAGGCTCCTAACTAGGGTTTATTTTTGAAGAACTTAGAGTTTCTTGTGGCTAGGTCAATATCATACAATCAAAGATTAAATATGTACACTAAATAGGTTTAGAACCATGGCTTTCTAAGGGTCCAAAGTAAGTTTTCAGGGATTAAAGGTTAGTTTTTAAGGTTTTCTCTAGGTTTTCAACGGTTTTGAGGTTTCTAAGGATAAAATTATCACAGTGTTTATCTGTGAGACAGCAAACTGAATATCTGGCCGTGTAATGCATAAATAAATCAAGCATCCAACCACCTGGTGATAGAGAACAACATCAAATGCATCTCCAACATCATGAAGACTCAATCGTAAACCTATCTCCATTGGAGTGGCAATAGGCTTACAGTCTTCAAGGCCAAAATGCTACAATAATGTGTCAATATATTTCATTTGACACAAAGCCATTCCACCATCAACTCGCATACGTTGAATGCCCAAATAGTGATGCAAATGCCCCAAATCATACATCTCAAATGAGGCATGCAAATCGGCCTTAAAATCAACAATATGTGTGTCATGAGGACTAGTGAGCAGCATGTCATCCACATACACCACAATGATCAGAAGCACATCATTAGCATGCTTAACATATAATGTGCTTTCAGTTGGATTGTTCTCGAAACCATGTGCAATCAGATAGGCATGTATCTTTTCATACCAACGTGGTGCTTGCTTTAAACCATATAGTGCCTTCTTTAACCTGCACACCTAGTTTTCATGCCCTTTCTACACAAAGCCATGGGGCTGAAAAACATACACTTCTTCATGCAAGTCACCATTCAAAAATTTTGTTTTAATGTCCGCCTGATGTACATTCCAACCATGATGAGCTGAAAGTGCACAGATGCTACGAACAGTAGTCATTCGGCAAGTAAGTGCAAAGGTTTCATCAAAATCAATGCCTCTTTCCTATGCATAACCCTTTGCAATAAGCCAAGCCTTATACCTGTCAATTGTTCCATCAATTTTATGCTTCAACTTGTATACCCACTTAGTGCCAATGGCCTTCTTGCCAGGAGGAAAGTCACATAAAGACCAGGTACCATTTTTTGTTGGAGACCTCTTAATCTCCAAATGCTTGATCTATATTGATCTAAGAACACATCTATATCAATTATAGACCAATTTTTACACAAATGTTACTTTGATTTACCAAATCATTCATGAACAATTCTCTGAGTGAGAATTTTCCTTCTTCAAGAAGTCTGCTTTAGAAATTGACTTCAATACCTGCACACATCTTCAGATACCTTCAAACTAATGATGCGCAAGTCTTCACACTACCTTTGTACAATCATACCAGCCATTGATTCTCCAAAAGAAACATTAAACTTTTGATTTGATCCTTAAGATCAAAGATATGTCAAAAACTGTCTTCCAAGAATGGCGACTTTGACATGGTCAACTTCTTAAGTTGATTTCTCACAGCACAAATCCTGTTTTGCTAAATGCTTTTAGCCATAGCCTCCTTACCTTCTAACTTAGATTTTGAATGCTCATTCATTCAAAACTTTACACTATGCACTGAGATCTAAGCAAAACATTGACACGGAAAAGTGCGCAACTTTCAAAAGTCTGTCTACAGATTCTACATACAAATGTTCCTATTGATCATTCTCACAATAGGAAAGAAATTAGATCATAAAATTCTGAACATAGCTTCATTAGCTTTCAGATTAGATGTGTACAAAAGGATTTCTGATCCACATGATCAGACGGAGAAAACTCTCTACACATCTCTCTAAGACACTTGTCTTCAAATTACAAGAATTTCCACCTATAATGTACATATGTATACATACTTCACTTCTGAGATCTCTTCACTCTCTCAAGTGTCTTCTTCCACTTCAATCTGATCATAAGCTTGATTCAAGATCTTTATAATCACCAATTTGTGATTGGTTTGTTCCAACAGCTCCCCCTCAATCACTAATTGTGATTATTCCATTCTTCTTCACTCCTGCCATCTCTTTGAATCTCTGTAGCTTAGTCCATCCAAGCTTTTTATCATCATATATGCAACTTGTTCTTTTGTTGAAGTATACATCACTTCAATCTCTTTATCAAGTACCTTTTCTCTCAAGAAATGATATTGAATTTCTTTATGCTTAGTCGTGGCATGAAAAACAGGGTTAGCTGCCAAATACAAAGAACTCATATTGTCTCCAAAAATAATTGGAGTACTCTGATCAGTTCCAAAACTCTTCAACACGGTCTTTAACCATATTACTTCTTTTGCAGCCTCTACCATTCCTTTATACTCAGCTTCTGTGGATGACAAAGCAACTGTATGTTGCTTCTTTGAGCACTAAGAAACTAGTTTATCTCCAATATAACAGAGATACCCATGAGTGGACCTTCTATCATCTGAATCACCTGGCCAATCTGCATCACTAAACACTTTGATTCTTGTGTCAGAAGTAAATCCATAATATAGATCTTCACTTAGGGTTCCTTTGATATATCTAAGAGCCCTTTGAGCTGCAATCCAATGAGTCTTCTTTGGACAATGCATGAATTGTGATAACACACCTACTGCATATGATAGATCTGGCCTTGTCAAGGTAGCATAGATTAAACTACCTACCAAACTCTGATATTTCTTCATGTCATTAAATTCTTCACCTCCATACCTGCTCAACTTATGATTTACCTCCAATGGTGTGCTTGAAGGCTTGCAATCCTCCATGTTAAACTTGACTAGAAGATTCTTCAAGTACCTCTCTTGTGTAACATATACTCCATGTTGAGTATACACAATCTGCATTCCTAAGAAATAAGATAAGTTTCCCAAATCACTTATCTTAAACTCCTTCTCTATTTGTTTCTTAAGTTCATTGATTCCTTGAGCATCTGTACTTGTAATAATAATATCATCAACATAAATACACATGTATATGTATCCATTTTTCACTTGCCTTTACTAGCAAGCTACTATCTGCCTTTGATGCTTGAAATCCACAATCATTCAGGAACTTGACAAGCCTGTAATTCCATGCTCTTGGAGCTTGCTTCAACCCATACAAAGCTCTCTTGAGCTTACACACATAATCTGATCCAATTGAATCCATGAAACCTTTTGGTTGCTCCATATATACTTCATCTGCAATGTATCCATTCAAAAATGCATTCTTCACATCTAATTGTGATAACTTCCATCCTTTACAAGCTGCAATAGCAATCAATGATCTAATTGTAGACATCTTAGCAACAGGACTAAAAGTTTCATCATAATCTACCCCATAAGTTTGGGCATAACCTTTGACCACAAGTCTAGCCTTGTATCTAGACACGTTTCCATTTGCAAACCTTTTTGTTTTATACACCCACTTACATCCAATGACTTTCTGATTCTTTGGTCTTGGCACCAATTCCCAAGTTTCATTTTCAAGTAGAGCATCATACTCTTCTTGCATTGCCTTCTCCCAATTTTGTTTACCTTTAGCTTCTTCATAAGTAATTGGATCCTCTTCTGTCTTCACAATGTAAGCATAATCTTTTGTTGTTAGAAAAGATGTATCATAACTATACCTTATAGGCTCTTTCCTTTCCCTTGAGGATCTTCTGACCTCTGCACTTCTTGAAGTCTCAGCCACATTTGATTCTGGATCAAATCTTGGCTCATCTTCTACATTATCCTGCAATTTACTTTTATAGTCAACATCATCAATATCTTCTTCATACACATTTACTTTTGCCTTCCCTTTCCTTTGTATTTCTTTGTCATCTGCATAATCATTTGTTGACCCTGTATACCATGTGTTTTGCTCATCAAATGTAACATCCTTGGTAACAAGAAATTGCTTTGTGGATGGACTCCACAACCTATAACCCATATGTCTATCATCATACCCAATAAACACATACTTCTCTGCTTTGGGTTCTAGCTTATGTCTTAATTGTGAAGGAACATAAGCATATGATAAGCATCCAAATACCTTACAGTGATCAAGAGTAGGCTTCTTACCCCACCATGCTTCATAAGGAGTTCTTCCATCCAAAGCTTTACAAGGTAACCTATTCACAAGGTATGTTGCAGTGTTGATAGCTTCTGCCCATAAGTAATTTGGACAATTCTTTTCCTTCATCATTGCTCTTGCAAATTCTACAAGAGTTCTATTTCTTCTTTCTGCAACTCCATTCTGTTGAGGAGAGTACCTGCAAGTTACTTCTCTCTTTATACCTGCATTCCACAAATAATCATCAAACTCTTTAGAGAAATACTCTCCCCCTCCATCTGATCTCAACCTCTTAAGCTTATGTACTGTAATCCTTTCTGCATAAGCATGATAATGTTTGAGTGTCTTGAAGACTTCTGATTTATCCTTGATTACATATAAAGTAATCCATCTGGTTGCATCATCAACAAACAACACATAATATCTGGATCCATTTATGCTATAGTCCCTTGAGGGACCCCACACATCTGTATGAACCAATTCAAGCATATTTGAATACTTGTACCCTAATTTATTGTATGAAATTTTGTTTGCTTTACCTAATTGACAAGCTTCACACTTGTACACCATGTGTTGCCCTTCAATTTTTGGCAAACCAAGCACCACTTGATTCTTTGACATTTCCTTTATAGCTCTCTCATTGAAATGACCTAGCCTTTTATGCCATAGGTCTAACTCAGACATCTTTTGACTTCCATAAGTAAATAAAGCATGTCCCACATTACCTTGGACTTTGAGAGTAAACAACCTTCCTTCCTTTTTACCTAAAATTATGTTTCTATATCCCTGATTTGGATCTTGCACATAGACACCATCATTTGTGAATCTGACTTCATATCCCTTCTCCACAATTTGCCCTACACTTATCAAATTTTTAGGAATAGTAGGAACATAAAGTACCTTGCTCAAGAGTGTACTTCCACTCTTTGTCTTCACTGATCCAATACTCTCCACTTTATGTTGGTATTGTCACCTGTTTGAACTGTATGTCCATTCACCTTTGCTTCCATATCAGTCATCAAGGATATATTGCCACTCAGATGATTGCTACATCTTGAGTCAATATAAAACACCCTTTGATCTTCTCCTACTGATTCATGAGTTGCATTCAAGATAAGAGTCATATCATCCTTCTGATCTGATGCATAGTTATAATAATTATTGTTGTAGGACTGAGGTTGAAAGCTTCTTCCACCTCCTCTAGCATATGATGTCCTACCACCTCTTCGTCTGAAATTGCCTCTTTGGTTTCTGCCTCCTCTACCTCTTTGATTAAAACTCTGATTATTGCTTCCACCATTTTGATTGTTATACCAACAATCATTTTCCAAATGATTGGTTCTGCCACAAATCCAACAAGCTTTAGTATTATCTTTGTTCTTACCTCCTCTTCCTTTACCTCTAAAATTCATTTTTCCTTTTGTAAAGTTAGCTTGGCTTGAAGATCCTTCATCATCAGTTGACTACTTTCCTTTGCCATTCTTTTTCTTGTCCTTGGAGTACATGGCTTGACTTGCACTCCTATCATTATCTCCCTTAATGTATTGCCCAAAAGTTAGCATATGTCCTAGTAATTGATTAAGATCAGGAGTAAAATGATCAAGTGACAATTCTATGGACAATATGAAAGGCTTCCACTTCTCATCTCCTCTCAGACCTGTAAGTATTTGCCTTACCAACTTATCCTCTTCAATGTCTTCATCTACTGCTCCCAAGCTATCTGCAATATCCTTCATCCTTGCCACATAATCAGAAATTGATTGTGAGCTCTTCTTCTTGAAAGTTGTAAATTCAGCCCATAGTGAGGACTTCCTTGACTTGGTTGTGTTTTGGAAATGCTCTTCCAAAGCATTCCAAACATCTGTTGCACTTTCCAATCCTCTAATGTGAGGTAGAAGATAGTCATTTACAGCCATGTAAATGATGCTCCTAGCTTGAGCATCCTTTCTCATCCAAGTCTTCAAATCTGCAAGCTCTTCCCTAGTTGGAATACTAGGATCTGCAAATTCAAGCTTTTCTTCTTCTCCTGTAATGAATGCCATCAAATCTTTGCTCATGAGATGTGCCTCCATCCTCATGGACCAAGCTGGATAGTTCTCCCTATCTAGCTTATCAATCTGCAAGCTTTCTCCCATCTTTTGTATATGCAATTACTATGATTTATGATAGTAAAAAGTACCTTTGATATGAACCTTCAATCCTTTTTATCCTTTGAACTCATGCTTTGTACTTTTGCAGGTTATCTTCACGAATTTATCCTTGTCCACCTTCGATTAGAAAGAACTTCAATATCTGCAGCAGTCGGGACTTCCAATGCCTTTGCTTCCCTTATATTGCACCTTCAACTCTGATACCATTGTTGGAGACCTCTTAATCTCCAAATGATTGATCTATACTGATCTAAGAACACATCTATATCAATTATAGACCAAACTTTACACAAATGTTACTTTGATTTACCAAATCATTCATGAACAATTCTCTGAGTGAGAATTTTCCTTCTTCAAGAAGTCTGCTTCAGAAATTGACTTCAATACCTGCACACATCTTTAGATACCTTCAAACTAATGATGTGCAAGTCTTCACACTACCTTTGTACAATCATACCAGCCATTGATTCTCCAAAAGAATCAATAAACTTTTGATTTGATCCTTAAGATCAAAGATATGTCAAAAACTGTCTTCCAGGAATGGCGACTTTGACATGGTCAACTTCTTAAGTTGATTCCTCACAGGACAAATCCCTTTTTGCTAAATTCTTTTAGCCATAGCTTCCTTACCTTCTAACTTAGATTTTGAATGCTCACTCATTCAAAACTTTACACTATGCACTGAGATCTAAGCAAAACATTGACACGGAAAAGTGCGCAACTTTTAGAAGTCTGTCTGCAGATTCTACATACAAATGTTCCTATTGATCATTCTCACAATAGGAAAGAAATTAGATCATAAAATTCTGAATATAGCTTCATTAGCTTTCAGATTAGATGTGTACAAAAGGATTTCTGATCCACATGATCAGACTGAGAGAACTCAGAGAAAAACCCGTCGCTAATTTCCTGAGTAAAACTCTCTACACATCTCTCTAAGACACTTGTCTTCAAAATGACTCTCAGACATATTTCTTTACAGCATTGACTTATATACATATAGTTTTAGACTTATCCCGCGTCTATTACATTACTCCTTATCATCCTAAGGATCATCTATACTCAGATTACAAGAATTTCCATCTATAATGTACATATATATACATACTTCACTTCTGAGATATCTTCACTCTCTCAAGTGTCTTCTTCTACTTCAATCTGATCATAAGCTTGATTCAAGATCTTTATAATCACCAATTTGTGATTGGTTTGTTCCAACATTTTCATGATAGCATCATATTCAGATTGCATTGTAGTCATCCAATATCAGAATTTTTTGCTTCAAATGAAATAGGTTCATTCTCATCATAGAGACTAGAGGCAGCCATAGCATAGCAGTCTGATGCAAAAGAGGCACTATGAGAGCCTGATCAAGTACGATATGATAGAGGTGCATCTAATTTTCTGTCACACAAAGTCTGCACCAGCCATTTTGGCATATTTTTTGCCTGCTCAATGTCAGCTCTCTCATCAACAAGTGCATCACTTAAATTTGTATCAGAAATGGAATGATTTGCATCATGACATGAAACTTTTTTTTAATATAAAGGAAGTTCGGCAATAGCCTACTCTCCCGGACTTGAATTAAATTAAGAAACAAAGGTACAAGAGAAGGGGACTAGCGCCCACGGGACCCCCCATATCCCACAAAGCAGGGGAAACTTGTATGAGTTCTAGGTTGCATTACATAGAAGGTTGATCACCCTCTCATCGCCCTCATGCGGGGCCCACTTGGGTTTGAGCTTGTTGTTGATCAAAATGAGGACTTGATGGTGCGTGAAGGGGGGGGATTTCTTACAGTTAACAATCCTTTTGCCAAGGAGGAGTAGTGATTTCTCAATCGACCATTCCTTGGGGGTATCGCCGAAGTTGAGAGCACACCTCTCCCGCCAGATTTTCCACAAGACTTCCCCTCTGATGGCGTTCCAGAGTGTCGCCGAGCAGCCGATCGCTTCTCCCAAAAGGACTTGTTTCCAACTAAGCTGTTTTTGAAGTCTGATTTTCTTTCCAACCGTCTGCCAGATTCTGTAGGAGCTGGGGCAGGTAAGGAAGATGTGTGAGACATCTTCACTACCCCGGTGACAGCGTTTGCACCAAGGAGGGACCCCACACAGTTTGCTAGCCTTGTGGTTGGTCCAGATTCCATGATGCAGAATTTGCCATAGAAGGACAGATTTCTTAATCTCGATCAGGGGGTGCCAGATACTCATGAATTTCATGTCCCATCGAAGCCGCGTCCAAGATAGGCACCACTTCTTGTTGAGACTGATCTGGTGGTCAGTCGTTTCTTTGATGTTCGGGATTTTGAGTAGGTTATTTCCATTGTGCCATTTGAGACCAAGCGAGTTCGGTGCATCGTGTCCCATGAGAAGGCGAATCTTGTGACGCTCCCATGCGAGGCATCTGCTTTGCAGAGTGTTCCATTCTTCGTAGGAGATGTTTTTGCAAGGATCAATATCCTCGAAATTGATCCAGCTGTTGGTGTCATGTTTCCAGAGGTGTTTCCATTTTTTGAATCCTTTGTGCCATAATCTCTTGGCATTTCGAATGTTCCATGACTCCACACTCCGGATGCCATGTATCGGGAACCAGATAGAGTCGTTTTGTCTTATTCCGGCCGCCCACTTCCAGTCCTCACTAATTCTTGTGAAGCTTTTGACTTTATTCCAGCCCTTCCAAAGGGAGCACACGAGATTGGAGCCTTTCGGGAAGACAGGGATCGGGGAGAATAACAGGGTCATGATGTCGAGATTCTTCCAGTTTGGGAACCCCGTGAGAGCCAACTCATTCTTGTTTCTGAAGATCAGCTTGGCCCACGAGGCCTCCCTGTTGCACCAAGCCTTGATCATCCATTTGGCAGCCAGTTTGTTAGCCATACACCCAATGTCCAGGATACCAAGCCCCCCGCGGTCTCTGGGGCTAGTGCAGATGTCCCATTTGATTTTAGGCACCCCCCTTCTGTTGTGATCGCCCGTCCAAAGAAAGTTTCTACAGATACTACTCATTTTGGACAAGCCTTGCTCGTTCGGTCTCCAGCAAGAAAGGAAATAAATGGTAGAAGAGAGGAGGAAAGTGTTGATAACCATTGCTCGCCCAGCAAGATTGATTTGCATACCTTTCCAATAGTTAAGCTTGTTTTCGAGTTTGGCCAACACCCAGTTCCAACGCTGCTCCATAGAGACGCCAAACCCCAAAGGAATTCCCAGAAGACGAAAGATTTGGCCCTGCGGAATGATTTGGCAGCCATGATCAGTGAGAAGGCCAGGATGATGTCCCACAATGGCCCTGAAGGCGGTCTTAGAATGGTTGATTTTGGATCTAGAGGCCTCACAAAAAGTAGCAAGACACCTCCAGAAAGTCTCCAGGCTGGTATTATCATTGTGAACGAACGCGTTCATATCATAGGCAAATAGTCTCATGACGATTTGGCTGTGGTCATGTGGCAGCCGGAGGCCTTTAATATTGCCAGTCTCCACTTGATGCGCGACCAGTCTGCTCAGCCCCTCAGTGGCGATGGCGAAAAGAAGGGGGGCCAAAGGGCATCCTTGTCTAATGGATCTTCTAAGTTGGATCGCCTTCGAAAGTTTACCGTTCACGTTAATTTGGGTCGTTGCGTTTCCAAGAAGGGTCGTGATCATCTTGGTGAATTTCTGACTACATCCGAGATCTTGAAGCGACTGCAGAAGATAGTCCCATTCCAGTCTGTCGTAGGCTTTGTCGAAATCGATCTTAAGGAAAACCACATCTTGTTTAGACTCATTTGCAAATTGAATACCTTCCCAAATATCCATAATGGTTTCCAGGATAGACCTGCCTTTGATGAAGCCTTTTTGGTCCTCACTCAGCCAAGATCTCAGGTGGCACGAGAGTCTGTTGGCAATGACTTTGGCGATGATCTTGTATCCTGTTTGGAGCATCGTAATAGGTCGCCAGTTCTCGATTCTGTTCTTTTCCCCCTTCTTGTGTATAAGCTTGATAATTCCATTATTTAGACAGGAAGGAAGAGCACCAAACTTTAGCGCTTCTTGCCAAACCATCCGAAGAGGGGTGGCAACCACCAGCTTGAAGGATTTAAAGAACTCGTTAGTGAGTCCGTCAGGTCCCGGGCCTTTATCGAGGGGGAGGGCATCAATGACCTCAATGATTTCTGGTTCGGAAATAGGGGCATGAAGCAGGGGGATGAGGTTGGGTGGTATTCTTCGGGGGGAAACCCTAGAAATGGCAGCCATGCAGTCCCTTCTTTGGTGGGAGAGGGGATTCGAGGTTCCCAGGAGTCTCGTGAAGTGTCCTTCGATGATGCCAAGGTTATCTTCTTCCGAATTGCATACATTGCCATGTGGGTCTAGTAGTAGAGGGATCGCCTCTCTGTTGTGTTTCCTTTTAAGGATACGGCACATCTCTTTGGTGGGTTTGTCTGCTTTGCCGGCCCACCACTCCTTGAAGAAGATTTGCAAGTTTTTCCTTTGTATTTCTTCCTCGTATCTCAACCCTGCTCTGATTTTTCGGAGGCCTTTCTGAGCTTGGTGTTTTCCTTTGTTCACTTCCTCCTCGAGCCGCCAGAGTCTGTGGTAAAGAGCTTCCCTACGAGCCCGCCGCACAGTCTCGAGCATCTTCTTAGTTCTGATCATGATCTTACGAGATCTGTCGACCGCACTTCTCCAGCACTTGGCTGGGGCCAAGCCCGAGGCGAACGCCACCGTCCACACATCGGCAATCTCTTGATGGACGGAGGGGAGAGAGAAGGTGGTAGCGTTGGCATGGAACCACGGAGCCTTGCGGATCTTGTTGGAAGGTTGAAAAGTGATAACTATCGGGTAGTGATCGGAGATGGTGAGGTCAGTGCGTTGCGTGATGGTAGGGTGGCCCCACTGATGAGTAAAACTCTGAGAGATGTAGCATCTATCGAGCCTAGCTTTCCTCAGATCCTCACCCGCTTGGAGATTCGACCAAGAAAAGCCATTCGAGTCTTTGAATTCAACCAGATCCAAGTGGAGTTTGGTCATGTCCCACGTTTCTTTCTCCCGACTGTCGATGACCCTACCCTTGCCCATCCATCTGTCCATAGGGTCCTCCACCATGTTGAAGTCTCCGCATATAAGCACGTTGTGGGGGAGCGAGTCTAATGACATGAAACTTGCAAAGGCTAAGAAGTTGCCTCATTATGACCAGCACTAGACTATCCACCTATAAAAAGAGGCAACAAAGTATCATACATGTCTTTGGAGCTAACATATGTCTCCTTAGTACATGAAAGTAAGGGCTGAATAACATCTTCCACAAAAACAACATCACGGCTAACCAAAATGTGTTTAGTCTATGGATGATACAGACGATCACCTTTGCTTTCAGAACTGTACCCAACAAAAATACATTTTATTGCTTTATCATCCAATTTTCTATGATGTTGTTTAGGCACTAATGCATGTGCCAAACAACCAAAAACACACAGATGAGAAACAGTTGGCTTGTGACCATGCCAAGCCTCATATGGAGTGATAGACTGCAACGCTTTAGTGGGATACCTATTAAGTACATATGATGGACACATGACAGCCTCAAGCCAGAAACTATGATGTAAAGCCTATCTCTTGACCATACACCTCGCCATCTCCATGAGTGACATGTTCTTCCGTTCAGCAACCCCATTTTGTTCAGGTGTATATGGCACTATACACTGATGTTTTATCCCACATTCAACCAAAAATGCATTAAAGTCAGAAGACATATATTCCCCCCTCGATCACAACGGAGGGTGCCAATTTTACATGCTGACAAATTTTCAGCCAAAACCAGAAACTATTTGAAGCACATAAACACTTCGGACTTTTCCTTCAATGGATATACCCATGCATGCTTGGAAAAATCATCAATGAAAGTCAGGAAGTAAAGATAGTTCCCAAAAGAAGGTGCTTGCATAGGACCACAGACATCACTATGTACAAGCTTCAATTTTTGAGTAGCCCGAGTTGAACCAACTTTTGGAAAGGAGGAACACTACATTTTGCCCAAAATACAGCTTTCACAAACATGTTTTTCGGGTGCCTCAAGTTTGGGCAAAGAGGATCTTAGCAGCCGATGTGGACGAGCACTATCCTTGTAACCAAAATTCTTATTTTCAATGCAATTGAATGGAGATTTACAGAGATGCTAAGAGCTTCCGAAGATTGTCAAATCTGATTATTCTATATTTTGAAAGTTTGGAATGGTGTGAAGCTGTTACAAAGAAGTACGGCGTCCTATCTTATGGATAGATTCTGGAAGAGGCGAATACGAAGTGAGCAGATACACAGATACGGAGAGGGTGAATTCTGTATTTTCTGAAGTTTGATTGTAGAGATGAAACTGTAATGTAACCACATTCATACTTTGAAATCAAGAAGCTATTTACTATGTGGAAACTCTGATTCTGTGTACACTGTGCATTTATGAATTGTCTCGGTTTATAATCAATGTTATTCTAAGTGGTGTGGAACATAAATGCATGTTTACGAGTATTGTATATTCGTAAATCCCCATTCTCGAACCTATAAATTGGGGTATTGTTAATCAATTGGCAACCAGTATGCCCAACATTATGGCAACCATGATGGGATGGGGTAACAGAACGCATCATAAAGTGGATTGATGTCGGTACGAAATGGCAAGGAGTACTTAAAAAATACTTATCATCACGGTTATCTAGACAAATTCGTACACCAAATACTCGCAACATTGAAGCTCGAAAGACATTCCTCTTGAGGATGCAATTACTATTCTAGAGGAAGTACAGTTTTGGGTGGAAATTGGAGTTTTACTTCCCAAGCTTTTGAAGGATCTAGTCTTTGAGTGGAAGGATGGCAAACTAACTAAAGTATTGTGGCAAGGGGAATTCAATGGGACCGACTAGCAAAACCACTTGTAGGAAGAGAAATACCCTGTGGAAGTAGGTCAAAGCGGCGACAGTGAACCCCCGCTAGAATTGCGGTTAGCTCTAATACCTTTACCTCAAATCAGTACCTTATAGATGCTTGGTGACTCAATGGCAAACAGGCACCCATTACCAATGTTAAATTATACTCATTTTCATGGGCGAGTGGATGAGGATCTAGATGTGCATGTACGAACATTTGAGAATCAATACTTATGTAACCATAGTAAGATGCATGACAATCGACACAAGTTCCAGGTGTTTCAAGCCACGTTAGTCGGCGATGCAGTAAAATGGCTTATTGGGTATCCCCTCGATTACTTCTCAACATATGATGAGTTGAAGGCGGTGTTTTTAGAGAAATTTTGGACTACTAAGAGTGTTTCGAAGTTACATTCTTCACTTCAATATATGATGCAGAAAGGGACAGTCGAACAGTATGCATCAGGTTTTAGATCTATGCTGCGGTAGTTCCCAACAGAAAAATTTCCTGCAAAACAAATGTTAACAGAATTCTTTGTTGATGGACTTCAGCCACCCATCAAAGAGAAGATTTATATGTATACACTCGATCAATCCCGTACACTAGATCAGATTATTGACTTAGTGATACGGATGGATTAGAAGATACAGTTTACCAATTTGGGATCTGAGAAGACTGATGTGGTGTTCAAGAAGGGTGGGACCCGAAAGAAGCAGTTGTATTGCCTATGGTGTAGGAATGCAGGCCACATTATGGCCGATTGTGGTCTTAACCAGGCATTTTGCCCAATTTGTAACAAAACTAATCACAATTTGGAAGAATGTCGCTTTAATATGAGAAATACCTTGGTGGCTACTGCACAAGTAGAGCTACCTTCTTGGAAAGGGAATTCAATTGGATATAAGCCCCAAGTTTCTCCCGGACAGTGGCACAATAGTTAGGATGCTAGACTTGCAGGACCATCCCCATATCCGGATTCCAAGCAATTTCCGGAGCAGTGACATGGTCTTCGGCAAAATAGATAGGAGTTCGGCAGAGACAGAGATTCCAACAACCCGGACCAGGCAACCAGGGTAATCGACCAATCCAGTATCAATTTTGTCTACAATATGGTCATAGATGGTGGGAATGCGAGGAGGCTAAGGAATATGATCAGCGAAAGCAAGAAGTTAAGCTCAAGGCACCTATGGCCAATGTGGTGACCTTGGAGTATCTAGAGCCGTCAGCATCAGTAGTCACCAGAAGGAGTACTCAGGTGGTCAGAAATTGGATTATTTAACACCTATGGAGCAAAATAAAACTCTTAAGAAGCTAGTATAGTGGGCTACAGAATACCAGCTGCACTATGTTGAGTCTTCGCTATTCTCAACAAAATCTTCCAGAAAGAAGCGTGTACAAAGTACAGTTGGTAGAGAATCTGAGGAAATCACGCAAGAGCCAAAGATGGATGCTGGACCAGATACATGTTTATCACAGAAACAAGGTTCGGATGTCCATGTGTAAGCAGATGGGCTCGAATAGCATTGACCCAGCTCTCTTCTTTGTTCAGATGGCAAACCAATCATGGCTACAACCAGTGGGGCTCATCAAAGACATTCCTATTCGTATTGCACAGGTTCTATTTAATATTACATTTGTTGTATTGGAACTGAAGGGGGAAATTTTAGATTATAACTTGTTATTGGGCCGGCCATAATTGCACAATGCTAAAGTTTGCCAGAATTGGGATGAAAAGACAATTACTTTCCGAAGAGGGCATGCCAAGTTTTCTGTTCCTTTAGACGAAGAGCAACATTGTCTTTTGGAGCATAAACCAGTATTAGTAGAGCCTCCGCATATGCTAGATGGACTCGACAAGGATGAGGAACAACAATTTTTGGAAGCGAATAGGTTGTAGTTGATGTGAATTTAGTCATTGTTGGAGATAGATGTCTACGGAAGCACGCGAACAGCACAAGGAAGAAGAAGAAGCTTGGAGCACAAACACACAATACTGAAATGTATTACTAGAGAATGTACAAAGATAAGTAGCCCATTAGGGCAATAGGCGTATATACAAGCCGGGGGAAAAAAACCTCCTAAAGAGGGAAAAAAGGGCCCCGACGGTCCTAGAGTGTTCACACACATCACTACCTAAATATATCAACAAATCCCCCCTGGTAGTGATGCGGTGAACAAGGAGCTGGCACTCATGTATAAGGAAGTGCCAAGCTATGTGGAAATCACTCCACAAAAGGAAGTAAGCCCAAAGCTTTGCGGAAAGCTTCAAACTTCTCCCTAGGCAGAGCCTTCGTGAAAAGGTCTGCAATGTTCTCCTACGTGGGCACATATGCCAAGCTGATCTCCCCAGCAGAGAACCTCTCCCTAACATAGTGATAATGCACCTCAATGTGCTTAGTGCGAGCATGGAACACAGGGTTCCTCGCAACTGCCAATGCGCTCTGACTGTCAGTGAAGATGGTGGTGGCAGAAGACTGGCCAACACCCAAATCAGCCATAAGGCGTCTCAGCCACACACACTCAACAGTCGCTGTGAAAGCTGCCCTATACTCAGCCTCACAACTGGAAGTGGCCACAGTAGGCTACTTCTTGCTCAACCAAGATATACATGAGCTACCAAGCATGAAGCAAAAACCACTGGTGGACACACGAGTGTCATAGCAACCAGCCCAATCTTAGTCAGAAAAAGCATGCAAATCTGGCGGTAGTGATCCCCCCTTGGGATAAAACAACCCAATGCGTGACTCTTGGGCAATGCATAAACCTGCTCATCTGTGAGACAGCAAACTGAATATCTGGCCGAGTAATGCATAAGTAAATCAAGCATCCAACAGCCTGCTGATAGAGAACAGCATCAAATGCATCTCCAGCATCATGAAGACTCAATCGTAAACCTGTCTCCATAGGAGTGGCAATAGGCTTACAGTCTTCAAGGCCAAAACGCTACAATAATGTGTCAATATATTTCATTTGACACAAAGCCATTCCACCATCAACGTGCATAAACTGAATGCCCAAATAGTGATGCAAATGCCCCAAATCAGACATCTCAAATGAGGCATGCAAATCAGCCTTAAAATCAGCCATATGTGTCTCAATAGGACCAGTGAGCAGCATGTCATCAACATAGACAACAATGATCAGAAGTACATCATTAGCACGTTTAACATATAAGGTGCTTTCAGTTGGACTGTTCTCAAAACCATGTGCAATCAGATAGGCATGTATCTTCTCATACCAAGCACGTGGTGCTTGCTTTAAACCATATAATGCCTTCTTTAACAAGCAAACCTGGTTTTCATGCCCTTTCTGCACAAAGCCACGGGGCTGAAAAACATACACTTCTTCATGCAAGTCACCATTCAGAAATGCTATTTTAATGTCCAACTGATGTACATTCCAACCATGATGGGCTGCAAGTGCACAAATGCTCCGAACAGTAGTCATACAGCATGTAGGTGCAAAGGTCTCATCAAAATCAATGCCTCTTTCCTATGCATAACCCTTTGCAACAAGCCTAGCCTTATACCTGTCAACTGTACCATCAGGTTTATGCTTCAGCTTGTATACCCACTTAGTGCCAATGGCCTTCTTGCGAGGAGGCAAGTCACATAAAGACCATGTACCATTCTTCATTATAGCATCATATTCAGATTGCATAGCAGCCATCCAATTTTTTGAATTTTGTGCTTCATCAAAAGAAACAGGCTCATTCTCATCACAGAGACTAAATGCAGCCATAGCATAGCAATCTGATGCAAAGGAGGCACTATGAGAGCCTAAACGAGTACGATATGACAAAGGTGCATCTAATTTGCTGTCACGCAAAGTCTGCACCAGCCATTTTGGCACAGTTTTTGCCTGCTCAATATCAGCTCTCTCATCAACAAGTGCATCATGTAAATCTGCATAAGAAATGGAATGATCTGCATCATTGTATGAAACCTGCAAAGGCTGAGAAGTTGCCTCATTAGGACCAGCACTAGCCTGTCCACCTGTAAAAAGAGGCATCAAAGTATCATACATGTCTTTGGAGCTAACAGATGTCTCCTTAGTACATGAAAGCAATGGCTGAATAGCATGTTCCACAAAGACAACATCACGGCTAACCAGAATGCGTTTAGTCGGTGGATGATACAGATGATAGCCTTTACTTTCAGAACTGTACCCAACAAAAATACATTTTACTGCCTTATCATCCAATTTTCTGCGATGTTGTTCAGGCACTAATGCATATGCCAAACAACCAAAAACATGCAGATGAGCAACAGATGGCTTGCGGTCATGCCAAGCCTCATATGGAGTGATAGACTGCAACGCTTTAGTGGGACACCTGTTCAGTACATATGTTGCACACATGACAGCCTCAAGCCAGAAACTATGTGGTAAGGCCTGACTTTTGACCATGCACCTCGCCATCTCCATGAGTGACCTGTTCTTTCGTTCAACAACTCCATTCTATTGAGGTGTATACGGCACTGTACACTGGTGTTTTATCCCACGTTCAGCCAGAAATGCATTAAAATCTGAAGACATATATTCCCCCCCTCGATCAGAACGGAGGGTGCCCATTTTACATGCTGACAAATTTTCAGCCAAAACCAAAAACTGTTTGAAGCACATGAACACTTCGGACTTTGCTCTGAGTGGATATACCCATGCATGCCTGGAAAAATCATCAATGAAAGTCACGAAGTAAAGGTAATTTCCAAAAGAGGGTGTCTGCATAGGACCACAGACATCACTATGTACAAGCTGCAATTTCTGTGTAGCCCGAACTGAACCATCTTTTGGAAAGGAAGAACGTTGCATTTTGCCCAAAATACAGCCTTCACAAACATGTTTTCCAGGTGCCTCAAGTTTGGGCAAAGAGGACACCATTTCAGATTTTTGCAGGCGTAACAAACTAGCAAAATTCAGATGACCAAAGCATGCATGCCAAAGCTTTGCATCTGACATAGCCTGAGAATCATGAACTGCACATGCCAAATCATTCACAGATCTTTCATAGTCTATGAGCTTATACAGCCCATGACATAAAATGCCAGAACAATAATCACATCGCCATTTGAGAGATCATGGACTGTACACCTGTCATCAACGAATTTCACAACCAAGCCAATCTTGGCTAATGCAGAAACTGATAACAGGTTCTTTTTGATCCCTGGCACAAATAAAGCATCTGACAAAGTGAAAGAACTACCATCAGCAGTAGTCAAAATGATCTTACCAACTCCCATAATAGGATAAGAGGAGTTATTGGCGCATGTGACAGTATTCCCTGTAGGGGCAGGCTCGAGTGAAGAGAAGAAACTGCGCCGCAAGGTAATATGTTTGGTCGCCCCACTGTCAAAGTACCAAACATCTGAGTCTACTGCAGACATGCACTGATCATGAGAAGATGGGTCAAAACAGCAGACAGTAGTAAACGCCCATTCTTCTTCCTGCATAAGATTTGCAGACTCTGTTTTTGGTTTAGAGGCCTCTGCAACAACCATTCCAGCCTCTTTCTTCTTTGCCTCTTTAGCAGCCAGTTTTGGACAGTTCTTTATAATATGATCATTTCCTTTACAGTACTTGCAGAACAATTTCTGCTTTTCTGATTTCTTCTCATCTTTATCCTGGTTCTTCGATTGTGCAACATTTGCAGATTTCTGCTTACTAGTAGAAGAGCTCCATTTTCCTTTGCCCTTCTGACTAGCCAAGAAAGCTTGATCTGCAACACGCATAATGGACCTTTTCTGCCTGGACTGATCTTCCTGCAACAGAACAGAGACTAATTCCTCAAATGAAAAGGCATTCGGATTGCCTTTCATCATCAACTAAAGAGTAGAGGCAAAACTCTGATATGAATCAGGAAGACCATTCAGAACGGTCTGCACAAGTGAGCTATCTGGTATAACCTCATCAGCAGAAATCAATTGTTCCTTCAGGTCTTTGATCTTTGTAAGAAAACTGTCCATAGAATCACCTTCATTCATGTGCTCACTCTCCAACTGTTTTCGGAGGTAAGCGACACGAGCCTCATTCCTAGCCTGGTACAAAGTGGTTAGTGTATCCCAAGCATCCTTTGCTGTTCTACAAGAGCGATTGTGAGGAATAATGGCATGTTTGACAGACAAAGCTATCAATGCATGTGCCTCGGCATCTCTGCCATCCCAACGAATCTGCTCTGCAGTAGGTGCAACAGAAACAGTAGCACAAACAGGAATCTGCGGAATATCATCTTCGACACCATCTTAATCAGCTCCAACACCTGTATTTGCAGTACCTGTCGTTACAGGTGTAACAGGACGTCTTTCAACACCCTACACAATGTTCCACAATCCTTTTGCAACCAGTACATGTCGCATCATATAAGCCCATAATGGGTAGTTGGTACCATCCAACTTATCCTCAACAGCCAACATACGGAATACATCACTGCTTTTAGCCATGGCCGGTGACTAAAATACCTTGATGCAAAAAATTGACTGTATCTCAAAAAGTTGAACAGAACTGCCCAGACGAGTTCTGCTAGACCTGTAGCAGACTTCGAGACGCTTAAACTGGCGAACAGAAACTGGTATATACCTTTGGCACAAAAGGACGAAATAGCCTGCACAAGCGCTGCAATAGTGCGTTCGGAGGCCAAAACGAGCTCAGATCGCGATTTCGGCACCACAGAGCGAAGCCGTTTTGATCTCGGAAACACCCTGAGTATGCTCACCAAATTTCGTGCGAATTTGAGACTGCAAACGGAGGAGTGTTGACGGCACCCTAGAAGAAGCGACGACCTTCTCTGATACCAATTGTTTGAGATAGACGTCTGCGGAAGCACGCGAACAGCACAAGGAAGAAGAAGAAGCTTGGAGCACAAACACACAATATTGAAATGTATTACTAGAGAATGTACAAAGATAAGTAGCCCATTAGGGTAATAGGCGTATATAAAAGCCGGGGAAAAAAACCTCCTAAAGAGGGAAAAAGTGCCCCGACGGTCCTAGAGTGTTCACACACATCACTACCTAAATATATCAACAGTCATCAGCTCCAAATGGGACAACATGGCGGTCGTGGTATGTATGGAATCTTTGGAATTGCAAGACGAGGATAGCATGGAACTAGTGATAAAAGATCCTATGGAGAATGGGAAGATACATGTAGAAGAAGATTCGTTAGAAGTGGTAAATTTGGGAAGTAGGAAAGATCCTAAGCCAGTCCGAATCTGTTCGGAGCTTGCTCCAAAATTTCGGATGGCCTTGATTGCTTTGTTGCAATAGTACAAGGATGTTTTTGCTTGGACATATTCAGACATGAAAGGCCTAGATCCAAAGCTTTATCATGACCAGATTTTGCTTAAGCCAGATGCTACCCTAGTGATGCAGCAGAGGTACATAATGAACTCTAATTTTGCAGAGCAAGTCAAACACGAATTGAAAAGATTGATAAAAGTCGGCTACATTGTGCCCATTGAAAATCTGGAATGGGTCTCTCCCATAGTGATTGTTCCGAAGAAAAATAAACAGTTACGGATCTGTGTTGATTACAGGAAACAAAATGTGGCCACTATACCAAATCCTTTTCCCCTACCGTTTTTGGAAAAATGCTTGATGAGGTTGCACGAAGGGAAATGTATTCATTTCTCAATCAGTTCAGTGGCTATAATCAAGTTCGAATGGTGGAAGCAGACATACCCAAAATGGCCTTTATTATGAATTGGGGAGTCTTTGTATGTACTGTCATGTGGTTTGGATTATGTAATGTGCCGAGTACTTTTTAGCGATGCATGCAGCAAATCTTTGCCCCGTATCTTACCTCCTTTATGTGCATTTTTCTAGATGACTTCTCTGTTTCAGTCACAATGGCTTCTCACCTGGACCATTTGCAAGCTTGTTTTGATTCTTGTAGACAAGTCCATCTTTGTTTTCGAACTGGCTAGGAAGTGTTTCAGTTGTCATGTGCACTAATCGCTGAAATATTTAACATGGCTAATGAGGGCATTACCTCGAGCACGGATTCTATCGATGCCGCAGAGATTTGTGCATTGCTCAGCAAATTGTGTTCGGGTGAATACAGGTTTGCATAGCTGTCGGAGACAATCCTTTGAAGTTGGGAGTGTTATTAACGACAATGATTATTAATTTGCAAGCTAAGCACTACGGAGTATCCCAACACCTTTATGCCTTGGTGAAGGAATCTGTGAATACACAGCTAAATTGGGCAGATCATTTTTCGGAAGCTGAAGAAGGAAGTCCGCTCTTAGACTCCAAGGTGTGAGTAGTTTGTACTTTGCTTTTCATGACTCAAGTATACTTACCTCGAGAATACACAGTATGCTCAGGTAAGATATTTTTTACAGATGCTGAAGAAAAGGGTGGTAGAGCAAAAATCTGGAGGTAACACTTCTCAAGATCATGCAAAGATAGAGATAGATGAAGAGGAGGAGTCCAAGAGGCGACAGGTGGCGAAAAAGAAATGGAGAGAAGCAAAGTGAAAAGCAAAGGAAGAAGCAGAGAGAAAAGCAAAGGAAGAAGCAAAGAGAAAGGCAAGAGAGGAAGAGGAAGCACGCAACTAAGAAGAAGAAGAAAGACAACAACAACAAGAGGAAGAAGAATCCCGAAGAAGAGAAGGGGAAGAAAGGGAAAAAATAGCTATCGAGGAGAAGAGATGTCGAAAGCAACAATAGGAACAAGGAGATCATTCCAAAAGTTCTTCAAATAAGATTCCGGTATTACATACTTTCCAAGTGTGTGTACTACTAGATAAGTGGAAGACTAAGGAAGGAAGGGTGAAGTTACCCCCACTTTGGTGTAGAGATATTATTTATCCCTGCATGTATAATGATGAAACTATTAGACTAGAAATACTCGTAGATCTAGCCAGAGGGTTGTCATGGAGTGCGGTGAAGCTCGAAGAATTTCAGAATAAATATAACTCCATGATGATAGAAAAAGACAAGTGGTTTACAGAATGAGATCAGATGATGATGGAGATCACCCGACTCCAAGCAGAGGGATAGGCCGCTAGAACTGAGAGTGCTGCTAGAGATAGTACAACCCATGAAGAATTGATGGATGATTTGAATGAGGCGATTTCAAAAAATAATACTTTAAAGGTAACTGTTGAAGAGAAGTAAAAAATCATAGCTCGAATACAAGCAGAGGTCGAACAAAAATAGAAGTCACAGCAAAAATTGAAGAAAACCAATAAGGAATTAGTTGTTAAGCTACAAAAGACCAAACAAGAAGTGCAAAGGTTGAAAGCGAAAGTCAAGGAACAGAGTGGTGAAATGAAAAGACAAAGTATATCAACCACAAAAGTGGAATAAAGACTGGAGTTCGGAATTCGGAATTGATTGCCTTAGAAGAAAAGTTTCGGACTATACAGGAGAATTTGGATACGGTGATGGCACAAGTTGCAGTGATCCCTGAATAGGAGAAACAAGTCAGTAATGGAAGCAACATTGTGTAGATGCGAACTTAGTTTTCGCGGATAAGGAAGCGGAAGTAGAGAGACTTAGAAACGAGGCATCAGTTTTGGACCTTACTTATAAAACAAAGTTAGAAGAAATGTTGAAGACAACTACGAATATATAACTAGAATATATGATGTTACTATAGCCTTTGACAAGCTATTAGAGGGATTTCAACAGTGTATCCCTAAATTAGAAGCTTTCATAGTTAGTTATAGAAGTTCTAGTCAATAGTTATTAGATCCAAAGGAATTTTTCGAAGCGGAGATACTATTAGCTGAAGAAAATATTAGAGAGATGTTTAATGAATTGTGGTATGATATAGAGAGAATTATGTTTTCGGAGATGCAGAATCAAGATGATGATTTGTAAAATCTTATACTTTGTAATCAGTGGGTTCAGATCCACCGTGTATGCTAGTGTTAGCAGCTCGTGTGGACGACCACTTTCCTTGTAACCAAAATTCTTATATTAAATGTAATTGAATGGAGATTTACGGAGATGCTAAGAGTTTCCAAAAATTGTCAAATCTAATTATTCTATATTTCGGAAGTTCAGAATGGTGTGAAGCTCTTACAAAAAAGTATGGTGTTGTATCTTATGGACAGATTCCAGAAGAGGCAAAGACAAAGTGAGCAGATATGCAGATATGGAGAGAGTGAAGACTGTATTTTCCCAAGTGTGATTGCAGAGATGAAACTGTAATGTAACCACATTCATACTTTGAAATCAAGAAGCTATTTACTGTGTGGAAACTATGATCCTCTATACATTGTGTATTATGAATTGTTTCAGTATATAATCAATGTTATTCTAAGTGGTGTGGAACAGAAACACATGTTTATGAGTATTGTATATTCGTAAATCCCCATTCCCGAACCTAGAAATTGGGGTACTGTTAGTCTGTTGGCAACCAGTATGCCCAACAAGGACACCATTTCAAATTTCTATAGGCATAGCAAACTAGCAAAATTTAGATGACCAAAGCATGCATGCCAAAGCTTTGCATCTGACATAGCCTGAGAATCGTGTACTACACATGCCAAATCATTTACAGATCTTTCATAGTCTATGAGCTTATATAGCCCACAACATAAAATGCCATTGCCATTTGACAGATCATGAATTGTACATCTATCATCAACAAATTTCGCAACCAAGCCAATCTTGGCTAATGTAGAAACTGATAACAGATTTTTCTTGATTCCTGGCACAAATAAAGCATCTGACAAAGTGAAACAACTACCATCAGTAGTAGTCAAAATGATCTTACCAACTCCCATAATAGGATAAGATGAGTTGTTGGCGCATGTAACAATATTCCCTATAGGGGAAGGCTCAAGTGGAGAGAAGAAACTGCGCTACGAGGTAATATGTTTGGTCACCCCACTATCAAAGTACCAAACATCTGAGTCTACTACAGACATGCACTGCTCATGAGAAGATGGGTCAAAATTGCAAACAGTAGTAAACGTCCATTCTTCATCCTGCACAAGATTAGCAGACTCTGTTTTCAATGTAGAGGCCTCTGCAACAACCATTCCGGCCTCTTTCTTCTTTGCCTCTTTAGCAGCCAATTTTGGATAGTTCTCAATGACATGATCATTTTCTTTATAGATTTGCAAAACAAATTCTATTTTTCTGATTTCTTCTCATCTTTGTCTTCCTTCTTTGAATGTGCAGCATTTGCAAATGTCTGCTTATTAGTATAAGAGCTCCATTTACCTTTGCACTTCTGACTAGCCAAGAAAGCTTGATCTACAACATGCATGATGGACCTGTCCTACAATAGAACAGAGACTAACTCCTCAAATGACAAGGCATTTGGATTGTCTTTCATCATCAAATGAAGAGTAGAAGAAAAACTCTGATATGAATGAGGAAGACCATTCAGAACAGTTTGCACAAGTGAGCTATCTGGTATAACTTCATCAGCAAAAATCAATTGTTCTTTCAATCCTTGATCTTTGTTAGAAAATTGTCCATAGAATCACCTTCATTCATGTTCTCACTCTCCAACTGTTTTCAGAGGTAAGCAACATGAGCCTCATTCCTAACTTGGTACAATGTAGTAAGTGTATCCCAAGCATCCTTTGTTATTCTACAAGAGAGAATGTGAGGAATAATGGCATGTTTGACAGACAAAGCTATCAATGCATGTGCCTGAGCATCTCTGCCATCCCAACAAATTTGCTCTGTAGTAGGTGCAACAGAAACAGCAACACGAATAGGAATCTACAGAATATCATCATCTTTGACACCATCTCCATCAACTCCAACACTTGTATTTGTAGTACATGTATTCGCAGGTGTAACAAGACATCTCTCAACACCCTGCACAATATTCCATAGTCATTTTGTGACCAATACATGACGCATCATATAAGCCCATAATGGGTAGTTTGTACCATCCAACTTATCATCAACAACCAACATACGAAATACATCACTGCTTTCAGCCATGGCCGGTGACTAAAATACCTTGATGCAAAAAATTGACTCTATCTCAAAAAGTTGAACACAACTACCCAGATGAATTCTACTAAACCTATAGCAAACTTTGAGACGCTTATATTGGCAAACCGAAAGATACGTGGCACAAGTGCTCACAAAGTCTCCACACCCACATATATCGTTATCCACTAGTAGGCTTGGCTAACCTTTTCATACATCACATAAAATCCTTTGTGACCTACCCATAAGGGCTCATGCATGTCTCTCATGGCCTTGCTCTAAATATGTCACATTTATCTCTGATCTTGAGTCAATCAAGGCCAAAATTACATACAAATCTCCATCATTTCCTAATTTTACTTTTACCTCAAATGTCCCTCTTGCCCAAAAGTTCCTATTATAATCACTATCATATTTTCTTGTCCGATTGTCAAGTGTGATCAATCCTAGAGAGTTTTTATTCGCTCGACAGAGTCATACAATGCAACTACTTCATTCATGACATGAGTCCCTTCATATGTTTCTCCCATCTCTATGTGTTCAAGTAATGGGAACCTCTTTCTCTTAATGAGTCTAATGAAACTATCCTTGAACTCAAGCTTCACGATTAAGAAGACGTATTCCAAGGACATGCTCACTTGAATTTTTAATAAAATATCATTTCAAATTTCCTTTGCATCGTTCTTGCTCTTAATCTCCAAAATTAGCAGAGTGTTTGGGGTTTTCTTTTTCTTTTCACTTTCTTGAATATTTTCACTCTTTTCAATAGGTTCCTGGTTCTTTTCATTCACTTGACTCGTTTCTTGAATCTTAATTGGCTTGGCTAGCCTCTGTTACACTTATGTGTTGCTCGAGTAGCTTTTATGTGAACCTTTTTCCCTATACATGGGCACTTCTTACTCTAGTGCTGGCTAGAGGTTTTTTCCCCATGTTGATACTCTTATATGTGGTGGTACTTTGTACTTAGGGATATTATTCACCTCTTACTTCAGTTCAGTTCATCATCAATAGAGAGAGCTATTCTGGTCGTCGTCTTCTATGTGTCTCTTGCTACATTTGTGCTCCTTGTGTGTGATTCTCATGTGTCTCTCGCACTTCTATACACACCCAATAGTGGTATCAGAGTAGGTTCAGGTCCTTCTCAAGTTTCGGTTTTTCACGTCGCAGTGCACGCGCACTTTTAACAGTGCAAGTCGACTTCAGAGCATAGAACTGTGAATTTCAACAGCCTTAGAAGCATTTCCACAAGGTGCGTTGGGGTTTTATCCCCATTTCGAAGCCATTCATGCAGTCAGAATCGCCATCAAAGTGACGGTTTGTGAGCTGAAATTTTAGCACTCATTTCAGCTTTTATCGAAGCAAAGATTTTGTCACATTCTTGTTCCTTAATGAAATGGCGGGCAACAATGACTTGTTTGGCATGCTTTAAGTTGAAGATAAGCTTGATGGGACCAACTATCTGATGTTATATTAGATGATGAAGCATGTTCTTGTTGCTAAACAACTTTGTTTAATAGTGGCAGATGTAGATCAAAGACCAACAAGTTCTTCTACTTCACAGTCTACTGTCACAGATGGAGCTTCTTCTTCGAGTACAGTGGTTTCTCCTTCTCCACCTACACAAGAGCAGCTTAAATGGGATGGAAAAGATGCTCAATCTCATGCTTTGATTGCGCTTTCTGTGAAGCGTCATATAGTTCCACACATTCCGTCATGTTCTACATCACGACAGGCATGGGATACTCTTGCTTCTTTGTATGCCGTGCATAATGAAGCACGTGTTGCATACTTGAGGAAGCAACTTGAGGATGTATGTATGGCTGGAAATGAGTCGGTGGATGTGTATGTGACACGCATCAAGGACTTGAAAGAGCAATTGGCAAACATAAATGAGATCATACCGGATGCATCACTCTTTTACATTGTTGAAAGGATTACCAGAATCTTTTCAAAGCTTTGCTACTACACTCCGTTTGGTTGCAAAAGGAAATCCTAATATGTATGCACTTAATGAGGTTGTGTCTCTTCTTTTGTAAGAAGAGCAATCTAGAGTGAATAGGAGTGGTTTGATTGAGGGAACACAAGCACTTCTATCTCACAAAAGCTGAAAAGCAAGTATGGTTCACCTTTGGGTTCATCAAAACCAAAGCCTCAACCTTCCTCTTCCACTCATTCCTCTAATGATGGTGATTTGAAAAAGAAGAAGAGATGCAAATATTGCTGGAAGGTTGGCCATACTATTGATGAGTGTAGAAAGCTTGCTAAATGCAATGAAAAGAAGAAGGAATCTCGCATGTCTATTGCTGAAAATTCAGCAAATGTAAAGAATGATGAAGCTAACATGGATCAAGATTTTTGGGCATGTGTTCTTACATGTCATTATGATGCTTCTTTGCATTCTAAATGTATGGTTCTGAGTGAGGCTGATTCGGATTGGTTCTTTGATAGTGGTGCTTCAAAGCACATAACATCATGCAAAAGATTTTTTGCCTCTTTGAAAGATGCACCTAAAGGAGGATATGTGGTGTGTGCAAACAATGCCTCTTATCCTATCATTGGAGTAGGATAAATTGAGCTTACGACTACAAATGGAGGTGTGGTTCTCTTGAAAAATGCATTGTATGTGCCCAGTATCAAGAAGAACTTAATTTCAGTTCCGTTGATTGCCAAAGTTGGACTTCATGTACACTTTGTTGATGATAAGTGTATGGTTCATGATTTCAGCAATGGCGATGTTATCGTGATGTCCGGTACATTATGTAATGGCTTGTATCGCATGGATACATACAAGAGGGCTGCCTCAAATGCTTTAGTTGCTCATACTTATTCCATGGCTGAAATGGAGCTTTGGCATGCTCATTTTGGTCACTTAAACTTCAATAGTTTGCTTTACTTGCAAAAGAAGGACATGGTTATTGGCTTGCCTACACTTGAGTCCATTGAAAAGCATGCATGTGAAGGTTGCATTCTTGGAAAAATGCATCGTGCTTCTTTTCCAAAAGATAGTCACACACACACTACAAGAAAATTGTAGCTTGTTCATAGTGATGTATGTGGTCCCGTCAAGACTCCATCTTTTGGGAAGCATGTATATTTTGTTAACTTCCTTGATGATGCTACTCGTCATACATGGGTGTATCCTATGAAAGCAAAGAATGAGGTATTTTCTTGCTTTAAAGCATTTTTAGCTATGGCTGAAAATTTTTCTTCACAGAAGTTTTTGTCTCTATGCACAGATTGTGGTGGTGAATACATGTCACATGAGTTTAGTGCTTTTCTTCGTGAAAGAGGTATTTAACACCAATGTACGGTGCCATATACACCTCAACAAAATGGTGTTGTCGAACGTAAAAATAGAACTCTACTTGAAATGGCACGATGTATGGTTAAGGGAAAGCATCTTCTTGATAAGTTTTGGATGGAAGCGATCATGTGTGCAAATTATGTGTTGAATCGCTACCCTACAAAATCATTGAGAGTCATCACTCCTTATGAAGCTTGGAATGGTCATAAGCCTATGGTTAGTCATATGTGTGTGTTTGGTTGTTTGGCGTATGCTCTTGTGCCATCACAACAATGTCACAAACTTGATGACAATGCAAAGAAATGTATATTTGTTGGTTATAGTGCTGAAAGTAAGGGATATCATTTGTACCATCCATTGACGAACACAATTATTGTGAGTCGAGATGTGGTATTTGCTAAAAATTCAGTTTTCCCTCTACTCGAATGCAAAAAATAGCACAGTTAGCTCACAAGATGTGTTTGATACACTCATGCCTTTGTTCCAAAATGGTGCACTTGACTATGGCCATGTAGATCAGCCAATCGAGGCTCAAAGGGCTGAAAAATATTAGCCAAATAGGGCTGAAAATGCAGAGAATTTCCATCCAAACATGGCTGAAAAATTTCAACCAAAAATTGTAAAAACCGCTGGAAATTTCCAGCCACATATGGCTGAACATTTGCATCAAAATATTTCTGAAAATGAGCATGAAATTCAGCCCACACATGATGGACATGTTGAAGATGTATTACATAATGAACGCATGTATATCAAGAGTGCACAATCTATGCCAAAGTGGCTGAAACAAACTTTGCAGGACAGCAAATTGAGTGCCTTTACTTGGTAGAATAACATCAAGCTCTCACCATGCATCAAGTAATTTTGTGGATTATTCTCTTATTGCTACAACATGTAATGAAGAGCCACTTTCTTTTGAAGATGCATGTGATGATCCACAATGGATGAGTGCTATGCAATCAGAAATGGATTCCATACATAGGAATGGTACTTGGGAGTTATGTGAATTGCCAAAAGGAAAGAATGCCATTGGTAGAAAGTGGGTTTACAAGATTAAGAGAAAATTTGTTGGTAGCATTGATCGCTACAAAGCTAGATTGGTTCCCAAAGGATATGTGCAACAATATGACATTGATTATGAGGAAACTTTTGCACCTACTTCACGCATGACTACCATTCGTACCGTGGTTGCATTGGCTACCCATCAAGGTTGTAAAGTGCATCAATTGGACATAAAAGCAGCCTTCTTGAATGGTGACTTGCAAGAAGAGGTTTATGTGAAGCAACCTCCTGTATTTGCTATGAAATGGAAAGGACATATGGTTTGTCGCTTGCATAAAGCCTTGTATGGTCTCAAGCAAGCTCCACATGCATGGTATGACAAAATCCATAAGCACTTGATTGCTCTTGGCTTCACATGTAGTCTGATTGAAAGCACACTCTATGTACACAAAAATGGGGCTGATCTTATAGTGCTTGTTCTTTATGTCGATGACATACTCTTGACTGGGTCATGTGATGCAAAACTTGACATTCTTATGGCTGATTTGCAGCATACTTTTGATGTCACTTATCTTGGTCTTCTGAACTACTATCTTGGCATCCACTTTGTATCCATTGAGGGGGAATTGGTTATGCATCAAACAAAGTGTGTTGAAAAACTACTTCAGCATTTTGACTTTGAGGATTATAAGCCATTTTCCACACCAATTGAGACAGGATTCAGGTTCTCAGTTGAGGATTCCAATGATGCATTTGAGACTTCTCTTTATCAGCAAGTTGTGGGATGTCTTATATATTATGCATGCAACACAAGGCCGGATATACAATATGCAGTTTCTCGATTGAGTCGATTCATGCATAGCCCTGGCACTAAGCATTGGCAAGCAGTGAAACGTGTGTTTAGATATCTCAGAGGCACTTTGAGCTTAGGTCTCTTTTATGGCAGAGATGTTCAGCCATGCTTGCATGCTTTTACAGATAGTGATTGGGCTGGTTGTTATGATACTCGCGTGTCCACTAGTGGTAATTGCTTTTTCCTTGGAGACTCATGCATATCTTGGTTGAGTAAGAAGCAACCTATAGTGGCGACATGGAGTTGTGAAGCTGAGTACAGGGCAATTTTCATAGCTACAGTGGAGTGTATATGGTTGAGACACCTGTTGATGGATCTTTGCATGGAGATTGATACTACTACGCATATTCTCACTGATAGTCAGAGTGCTTTGGTTTTTGCACAAAACCCAGTGTTTCATGCACCGACCAAACATATTGAGGTGCATTATCACTATGTGAGAGAGCACCTTCATGCACGAGATATTGATTTGGTATATGTGCCTACACAAGATAATGTGGCAGACATATTCACCAAAGCTCTTCCACGAGAAAAGTTTGAAGCTTTTTGCAAAGCTTTAGGCTTATTACCTTGTGGGGGATGATCTGTCACTCCCTATATGTGTTCACATCATTCGCTCCAGGTGGGTTTGTTACACTTATGTGTTCCTCGAGTAGCTTTGATGTGAACCTTTTTCCCTATACATGGGTGATGGAGTAAGATGTCTGCGGAAGCACGTGCACAACACAAAGAAGAAGAAGAAGCTTGGAGCACAAACACACAATACTGAATGTATTATTACAGAATGTACAAAGATAAGTAGCCCATTAGGGCAATAGGCGTATATACAAGCCGGAAAAGAGGGAAAAAAGTGCCCCGGCGGTCCTAGTGTGTTCACACACATACTACCTAAATATATCAACAAATCCCCCTTGGGAGTGATGCGGTGAACAAGGAGCTGGCACTCATGTATAAGGAAGTGCCAAGCTATGTGGAAATCACTCCACAAAAGGAAGTAAGCCAAAGCTTTGCGGAAAGCTTCAAACTTCTCTCTAGGCAGAGTCTTCGTGAAAAGGTCTGCAATGTTCTCTTGCGTGGGCACATATGCCAAGCTGATCTCCCCAGCAGAGAACCTCTCCCTGACATAGTGATAATGCACCTCAATGTGCTTCGTGCGAGCATGGAACATAGAGTTCCTCGCAACTGCCAATGCGCTCTGACTGTCAATGAAGATGGTGGTGGCAGAAGACTGACCAACACCCAAATCAGCCATAAGGCGTCTGAGCCACACACACTCAACAGTCGCTGTGAAAGCTGCCCTATACTCAGCCTCACAACTGGAAGTGGCTACAGTAGGCTGCTTCTTGCTCAACCAAGATATGCATGAGCTACCAAGCATGAAGCAAAAGCCACTAGTGGACACACGAGTGTCATAGCAACCAACCCAATCAAAGTCAGAAAAAGCATGCAAATCTGGCGGTAGTGATCCCCCCTTGGGATAAAACAGCCCAAGTAGTTGAGTACCACTCAAGTCGCGAAAGATGCGCTTAACCGCCTGCCAATGCTTCACTCTTGGGCAATGCATAAACCTGCTCATCTGTGAGACAGCAAACTGAATATCTGGCCGAGTAATGCATAAGTAAATCAAGCACCCAATAGCCTACTGATAGAGAACAGCATCAAATGCATCTCCATCATCATGAAGACTCAATCGTAAACCTGTCTCCATAGGAGTGGCAATAGGTTTACAGTCTTCAAGGCCAAAATGCTACAATAATGTGTCAATATATTTCGTTTGACTCAAAGCCATTCCACCATCAACTTGCATAAACTGAATGCCCAAATAGTGATGCAAATGCCCCAAATCAGACATCTCAAATGAGGCATGCAAATCAGCCTTGAAATCAACAATATGCTTCTCAATAGGACCACTGAGCAGCATGCCCTCAACATAGACAATAATGATCTGAAGCACATCATTAGCACGCTTAACATATAAGGTGCTTTCAGTTGGACTGTTCTCAAAACCATGTGCAACCAGATAGGCATGTATCTTCTCATACCAAGCACGTGGTGCTTGCTTTCAACCATATAATGCCTTTTTTAACATGCACACCTAGTTTTCATGCCCTTTCTGCACAAATCCACGGCGCTGAAAAACATACACTTCTTCATGCAAGTCACCATTCAGAAATGTTGTTTTAATGTCCAACTGATGCACATTCCAACCATGAGGGGCTGCAAGTGCACAAATACTCCGAACATTATTCATACGGCATGTAGGTGTAAAGGTCTCATCAAAATCAATGCCTCTTTCCTGCGCATAACCCTTGGCAACAAGCGTAGCCTTATACATGTCAACTGTACCATCAGGTTTACGCTTCAACTTGTATACCCACTTAGTTTCAATGGCCTTCTTGCCAGGAGGCAAGTCACATAAAGACCATGTACCATTCTTCATTATAGCATCATATTCAGATTGCATAGCAGCCATCCAATTTTCTGAATTCTGTGCTTCATCAAAAGAAACAGGCTCATTCTGATCATAGAGACTAGACGCAGCCATAGCATAGCAATCTGATGCAAAGGAGGCACTATGAGAGCCTGAACGAGTACGATATGACAAAGGTGCATCTAATTTGATGTCATGCAAAGTCTGCACCAACCATTTTGGCATAGTTTTTGCCTACTCAATATCAGCTCTCTCATCAACAAGTGCATCATGTAAATCTACATCAGAAATGGAATGATCTGCATCATCATATAAAACCTGCAAAGGCTGAGAAGTTGCCTCATTAGGACTAGCACTAGACTGTCCACCTTTAAAAAGAGGCATCAAAGTATCATACATGTCTTTGGAGCTAACAAATGTCTCCTTAGTACATGAAAGCAATGGCTGAATAGCATCTTCCACAAAAACAACATCATGGCTAACCAGAATGTGTTTAGTCTATGGATGATATAGACGATAGCCTTTACTTTCAGAACTATACCCAACAAAAATACATTTTACTGCCTTATCATCCAATTTTCTACGATGTTGTTCAGGCACTAGTGCAATGCCAAACAACCAAAAACACGCAGATGAGCAACAGATGGCTTGCGGTCATGCCAAGCCTCATATGAAGTGATAGACTCCAGCACTTTAGTGGGACACCTGTTCAGTACATATGCTGCACACATGATAGCCTCAAGCCAGAAACTATGAGGTAAGGCCTGACTCTTGACCATACACCTCACCATCTCCATGAGAGACCTGTTCTTCCGTTCAGCAACTCAATTCTGTTGAGGTGTATACGGCACTGTACACTGGTGTTTTATCCCACGTTCAGCTAGAAATGCATTAAACTCAGAAGACATATATTCCCCCCCTCGATCAGAATGGTGGGTGCCCATTTTACATGCTCACAGATTTTCAGGCAAAACCAAAAACTGTTTGAAGCACATGAACACTTCGGACTTTGCTTTGAGTGGATATACCCATGCATGCCTGGAAAAATTTTCAATGAAAGTCACGAAGTAAAGGTAATTTCCAAAAGAGGGTGTCTGCATAGGACCACAGACATCACTATGTACAAGCTGCAATTTCTATGTAGCCCGAACTGAACCATCTTTTGGAAAGGAGGAACGCTGCATTTTGCCCAAAATACGGCCTTCACAAACATGTTTTCCAGGTGCCTCAAGTTTGGGCAAAGAGGACACCATTTCAGATTTCTGCAAGCCTAGCAAACTAACAAAATTCAGATGACCAAAGTGTGCATGCCAAAGCTTTGCATCTGACATAGCCTGAGAATCATTTACTGCACATGCCAAATCATTTTCAGATCTTTCAATGTCTATGATCTTATACAACCCACGACATAAAATGCCAGAAGCAATAATCACATCGCCATTTGACAGATCATGAACTATACACCTGTCATCAACAAATTTCACAACCAAGCCAATCTTGGCTGATGTAGAAACTGATAACAGGTTCTTTTTGATCCCTGGCACAAATAAAGCATCTGACAAAGTGAAAGAACTACCATCAGCAGTAGTCAAAATGATCTTACCAACTCCCATAACAGGATAAGAGGAGTTGTTGGCGCATGTAACAGTATTCCCTATAGGGGCAGGCTCGAGTGAAGAGAAGAAATTGCGCTGCGAGGTAATATGTTTGGTTGCTCCACTGTCAAAATACCAAACATTTGAGTCTACTGCAGACATGCACTACTCATGAGAAGATGGGTCAAAACTGCAGACAGTAGTAAACGCCCATTCTTCTTCTTGCACAAGATTTGTAGACTCTGTTTTTGGTGTAGAGGCCTCTACAACAACCATTCCAGCCTCTTTCTTCTTTGCCTCGTTAGCAGCCAGTTTCCGACAGTTCTTTATGATATGATCATTCCCTTTACAGTACTTACAAAACAATTTCTGCTTTTCTGATTTCTTCTCATCTTTATCTTCCTTCTTCGAATATGCAGAATTAGCAGATTTCTGCTTACTAGTTGAAGAGCTCCATTTTCCTTTGCCCTTCTGACTAGCCAGGAAAGCTTGATCTGCAACTTGCATAATGGACCTGTTTTGCCTAGACTGATCTTCCTACAACAAAATAGAGACTAACTCCTCAAATGATAAGGCATTTGGTTTGCCTTTCATCATCAACCGAAGAGTAGAAGCAAAACTCTTATATGAATCAAGAAGACCATTCAGAACGGTCTGCACAAGTGAGCTATCTGGTATAACCTCATCAATAGAAATCAACTGTTCCTTCAAGTCTTTGATCTTCGTTAGGAAACTTTCCATAGAATCACCTTCATTCATGTGCTCACTCTCCAACTGTTTTCGGAGGTAAGCAACACGAGCCTCATTCCTAGCTTGGTACAATGTGATAAGTGTATCCCAAGCATCCTTAGCTGTTCTACAAGAGCAAATATGAGGAATAATGGCACGTTTGACAGACAAAGCTATCAATGCATGTGCCTGGGCATCTCTGCCTCCCAGCGAATCTGCTCTGTAGTAGGTGTAGTAGAAACAGAAGCACGAATAGGAATCTGTGGAATATCATCTTTGACACCATCTTCATCAGCTCCAGCACCTGTATTTGCAGTACCTGTAGTCAGAGGTGTGACAGGACGTCTTTCAACACCCTGCACAATTTCCACAATCCTTTTGCAACCAATACATGTCGCATCATATAAGCCCACAATGGGTAGTTGGTACCATCCAACTTATCCTCAATAGCCAACATATGGAATACATCATTGCTTTCAGCCATGGCCGGTGACTAAAATACCTTGATGTAGAAAATTGACTGTATCTCAAAAAGTTGAACAGAACTGCCGAGATGAATTCCGCTAGACCTGTAGCAGACTTCGAGAAGCTTATACTAGCGAACAGAAACTGGTATATACCTTTGGCACAAAAAGATGAAATAGCCTACACAAGCGCTGTGATAGTGCGTTCGGAGGCCGAAATGAGCTCAGATCATGATTTCGGCACCACAAAGCAAAGTTGTTTTGATCTCAAAAACACACTGAGTATGCTCACCAAAATTCATGCGATTCTGAGATTGCAAACGGAGGAGTGTCGACGGCACCCTAGATGAAGCGACGACCTGCTTTGATACCAATTGTTGGAGTTAGACGTCTGCGGAAGCACGCGAATAGCACAAGGAAGAAGAAGAAGCTTGGAGCACAAACACAGAATACTGAATGTATTACTAGAGAATGTACAAAGATAAGTAGCCCATTAGGGCAATAGGCGTATATACAAGCCGGGGGAAAAAACCTCCTAAAGAGGGAAAAAAGTGCCCCGGTGGTCCTAGTGTGTTCACACACATCACTACCTAAATATATTAACAATGGGCACTTTTTACTCTAGTGTTGGGTAGAGGTTTTTTCCCCATGTTACCACATACTTGATACTCTCATATGTGGTGGTACTTTGTACTTAGGGATCTTATTCAGCTCTTACTTCAGTTCAATTCATCATCAATAGAGAGAGCTATTCCAGTCATCGTCTTCCCCGTGTCTCTTGCTGCGTTTGTGCTCCTTGTGTGTGCTTCTCGTGTGTCTCTCGCACTTCTACACACACCCAAGAGCCTCTTTCCCTCTCTTATTTCCTTTCTTTTTTCCTCTTCTTGAGAAGTAATGGGCTCCTCAAAGTGTACTTTCTTCTCATTCTCTTTAGCCTTTCCTTCTTCATTTTTACTCTGTCTTCTAGTTATTGTTCTTTTCGGCTCAGCCTCATCTTTCATTTCATCTCTTCTTCTCTTATCCTCAACATTCACTATGTGTGATTGGATAGAGAATTAATCCATAGGAGACTTCTAGGTAATCTTCTACATGATCGCATCTCTGGACCTGACTAGGTATTGAGTAAATCTTTTGTGGTTGTGGCCTAATTTCTTCTTCATTTCCTTCTTTCAATGGTTCTAACTGGGTTGTTGATGTGCTAGCATTCATATTGGATAGGTTCTCATATAGCTTCTTCATTCCTTGCTTCCCCTTATTTATAGCTAGAGAAAGTCGAGTCTTGAAGTCAAAAAGATTTTTATGTATGTCAGTTACGAATTGGTGTTTTCTAGCCCATTTTAGCTCTTCACATGCATAAAAAAAGTGTTCTTGTGCATCACACCAAACACACCTTTTTTCTCCTCAAATTCTCCACTTCCTTGTCTATCAAATGGCCTAGTATTTCTATGATACATGGGCTGATCTGGTGGTGCAGTGGTCTAGTAAGCAGTGGGCTGCACTAGAGGTGTAGCCTGAGGCATTGTGTATCCCTGCACATTAGGCATTGGCATTGTATTCCTTTGGAATGGATCTATATAAGCAGTGCTTGGATGAGCAAGGATGGGATCTTGATAACCCATGAAGTATACCTTATTGTACAAGCTAGTCATCTATTTGGACAAAGAGGCTTGCATTTTCATAACATTTTATATCTGCTTGTGTAGGATCTGTAATTGTAGTTCCAATGGTCTGTGTGAAGTGGATGCAACGTTAGTCATAGCTTGTGTTGCAAACACATTTGGACCTATTCAGACATGTATCTCTCTTGGGTATAACAAAGCTGTCTATGGAGGTCTATTTAAAGCATTGTGTGTGGTTTCCTCATATGGGCAATTGCCTCCACTTCTCTCCTAACCATCACCTAGTCTTCAGTCAGTCCAAATCTCTTCCCAACCTCTTCAATCCTTCTCTCAACTTCAATCCTACCCTTAGGACTTAAAATTTTGAGAAATGAAATCACTAGGTTAGGCGTTAGAGAGTCTAAGTCAAGTTAAGGAAGCTGAGCATACATCCTGAGGAACTTGTTTAGTAGGTGTGTCAAAGATGCAGTGGGTTTTGGGGAGTGAACCCATAAAAAAAAACCCTTTCTACTATGTTGATTGAAATCTTCCAAATAAAAGATTTTATGTAATTCCTTTCTAAAATCCATCCAAGTCTTCTCTATGTGTCATAACATGGATGCTAACATTGACCCCAAAACTACTTGAATGAAGAAATGAGTCAACATCTCTTCGGATAATCCATGGATCTGAGCTTGGTCTTTTGAATACATCCAAGTATTCAATCACATTTAACCCTGTAAACTTTTGCTTCTCTCTTAAGATAGCTTGGAGTACTCAAGTTCCTTGTTTTTCTATGATTAACTCTTTGAATACTTCCTCCATCTATTTCCTCTAGTTTGCCCTGGTATGAAGGCCAATGTCTAGGGTAAGTGCCTCCACTATTTCTCTTAACTCAAAGTAGAGCTCAGAGAAGAGACTAGATGAGTCTTGGGCAAGGAGGTGACAGTAGGTCTAAAAGCTCTCTTTTCAAATCTCAAATCAACTATCTAAGAAGATTCTTCTTCTGGGATCACAATGATTTGCGAACTTCTTGAGTTACTTTCTTTAGAATTCAATCAACTCTATCTATCTTTCTTTAGCTTTGATCTCTTGAACTTTATTTCACTTGAACTTGACTTGATTTATCTCTTCTTTTGATCTTGGTTGAATTGATCTCTTTCTTGAACTTGATCCTTCTTAATTTCCTTGTGAAATTTAAGTTTGATTTCTTTTTACTTTTTAATTTCAAAACTTAATGTGTTTTCAATTTAATTTTTCTTCTTTTAAAGACTTTTTAATGATATTTTTAATGTTTTTGTGCTTTTTATCTAAGCTATGGTAGTAGTTTCTTTTTAAACTAAGAAATGATTGAAAAGAGTGCTCAAAATGCATCATTTTAGACTAAATGCAGAATATGAGTGATCAAACTTAGATAGAAAAAACAATCTTTCTTTTTATGTGTGTGTATCAATGTAAGTATACACATAACTTGAAAAAACAAATACCTTGAACTCTGATCTGATGTTGAGGTTATGGGTTTGTGCAAAAAAGAATATTTTTACATTTACTTTTTGAAAATCCTAACTACAATTAATTCTAAATTCTTGGAGTTTGAGGTCTATGGAAGCACGTGAACAACACAAGGAAGAAGAAGAAGCTTAGGGCACAACACACAATACTGAATGTATTACCAATAGAATGTGCAAAGATAAGTGATCCATTAGGGTCATAGGCATATATACAAGCCAAGGGAAAACCCCTCCTAAAGAGGGAAAAAAGTGCCCCGGTGGTTATGGTGTGTTCACACACATCACTACCAAAATATATCAACAAATCCCCGCTTGGAGTGATGCGGTGAACAAGGCATTGGCACTCATGTATAAGGAAGTGCCAAGCTATGTGGAATCAATACACAAAAGGAAGTAAGCCCAAAGCTTTGCGAAAAGCTTCAAACTTCTCCCTAGATAGAGCCTTTGTGAAAAGATCTCCAATGTTCTCCTTTGTGGGCACATATGCCAAACTCATCTCTCCAACAAAGAACCTTTCCTTGACATAATGATACTACACCTCAATGTGCTTAGTGTGAGCATGCAACATAGGGTTCCTCATAATTGCCAATGCTCTTTGACTGTCAATGAACGTGGTGGTGGCAAATAAGTGACCAACACCCAAATCAGCCATAAGACATCTATGCCACACACACTCAATAGTCACTGTGAAAGCTACCCTATACTCAGCCTCACAACTAGAAGTGGCCATAGGAGGCTGCTTCTTGCTCAACCTGGATATGCATGAGCTACCAAGCATGAAGCAAAAACCATTGGTGGACACACAAGTGCCATAGCAACCAACCCAATCAAAGTTAGAAAAAGCATGTAAATCTAGTGGTAGTGATCCCCCCTTGGGATAAAACAATCCAAGTAGCTGAGTACCACTCAAGTAGCGAAAGATGCACTTAACCACCAGCCAATGCTTGACACCTGGGAAATGGAATGACCTTCATCATCATGTGGAACCTGCAAAGGTTGAGAAATTGCCTCATTTTGACGAGCACTAGATTTTCCACCTGTAAAAAGAGACAGCAAAGTGTCATACATATCTTTGGAGCTAGTTGATGTCTCCTTAGTACATGAAAGTAATGGTTGGATTGCATCTTCCATAAAAACAACATCATGAATAACCAAAATACAGATAAGCAACATATGGATTGGAACCATGCTAAGCCTCATATGGAGTGATAGTGTTGTCAGGATCTTATCTCACACGCACACAGAGGTTACGAATGTAGAAAACACACAGAAAAATAGAGACAACAAGAGATGAGACAGAACGCAAGATTGGGTGCAATCTGCCCCCGTGCACTCTATTTCGACACTCCACAGAGTGCATGTATTTATAGGAATTTTTTATTACGTCGAAAAGAGTGGTTACATGAGAGCGGCTTCGAAAAGCAAGCGTGAACCTAAAAGTTGGTAACTTTTACAGAAAGCCATTGCTTTCAATAACAGAAACTGCGGTCTACAACGACCCTTATTCTAACCATAACTTTTCTAACTGTTTCTAACAATAGAACCTTCTATGAGGGTTTATTTACAAGCTAAATAATAATTAGTTGGATTATTGATATCCTCCCTTTCACGCCTTGCACGTTCCTCACGAACCTTCAGCTGCTATATCAAAAACATCAAAAACACATTAATACATTAATAATTTAACACTCCAACAATGCATTGTTCAACATATTCCATAAGTTATAACATGCCCCTCAGTTGAAAAAGCAACTGACCTCAGTTGATAAAATAATAAACATGGATAGCCAATCACATGTTCCATCACTGAACAAAAAAAAAAAGCATGTTCCATGTAAAAACACATGCATGGAAATGTTCATGGAGGTGTTAAGTTATTAAGAGTATCTGTGGGATGGTGACATAGTCTTTCTAATGTATTTTGGAAATCGTAACTAGAATATGCTCCTATAGAATAAATTTGATATGTAAATGCATCACATATTAATTTTAAAAAAAATAGACTAGTGAAAAGGTTGTTGTTGCTGACATGGCTGCTTCAAAGTGATCATTTTGATAAGCAATTGGTACTCTTTCTCCGCATCATGAGCCAAGGAAATAGCTTCATGAAGTGATGTAGGTTGGCATGAATGAAGCTTTGCTTGAATCTCCTTCTCTAAACCATCAACATCTTCTTCTTCATAGTATCATTGGAAACATCTTCAAGCAAGCAAAGAAATACTAAGTATTGGTAGAACCGGTCCGTATATATTGTCAATGTATCACCTTCCATCCATGTAAAGTTAGCCCACAATTGTCGAACATGTAGGTTGAACTATAAAGGTAGAAACGAATCCTTAAACTCTTCTTGAAAATCCTTCCATGTGCGTGGACAATGTTTCATCAGTATAAAAATCATCAAACTCTGATAGCCAAGAAAGGACTAAAGGCCCATCCTTTCGGCCATCAAATCATAGAAACTCGTAGTTTCTAGTACCAATCTTCGAATGAGTAACATCAGATTCGGCAGAAACAATAGCTTTTAGTACTCTCGTAAGGTTGTCTTCCTCAGTTTGTATCTTTTGGAGGACTTCATCATGTTGGCGGATCTCGTTCTGAGCTCCTCGAAGCTCATGCCGCAAAAGCTCTAGTTGTTGTTTGAGTGTTGCCTCAGGTAGAGGTGAATTATTGTAATCCTCCATGGTGCTCTTGGACCCTTAAGCTAGTGCTTTCCTCTCGAGATATACCCTCAGGAAATGTTCCCTAGCATGTATCATGTCTGGATGTACCCTGATGTACCCTGACAGGATGTACCCTGTTTGGATGTACCCTGGTCTACCCTGAGAAGTGTACCCTGACAGGATGTACCCTGAGACGTGTCGTGTCATGTCGCACCGTGCCACCTTGAAAAAGTAAGAAAAACTGCAAGTTATGTTAAATTTAAGAGGAGAGAACTCGAGTGACAACTCCAAGAAAGAGTATAGTGGTAAAAGTACTTCCCTTGTAAGTAGGAGGTTGTGGGTTCAAATCCTCCTACCTTAGGGAATCTAAAACTCTCTATTGCCACTCAGAATTAAAATTGTCTCGCGCGTAGCCAACGGTCGCCAAGGGAGCCTTGGGTGCCAATGTATTGACTAAGTTCTTAGCCTTATTCGATGCCTTGGAGTAAGCCAAAGGAGCAAATGTAGGTGTAAACGTAGGTGTAAATGTAGGTTCTGGTTCTGGAATTGGAACAGGAATAGGAACCGGAACCAAAGATGAAGACGAAGACGGAATCGGAATCGTGAATAGAGAACAGAACCCTCCATATTGACGCATGCAGAGCTCTGATACCATTGTTGTCAGGATCTTATCTCATGCGCACACAGAGGTTACGAATGCAAAAAACACAGAAAAGAATAGATGCAACAAGAGACAAGACAGAACGCAAGATTGGGTGCAATCTCCCCCCATGTACTCTGTTTCGACAGTCCACAGAGTGCATGTATTTATAGGAATTTTTGATTATGTCGAGAAGAGTGGTTACATGAGAGCGGCTTCGAAAAGCAAGCGTGAAACTAAAAGTTGGTAACTTTTAAAGAAAGCCATTGCTTTTAATAACAAAAATTGCGGTCTACAACGATCGTTATTCTAACAATTACTTTTCTAACTGTTTTTAACAATAGAACCTTCTACGAGGGTTTATTTACAAGTTAAATAATAATCAATCGGATTATTGATATCCACCCTTTCACGCCTTGCACGCTCCTCATGAACCTTCAGCTGCTATATCAAAAACATCAAAAACACATTAATACATTAATAATTTAACACTCCAACAATGCATTGTTCAACATATTTCATAAGTTATAACAGATAGACTGTAGTGCTTTAGTGGGACACCTATTAAGTACATATTGTGCACTCATAATAACCTCAAGCCACAAACTATATGGTAAAGCCTGACCCTTGACCATACACCTCACCATCTCCATGAGTGGCCTATTCTTTCTTTCAGCAACTTCATTTTGTTGAGGTGTATATGGTACAATACACTGATGTTTTATCTCACCTTCGACCAGAAATGCATTAAAATCAGAAGACATATATTCCTCCATTCGATCAAAATGAAGGGTGCCCATTTTACATGCTGATAAATTTTCAGCCAAAACCAAAAACTGTTTGAAGCACATAAAGATTTCGGACTTTGATTTCAATGGATATACCAATGCATGTCTAGAAAAATCATCAATGAAAGTCACAAAGTAGAGGTGGTTCCCAAAAGAAAGTGTTTGCATAGGACCACAAACATCACTGTGAACAAGCTGCAATTTTTGAGTAGCTCATATTGAACCATCTATTGGGAAGGAGGGACGCTACATTTTGCCCAGAATACAACCTTCACAAACATGTTGACTAGGTCCCTCATGTTTAGGAAGAAAGGACACCATTTTAGAATTTTGTAGGTGCAACAAACTAGCAAAATTCAAATGACTGAAGTGTGCTTTCCAAAGCTTTGCATCTGACATAGCCCAAGAATCTTGAACTACGCATGCTGAATCATTCATAAATTTTTCATAATCTGTGGTCTTATATAGCCCACGATAGAAAATGCCATAGCAATAATGACATCGCCATTTGACAGATCATGAATTGTACATCTGTCATCAACAAATTTCACAAACAAGCTGATCTTGGCTAATGCTAAAAATGATAACATATTTTTCTTGATCCTTGGCACAAATAAAGCATCCGACAATGTAAAAGAACTACCATCAATAGTAGTCAAGATGATCTTACCAACTCCCATGATAGGATAAGAAGATTTTTTGGTGCATGTGACAGTATTCCCTGTAGGGGCAGACTCAAGTGAGGTGAAGAAATTGTGCTGCGAGGTAGACATACAATGTTCATGAGAAGATGGGTCATAATTGCAAAGAGTAGTATATGCCCATTCTTCATTCTACACAAGATTTGCATAGTCTAATTTGGGTGTAGAGGCTTCTAGAACAACCATTCCAATCGCTTTTTTCTTTGCCTTTTTTGTAGCCGATTTTGGACAACTCTTTATGACATAATCATTTCCTTTATAGTATTTGAAAAACAATTTTTGCTTATTTGTTTTCTTCTTGTCTCTCTCATCCTTCTTTGATTGTGCACAATTAGCAAATTTTTGCTTACAAATAGATGAGCTCTATTTACATCTACCCTTCTCACTAGCCAAAAAAGCTTGATATGCAACATGCATAATGGACCTATTCTGCCTAGACTGATCATCCTACAATAGAATAGAGACTAACCCCTCAAATTTTAAGGCATTTGGATTGCCTTTCATCATCCATCAAAGAGTAAAAGCAAACTCTGATATGAATCTAGAAGACAATTTAGAATAGTCTTCACAAGTGAACCGGTAGGCAAGACTTCATCAACAAAAATCAATTGCTTCTTCAAATCTTTGATCTTTGTTAAAAAATTGTCCATGGAATCTCCTTTATTCATCTTCTCACTCTCCAACTGTTTTTGAAGGTAACCAACACGAGCCTCATTCTTTGCCTAGTATGAAGTGGTAAGTGTATCCCAAGCATACTTTGTTGTTTTGTAGGAGAGAATGTGAGGAATAATGACATGTTTGATAGACAAGGCTATCAATGCATATGCTAGAGCATCTTTGCCATCCCAACAAAGTTGCTTTGTAGTAGGTGTAGTGGGAACCGCAATACAAATAAGAACCTAAAGAATATCACCATCTTCACCGCCATCTACATCACCTTCAATAAATTGCAAGTGTAATCAAATGTTTTTCAACACCTTGCACAACATTTCACAGTCCTTTTGCAACCAATACATGACACGCAATATAAGCTCATAATGGGTAATTTGTACCATCCAATTTATCCTCAACAAGCAACATATGGAGTACATCACTACTTTTAGCCATGGCCATCGAATAAAATACCCTGATGTAAAACAATGATTGTATCTCAAAAAGATGAATAGAACTACCCTATTGATCCTTGTTAAATCTGTAGCAAACTTCTAGGAGCTTATATTGGTAAACTGAAACCTATATATATATCTATGTACCTTAGCATGAACTTAGGGACTTGTGACGAAAGAGACTATTCCTCTATCACCAACAAGTGCATATAGTGGGGATCACACATTTCAATTATCAATCCGAGAAGTATCTTGGAACTAATCGAGTGTATGAAGACAAGCACTTACACAATGGTCAATGAAGTCTAATAGCTTTTATGGAATGCAAATGAGTATTTTCATGCACATTCATTACTCTCACAGGTGGAAATGGTGTCACGATACATGAAACAGCAGTAAGCACAAAAACAGACTTTCATCTTAGCTTCGAACTCGGAATATGGTCAATAGAGGTTTGTTTCAAAGCTCTCAATGAGATGCATCCAATGGTCATACTCTTGCCCCATTCTGACAACTCTACTTCAAGATATGGGCAAAAATAGAGCTATGCAACTCACCTAGTTTCACCACACACCTCCTCACGCCTCGCACACACATTATACGCTTCAAAAAAGCAATGAATTCAGTAGACAACACTTCCATGCACTCATTCTGAGCTACAAACACACATGCAAGCTCACAAGCAAGAAGATGCAAGAGGAAGAAGAAGCAAATTCGAAAATCAAAGCTCTCTTACTCACAATGGCAAAAAGTCTTTACGAAGTGTCCTCAAATGACATATACGTGTGCCCTAAAAATGGTCCTTTCACACAAGAGACCGGCACTTTATTGTAGAAACCCTAATTTCCTACTATTTACAAGAACTATGATACATTGCTTGAGATTTATGCTTCTAGAGGACTCCTCTAGTGCATTTACATGGCTTCATGAGGTTTTCACAAGCATTTGAAGAAGAAAATTTATGCCCATATTTTTTAAAAATTTAGGGCTCCTCTTTAGTGCTCTGTTCTCTCTGCAACACTCTCCCCCTCTTTGTCTCTGTCATCCCTTGACAGGCTTTGCTTCTTGTCTCTAGTTCTATGCTTGTAGTTGATCTGGTTCCTTATTAACTGATAGCCTCTTTATAGTTGACCATTGCCAGCTCCTGTAGAAGTCGTAATGATATAGTTTTACCAGTAGTCAAGGAACTGATCATAACTCGAGACCTGTTGCATTGGTTTTGGCCTATTCTTTTCTTTCCACTACATGCACCCAATGGCTAAGGTGACTTTGATATTGGTCATCTTTTCATTATGGTTCAGCCTCCAGATATTGGAAGGACCTTGTTTACTTCTTTGTTTGCATTCCTCCAATCTTGTTGCATTATTGAGGCCTATTTATTTCTTCTCACTACACGCACCCAGTGGCTAAGGTGACTTTGCTATTATTCATCTTTCATTAGAGTCCTTCGACCTCACTAGAGTTCTTCAGCATCCAAATGGGCTGAGCTTTTATTTCTTATTCGCTCTGCTCGGGTCATGCTTGTTTCTCGTTAAAGCTTGATGCACGTTGGTGTAGCTCAAGCGTAAGCACCACCTCCTTTACTTGTCAATCCGTGGAGATGTGAGGACCGGTATGAAGACCATGAGCAAGTGAAGGCACAAGTGCGTGAGTGAAAGCATACTAGCATGCACACACATACACACACACGCACACAAGGTAAGATCAAAGAGAAGAACAATGAAAACCTTCGATTACAAAGGAACTCTCTTACAAAAGCTCTATTCTCTAACAAGCTAACCCCAAAAATGAGCTCTCTAGCTCTTTTTATAGTTTGTGAGTAGTTTTGGCCCTATCCAGACCTAGTGTTCAGCCTAGTTAAAATTTAGGTTTCAGGGCTTATTTGAGGGCTCAAACAAAGTCTAAAAATTCTGAAAATTGGTAGGATGATACTTCTAATACTCCTCAACCTTGAGGAATCCTCATCTTGAACAAAATGGAGTTACAAAAATGGAAAATGGTATTCACAATGGTTTTTAGTGATGAAAATCACTATTTTTGTAGGGATTTCTTCTGAAAATTTGACATACACTTCTTGGAGCTCCCTACTTGCTCCTTCTTCTTGTGTGTCCACCTCTTTGATGTGCTTCCATGCTCGTGCTTGACCTTGAGTTCCAACACTCCCCCCCTCTCGAGTCTATCGTCCTTGATAGACCCTTGTTGTAGTGGTTGTTCCATGTAGCGCTTTGAGAGGTAGTGTCCATCCTTTATATGTGCTTCTTCCTTGTCTTCCAATGAGAATGTGTCGTTGTAATCTTCCACAAACTACTAGTTGCTCAAAAGAGGTTGTCAAGGTTGAGTTGGAGCAATTGCAGGCTATGAATCACGTCCTAGGTATTGATGTTGTCGTCGTAATGTCTTCTCGACTGTCCAAAGGTGATGTTCATAGTAGTCATGCCAAGTACTCATAACCCATAATGAGGGATGGGTAAGTGTGTTCGTGAATGGGTTGAGGAAAATATGTGCCTTGTGCATGACCTTGTAATGTAGCCCTATGCATGCTTACTTGGAAAATGCATTGGAAGAAGTATGGTGCAAAAGTTGGGGTTCTTGAGCTAAGTGCTCAAGGGTATGCTGACGAAGAGGTTTCCTAATCTATCATGGTTATGGTGTTGCCAAAGTAAAGATGCTTACCATGGTGAAGGGTTGATCGATGTTTATTTCTTCGTTTTGTACACCTGGCTTTTGTGATGGAACATTGTCGATGAATGTCCATGTTGATGTTCCACTGATGAAATTTTTTGAGTGCATGGTCATGTCTCTTCTTTTCAAAGCAACATTTGCCAATTACTGAGAATTGAATTTCTTTATATTCCTTGATAAACAACATTGGGTAACTACACCAAGCTTAGTTTCACATATTCTCTTTAGCTCACCATAAGCAAGAGTCTTCTCACATAGTATACAGAGAAGGATTTTTAGGGTACCAAACTACCCCTTGCAGATATCTCCTTGAATGCTCTCGTACATACAATAGTTAAGCATCGCTCAAGTTGCGGACGTTCAAGCTCTTCCCTTCTACCATGGTAAGGGGAAATAATAGTTGTGGATGCCATGTTCATGCCAAGTGCTTGACATCAACCAGATAAGGCAGCAATAATATCATCTGCTAGCCAAGACACACTTCTATCAAAACTGATAAATGTCCAATCATCAATAGTTCCTCTTGCAGCTACACATGACTCATTCATGTTGTTAAAAGTGTGTTTCTGTCACAGGCACTTTTAAGTTCTTTTGGGTTCTTGGGAGTGGTAGGGGTCTGATAAATCAGAGGCCCCGTAACTTAATTTTCCCAATTAACTTATTCAATGCGCAGTACGTTAGTGTTCAATCTCGAATCCTTTATACAGCTTACTGTCGAAATTCTGGTTAGACTTTTCACAGTACGCAACGCCAGAGTTATTCAACACCGTTACACAGACTTATTATCCTGAGTACTGAGTTAATCACAAATCAATGTAATTCAACAAAGTAAAAGTTAACAGTACTCAGGATTTCACGAATCATACACCACAACATCTCCACTGACTGCAATCGCCCAGACAGACAGTCTGGCGATTCCGCTCGTCGTCACTGAAGAGTCACTGCCATGTCTTTTCATTGATTGATAAAAAGATACAACACTTCTCTACGACCTTTCGGTTCGTGCGGGATAGGAAAATATAGGAATTATGAAAATACAGTCCGGCGGCTTATACTGGCATGCACGGTGGACTTGAACCCGCAACGGAAATAAAAGTTAAGGCTCATCGATGATGCCTTGTATATACATAGTTCTAGCTAATTTAAATGTTCTGGAAATCTTCTGTTTCAAAGAATCCAGCATTAACTTTAAAGTTTCTGGCTCTACTAACTGAGCGTTAGTGCGAACAGAACTTGTTGCAATCACTTGACTCATCAAAATTTCTGTCTGCGTCTGCAAAAATGCCTCCTGCAAGTAAAAATCATTTGCAAGAGCTGCATCACGGCTCAATCTCATATCTTCAATCTGTTTATCTATTCTGGATAAACGCTCTGCTTGATAACTGAGCTGCTTTTCTCTTCTCTCTAGTTCTTCAAATTGGAACTGCATGGTTTTGTAGTAGGCTTCTCTTTCCTTCTGCACTCCTTCCAATTCTTTCTTCAAACGGAGATATCTGCCAAGCTCTTCCTATAACTCTTGATCATGCTTGAATAGAGTTTTTGTAGTTTTATGCAGCTCTGCTTCAGCTTTACGTACATTGTTGGCCAGAGACTGAGAGGCTTCTTCTAATATGTTGTATGCTTCCCGCGTGCTATGCAGTTCATTGCCTATGGCAGTCATTGCATCTGTTTTATCAATGATTTCTTGCTTCAACGTGCTGATTTTTGTATCCTTTTGACACAACAAAGCATCTCTCTGTGCTAGCTGATCTTGAAGCTGTTGAATCTGTAAGTGTAGGCCATGATTTTTTGCCTTAACGGCATCGACTTCTTACTGTAGTGGAGTAATATCTGCTTCTAAGATATCGACTTTATGCATCAATTCTTGACGAATATTATCAGTGACCATTCTGAGTTGCATCGGTAACTGCTGTGAGAATTGGATTAGTATACGACCCATGGACTCTTATTCAGTAAACATGGGAACCAGAAGAGGAGGAGGAAAAAGTGGCTGGGATGAAGAGGCTGATAAGAGGTGAGGGGAGGATGGTGGGGAATAATGAGGCGAAGAGGATGAGGAATCTGGTGCTTCAGGGACAATAGGTTGAATTGGGACAATTGGCACCGTAGTCTGCATGATAGGCACCAACACTATTCCTGTTGTCTGTTGCGTTGTTGTTTCAGTTCTGTTAATTATTGTATCCACCAAAGCAATCACTTCATTAACAATTTTGGCGACAATGGCTTGCACATCTTCGTGGGTCTGCTGCTGAGAATTCTCTCGAGAAGAGCTTTCTTCGGAATCAGAAGTGGATGCGCCTTGTTCCTGTTGTTGAATGGGAGAAGACTGAGCGGAATAATCAAGGTGGATCGAAGTTGCGGTGTCATGGAAGATCTCTTCTTCATTTACGGCGTTGGAACCTTGCACCTAGCTCTCCGACGCACTTATGCGGGTGCGTTTTTGGTGAAGAAGTTAGAAAAGATCTTCATCCTCATCCTCGTCATCTTCGAGCACTTGAACAGAGTCTTCATGGAACAAGATAGGAGCGTTGGGAGGCGGTTGTGGCTTGGAGTACCGGAAAAAGAAAGGTAAGGATGTGTGGTAAACGAGAGCATGGAAGATCACCCTTATTAACATGTTTAATAACCGTAACACATTCACGGTGAATGCGCCAAAAATAATAAGAGGCGAAATTGACAGGCTCACGAGAAGCCATATCAATCATCGAGTAAAAGGGACGTGAAATCCCGTAGGTACGTTTCTGCAAAATTTAGGATAGCAACTAAGAATTGTAAGGCGGTCCGTTCAGGGTCAGGGCGACATAGAATGGCGTACTCATTCGATGAGTGCCTTGGGAATAATTCGACTATGGTGGCAATAGGAAGGAGAGGACCATTCTCCAATCCTTCCATGGGCAGACGAAATGCTTCAGCGAATGACGCTAACGTGATTACTATGCGAGACGGTAAACATGTAATCGGCTAACTCTGCTCCGTAGCAGGTGTGGCGGCAATGGCAGCAATAATCTGCACATAGAAAGGGTGACACTCCACTGAATGCCAAGGCAATTTAGCGAAGTTCAAAAGACCTCGGATGCAAAGAAACTCACTCACGTCCGGGGTGAGTCCGTCACGGAAGGTAGCAACGTTGGCTAATGCTTCCATGATGCGCATGCGAAAACTCAAGAACGCAGAGAACACAGCAAACACAGCGCACAGAACACACAGACACAATAGCGATTACCAGCGAAAAGAAGAAGATTAAGTAGATACATAGCAACGTGAGGCAATCGAAAACCCTAATCATCACGCGGTGTTGAGATGATAACCTTCATAATTATGGCGTGCATGCATGTGCAGAATCAATAACACAGGGTGGCGATGAATCATAATTAGATATCAAAACGAGGAGTTTTACGATATTTATTCAGCCAAAGTACGGAAATAAAAAGGAAGTAAGTGACACATGGAAAAACGAGGAACACGTCAGCGGTGATCAGGCGGTACGTGATATGGGCGTAGCTTTGAACCATTGATTACTTTAGGAAGAGGAACTCCGGTCAAGGTAGTCAATCGAAAAGTACCTGGTCCCAGTTGCTCACTAATCCAGTAAGGACCGAACCATCGTAATTTAAATTTTCCAGCAGAACGATTTGATTTAGCATTATAAAATAGCACAAGTTGGCCGATTGTAAACACAGGAGTCTTGAGGAAACGATCATGAGTCCGGGCTTGCCGCAACTGAACTTCTTGAAGAGTTAGGAAGCTTTCCCAACGATGTTCATCCAAGTCTCTGAGTGCTTCCAACTGAAATGGCAAAGAGTCTTCAGGCAGTAATTTCTGAGTTAGGGCCACGCGTAAGCTTCGCACTACGAGCTCCATTGGCGCGATTGCTTCCAACCCATAAGCAAGCTTGAAAGGGGTCATGCCGGTTGCAACTTTGTATGTAGTCCGGTGTGCCCATAAAACTGAAGGTAGTAACTGATCCCATCTTTCTGGAGATTCCACGATCAACTTGCGGAGCATACTCAACAACGTCTTATTGGTACTTTCAGCTAAACCATTAGCACGAGGATAATACAGTGAACTGAATTTATGCAGAATTTAAAAAGTATGTGTTAGTACGCGCATTAAATTGTTAGCAAAGTGTGTTCCTTGATCTGTCACAAGTTCTAGAGGTAATCCATAATGCGGGAAGACGTCCTTCATCAGGCACTTTGCCACCGAAACAACTGTGGTAGACCGTAAGGCCCAAGCTCCTGCCCACCTGGTAGTGTAATCTGTACAGGTCAGGATGTAGCGAGTGTTGCTAAGGATCACTGGTGGTGTGATTGGCCCAATAAAATCAAGACCCCACTTCTGAAAAGGTTCCAAAGGTAATACAGATTGCAGAGGAAAGAAGTGGTGTTGTAATGGCTGTCCAGATTGTTGACAAGTGTCACACTGCTGCACAAACTGAGTCACGTCTTTATACATGGTTGGCCACCAAAGCTCACTTTGTAGAATCTTCCGATGAGTAAGATCTGCTGCAAAATGTCCACCGAAGGGTATTGAATGTGCCATAACAATAACCGAGTTTGCTTCATGTGGTGGAATACAATGAAGTAAGATACCAATATGATCCATGTAGTATAGCTATCCTATAATCAACCGGAATCTGCGACTGTAAACTGCATTTTTTCTACGCATAGCAGGAGGTGTATGAGGAGGAAGACATCCATCAGTCAGAAAAGTTAACAACGTATCATAGTAGGTAGACGGCACAGGATGTTCAGTCGATTCGTCACGAGCTAGGTCAACAACGTAAATTGCTGGTGTGGTATCATCAACGCCCACCGGAGCTTCACCAGAATCCAACCGAGAGAGAAAATCTGCTAAGGCATGTGCTGTACCGAGTCGATGAATCACTTCATAGTCGAACTCTTGTAGCAATAAAACCCAACGAGCCAAGCGACCACCTAAATGTTGCTGCCGGACCAGATATACAAGTGCGGCATGATCCACGTGAAAGGTGAATTTTCGGCCGAGCAAATAATGCCAGAATTTCCTCATAGAATACACCAGCCCGAGACATTCTCTTTCGATCACTGAATAATTCCTTTCCGCAGAAGCGAGTTGGCGACTTGCATAGTAGACAGGTCGAAAACATTTATCCGTTTGTTGCATTAAAACACTGCCAATGGCTATATCCGATGCATCTACAAAGACATGGAATGGGCGGTCCCAATCAGGAGGTTGCAAAATTGGAGCCTGCATCAATAATCCTTTTAAACGATCAAATGCAGTCTGGCATTTTGGGGTCCATTCGAACTGTCGTGGAGTACTAGTCATTAGTCGATTAAGTGGTGTTGCTAAATAGGCTAGCCATCGTAGATGCTTGCCATGCCACCGGATTTGACCCAGGAAGCGCATAACTTCTTTCGGCGTTGTAGGGACGGGTGCTTCCAACACAGCTGCAACTTTGTCTGGATCGACTTGGATACCTTGTGCAGATATAATATGTTCAAGGAGTTTACCACAAGAAACCGCAAAAACAGATTTTGTCGGGTTCAGGCAGAGTCGGTATTCACGACATTTCTCAAAGCAGCACCGTAAATGATACAGGTGCACCGCAATCTTACCCTCTTCTTCGTCGTCAGATAAACCTTCCAACATGTGGACCGGCTCTGTACATAGGGTCTGGCATGAAGCTCACAGGGCTAAATGGCATCCAGTTTGACAACATATTTACGGTGATTATCTTTGAAAGTCAATTCCTTCGCTGACCAATCCTGTATAACTTTGGCCTGTTTCAACCATGGTCGACCGAAAAGAAGATTATAGTCGAGGCTGGATTCTGGTAGTTTTAAGACTACGAAAGTCATTTTGAACGTGGTACCCTGTAAAGTAATCGGGATATTCCGGACTAGTCCCACCGGATGGACTCGGGATTGGTCTGCCATTCTGACAAAGAATTGGACAGGCTCGATCTGGGTCCACCCCAATTTCTTACAAAGAGCTGCAGTTGCTATGTTCACACCCGAACTGCCATCGATTAACACTTGAGTAATCTTGTGATTTTTATGCCAAACAGTGATTAAGGGGACTGAATGGTCCACCGTAGAATCATTTTCCGTTTGTATTGTTGCAGTCGCCGGAGTACTGGGAGATCTAGGACTGACCTGTTGCTGGAATTGCTGCCTAACTCCGGGCACCAATGCGAGTAGCTACCCCAAAGGGAGTGTAATTGAAGCCTTCGAGAGAATATCCCATACTTGGTCTATTGGAATTGCACTCTTCACTGATTCTGATGATGATTCTCTTGTTATTGGGGTAGAGGCTTGTTCATGCGCTCTCACCTTTGGCAGAGGAGCTTGTGTCACCGGAATTTGGTCAGGGAATACAGTTGGTTCTTTAGCGGCCCACTGACTGGCCTTGGTATACATTCACTGTTGTTCGCCGATACCAGGTTCAAACACCTCAGCTGCTGGTTGCAACGGCTTACCCGATCGTGTCTGGACCACTGCTTCTTGTGATTCCACTGGTGAAATATAGACCATGTTGGTCATCGAGTTCTGGCGCTCTTTCTTTCTTTTGTCATATTCGGCTGCATCCTTGCAAAATCTCCAAATGTGACCAATCTCACCGCAAAAATGACATCGAGGTGGTGGTAAAGAAGTACTTTCCGCTGATGTACCCGCCTGCCATCGAGTTGCATTGAAATTGGTATTCTGCTGACCCCGGTAATTTCGGTATCCTTGTGACTGATTGTTTCGCATCTGTGGTGGCATGTTGGCAGCAGTCAGGGAACCGAAGGAGCCACAAGACGAAGAGAGTCAGAGCGAAGGGACAGCACAAGCAGACATGGCAGTCAAAGAAGATCTGGCAAGTAGGCCATCTAAATTTTTCAGACATCAAGGAGTTGAGCACACAAGAAGAAAGAGCAAGTAGGGAGCTCAAAGGTATGTATGACAAATCAATAGAGAAAATCCCTACACAAATAGTGATTTTCATCACTAAAAACCATTGTAAATATTATTTCGTATTTTTGTAGCTCCATTTTGTGCGAGCCAAGGAGTCCTTGAGCTTGAGGAGCTTTAGAAGTATCTACCTGCCAATTTTCATATTTTTTAGATCTCGTTTGAGCCCTCTAATAAGCCCTGGAACCTAATTTTTAACTAGGCCGGACACTAGGTCTGAACAGGGCCAAAGCTAGTCAAAAACTATAAAAGGAGCTAGAGAGCTCATTTTTGGGGGTAGATTGTAATTGAAATGAACTTGTAAGAGCTTTTTGAAAAGTAATCTAAGAGCTCCATTGCTTCTCACTCTTTGTCTTGCCGTGTGTGCGCGTGTGCGTGTATGTGTGTGCATGCTTGTGTGCTTCTCACTCACGCACTTGTGCCTCCACTTGCTCGAGGTCTTCATACCATCCTCACGTCTTCCCGGATTGACATTAAAGGAGGTGCTACTCATCACTGAGCTACACCAAATTTTGGCGCCGTTGCCAGGGATCGAGCTTTGAGGACGAGCGTGTGATGGTAAGACGTAGATTGGAGACGTTGGCATTGTAGGTAATTTCTTTACTTTTCCTATTTTTCTCTTTCTTACCTTACCACCATCATCACCATCTTCCACCTCCATTTCCATCATCGCGAAAATTTCAGTTTTTTGATCATATCACCTTCTCCACCTCATTTCCCTCATTTCACTTGTGAGAGAGAGCGAGAGAGCGAAATTGTGTGTGCTGTTTTTGCATGTTTCTTGAGTTGTCTTGCAGGTACAGGCCGCATCATCCTCCCCAGCACTCTGCGCAGGTACGGAATTCTGGGTAACTGTCTGTGTGTCGCCGACCTCTGTCAATCGCGACCGACAGAAAAAATGCTCAAATTGCCAAACAAAGTGCAAAACCATGATCTACAGGCCTAGAGCTTCCCAAAAATGTGCTTAGATTTTTGAAACTCCTCAGATTTTTGTCAATCGCGATCGCTCTGTCAATCGCGATCGACAAACCACGACGGACAGACCTGTCAATCGCGATCGACTAGTCAATCGCAACTGACAGCCCACGACGGCTCTGTCAATCGCGACCGACAGAGTCAATGACCGATTGATCACGACTGACGGATCATACGCGTGACACGTGTCAATCGCGATCGAGTCATCAATCGCGATCGACCCGTCGATCGCGACTGACAGCCCATGACGGCTCTGTCAATCGCGACCGACACAGTCAACGATTGTTTGACCACGACGGACAGACCCTCGCGACCGACCTGTCAATCGCGATCGACCCATCAATCGCGACTGACAGAGTCAACGACCCTTTTGTTGGAGTTTATTGACCTCCAAAGTATAGCAGGAAGTAGGTGGAACCCCCTAGGAACAAGTTGACCTTCTCACAAACTTCATCATAGAAAACCAGTCATGCTTGCAGAGCTTACTACTCTCTACTCACTCAAAAGTTTTTAAAACTGTTTTACCCACATATACTAGAGACCAAGAGCTTTCCAATGAACCAAAGAACACTCAATTTGGATAAATACTCAATGAGCTATGACCTCTGCAATATGCAGCTTTAATGGAGACCTTGAAATAGAGATGAACCTGAGGACATACATCACTTGCAGAGACTACTGCTCTTAACTCACAACTCCAATGAATCTGAAAATTTCCAGAATACAAATAGACTTGGAGAGCTTTCTAACAAGCCAAAGAACACATGATTTGGTTTCATACACAAGGAGATATGACCTCTGCAAGTTGGATGTTTAATGGAGACCTTCAGCAGGGATAAAAAATAGAGAACACACACTACTTGCAGAGAGTGTTGCTCTCAGCTCACAAATCCAATGATTATGAAAATTGGTACTATGAAAGTAGACAAGAAGAGCTTTCAAATGAGCTATCAAACATGTAATTTGGATATATAATGAGGGAGATACAAGCTCTGCAAGCTCTGCATACAAAAACTAGAGTAGCATAGAGATACTCTCTTGGACATCCCACAAGATCACGACTTTTCTCCTCTTTTTATAGCATGGGAAACTAATCTAAAACCTTCCTAATACATCTAAATTCGTGGTAGACACTTGGATGGAGGTATTACATGACTCAAGTGCTCAAATAAGCAAAGTATTGATGGACTTTGAGAACTAGCCACATCGACCTTCCACTAGGACACCACTGAAGCTCCCTTGTGACTCACTAATTTGACTCACCATGTTCTAGAACTCACGTGGTATTTTTGCTAAATTTTATGAATAATATGAGCCTTCTTGAAGTATTTGAAGACTTCCCAAAGGTATTTACATAATTTGAAACTTGTACCCTACATAAAACAAATGTTCGCAACATTCTCCCCCTCAAGTTTCAAAGGGTATTTCCTTCATGCCAAGAATATAGTTGAATCTTTGAAGCTTTGGTCCATCCAAGGATTTGGTGAAGATATCTGCAACTTGATCCTTTGTTCCAACAAAAGAAACCTGCACTTCATTGTTCATGGCCTTCTCTCGAACATAATGATAGTGAACCTCTATATGCTTTGTTCTAGCATGAAAAATAGGATTTGAGGTCATATGAATGCTGCTCAAGTTATCCCCATATATCAGTGGTACATCAACCTGCACATTCAAGTCATGAAACAACTTTTTAAACCACATAACCTCAGTAGTAGCCAATGCTAAACCTCTATACTCAGCCTCTGTAGAAGATAAAGCGACTGTAGGCTGTTTCTTTGAACTCCATGTTAATGTCTTGTTTCCTACTATTACCACATATCCACTTGTGGATCTTCTGTCATCTTTGCTTCCAGCCCAATCTGCATCACTAAAGACTTTAAGAGTTAGATCAACATCATGACTATAAAATAATCCTTCGTTCATGGTACCTTTCAAATACCTAAGCACTCTTTTCGCTGCATGCATATGAGGTACTCTAGGTTCATGCATAAACTGTGACAATACTCCCACTGCATAACATATATCAGGTCTAGTTTTTGTTGCATAAATCAAAGATCCTACCATGGATCTATATACATTCATATCATGCAACTCATCACCTTCCTTTGCACTCAGCTTTACATTACATTCCATTGGAGTAGAAACAAATTTACATTCCTGCATACCAAACCTTTTTCAGCATATCACATATATACTTTCTTTGTATCAACCACATACCTTCATCGCTATACACAATTTCAATCCCAAGAAAGTATCTGAGCAAACCAAGATCTGAAATTTTAAATTCCTTTCCCAAATTACCTTTTATCTCATCAATTGCTTTTGCATCATTCCCTGTAATCAACAAGTCATCCACATAAATGCATACATAGACACACATGCCATCTACATGTTTTACATAAAGTGAAGGATCAGCATGACTCGCTGTGTATCCTTGCAGCATAAGATACTTTACCAACCTTGCATTCCATGCCCTTGGTGCCTGCTTAAGACCATACAATGCCTTCTTTAACCTGCATACATGATTAGGATATTTTGCATCCACATAACCATCTGGTTGTGACATATACACTTCTTCATTTAACTCACCATTAAGAAAGGCATTCTTTATATCGAGTTGATATATATTCCACCTTTTACTTGCAGCTAAAGCCAACAAAGTTCTCACCGTTGCCATATTTGCTACTGGACTAGATGTTTCCTCATAGTCCACACCTTGAGTTTGATTATATCCTTTTGCTACAAGTCTAGCCTTATATCTAGACACACTACCATCACTATTTCTTTTAATCTTAAAAACCCACTTGCAACCAATTACCTTTTGCTTTGGTGTACTTGGAACTAAATTCCAAGTCTTGTTATCCTGAAGTGCTTCCATTTCTTCTCTTATTGCTTTCTCCCACTTTTCATCTCCTTTGGCCTCATCATAACATGTGGGTTCATTTTCCTGCTCAACTTTTGTCATAAAAGCATAATGAGTATTCATGAAAGATTCATAAGTATACCTTTGAGGTTGCTTACTTACTCTTGAAGTTCTTCTTACCTCCAATGTAGATGCTCTTCCTTTCTTATTAGGAACCTTTGATGATTCTCCATACTCACATACATCACTAATTTCCTCTCCTTCATCATTAACTTCAACAAGTTTGAGTTTACCTTTACTTTTAACACTTGGAGGTGACTCTTGCCTTAATCTTCCATTGAAAGGTGATCCTCTTTCTTCATCTAGACCACTCCTTTCATCATTTAAACTTCCTGATGGCTGAACTATGCATTCATCTCCTTCAACCACACCTTCTTCATTTTCATCCATGACCTGCAAACAATTCTTATCTGCATACCATGAAAGTGATTCATCAAAGTTTACATCTCTTGACACAACAACCTTATTGGTATGAGGATTATAGCATCTATATCCTCTTTGAGTATCTGCATAACCAATAAATATACATTTTTCTGATTTTGCATCAAGTTTAGATCTCACCTCACTAGGTACATGTACATAACATACACAACCAAATACTTTCAAATGACTTACACTTGGTTTCCTTCCATGCCATACCTCATATGGTGTCAAATGATGAACTCCAGCAGTCGGAACTCTATTCATAATGTAAACACTTGTGCTAACAGCTTCAGCCCAAAAATAATTAGGCAAACACATATCATTAAGCATACTTCTAGATGCTTCTACTATGATTCTGTTTCTTCTTTCTGCGACTCCATTTTGTTGTGGAGTATACCTGCATGTAACTTCTCTTTTGATACCTTCATCATACAAAAAATCAGTAAAAGCTTGAGAGAAATACTCTCCCCCTCCATCAGACCTTAGCTTCTTAATATACCTTCCTGTTTGCTTTTCGACATATGATTTGAACTTCTTGAAACAATCAAAGACCTCACTCTTATGTTTAATGAAATACACAAATGTCATTCTACTATGATCATCAATGAATGATACATAGTACTTATTACCAATCAAGGATGCCTCTTTAGTAGGTCCCCACACATCTGTGTGTATGAGATCTAGCAAACCATCACTTACATAACTTGAATGCTTGAAAGGTTGTCTACTCTGCTTACCCATTTGACATGCTTCACAAAGATGCACCATATGTTGCTTAGTAAGATCAGGTAATCCTTCAACAATCCTCTTCTTTGATAGCTCCTTTAACCTGTGTACATTCATGTGTCCAATCCTTTTGTGCCATAGATCAAGCTCTGCTATTCGATGCATACCATAAGAGAAATAGTTTGTATGATTTGGGTTTACCTTGAATGTAAACAATCTACCTTGTTTTTGACCTCTAGCAATTAACCTCCTTTGCTTTGGATCCTCAATGAAGCAACCTGCATGATTAAATCTCACTTGTAGACCTTTTTCTACCATTTGACCAACCGACATCAAATTCTTAGTGATCGTTGGCACATAAAGTACATCCTTCAAGCAATTTTTCTTGCTCTTATCCTGCATAACAACATCTCCAACCTGCATAATCTTATGTGTTGTATCATCTCCTGTTTCAACATGACCTTTACATGACGGATTATGCATATTAGAAAACCATGAAGCATCATGAGACATGTGATTAGAACAACCACTATCTACATACCATACATCACTATTGGAATTCATCTTAGTTTCTACATTCATCATAAGAAGAGAATCATAATCATCACTTTTACCTTCAACTGCATAATTTCCTTGTTGTTTACCTCTTCTTGAATAGCCTCCTCTTTGATTACCACCTTGATTATTTTCATTTTGATAACAATCTTTGGCATAGTGTCCATACCTTCCACATATATAGCAATTGTTCTTATTATCTTCACTCCTTTGTCTTTGGTTGTAGTTGTAGTAGCCTCTCGTACCTCTAGCGCTTGATCTTCCTCTTCCTCTTGTGTTGAAGAAGCCACTTGAAGTCCTTTGATCATCGATCCTTCTTCCTCGACCTCTATTTGAACCTCTTCCACCTCTGTTTCCACCTCTTGATGATCCTACATAAAGAGCTTGTCCTTGAGATCCTTTTTGATTTGAAGTAGAACCATTTAGATTCATCTCCTCCGTGACCATGAGGGCAATAAGTTGATCAAAATCTGGTAATTCTCCTCTAACATAAACTGAAGTAATGAAGGGTTTCCATCTCTCATCATCTTTGAGTCCGTTGAGAGTATGTGCAACCAAGTCGTCGTCCTCCACATGAGCTTGAATTGATCCTAGTTGATCTGCAATCTCTTTAACTTTCAATATGTAATCATTGACCGATGTCCTTGTATCTTTCTTTATGTTATTCAACTCATTTTTGAGTTGAATCTTCCTTGCTCTTGTACCTGTAGCATACAACCTTTCCAATGCAAGCCAAACATCTCTACTTGTGTCTAGATATTGTATGTGTCCTACCATTGAATCTTGAATATTTTGTGATAAAATGAATATAACCCTTTTGTCTCTCTCATTCCAAAGTCTAAACTCCCTCAATTGTTGCTGATTTGGGTCCTCTGGTAATGTGGGTTTGATATCTGTGCCGTCAATCAAACCATACAAGCCTCTACCTTGCAAGTATGCTGTGATTCTAAACTTCCATGCCTGATAATTGGTCTTATCAAGCTTCTCTATTTGTGCATGTTGGTCTCCCATAATACAAATGCTAAGCTTCCTCCTTTAAGCCTCCTTTCCAATGTGTGTGATGAGAAGAAATATAATATTTACCTTGTAAATGAGGTATGTGCACATTTCTTTGCTTGGATGTTGCTTCAGATGCCTCCTTGCAATCTTCTTCTACCTTTGTGTAGTGTTGATGATGAACTGCTTCTTTGATAGCTTCAAATTCTTCGTCAAGGTATGATAACCTTCTCCAAGCCTCCAAGTACTTGCTCTGATACCAATGTTGGAGTTTATTGACCTCCAAAGTATAGCAGGAAGTAGGTGGAACCCCCTAGGAACAAGTTGACCTTCTCACAAACTTCATCATAGAAAACCAGTCATGCTTGCAGAGCTTACTACTCTCTACTCACGCAAAAGTTTTTAAAACTGTTTTACCCACATATACTAAAGACCAAGAGCTTTCCAATGAACCAAAGAACACTCAATTTGGATAAATACTCAATGAGCTATGACCTCTACAATATGCAGCTTTAATGGAGACCTTGAAATAGAGATGAACCTGAGGACATACATCACTTGCAGAGACTACTGCTCTTAACTCACAACTCCAATGAATCTGAAAATTTCCAGAATACAAATAGACTTGGAGAGCTTTCTAACAAGCCAAAGAACACATGATTTGGATACATACACAAGGAGATATGACCTCTGCAAGTTGGATGTTTAATGGAGACCTTCAGCAGGGATAAAAAACAGAGAACACACACTACTTGCAGAGAGTGTTGCTCTCAGCTCACAAATCCAATGATTATGAAAATTTCTACTATGAAAGTAGACAAGAAGAGCTTTCAAATGAGCTATCAAACATGTAATTTGGATATATAATGAGGGAGATACAAGCTCTGCAAGCTCTGCATACAAAAACTAGAGTAGCATAGAGATACTCTCTTGGACATCCCACAAGATCACGACTTTTCTCCTCTTTTTATAGCATGGGAAACTAATCTAAAACCTTCCTAATACATCTAAATTTGTGGTAGACACTTGGATGGAGGTATTACATGACTCAAGTGCTCAAATAAGCAAAGTATTGATGGACTTTGAGAACTAGCCACATCGACCTTCCACTACGACACCACTGAAGCTCCCTTGTGACTCACTAATTTGACTCACCATGTTCTAGAACTCACGTGGTATTTTTGCTAAATTTTATGAATAATATGAGCCTTCTTGAAGTATTTGAAGACTTCCCAAAGGTATTTACATAATTTGAAACTTGTACCCTACATAAAACAAATGTTCGCAACACCTTTGACCACGACTGATTGACTTTTCGAACCACCTGTCAATCGCGATCGACCCATCAATCGCGACTGACAGCCACGACGGACCTGTCAATCGCGATCGACACATCAATCGCGACTGACCTGTCAATCGCGACTGACAGAACTTGCGAACGCGTTAGAAGGGAAAATTTGGCCAATTTTCTAGGGTAAAGAATAGGGGGCTAATTTGGTCAATTTGTGGGACAAACACTCGGGGTTAGCATTGCATGTTGAGGCCGCAACCCAAGTAATTCAAGAATTTCTGCCTGCTTGATTAAACTGTTTTGAACCTTGTTTTAATCCCTAAAGCCTGAACTGACATAACTTCCTCATACGAAATCCAATTGCTGTGATTCTTGTTTTGTCGGAAAGCTCGTGAGGAGTACAACCAAAACTTCCACTGGTTATGTGAAAATTAAGATCAAGATTATTAGATAGGGTTTCTTGAAGTTAACCATACCCGAGGTAGGAAAACTAAGGGATCCTTGGGATTGTTTTTTATAAAGGCAAGAGATAATTTGGTCGGTGAGTCACATGCATGGAAGTGGTCTAGTCTGTCATTTGAATTTAAGTCTGGAGCTGATCTTGGGACTGATGCAGGTCTATTGAGAAGCAATTGAGAGCGTCCAAGCAAGGGCTTTGTGCAAGCTTGAGAATCAACTTCTCGAGCTCTAAAGAGCAAGGATCAGCAAGAAAGGTCGGAATATTCTCAACTCCCCTTCGTCAATTCCTAGCTTAGGCTAAGAACGACTAGAGGTAGGAGTAAGTCAGGGCGACAAGAGGCAATTATCAAGTTGAAGAATACCTAAACTTTCAAGTTCAAGCTAAGAACATAATCTTTGTACTGTCGAGAACTTTAAAGGAAAAGAACTTAACGTAGAACGATCAACTTTAAGTGCGGAACTACACTCAAGTATACCTTATGACGTGATATCAGACAAGAATTTTAACACGGGAATCAACTAAAAAAGAATCAAGTAACTGATACAAAAGGACTCTGCAACGAGGTTGTACTTGGGCAAATTTGGGCTATTCAATTAGGCTTATGAACCTTAGATCAGGGCGACATCTAGTAAGGGATAGACAAAGCCTTAGGTCTTCAGAGGCTAGTGTCAACCACACTGCTAGGTCGTGGGCCCAGCAGTTGAGCCACCACTCATACTACCCAAGTTCTGAGACTAGTGAATCCGAGATGTCTCAAGGTATGGAGAGACCTACAGGAAGTTAAGGAGTGCCATACTTGCACAGGGTAGAAGGCCCTTACAAAACGCAGTTGGAATACCTTAGGACCAACCGATTAGGTGCCAGCATCTATGAGGACGGCCTAGGAAGATCTGTGGTACAGATTAAGAATCCTGATCAATCCATTGGACTAGAGCGCCCAGCTGTCAAGTTTGAAAACAGAGCATACTTGGACAAAGAAGGAACCGTATACGTAGTCACCAGTCACCCAGATAGGACAGACGAATTTGGAAATGTGATCCCAGAAGCGGACTTAGGTGACCTAGAGCAAGGAAACATGGGTACAGAACCTAGAACCCCTCGAGGCAAATCGGTTCTCACTAGGATTATCACACCAGAGTGGATTCCCCACGATAATAAGAGCATAGATTTGCTCCTCAATCGAGAAACTGACGAAGCCTTTTGGAGGTATAAATCTGATCAGCCAACTGATATAGGAACAATCATGATCTATGAGTTTAAGGATCCTGATAGCCCAGGCAGCGTGACCTACTTAGATCACGTTTCAGAGAGGATCTTTGTGGTTACAGAACATGATAAACATGCTTACACTTGGAAGGGTGAATTCGTTTTCCCCCAACCAAGATCGAATGTGTCCTATGGTCACCCTGGTGTTGGAACATCCCAAGCTCAAGGAATTCAAAGAGATAGGAGTAGAGATAGGCCAGAAGTAAGCTTTGCCAACCCAGGGGGCAGAGAAAGAACGAGAATGGAAACGAATAGAGTAGAACCTGAGATGCTTAGAGCTCACAGGAATCAAAGAAATGTGGATGAGTTCCCTCTACCACGACCTAGAGAGCACACAAGGACTTTAAGACCGACTCAGCTAGTTAAGTCCATGAAGAACTACTTCGATGGCACTGGAGATCCATACGATCATGTGGCTGAGTTTAGACAAGTCCTAAGAGCTGAACAAGTGGAGGATCTATTCACGCAGTACAATGCCTTTGGTCTAACCCTTAGGAACACTGCCCTGACATGGTTTCAGCCACTAAACGAGAGGCAGTTCACGAGCATAGACCAACTCCTAGAGGCTTTCATTATTGAATTCTCTAAGAGTGGCATAAGACATAATACCTCCTCACTGATTCACAGTTTCAAGTAGACCCCGCAAGAGACCGTGAGACTTGCAGGAAGGAGATTTAGGCAATATCTTGAAAGATGCCCTGTCCCTGAGCTACCCACACCAGCTAAGCAAGTGGCTTTATTCTTGGATGGATTGCTAAGTACCAAATTAAGATCATATGTGTACTTGAAGGACCCTAGGACCATAGAAGAGTGTGTACGCATGTGTATTGACATTGAGGATAACCTAGGGGAGGAGTTAGAGCTTTCCAAGATATACAAAGATTCAGATAGTGCCTCTAGCCTCTCTTCCACGCAATCCACATCGATTGAGGAACTTGCAGAGAAAGTTGCTCAGAAACTAGGTGTCTCTAGTAAACAAATCCCAAGGTTCGCCCCTGTAAAAAGATGCTATAATTGTGGAGGCGACCATATGGAAAATGTCTGTCCCATTATGGCTCAACCCCAAGTAAATCCTAGTGGCCAATACTGCACCATAGAATGGAGATACACAAATCACACAGCGCAAGATTGCCCATACAACAAGCAAGCAGTTAGGCAAACCTACCCTCAGACATACCCTCAACAAGGAAGATATCAGAACCAATATCCACCACAACAGTATGCTAGGCCTCAACAAACCTACCAACCCTACCAAAACCAACTGAGACCCCAGCCAGTGCTAGCACAGCAACCACCTGCTCCTACTAATGTGATCCCAGTAAAATATGCAGCTGTAGAAGAGAACCTGAATAGAGCTATAGTCCCTGTAACATCATTGCTTTATGAAAGTGACCCGAGTGACCATAGCTTTGATTCTACACATGTTGATAGCCCCCAGGCCTACTACATGCAGTCTCCTGAACATGGTGAGTCTTACTATAGTGAAGAGCCAAATGAACCTAGTTGGGAGTCAGATTACACAAACGTCATGTATGCAAACCCCAACCCTAGGCCTCAACCTAGGCAAGTAAGACCCCCATTCCCTAAAGGACCATGCTACAGATGTCAGGGAGATCATCTCATTCGTGATTGTCCCTTACCTCCACCTATGCAACCCCAGTCAGTAACAATTCAAGGCTTTTGCCAAGAGTGTGGAAAGGAGCATCTCTTACGAGACTGCCCTAAGAATCCTAATAATATGCCAAAAATCACTCCCATTAATGTTATTGGGTGAGTGGTAGATTCCACAGGAAGTGTCACTTCCACTGCACCCGTACAGGTAGTCACTAGAGCTCAAGCAGTGCAACAAAACCAAGGAGTAAGCCAGGAAAAGAGCCCAGACGCTAGCGATACTGATAGCCAAAATAAGAAGAGAACAAGAGCTTGGAGAGATAGCCGTGAACGTATGAAAAGGCAATGGGCAAAGAGGATGAGTGAACTTGAGGAAAGTCTACGAGAAACCAAGGCCAAAATCGTAGAGATCACATCTCAACCGCACTCTCACACATTCCCACCGCTACCATCCCCATCACCCTCCATCCCTCCACCCTCTAATACACCCCACGTAACCCACCCACCACCCCAAGCAAGATCAGTATTAGCTGATCCCACTCCTGAAGACATAGACATGATGCTTAAAGCATATCAGGCCAGAATCCAAGAAGGGCCAAATGTCACGGATCATGACAAGTGCTACCCTAGAACTGACCTAGAGATAGAAAGAACCAAGCTTTGCGCGAAAATGGTCGCATTGGCTCAGACTATGTTTGAAGCCAGTCGCCTTTTCAATTACTCGGGCTCAACCAAGACGCAATTACACTTGGATGGACTTCTAGAGAAGTTAGAGGGCATAATTGCAAGATCTGCCAAGGAAGAAAAAAATCAAGAAAGAGATAAAGCAAGCAAAAACATGACCCATCCCCCATCGAAAGCTTATGTGCCCAATTCCACTGAACCAGACAAACCCCCCTCCCTAGAAAGAATAGAGAATCTAATGGCACAATCACAAAAGGAACTCACCCCTCAACACCATGACAAGGCTAGTGAAAGAGCAGGTCTTCCTACCCAGAAAGCCTATGTGCCTGAGGCCTACGTGCCTAACTCTACGGAGCCAGACACCTCTTCTTCTATGAATCAATACACACCAGAATTCTTGCGAGAGATTCAAGAAGAGAAATGGGCTAAAGAGAGTGAAGTTCCTCCTCCCATTGAGCTGGTGGATGACACACACGATCAATTCCCACAAGACCTTCCTTCCATTTATGGAGAGCAGGAGAGTGCCCAATCTCAAGAAAGATTAGACTTCGAGTCTAATTCTTTACAAGAACTACCCCATTTCACAGGCCCATGGGAAGCAAAGTCCACCTGTATGAGAGCACCTACAGTCATGGTAAGAAACGAAGATTCAGTCATACCTAGGAACACAGAGGTAGTGAAGAACACCAAAGTGCAGTGCAATCTCACTTTGGAAGAGCTGCTTAAGGTTAGACCAGAAGTGTGGAAACATGTAGCCACTCAAGTGCCCGAGATAGCAAAACCTCGTTCCCAGGAAGGATCACATAGGACAGTGCCAGAGATACCCTTGGATAAGATAGGAGATATGTGTGAAGGTGAAGAAGGGAACACCTATCTTCCCATTACCTACCAGGAGTACACCACCAAGGCAATTTTGGACTCAGGTGCAGGAGTTGCAATTGCCACCACTTCCCTATGGAAGCGTTGGGGCAAGCCAGCACTCAGGCCAACGAGAATGAAATTGCAGATGGCCGATGGTCATATTGAGAGGCCCTTAGGATTGCTAGAAGGAATAACTCTCACCACCTGTGGTGTCGAGTTCGAGCATACCTTTGCCATATGTGATTTTAGCAAGAACCATGCCTATGAAATGATCTTGGGACGACCTTTTATGCGACAGTTGCAAGTGGTACAGGATTGGCGAACCAATTCTTTGTACTTGCAGCACTTAGGTGTTACGACCAAAGTGAATCTCAAAGATTACTCTCATAGAGATGTCCCTCCCATCCAATGGAATCCCATCCATAGAGCCAAAGATGATACAGAATCGGTGCATTCCATAGGGTCAGGATCCTCATGGATGCATGAAGACACCCACTTATGGATGTGCAAAGTAGCAGTAGAAGAAGAGAAGAGAGAAAAAGCCAGAGAGGTAGGTGCAAAAGAAACACATAGATCAATTCAAGACCCAGCCTATGCACCTGTAGTTTTTCCAGACGAAGAATTCGAACCTCACAGCTGGGCAGAAATTCTAGCAACCATGGATGTAGCCATCAATGAAGAACAATGGACACCTCACTGTGATGAGGATGGCTATGACATTTCAGTCTTCTCCATAGAGCCGATCATGGGAGAGGCAGTTTTAGAAGAGTGTGAACCTAGCCCTGATGCATTTGAGGATGCAAGTGACTCCGATCTAGAGTCAATCATTATGGACCCACCTTTTGCATCAGATGAAGAATACTTCCATGAAGTAGAAGTTCAACCCCAGAGGCATGGAGAGCTTATGAATGATGTAAGATTAGCCACACATGTGACCCCGAAGGAAGAAGGAAAGAAACGAAAGAAGAGAGAAGTCTCACCAAAAGAGGAAGAATCTTTGTTTGAGGTCCCGGAAAATTTTAAGAAGTATGAGATAGACGACAGGAGAGTCATGATAAGAATGCCTAAACGAGAGGCACAATCAGGAGAGGCCTATGATAACAAAGAAACCACCAAGAAAATAGTAGTGGCCCTAGAAGAAGGAGAGGAGAGATGCACGTACATAGGCCATGACCTAACAAAGGAAGAAGAGCATGCGTTAATAGCCTTGCTAAGAGAATACAGAGATGTATTCGCTTGGAGTTACAAGGATTTGAAAGGTGTTGACCCTGACATATGCTCACACACTATCCCCATGACCTCAGATGCTAAACCCTCTAAGCAAAAGCCCTATACATATAACGATAATTACGCTGCCAAGATCAAAGAGGAGATAGATAGACTGGTTGAAGCTGGATTTATCTATGAAATTGAGCACACTGAGTGGGTATCCCCCATCGTAGTGGTGCCCAAGAAGAATGGCAAGCTGCGTGTATGCATTAACTTGAAGAAGGTCAATGCAGCCACAATTCGAGATAACTATCCGCTCCCTATCACAGAGCATCTCTTAGAAAGAGTAGCAGGCAAGGAAGTGTACAGCTTCCTTGATGAATTTTTGGGCTACAATCAGGTAGCCATAGCTCCAGAGGACCAGCATAAGACAGCTTTTGCCACAGAGTGGGGTATATTTGCCTTTCGTGTAATGCCATTTGGGCTTGCCATTGCACCAGCTACCTTCCAGAGACTAATGTGCCATGTATTTAAGGAGTTCCTGAGGAAGAATTTAGAAGTATATATTGATGACCTTTGTGCTCATTCCAACATCAGACAAACCCATATTCCTGAACTGAGACAAATCTTTGACAAATGTAGAGAATATCAAGTGTGCCTAAACCCAGAAAAGTGCGTTTTCATGGTCAGGCAAGGCAAGATTCTAGGGCACATAGTGTCAAAGAATGGCATATCTACTGACGAAGAGAAAGTGAGAGCCATAGCAGAGCTACCTAGGCCAAGGAATGTCAAGGAAGTACAAGCTTTCATGGGACATTGTGGTTACTACCGCCGGTTCATTCACATGTATGCTATCATTGCAAAGCCCATGTACGGACTTCTGACAAACTTTGAGTGGACTGAGGAATGTGAGAATTCCTTCAATGAGCTTAAACGGCGATTATGTTCAGCACCAATCTTAACCACACCGGATTGGAATAAGCCTTTCCATGTTCATGTGGATGCATCCAATTATGCCATTGGATGTGTGCTTGCACAACCTACTGGTGAAGGTAATATGGATCTTCCAATTGCCTATGCTAGTCGACAATTGAATGCAGCTGAACGAAATTATACCACTACTGAGAGAGAAGGCTTAGGCATGATATATGCAGTTAAGAAATTTAGACACTATTTGCTTGCAAATAGGTTTAAATTTTTTACTGATCATCAGGCATTGCTATACCTCGTAAACAAGCCATGCAATACAGGAAGATTAGTAAGATGGTTTCTCTTGCTAATGGAATATGATTTTGAGGTTGTGGTAAGGAAAGGGAAGACTCATTTGAGGGCAGATCACCTTTCTAGGCTCACATCGAGAGAAGCCCCACAAGGAGTATCAGATGATCTTCCTGATGCTTACTTGTTTAATTTGGAAGTAATACCTCAGTGGGCTAAGCCATTAGTGCCAGTATTGACATACGGACCTAACCATCCAGTAATAAACGTGCAGGATAGAGAGGTAGTAAAAGCCCAAAAGTATCACATCATGGTAGGAAGTATGTACAAGCACACAGATCAAGGAATCTTGGCTTGTTGTGTAGAAGAGGACGAGTACACTAAATGGTTGCATTTAGCACATGTAGGTGCATTAGAGCAACACTACTCAAAGCAACGAACCTTACAGACACTAAGGAGACTAGGAGTACATTGGCCAACTATGGAAGCTGATGTCCAAAAGTTGTGCAAGGAATGCCCAATCTGCTGCACTAAACCACTAGTGGAACATGCCACTCTTTATCAAGTGTCCATAGTGCCAGATTGGAGTGAACCACTAGTATCCTTCCTGAGGACGAAAACATTCCCTCCAGACATGACTCTGGCTAGGAAAAGGAGTTTAGAACAAGAAGCCCAGGATTACTCACTTATTGGTGATAATCTATACAAACGTGGTAAAGACGGTTACCTGAGACTATGTGTCCATGAGAGTGAGTATCTCAAGATCTTGGACATTGCTCACCAAGGTGTAGCAGGAGGACACTTTGGACCAGATCGGGTGATCAAGGCAATACTATTTGCGGGCTTCTGGTGGCCGACCCTTCACATGGATGCACATACCTATGTGAAACGCTGTGATGTCTGTCAGAGAACTCAATATCCTATACATAAAGATGAGATGCCACTGAAACCTATGATGGGTGGACGTGCATTCTCTAAGTGGGGAATAGACTTTGTAGGTCCTATTAATCCCCCAGCTAAGGGTTCCCATGCAGAATATATCATTGTTGCGAGAGACTATCTAACAAAGTGGGTAGAGGTAAAAGCCACAACGAAGAACGATGCTCAAACAACAGCTAAGTTTTTATTTGAGAATGTATTCACTAGATACGGGCTACCCATAGAGCTAGTTAGCGATAGAGGCACTCACTTCTTGAATGAAGTTATTGAAAATCTGCTCCACGAATTTTCGGTAGTACATAAGAAGTCTGCCCCCTATCACCCTCAAGCTAATGGCCAGGCTGAGAGCACCAATAAGATCTTATGCAATGTACTGACAAAATTAGTAAACAATAAACGCTCTGATTGGGACAAACAGCTACACCATGTTGTTTGGGCATACCGAGTCGCATAGAAAACGGTACTCCAAGCCACCCCCTTTCAGATGGTATTTGGCCAAAATGCCGTGCTACCTTTGGACTTCTTAATACCTACATTGAAGGTAGCACAAGAACACGAATGGACGGGTCATGAACTATCCTCTAGACTTTTTGACCTTGAACGATTAGGAGAAACAAGACTGAGGGCAGCTGTAGGGATATATGCAGCAAAGAAACGACAGAAGGCATACTTTGATGCCCACGTTAAGGATAAAGGTTCAAAGGCAGGCGACTTAGTTTTAATCTACACATTGAAGCAACATGCGAGGAAACTAGAGAAGAGAGGCTATGGACCCATGATCATTAACAGAATCTCAACAAGTGGAGCAGTGCAACTAGCAACATTAGAAGGCGATGTTCTCCCAAGTTATATCAGCGGATGCAGAGTCAAGTTGTATCAGGAACCTCTCACAGAGGAAATGCTAAGTCGACTCAATACTGCTAAGAAACGCAAAGAGGAAGAAAAGCGAATTCGAGAAGAAGCTCAAGCAGAAGCCCTAGAGCGCATACGGAGAATGAAATTAAGAAGACAAGGTAGAGAGCACCCTAGGCAAGATGCATGTGCAGATCAAGGATATGACGTGGTTATGTGTGAAGTTTCAGGTGTTAGCTCACATAGGATAACTGATCGACGTCCTTTCATAACCTTAGATATAGGACAAGGAAAGAGTGCAAGGACTGTAAGAGCCTTGATTGACTCAGGTGCAGCCACTAGTGCTGTTAAATTGTCTTACTGTCAAAAGTTGCAATTAACTGTCAATCCTGTGGAAGCATATCTCATAGGATTGGGAGGCGTGGAAACCCCTTGCATGGGCGAGGTGGAACTTCCCCTCTATATTCATGATGAGGCAATGACAGTTAAAGTACTAGTATGTCAAGATGAGGACCTCACTGAACCCCTTGTCTTGGGTCAAGACTGGATCTATGACCAAGCAGTCAACTTAAACCTAAGAAGTGGACTTCTTCAGGTATGGGTGAATCAAACTAGAATTACAATTGAGTTAAATAATGGAGCACTCAAGGAACTAGAAAAGGCACGGACTCCTGGTCCCTCCAGGGGTACACATGAAGTTGACCATGCTGTTCTTGTCCAAGGCTATGTGATGCAGAAGAATGAAGATCTCAAAAAAGGAGTCAGAACCACAATGGAACTCCCTTCTTTTCCAAAGGCCAGAAGGAGGCAGCAACTAAGGGTAGATCAATCACTGAAGACTCTCCAGGCGAGAGACCAAAAGAATGCGCGAAGCAGAACAACTCAGCCGATGAAACAAATGTGGGTGCGAAAGGGCGAGCTGCCGACTGTAACCAAGTCGCAACAACGGTCTCAATTTCCTATTAGTAATCCACGACTTGATACTAATAAGAAGACTCCTAAAACCTCTGTTGAGAAAGTGAAATCTATTTGGGTACCCAAGAAGTTGATGAAGGCTAGGCCACAATCAAGACAAATTTGGGTGCCTAAGGCTTACTTGCGGGCTCAAATATCTATCCAGACACCACCCCCTGTACAACATGGTCCATCTCCTCTCACCTCTGATACTCATTCTTATACCTCACACACAAACACACATTCACCTGTAAGCACGAGAAGAATCATGTGGAAATGGATCCCTAAAAAGCCTCATTTCCAAGCCGATACCCTCACTGTGCTTTCAGGCCCTTCCACCAAACCACGACACAAAACCATACGTTGTGTCTGGCGTCCTACGATGTGTGACAAACCCCCTGACCCTTCCTTGTAAATTCACGTCCAACTACTAACTACATCACTCAGACACCATAGCTTTCCATTTAAGCTCTTCTCTTCACTAACTGCACACACACTCATCGAGCACTCATTGACCCACTGACTCATCATCTACCTCATGTTAATGTTGTAACGGGGACAACAACGGTTTTATTCTGTCCATTACAATGTTAACACATGGTTCTATATTCTCACAGAACCAACAAGCAAGCAGTGCCATGGCAGAAGCTGGAGGTTCCAGTTCTCACGCCGGATCCAGCGCACAGATTGTGGATATAGAAACACTCCTCCTCGAACCACATCTCACCGAAAGACCGCAAGAACTTCAAGCTGTGCATGTGCTCCCAGTTCAGGATCCTCCTCAGGGACACACCTCTCAAGTGGGCAAACACGCTCATTGGTTCAGTGATGTTGCACGACCATTGGGTGACGGCACCTACTTCTGGGAAGCAGAAATTGAGTTTAATGGTAAATGGGGACGCTACCATTTTTTCACGCGTGAATTTGAGAGCTATCAGAATGCCGAAGTAATGCGTTCGGTATGGACCAAAGCGGGCTTGGACAGTTATTTCAGGGCCCACTTACCGAAGCCAGATTTCTTACGTTGTTCTTATCTTATCAGTACCATCACTCCTAGCAGGGCCAAGGGAGGCGACAGCACTTTTGTGTTACCCTCACTGTTGCCGGGCCACGAACTTAAAAGATTCAAACTGACCCTCAATCTGGTACGAGAAGCATTGGACATGCATGGTATGCACATTCCTACTGAAAAGGAAACAATGGTTCCAGGCAGAATGAAACATAAAGATCTCAATAAGCTGAAGGATATGGTAGCAATGACACCGACCATCGCTCTTCACCTACGGACCGTCATGCAGCATTTTGCTTTTCCAGCCCAGGAAAGATTCACCATGCCACCAAAGAAGATATGGTTTAGCTTGTATTTGGCAGAGACAGAAAACCTCCCTATCAACGTACCACATTGGATCATAGATCAGATCCACCTAGCCCATCAACGGTGGAACAAGAAGCAGAAAAATGTGCTCCACGGGTGTTGTGCTCTGACCAAAATAATCTATCGATGTCTAGCCTATGACGTGCCTATTCAGCGGGCACTCGTATGGTCCCGGGCCCAGGAATTCCAGAGAAGGCTATCAGCGGCAGGTCCTCCATCAAAGAAGATGAGAGGGGGAGTCCAATTACCCTGCGCTCAACCAAGGGGAGCCACCACTACACCAGAGATTACCCCTCCCCAGACACGACGCATTAGACCATTCACCATTCGGCTACCAAGACCAAGTACAGAGGGACCCAATCTGGTGTTTCCACCCGTCCCATCAGACTTGGAATTTCCACAGGGCTTTACTCTCAATGATCTCACTGATGAAGAAGTGGCTAGACTGATCTAAGACTCTAATCGAAACGGAAACAGAGCGAGCTCAGGAACCACAAACCCATACAACAACGTCAGCCCCCACCCGACCGCAAGTTGTAGAAGTCGACGTAGATGAACAAGAGACCGAACAAGAGGAAGAAGCCTACGAAGAACAAGAGTATGATGAACTTTCAGAGTTAGCAAGTGGCCCAACGTATTCGGCACAAATAAAAAGACTATATTGAACCATGCAGCTAGTTCAAGAACAGCATAAAATGTCACTTGAAGCAGGCAAGAAACTCATGAACCAATTGTTGGCAGAGGAAGGTGTGGATGATATGTTCATCGAGTCCATCAACCTACATGCCGATGCAGTAGGATTGGATGAGGCCATTCATGAGGCAATGGCCTACATTCACCGATTTGAGAAAGGAGTTCCCTCCCGTCCCATGAGGTCCGGGAAACAAATTCATATCAACGTATCAGCACCAGAAAATACAACGCAAACAGACGAACATCAGGAAGCACCACTGTCACCACCCTCCCCTCCCCAACTCACTCCACCACGTGACACTATCGCCACCACGTCCACTATCACCACAATCTTCATGGGAATTCCACTCTCTCCGGGAATCCAATTCGGGGGAGTCACTATGCCCACCTTCACCACTCTCTTCACTAACGTCACATCCACCCCACCCACGGTCCCCATCTACACGGTCACTCAAACATTTGACACTATGGAAACATCTCCTGCCACAGCACCACTCCCTTCCCCCATGCAACCTCCATCCCCCATACCCCCTCCACCCACATCTCCACTTGACTCCACATCATTCACAACTCCCTTTCCCATCCCCATTTCCCCTGCATCTTCATCTCTCCCTGCATCATTTAATGTAAATAGTATATTTCTAGCTTTAAATCAATGTGTCTATCAACTTCAGAATGAGTATCGAGCTCTCGACGATCATTATCATCAAGTGATCACTACCAATCAGAAACTTCAAAGCCGCCTCACAGCGATCGAGGAAGAAAATGCAGAACTCAACCAACGTTACACCACGCTCAAACATGCCCACCAAACACTCCTAGAAACTCCCCAACCATCACAACAGCCAGGCACCAAACAACTCGAGGCCTTGTTGGACGTATACCAAGCTGATAATCTCAGAGTCCGGCGTAACTTGGCACTCCTCAGAAAACACATGGCAGCCGCCCTTGAAGAGAACAAGAGACTGCAGCAGCAAAATGAAGCAAATCTAGAAGCAGCAATGGAAGGCTCTCCCCACAAAATTGATCTAGAGCAGTTTAAAGCCGTACCCTCAGAGACAATGAAGACCATCTTGGAAAGCTATGCAGATCTATTAGATGCTCATGATGAGTTGGAAAGGGAACGTGATGAGCTACGTGGCCAACTCAAGGAACAGGAGGCTCCAACCAAGGTAATAGAACCGGCCTCGACTTCAGAGGAAGTGAAGGCATTGACAGAGCAAGTGGTTGAGCTCCAGAAAAAGTTACTAGAGTATGAAAGGCAACCCTCTCCAGTTATAGAACCTGAGCCAGAAGACTTGGTTCCCATTGAGGTAGATGATTCGTACGAGGAACCATACGTTCCTATGCCAATGCCAGGAGGGCAACAAACCTCAGAGGGAATGGATACCTTAGAAGTGGAAGCACCTGAATGGCTTCAGTCATTAGAGAAGATAGCGAACACCCACGATGAACGAGTAGCAATATAAATCCAATCATTAGCCAAATTAGAAGACACTGTCATCAAGTCCGAGTATTTCAGACGTATGTCCCATCACAGGTGGATAGGGACCAATGATGATCAGTATGTGCCATATTGCAAATTATTGGCTGATTACAATGCAGAGATCCAACGACAATGTGGGAAGGCCCCCACCTTTGCCACCCAGTTTGGCCCCGACGATATACCAGAGAGTGCAAAAAGAGGATCTATTCATCAACCCACTTGGAGGATCCGTCTCTTGGAGACTCATCCTGAAATGGTACGAACCTGGAATAACATGCCCCTCTTTATCAAGTACAATCCTTGTTATGCCCCAGTCCTACGAAGACGCACATGGCCCGAATTCACCATTGCTGTCAAGAACATCAAGGGCTGTGCGAAGTGGCTAAATTATGTTTATTTAGCACCTGAACGAGGACCTCCCACTGTAAATTACATGATTTCTACTATCAGACACTGGAGCACTCGACTACGCAATACACCCGATGTGATGGCACAAATGTGTATGAAAATATTTGAATTAATGCTGATCACATTCAGGACATTTAAAAACATTAAGGATCCCCACTTCTCAGGAGCAGGATTCGTTACAGGCAACCAAGACCTAGTTTACGACATGAGCACCACCCCATCAATAGAAGTAATATATGCTTGGCACGCCAGAATAAAGTACCTCCCCGCTTGTTTTAAACAGACTTTCGAGGAGATGTTCATAACGGGATTCTGGGAATATCACTCAGAAATTTTTGTACCCAGGCCTTCACATCTCCTCCACTTATTCGCTGTGGAGAGAACCATACATTCAGAACAACTGCGGGTGCCACACCCGGACGTACCAGGACCAGTGAATTGGGACGCATTATTAACAGATCTAGCACGGGGGCTCAGATTAGAAGAACATCACCTCGCTTCTGACGTCGTCCAATACTACGTTCAATGAACATCTAGACAAGGGTCTGTCAGGGGCGACAGACGCGAGAGTGGGGGGGGTGTTGGCAGCAGTCAGGGAACCGAAGGAGCCACAAGACGAAGAGAGTCAGAGCGAAGGGACAGCACAAGCAGACATGGCAGTCAAAGAAGATCTGGCAAGTAGGCCATCTAAATTTTTCAGACATCAAGGAGTTGAGCACACAAGAAGAAAGAGCAAGTAGGGAGCTCAAAGGTATGTATGACAAATCAATAGAGAAAATCCCTACACAAATAGTGATTTTCATCACTAAAAACCATTGTAAATATCATTTCGTATTTTTGTAGCTCCATTTTGTGCAAGCCAAGGAGTCCTTGAGCTTGAGGAGCTTTAGAAGTATCTACCTGCCAATTTTCATATTTTTTAGATCTCGTTTGAGCCCTCTAATAAGCCCTGGAACCTAATTTTTAACTAGGCCGGACACTAGGTCTGAACAGGGCCAAAGCTAGTCAAAAACTATAAAAGGAGCTAGAGAGCTCATTTTTGGGGGTAGATTGTAATTGAAATGAACTTGTAAGAGCTTTTTGAAAAGTAATCTAAGAGCTCCATTGCTTCTGTCTTGCCGTGTGTGCACGTGTGCGTGTATGTGTGTGCATGCTTGTGTGCTTCTCACTCACGCACTTGTGCCTCCACTTGCTCGAGGTCTTCATACCATCCTCACGTCTTCCCGGATTGACATTAAAGGAGGTGCTACTCATCACTGAGCTACATGGCACGTAATGGGTTGCGAGCTGCCCGGGTTCGTGGATAATGGCATTTACAGCTGCTTGTCCCTGCACCTTGGCATTATACGCACAATTTTCCGGAGTGTCCGGTTGTGTTGCAGATGGCACAATACATCTGATTAAGGGCACATGTAGCACTAGTGTGCCCTGGATTTTTGCACTTGGTAAAGTACATCTGTTTAGCCGGATCATCTATAACATTCTTACTGGCTTTCAGCCACTCCAAGTCTTCGGTGAATCCCCCAACCTTATGCTCTAGTTGCAGGGCCATCACTATAACAACATCCAGTATCATAGCACCCACACAGCGGATGATCATAATTTGTCTTAGCTGTGGGATCAGACCATTAATGAACCACTGGGTTATAACATCATCCGGTAAATTAGCATATGCCGGAGGCAATTGTCTTAAATGAGTTCTAAACAATGTGGCATATTCCTGAACAGTCTGGTGCGGCTTCTATCTATTATTCTGCAAGTAATCAAAAATTTTGGCAGGGTTTTTCTTCAGCCGGAACCTCTATAAAAACGCATCCCTTACCGCCTCATAGGTAACAAAATGGTTGATATCATACCCTGTTAGCCACCTCGCTGCTTCATTGACTAATGTTGACTGGAATACGATGGCCTTGTACGCCGAATCGATTGGATGGTTTAGTACGGCATAACTTATCTCAAAGGTATGCACATGTCCATCAGGGTCGTCACCTGGAAATCCACCGAACTTTGTGTACGTCACCCCTTTTGGAACAGGTCGAAGTGGAAGTGGTTGTTGTTGTTGCTGCTGTTGTTGTTGCTGTTGTTGTTGTCCACTCATGATGCTATTAGTGGTACCATTGTTGTCTCCTGAGTTCTGAGGAGGTGTTTTTGGTCCTTTGGAATCTGTGTGGTCAGACTGCTCACCTTCCGACTTGAAAATAGCGTTCAATCTCTTACGGATCTCCAAATCGAAGAGCCTATCCTCAGCCTTGATATCCCAAGTAGGCAAATTTGCCCCGAACAGTGGTGTCCGAAATGAAGATTCACTAGGGAGTATCACACGGTCACCGAAAAACTGTAAATTCCCTGCAATTGGGACCGAACTGTCACCGGAATTTGTTGAACTTTCCCCAAAACAGGGTATTCTTTCACCGGCAATGATTTCTCTGGGTAACACCACTTTATCCTCGGAAAAGTTCGAATCCTGACCAGACGGTGTCGGCTCCACTGCGCACTGCATCCCTGTACACTCCGAAGTTACTGTACCTTCTACAGACTGCACCAAAATTACACCGGAATCTACCAGAATTTCAGCATGTGTCACCGGAATGGTACCGGAATCACTGCTAACTGGCTCCGCTCCTTCGACAACTGGGCTTAACCGGTCTATGATTTTGCCGCCTGGGGGTGTCCCTAACAAATTTGGTACTGTCCAGGGATGCTAGTCTCTCCTGTACTTCGGATACGACTCGCCGGACCAAGTCACCAGCATATATCACCTCTACACCATTTGTGTACTACTCCACCTTACTGATTATTCACAGTCTATGCCACCTTCCCACAGACGGTGCCAGTGTTAAAAGTGCGTTTCCATCACAGGCACTTTTAAGTTCTTTCGGTTTCTTGGGAGTGGTAGGGGTCTGATAAGTCAGAGGCCCTGTAACTTAATTTTCCCAATTAACTTATTCAATGCGCAGTACGTTAGTGTTCAATCTCAAATCCTTTATACAGCTTACTGTCGAAATTCTGGTTAGACTTTTCACAGTACGCAATGCAGGAGTTATTCAACACCGTTACACAGACTTATTATCGGCCACTTAGCAGTACTGAGTTAATCACAAATCAATGTAATTAAACAAAGTAAAAGTTAACAGTACTCAGGATTTCACGAATCATACACCACAGTGTCTCCACTGACTGCAATCGCCCAAACAGACAGTCTGGCAATTCCGCTCATCGTCACCGGAGAGTCGCTGCCATGTCTTTTCATTGATTGATAAAAAGATACAACACGTTGCTACGACCTTTCGATTCGTGCGGGATAGGAAAATATAGGAATTATGAAAATACAGTCCGATGGCTTACAATGTTTAATGAGGCAAACTTGGGAACAAGCTCTCTTCTTCTTCTTCTTCTTCTTCTTCTTCTTCTTCTTCTTCCCCTTTTTTTTTTGAAGAGCAATGTCACAAAACAAAAAGAAAGATGTTAGAATCAATAAAAATACTTGACATATGTCAATGTGCTCTTGTGCCTGGGACTCTCACATGTGTCTATGCACGGCCGTGTAATGTGGCCCTATGTTAATGCATACTTTGGAAATGCATGACCTGAATGGTGCAAAAGACAGGGTTGTGCAAGGAGCACATGGTTGTCGCTCGTCAAGGCTATCAATGTTTCTTGTGGACATTGAGGTAGCTTGTGTTGGAGGCATCCATTGGATCCGTGAATGACAAGTGATCTTTTCTCCTTATAGGGATCCATTTTAGAATTGTGCGTGGCTGCGTACAGGTCAGTTTTGAGGCCTAAGCTCTTCATTCTTCTTCTAGTCTGGTTGGATTGCCTGGATGGGAATTGTGGGGCCAAGACTGGTGGTTGTCCTCCTTTTTGTACCCACATCTGCTTCATGCTCGGAACTGCTTTCTTGTCGAATGGTGTCTTTCTATTTGATATAGCAGTTGTCTTGAACGGTTGTGTTGGCCTTTGTGGTGGAACTACTATGCTTGCATTAGTCTTTGAAGATGAAGAGAGATCCACGTTCCTGTTCTTCCAGGATTGAGTCCTTCTGCATCATAGTTTTGACACATACAACATCTTCTTCTATAAGATTAGTCTTAGAAGAACTAAGAGAATGAGTGTCACCTGGATTTGTGATCATGCAGTTATCTAATTCTAATGTAATGCAGTGTTCATGTACCCAAACTTAAACAATTTGACTTCTTAGGTTTAAGTTAATGGCATGGTCATATATTCAATCTTGACCCAAGACAAGTGGTTTCGTAAGATCCTCGTCTTGACACACTAGCATTTTGACTTTCATTGGAACGTCTTGAAGGTAGATGGGAAGTTCCACCTCACCCAAACAAGGGGTTTCCACACCTCCCAATCCTATGAGATAGGCTTCTATGGGATTTATGTTCAACTACAAGTCTTGGTAGTAGGAAAGTCTAACTGCACTAGTTGTTGTTCCTGAGTCAATCAATGCTCTCATAGTCCTTAAATTCTCTCTGTGTCCTACCTCTATGGTCACAAAGGGATGTCGATCAATTATTTGAGAAGTAGTTATGCTCGATTTTCGGCACATGTCCATGTGATATTTTGGGGCTTTTGGATTGACATCCAGGCCCAGTCGCCTCAACTTATTTCACCTAATGCGCTCTTTGGCCTCTGCCTGTGCTTCTTCTCTAACCCTTGTCTCTTCTTCCTTTCGCTTCTTAGCAGTGTTGAGTCTCATTACATATCCTCTGTAAGAGGTTCTTGATATAGCTTGACCCTACATCCACTTATATAATTTGGCAAGATGTCATCTTCTAGAGTGGCCAATTGAACCGCACCACTAGTGGAGATTCTATTAATGATCATGGGTCCATATCCTCGTTTCTCCAACTTACAGGCATGTTGCTTTAGTGTATAAACTAGCACTAGGTCTCCCTCTTTCAATCTGTTATGGGTCTAAAGCCCACGGAACAAATGATTGTGGAAGCCTTTATTTTGCTTAACCCCTCGGAATCGGTTCAATTGGATCACCTGGAGCCCACAATTATCTTGAAATGGATTCTTCCTATGTCTATGCACTAGCTCATATGTTCCCGGCAAACGCACCAAAATGTTACGCTCCTATCCTCACTTTTGCTGCATACTCCAATTCGACTTTAAAATCTCTAGATCTAGATAACAATTTATGGCGTTTTGACAAATCATCACCACCAACATTCGATCTGTTGATTGCCCTCTCATCTAAAATAACATCGAATTCTTGAGTCTGGAGCTCGAGAGGCCCCGTGGAAAAAATAAAAAAAGACATTTTTCTCCGTCATATGCGAACTTCTTTCCTTTAAATGTGCTGGACCCATAGTTTTCATACTGTTTGCTCATGATGGCATGGCAGAGCGACTTGTTAGCAATACCATCGTTCTCCTCGGAGGTAGAATGCGTGTAAGACATCCTTACCCTCCATCATGATGATAAACATCCTGTGAGTCATTATAATTCACCATGAAGCGATTGCAAGGGAGCTCAAATCGGGTGTTTCATTCAAAAATGTGTCTTCTTCTTGCATACAAATCAGCTACGAGGAAAATGTTGTTTTTCTCTACGGCAGATAACTCACTGAAACCAATGATTTTGTGCACCATCTTATGTGAGAAATTTGGTCTTTGACTCCTATAAAGACTCCCTTTACCTGTAATATATCACTGGATTTTAAGAGAGAACAAAAATATGCATTATAACTGAATGGGGCTTGAGATGGTGAAGAGGAAGGGAAGTCCTTATCTATTAGCATTACAAGGTTATAATTCACCCACAAGCCTGGAGAAAGGAAGGACTCTCATACCACATTTGCAGCACGAAACATCTAACACTACAGAGGAACAGTTAAATCTACCTGATAAAAACATTGTATGAAACACCTCATAATAAGTACAATTTAACATAAAGCAAACCTTGTCCCAATCAATTGAATTAGGATTAGATGGTTGGAAACAATCCTTGATGAAATTTAGGACATTGCAATCCTTTATAAGAGTTCTTGTATCAATATCTGCAGTAGAATAAGTTTCCTGCGCCATATAAATATGGATATGAACAAATCATCTGTTCCAAGAACTTACCAAGGTTTAGCGAAAATCCTGAAAGAGAGGGCCAAAAGCTGACACGGCATCCTCTGCTAGTTTGAAGTCATCCCAAATGCATTTTCCAAGTGAATCAATGTGAATCATTTTCCAGGTACATCAATCATCTTCCAGGTACATTCATTCAGCATATGTTGCAAAAGCATTTATTTTACAGTGACGTGGGAAACTAGGTTGAAAGCTCATTCAAAAGTGAGGAATTCATGTTCCAATAGACGAATAATTATCACCCAAACCATGAATCAAAACTTCTTCCAGCTGTGGGGAGGCCATATCCTCAATTGGACCTTGCCTTGCAATAATGCATAAGGAACAGGCCCATAATGTCGTGAATCTCTTGACTTATATGGATCATCGCCCTGAAGCCATACATGACCCTTTGGAATCAGAACATTCTTTGCAGCATCTTGAGCGTACGGCTCTGGCAATACTGAAATACTATCACCTTCAACTTCTGAAATTGTATAGAGAAGCGCTCTAGAAATAGGAGGTCCCCTGTTGCATTTAGTGTTGGAAACATGCTAGGCCCAACAACGTAGTGAAGCTGGCCGACGTGAGCATGGAAAACATGGACGCAGCAGAACAAGTTGAAAACCTGACAAAACTTCCGAGCAATATCGCTAAACATTTATTCTACAGAATAAATGTCCACAGTGTGTGAATCGAATCAAATTCTCTCCCCACCCCGCATGGGGAAAAGAACGAACCTGTCCTCAAATGAGCAATAAACCTTGAGTTTGATTCACTGTTGCTTTATGATGCCATGCGTAGACGATGAATTCAAATTAAGCTTCCTCATGGGGTTGAACTCTCAACAACATATGAACTAAGGTCAAAGGCTCGTTCACCAGATGCCCATGTACTCCTTTTCAGCATGAAGCTCTTTTTTTTTCTTTTTTTTTTTTTATCGCAGCTCTCTCTATAAATCCGTCCTTCTGTACTTCGGTATATCCTCCTTAGATTCTATGCCCAATATGCCCGATGAATACCCTTCTTCAGAACAGCAGCCTCTCTTCCATCATCACCGATCTGCTAGTGCTCTTGAGATGATTAAAGCCTTAGCGCAACAGCACTATGTACCTCCTCAGCACTTGGAAACGATTCAGCCCCTCCAGGCACACAGATCAAACCCCTACTGGCCACTGCGAAGACGAAGTACGAGATGAAGCGTTCCTCCCTTTTGAATGTTGTCGTCCCCTCAGGTTATGGCCATCCTCCCCTTATCTATACATCGGCGCCCCTCAAAAGGGATAAGCCTCTTCTTATTTCCCTGTCCCCACCAAACAGAAATTCCCAAAACATTTGTGCATACATCTGTATAGCTTCATTCAGCAACCTCTTCTTTGTATTCATTGAAATCCTGGAATTCCATGTGATCACATCTCATTTTGGCAGTTCCTGGGACCATATACATGCATAAATTCATATCCACTAATGCACATCCAAGAACAACATCAGATAATAACAATCATTGTTTGGCACTTTCATTGTGCAATCTTCCATAAGTGCATTCCAACCCGCAACGTCCCTAATCTGAAGCTTATTGAAAACTTATAGGTTTCTATGATCAAGCCACAACTTGCATACATGGCCTCAAAAATGGTTGTGGCCTTCACTCACCAAGCTTGCATGACAATAGGCATTCAATACATAAACAAGAAATGCAAGAATCTGAATGGGCTTTTCCCCAAACTGCATCTGCTCAACACAAATGATTGCATCCTAAACATGCTCATATTTTCCATAATCGAAACTCCAAACACCAAGGGCATTCCCCTCTGAACAAGATGTAGCCATGTAGTTTGCAAATACCTTTCATCCAATTGATTAACTCTTCAAGTACCTGCAATCAAACATATTTCCCCGGCCAAATACAAACATATTAGTGCATAAAAACCAACCATTTTCGGAGCTAACATACTCCCCTCTTCTTATTTGCGAAGTCGTCCCCGACGAGCTAAATATGTTCCTGCAGTCAAATCATACAACATGTGCTCATCACTCAATCAAATACAAATCTTTACCTTGCATGCCTACTCTCTTCTTCCTCAATGTAGCACCTGCAATCACCCTCATACAATCGTTGGTCAGTACCAAAATCCAATCATTCCACTTACCATCTTTGTCCATCTTCTCGCATCTTCATCGACATGTCCACCTGTCTGCAAACTTCATTAAAACATTAGAACCTTTCTTCATCAAATCACAATATGTACAACCAAAATGAAAAGACAATTATATCCTTCATCCACATCACACATATATACTCAACACACACATCACGATCCCGCATCACACATGCATTCTCGTCACACACAACATACATACATGCAAACAGAAGACATGTCCACATTCGCTCTCGTCACTCTTCTCGACTACTCATTCAACACGTCACACATCTTTATTCCACATATCAACACACTTTCTACACACAGCTTATATATGTAAGCAAGTACCATCCTTGAATTTCATTTTTCCTACCTTCGAGGCTATACCGCCACCTCCCCCCAATTCTTCTTCCGTTTCCAATCGAGTCCTCCTGTTTATTTTTCATGCCTCTTCAACCTAGGGTTTCCTATTCCCACTTGCCTTCCTGTCTATCTCTCTGTTTTTCTTGCTCGTCGACTAGATCATATGCTAGGTCACCACCACACCACTCCTAAATTGATGGACACACGACAAAGACCACTCAAGCCTAACACGAGCTCACTCTAACAAGATCACTCATCGTCGACGCGATTCCGAACTTCACAAGTCATTGCACCACCTAAGAGCCAAACTGAACACTTCTGGAAGGTTTGCAGACAAACAATGCAACTAGCACGATTGGATTCCTCAAGTCCAAGCTTTCCATAGACACATCGCAACCAAAACTCTAGCCGAGCTTAAGCTTCAATTTGACATGTTTCATCGGGAGCCCACACATAACCCAAATCCCCACAACACAAACACATATATTCCCATCCAAGCATCATGCTCTCTCACCTCTCTTATGTCCCCCCTCGAGCGAGGAATTCTTCTCATTCATTTTTCTCACATTTTTTTCTCTCTTTTTTCATCATTTTTTTTTTCGCATATTTACTCACACTTGCCGGCCTACGCCGAAGCTGGATGCGACTCGTGGACTCGACCACCCGATCGAGTTTGTTCCACCCATCTACCAACCCAACGCAGCGCACGACACACAGACAGCTAGCCCTATGTGAGACCGACGTCGGTTCGTGGCTTTGACCACCCGGCCAAAGTGGGTCCACCCACCTATCGGCCCACATAGGCGCGTAGCCACACTCACACATACACAAACATATATATATATTTTTTTTTTCATTTTTTTTTCATTCCCGCATCTCAAGAATTAGGAGACAAAAGAAAGGACTTTTTCCCAACCCAACCAATCACGACACACACATATATCCCCTTGTGGACATCCCAATGAGACATATCTCCTCTCTGCTACCACTCAAGCCAAAATCCAGCCACTAATGCCATGGTCAACCCGTCCTCGCAAAACCCGCACATACTAACCACCTTGTCGACCTGAAACCTCAAAAAGTGTCACTTTCGTTCCTAAGTGTACAACACACTTGGTCCACCCGTCCTCACATCTTTGACTCGCAATCCGCAAAGCAAACCCTAATCAAACTCAAGCCGTCCTAACCGGCATCCATCATATCATCTTTTCTTTTTCATCTCCATCCTCTGCCTCGCAGAGATTCCACATGATTCGACAGCTTGCTGATATTGTCCTCTAGCCAGGCGATACGGTCTGGAAGGCCACCATTCATTACTACACCTCTTAATGCCTCGAGCTTCAAAGCTAAATCCCTTATCCCTTCTTCTTTTCGCTCATCACTGCCTTGGAGTCGAAAAATCTCATCATCCACTTGATGGAACCGAACCCACATTTTCTTCTTCTCCTCTTCTAAATGGCTCATCTTTCTTTCTATTTCCAAAGGAACCTCCTCGCTCCTCCCGACTTGGCCAGACAACTTTTCAACCTCTTCTCGAATCGACCTCGCCTCCCAGATTCTACTCATATTTTCTACTTCCAGATCATCCACTTTTTTCGACAACTCCTTCGCCTTTTCTAACTCCATGCCTATCGCCTCTAACTTGTCCAACATCACTTTTAGCTCTTCCTCTATTCTACCTACTTTCGGATCCTCTACTCGTTCTCGGGTCTCATCGTCTTTCTGATTCATCCACCTACCGAGCTTGCTACTCAGCCTTGCATTCTCTTTCTCTACCCGTCTCACTTTCTCATGGCTCTCCGCTTGGGCACTTTTCATTCTTTCTAACTCCAAGTGGAACTCGTCACATGCCTTACCCGCTTGATCACTGTATCGACGGATTATGCTTTGTACCTTCTCGATTTCATGCTCCATTCCTTCGACTCTCCTCATCAGGTCATCCTCGTCTCTTGAGAGCTCTTCTTCGATCGCAACTCCAAAGCAGTCGGCTACCATCAAGCCGGATCTCAAGTCCCAGACCACGTTTTCACTCTCGGGCTTCACCAGATCTTGCCTCCAGCTTTTGTTTACTCTTTTCCACTCCTTGTTTTCATTTTTCAACATTCGTACTTGCTTTTCCCAAGTTCCTAGGACCTCGGCCATTTTCTCTTGATTTTCCTCTAATTTCGCTATTTTGATCCTCTCGTTATCTCGCTCCACATGCAACCAATTGACTTGACATTCCAAGCTCTTCACAAGTTCTATCAAGTCTCGATCATGAGATCGAGTGTCCTTGCTTCCACTTGCTCTCGCAGTCTCCGTCGATGAAGTAACTCCACCTTTGTCAACTTCCACATACAAAGAGGATAAGCACCTATCTGGTTCATTCGTTGCGACCTTTAGGTCAATCACCTCTTTTGAGCCACACACGTGCTCGCATAGTCTCTTTTTCCCACAGTCCTCACATGTGGGGACAAAATCCAACGGGGAGCATACACGAGGGCAATATTTGGCTATATGCCCAATCTGCTCGCAACACCAGCATCTCACATAATTTGATATCGGGCCAAATCGCCACCCTCGGTTCACATGATGTCTCATGGTCGGATGAGAATCTATCCATCTCCTATTTTGTCCAAAATTCGGTTGCCTTATATTCGCTTTCTCAAAACTAGAGGCTTGTCTTTGTTGGGCCATTTCTCTAATGAAGATCAGAGCAAATTTGGGATCGAATTGGCTGTGCCACACGATTGGGGCACCAAGCGAACTCGTAGCACTCTCGATGAGATGTGCTAAGCCAATTCCCGGCAAACGCACCAAAATGTTATGGGTCTAAAGCCCACGGAACAAATGATTGTGGAAGCATTTATTTTGCTTAACCCCTCGGAATCGGTTCAATTGGATCACCTGGAGCCCACAATTATCTTGAAATGGATTCTTCCTATGTCTATGCACTAGCTCATATGTTCCCGGCAAACGCACCAAAATGTTACGCTCCTATCCTCACTTTTGCTGCATACTCCAATTCGACTTTAAAATCTCTAGATCTAGATAACAATTTATGGCGTTTTAACAAATCATCACCACCAACATTCGATCTGTTGATTGCCCTCTCATCTAAAATAACATCGAATTCTTGAGTCTGGAGCTCGAGAGGCCCCGTGGAAAAAATAAAAAAAGACATTTTTCTCCGTCATATGCGAACTTCTTTCCTTTAAACGTGTTGGACCCATAGTTTTCATATTGTTTGCTCATGATGGCACGGTAGAGCGACTTGTTAGCAATACCATCGTTCTCCTCGGAGGTAGAATGCGCGTAAGACATCCTTACCCTCCATCATGATGATAAACATCCTGTGAGCCATTATAATTCACCATGAAGCGATTGCAAGGGAGCTCAAATCGGGTGTTTCATTCAAAAATGTGTCTTCTTCTTGCATACAAATCAGCTACGAGGAAAATGTTGTTTTTCTCTACGGCAGATAACTCACTGAAACCAATGATTTTGTGCACCATCTTATGTGAGAAATTTGGTCTTTGACTCCTATAAAGACTCCCTTTACCTGTAATATATCACTGGATTTTAAGAGAGAACAAAAATATGCATTATAACTGAATGGGGCTTGAGATGGTGAAGAGGAAGGGAAGTCCTTATCTATTAGCATTACAAGGTTATAATTCACCCACAAGCCTGGAGAAAGGAAGGACTCTCATACCACATTTGCAGCACGAAACATCTAACACTACAGAGGAACAGTTAAATCTACCTAATAAAAACGTTGTATGAAACACCTCATAATAAGTACAATTTAACATAAAGCAAACCTTGTCCCAATCAATTGAATTAGGATTAGATGGTTGGAAACAATCCTTGATGAAATTTAGGACATTGCAATCCTTTATAAGAGTTCTTGTATCAATATCTGCAGTAGAATAAGTTTCCTGCGCCATATAAATATGGATATGAACAAATCATCTGTTCCAAGAACTTACCAAGGTTTAGCGAAAATCCTGAAAGAGAGGGCCAAAAGCTGACACGGCATCCTCTGCTAGTTTAAAGTCATCCCAAATGCATTTTCCAAGTGAATCAATGTGAATCATTTTCCAGGTACATCAATCATCTTCCAGGTACATTCATTCAGCATATGTTGCAAAAGCATTTATTTTACAGTGACGTGGGAAACTAGGTTGAAAGCTCATTCAAAAGTGAGGAATTCATGTTCCAATAGACGAATAATTGTCACCCAAACCATGAATCAAAACTTCTTCCAGCTGTGGGGAGGCCATATCCTCAATTGGACCTTGCCTTGCAATAATGCATAAGGAACAGGCCCATAATGTCGTGAATCTCTTGACTTATATGGATCATCGCCCTGAAGCCATACATGACCCTTTGGAATCAGAACATTCTTTGCAGCATCTTGAGCGTACGGCTCTGGCAGTACTGAAATACTATCACCTTCAACTTCTGAAATCGTACAGAGAAGCGCTCTAGAAATAGGAGGTCCCCTGTTGCATTTAGTGTTGGAAACATGCTAGGCCCAACAACGTAGTGAAGCTGGCCGACGTGAGCATGGAAAACATGGACGCAGCAGAACAAGTTGAAAACCTGACAAAACTTCCGAGCAATATCGCTAAACATTTATTCTACAGAATAAATGTCCACGGTGTGTGAATCGAATAAAATTCTCCCCCCACCCCGCATGGGGAAAAGAACGAACCTGTCCTCAAATGAGCAATAAACCTTGAGTTTGATTCATTGTTGCTTTATGATGCCATGCGTAGACGATGAATTCAAATTAAGCTTCCTCATGGGGTTGAACTCTCAACAACATATGAACTAAGGTCAAAGGCTCGTTCACCAGATGCCCATGTCCTCCTTTTCAGCATGAAGCTCTTTTTTTTTCTTTTTTTTTTTTTTATCGCAGCTCTCTCTATAAATCCGTCCTTCTGTACTTCGGTATATCCTCCTTAGATTCTATGCCCAATATGCCCGATGAATACCCTTCTTCAGAACAGCAGCCTCTCTTCCATCATCACCGATCTGCTAGTGCTCTTGAGATGATTAAAGCCTTAGCGCAACAGCACTATGTACCTCCTCAGCACTTGGAAACGATTCAGCCCCTCTAGGCACACAGATCAAACCCCTACTGGCCACCGCGAAGACGAAGTACGAGATGAAGCGTTCCTCCCTTCTGAATGTTGTCGTCCCCTCAGGTTATGGCCATCCTCCCCTTATCTATACATCGGCGCCCCTCAAAAGGGATAAGCCTCTTCTTATTTCCCTGTCCCCACCAAACAGAAATTCCCAAAACATTTGTGCATACATCTGTATAGCTTCATTCAACAACCTCCTCTTTGTATTCATTGAAATCCTGGAATTCCATGTGATCACATCTCATTTTGGCAGTTCCTGGGACCATATACATGCATAAATTCATATCCACTAATGCACATCCAAGAACAACATCAGATAATAACAATCATTGTTTGGCACTTTCATTGTGCAATCTTCCATAAGTGCATTCCAACCCGCAACGTCCCTAATCTGAAGCTTATTGAAAACTTATAGGTTTCTATGATCAAGCCACAACTTGCATACATGGCCTCAAAAATGGTTGTGGCCTTCACTCACCAAGCTTGCATGACAATAGGCATTCAATACATAAATAAGAAATGCAAGAATCTGAATGGGCTTTCCCCCAAACTGCATCTGCTCAACACAAATGATTGCATCCTAAACATGCTCATATTTTCCATAATCGGAACTCCAAACACCAAGGGCATTCCCCTCTGAACAAGATGTAGCCATGTAGTTTGCAAATACCTTTCATCCAATTGATTAACTCTTCAAGTACCTGCAATCAAACATATTTCCCCGGCCAAATACAAACATATTAGTGCATAAAAACCAACCATTTTCGGAGCTAACACAATCCTTTATCTTTGATGTGTGCATCAAAGAATGCCTTTTGTCTTTTCTTTGCAGCATAGATGCCTCGTGCCGCTCGTAGCCTCATCTCACCTAAGCGTTCTAAATCAAAGATCCTGGAGGACAACTCATGTCCATTCCACTCATGCTCTTGTGCTACCTTTAAAGCTGGGATTAGGAAATCTAATGGTAGCACAACATTCTGGCCAAAGACCATCTGAAATGGGGTGGCATTGAGTACCGTTTTGTAGGCATCTCGATAAGCCCAAACAGCATGATGAAGTTGTTTATCCCAATCAGAGCGTTTTTTGTTTACCAATTTTGTCAGTACATTACATAGGATCTTATTTGTGCTCTCAGCTTGTCCGTTAGCTTGTGGATGATAGGGGGCAGACTTCTTGTGTACAACCATGAATTCTTGAAGAAGATTTTCAATGACTTCATTTAAGAAGTGTGTACCTCTATCACTTACTAACTCTATCGATAATCCATATCTAGTGAACACATTCTCGAATAAGAACTTAGCCATAGTCTGAACATCATTCTTTGTTGTGGCTTTCACTTCTACCCACTTGGTCAGGTAATCTGTGGCTACAATAATGTACTCTGCATGGGAGTTTCTAGCTGGGGGGTTAATAGGACCTATGAAGTCTATGCCCCACTTCGAGAATGCACGCCCTCCCATCATTGGTCTCAAAGGAATCTCATCTGTCCTGATAGGATATTGTGCACGTTGGCATGTGTCACATTTCTTCACATAGGTATGTGCATCCATATGAAGAGTTGGCCACCAAAGTCCTGAAAATAGAATGGTCTTAATTACTCGGTCAGGACCAAAGTGCCCACCTACAACCCCACTATGTGTTGTTTCTAAGACTTTCAAATAGTTTGATTCATGATCGCACAGTCTCAAGTAACCATCTTTTCCTCTTTGATATAGGTTGTCTCCTATCAAGGTGTAGTCTTGAGCCTCTTGCTCCATGCTTCGTTTTCTTGCTAGACTAGCCTCGCTAGGTAGTGTTCCTAATCTCATAAATCCTACCAATGGAGCACTCCAATCTGGAATTAATGAGATGTGATAAAGGGTAGCATGCTCCACTGGGGGTCTCTCTTTGCACACTAGACAATTCTTAATCCACTCATATATTTCTTTGTCCATGCTAGGCCAATACACTCCTAAACGTTTTAGATTCTGCAATGTGCATTGTTTAGAATAGTGATTTCCTAGCAATCCTTCATGGGCTTGTTTCAACCAACTGCAATGTTCATCCTCCTCAACACAACAAGCTAATACACCCTCAGTATCTTGTTTGTACATGCTTCCTGCCAATATGTGATATTTTTGTGATTTTACAATTTCTTCTTGTGATGTTTTCACATTCTTATTTGCGGGTTAGAAGGTTAGGACTGGTACCAACTTATTTGCCCATTTAGGAACAACTTCTAAATTGAACAGATAAGCATCAGGCAATTCATCAAACACTCCTTGTGGTGACTCTCTTGAAGTGATGCGAGAAAGGTGATCTGCCTAGAGGTGGGTTCTACCTTTTCTAACAACAACTTCAAAGTCATATTCCATTAGTAAGAGGAACCATCTTACTAAGCGTCCTGTATTGCAATGTTTATTGACCAAAATAACAAAGCTTGATGATCAGTGAAAAACTTGAACTTGTTGGCCAATAAATAGTGTCTAAAATTCTTCACAGCATATACCATGCCTAAACCCTCTTGCTCAGTTGTGGTATAGTTTTGTTCAGCTACGGTTAGCTGTCTGCTAGCGTATGCTATGGGTAAATCTAAATTTCCTTCACCTGTGGGTTGTGCTAGCACACATCCTATTGCATGATTGGATGCATCTACATGGACATGGAATGGTTTACTCCAATCTAAGGTGGTCATGATTGGTGTTGTGCACAATCATCTCTTCAACTCATTGAAGGAATTTTCGCATTCGTCATTCCACTCAAAATTTGTTAACAAGGCATACAGAGGCTTAGTTATGATTGCATACATGTGGATAAATCTGCGATAATATCCACAATGGCCCATAAAGGCTTGTACCTCTTTAACATTCCTCAGCGTTGGCAGCTCTACTATGGCTCTAACTTTATCTTCTTTTGTTGATATTCCATTCTTAGAAACAATATGACCTAAGATCGTACCTTGACGTACCATGAATACACACTTTTCTGGGTTCATACACACTCGATATTCTCTGCACTTGTTGCAGACATGTCTGAGCTCAGGGATGTGGTATCTTCTTTCTTGAGAATGAGCACATAAATCATCCATATATACTTCTAAATGCTTTTGCAAGAACTCTTTGAAGACATGACACATGAGCTGTTGGAATGTTGCAGGTGCATTTGTGAGCCCAAATGGCATCACACAAAATGCAAAGATTCCCCATTTTGTGGAAAAGGCTGGCTTGTGTTGATTTTCTGGGGCAATAGCTACTTGGTTGTAACCTGAAAATCCATCAAGAAAGCTATAAACTTCCTTGCCCGCAACACGCTCCAATAAATGTTATGTGATTGGAAGCGGATAACTATCTCTAATCATGGTGGCATTAACTTTTTTAAGGTTAATACACACTCGCAACTTTCCATTCTTCTTGGGCACCACTAGAATGGGGACACCCATTCAGTATGCTCAATCTCATAGATAAATCCAGCTTCAATCAACCTGTTAATTTCTTCTTTTATTTTCACTGCATAAATGTCGTTATATGTGTAGGGCTTTTGTTTGGTGGGCTTGGCATCAACAGTCATGGGGATCATATGAGAGCATATTCATGGATCTACCCCCTTTAAGTCTATATAGTGCCATGCAAACACGTCCCTATATTCCCTTAATAGAGCTATGAGCTCCATTTCTTCGTCTTCACTTAGATCATCTCCTATGTATGTACATCTCTCTTTGTTCTCCTCAATGGTCACTACGATCTTTTTGGTCTTTTCTTTATTATCATATGATTCTCCTATGATGGCCTCTCTTTTAGGCATTCGTACCAAAATTTTTCAGTCTTCAACTTCATATTTCTTGAAGTTTTCTAGTACTTCGAACAATGATTCCTCCTCTTCTTTTTTTACTGCTTTTCTTTTCTTTTTCTTTTGACTGCTCTCACTTCCATCCTTTGAATTTACCATTTTATTGCTTGTGAGAGGTTCTTCTTCTTTTTAGGTAAATACTCCTATATCTTCTAGATAGTGCTTCTTTGAGTTAAAGCAACTATCCATCACAATGGACTCTAGATCATCCTCATTCTCTTCTTCTTCTATGACCTCACTAGGATCACATTCTTCTAGCAAGGGCTGACACATGAACACTGAAATATCATAACCCTGCTCATCATAACTATGAAGAGATGGATAGATATGTGCTTGAAGATGAAGAGGTGTTGCAAAATCCTTGATCTACACCAGCCAAATGAACTCCAGGAGTATATGGTGGGCCCTTTTAGCTTGCCAATGGATGTATTAGATACCCTATGTACCTTGGAAGATCACTCTCAAAAAGATAGTTCAAAACAGATAAGTTGGAGTTAGCTCAAAGGTGAAAACTTGCTATTCTTGGTTCATACACCTGTCCAGTGTTTTACATAATTCTCTGAGAACAGCAACAATTAGCTTAATTCCTCATGGAGAAGTCTAGATAACTTAAAGAGCTAACTTTCAAGAGTAATCTCATCAAAAATAATGAACCACACACTGAGAATGAGTTTTAACAAGTGATGACATCATCCCGATTTTCACGGGCTGCTACAGTTTGAGACCAGTGAGCAGAAAAATGAACATAACTCAACACGTAGGAATCCAATGATTATGAAAATTTGTATGGTTATACTAGATAGTAATCTGAACCCAAAAAGCTTTAAATCATTGAATTTGGATAAGTAACCACTGAGAAATGGCTCTGACAAGGTGAGTGAAAAAATCGGGTACCTACAGAGAAGTGAAGATGAACAGACCCTATTGACTTCAAATGAACATAACTGAAGATTGCAACATCCAACTGACATGAAAATTTGTGAGCATATATTAGACTTATAGAGCTAACTTTACCAAGTTAAATCATTGAAAAAAATGCACCAAGCTCAGAGAAACCATCTCTGCAATCTGACTGTGAAAACTGATAGTAATGGCATTGAGTAGTACACTTCACAAGAACATGGAAATATGAACTCAAATAATCATGAGAATGAAAGTATATTGCTTGTACAATACAATGACTTACTGATACATATGTGTGCCTTGTAATCACACCTTGATATGGCATAAAGCTCAGCTCTTGGAGGTCTTCACATAGGTCTCTCTAACCACGACTAAAACTGCCATCTATTTATAGTTGAGTTTGGGAGGCTAACTTCCCTCAATCACTCTCCAATCAATCAATGATTGATTTGATTCTCTACCTACCACAAATCACAAATTCGTGGCTCCTCTTTCCATTCTTGATCATGTGGACTCAACCACTTAAGATTCTCTTACTTTTACATTAAGTAAACTCTTCAAAAAATTACAAGAGGTAGTTCACAAGTGAACTTTACATAGTCTTCTTTTTAAAGCTTCTTCTAAGACTTTGTGAGACTCAAGCCAATACTTAGGCTTGTCATAGACTTGCTCCAACAGCTCCCCCTCAAGCCAAGTATGCTTGAGGTCTTCAATCTTCCAAGATTACCTGCAAACCAATCATAGCCTTGAATTTGCAAAGCTTTGTACCATCCAATGCTTTGGTTAGAATATCTGCACATTGTTGATGAGTGGACACATATGATATTTGAATCTCTTTGCTTAGAACCTTCTCTCTTACATAGTGATAATGAACTTCAATATGCTTAGTCCTTGCATGAAAAATAGGATTAGCAGCCAAATGATTAGAACTCATATTGTCACCATAAATAGTTGGAGTTCCAAACTCCAATCCAAGATCTTTGAATAATGTCTTCATCCACATAGCTTCCTGAGTAGCTATGGCAAGATGTTGACCTAAGCTTCAACTTAGGGACTTGCGGAGAAAGAGACTGTACCTCAATCCCCTCACAAGTGCATATAGTGGGGATACACGCTTTTAATTTATCAATCCGAAGAGTATACTAACCTAGCCGAGTGTATGAAGACATGCAAATGCGTAATGGTCAATGCAAAAGTATTACTCAAAAGTGAAAATGAGAAGAACACTTATCCTAACAAGCTTCAACTGTAGGTCAAGACGAAACGATACTTGGTGCAGCAGCCGTCAGTATTTTGGACTTTTCTCCTAGTTCCGAGCTCCAAACATAGCGAATAGCATATGCGTTTCGAAGCTCTCGAGAAGACGCATCCAATGGCAGTGGTTTCACTCAATTCTGACGCTCCTACTTCAAGTTATGACAGAAATACTGAGTCGCGGGAATACTTTCCTACACTTCAGCGCTTCCTACACCTCGCACACACCTTTCCTACAGCAAAGAAACACTCTCAAGGATAGATAACACTCACAAGCACTCTTTCCAAGCAATACACATGCATACAAGCTCACGAAGAAGAAGATGAAGAGGGAAGAAGACACAAATTCGAATTTCTGTGCTCTCTCTTCTCACAATGGCAAAAAGTCTTTTACAAAGAGTCACATTTGACTTATATACTAGTGCCCTAAAAATGGTCCTTTCACACAAGTGACCGGCACTTTATTCCCTAAGAGCTAATTTCCTACTATTTTACATGGGTAAGCTTCTATTCTTCTATGGGAATGCATCTAGAGGACTCCTCTAGTGCCTTTACAAGGGAAATATATTACAAAAATGAATATGTTACAAAAATATCTGGTCCAAATCGGAAAAATTTTGGGGCCCGTCTTTTTTCTCTGCTTTGTGCGCTCTTTGGCTCTGCAACACTCTCCCCCTCTTCGCCTCTGTCGTCCCTTGACAGACTTCGCTTCCTTTGACAGACTTTGCTTCGCGCACGCGCCCTGTGGTCAGTATTGTCTGCAGTTAAACAGACATGCAGATTCGATGGCCTTCTTGATTCAAGCTCTACTACTCGAGAGTCTGATGTAGTTGTCTTGCCTGTTGACTTGGGTTGCCACGCACGCCACCAGTGACTAGGAATGTGCTATTCTTAGTCACCCTCTTCAACTTTTCAGCCTCTACCCCTTTCTAACTTTTGGTCCTACTCTGATGTTTGAAAAATCCACTCCTCTGGACCCCGGGGTTAAGCTTTGTAGCCTGGTGCGTGCCCCTGCGGGGCTCTGTGCAGAGATGGGTGTTGCGCCCCTGCGGGGCTTCCTGCAGAGATGTATCTTTACATTTGTCTATCTTCAAATTTGCCCTTTTAGTGAAGCTGTTTCTTTCGTTGCTTTCTTTTTTTCCTTTTCTTACTCGTTTCGCCCTCAACACTACCCCCCTCCTGAACTCTGTCGTCCCCGACAGGCTTTGATAAGCGCCGGGCATATGTTCTGTATACTTGTTGCTCTGTATCGTTTAGCAGATTGGCTTCACGTATCATGATCTGTTTCCATTGTTCTGCTTTGACTCCATCGTTTGGCGGTTGTCTATGATCTGCGAAGAAGCTTAATTCATATGCCACTAGTCTGGCATTCAGATTTGATGACATCTTCAAAAATACCTCTGAATCTATTTCAAAAAATCCTGTAAAAAATGCTTCTTCAAATATTTGCATGTATGGACTTGGCAAAAACATGAGTCTAGAATAATATGCCATTATTGTGGGGCGGCTCGGCATTACTGATAGATCGAAGATAAGTATATCGGTGCCTTGATTAATGCCGATGAAGTTCAGAAATGTATATGCCGCATGTTTGAAGACCTTCAGAACTGTAAGTAGCATACCAAGTATTTTATTTGTCATCTTAACTGCTAAATCTGGTACAGTCGCATAGTTTTGTAGCCAAAATTCTATGGTTTTGATCATATAATCCTCGGTTGGCAAATAATTATGTGGCGGGCTAGGTAACATCGGATAGTTTAGCCACTGTTTATTAATAGTGCCACTGCGTTGTAAAGCCAAAAATTCTGTTGTAACCCTTCTTCGTGGTATCGGACAAAACGAAGGGTTTACCTGTAATAAATAAGGTGCGGCCTCCCAGTGCACCCGTAGTGTGGGATGTTTCTCCAAAAACTTTCTCCTCCACACTGGCTGTGCAGCTTCAAACTCTGCTTGAGTGTACGTGAATGTGTCATTCTTGAAATTGAGCTGCTGATCTGGACTTTTGTGTGTAACCTTCTTTATATATTGCCTTGTTTTCTCTTTCAACAGTCCATATGGAATGTTGAAAGGCTTGATGATCTTATCCAAGTCTTTACCTTTGATTTTGGCTTCCTTCATGACCTTGATGACTTCATTCTCAAAACTTTCCGTCAATCGGGACACCACTAGTGCCCGTTCCTTCTGACTTATTTCTGCAGTGTATGGCATTGGATGATCATCATACATATCCGCCATCTGCTCATGCATTGGAGAATGATAGATCGGTTGAGATAGAGGGCTTACCTCTACCTCGTCAGTAGGATGTTCTCTTTTTGGCACTACTGATGTCCCGATCGGTTCTTTACCTTTCTGCTGATTCTGTAGCTCTTCAATGCATTCTTCTTTTTCTGTTATCTTTTGCAGGGCTTCACCCAGTTTGTCTTTAGTGGCTAGGAGTTCCTTACCTATGTCGGCTACGTGATCCATGTTTTCACTGTAGCTCTGTACCAGTTTGGCCTGTGCTGAATTCAGCTGCCTTTTTAGCTCACTTATTTCCTGATTGTGCTTAAGTTCTGCTTCTTCTCTTACCGCACGCTCTTGTTTTAGCAGGGCTTCATATTGTGCGAGCTGATCTCTTAATTCATCTTCTTTACTTTCAGTTGAATCCTGTTGCTTTATTGGTTGGTCATATAACAATGATTTCATCAATTCTTTGTTTCTGTTCCGTAAAGTGTCATTCTCGTCCAGATATAATTTTAGTTGTGTTTCTAGTAGAGTGCTTCTGGTTTTCATTCTGTCTTTCTCTGCTACTATAGCATCATATAATTTCTGCATGTCTTCGAGCTGTGTTTGCAGTTGGTGATGCTGAGTGCTTAATGATTCATACTGCGTTTGTGATTCTAGCAACTCCGTGCTTTTAGTGGCTATTTCTTTTTGTACCTGAATCAGTTGTGCAGACAATTGTTCACTCATAACTTGAAACTGGTTCTTTTCTTTCATGGCTTTGTCATAATCTGCATCTATGTCCATCATTTGCTGCTGAGTATCCATGGCTGTCTGGATCATTTGTTTTACCACCGGTTTCAGTTGAGTTACATCCACATTGAGCCATGTTTTCGGTATTGAGGGTTCTGCTCCGGTAGTCACGTCTTTGCCTTGAGCAATGTGTAAAGTGGTATCATGGGGCTGCCTGATTTGAAGTTGAATCCTTGGCTCGGCCCTTCTGTTTTCATCCTGTCCTTGAGGTGTGTCATCAGGCACCTCGATTATTGTTTGTTCTTTTTGTGGGACCTCTCCCGCATCCATATTCTTTGGGGTTTGTTCTTCCTCTTTAACAGGTATTTTGACATGTGTAACCCCCGTAGTTGTGTCTTCCTTGATACTTACTTTGGTAGTGTCATTCAATTGAATGACATGCTCCTGTTCCTGAGCATCATCCACCTTCTTTTCTTTTTCCTTCTGGCTGTCTGGTGTTACTTCCATTTGATTGACTTCTGGTCCTTCGTCTTCATAATTTTCAGTCCTGATATCAGTATCTAGCGTATCTTTCTCAGGACTGGATTCCGTGTTCGTACTTGAGTCATCAATGCCCAATTCTTGGTATCTTCCAGGTTGTTTTGGAGGTGTTTCTGTACTCTGTTTTTGCTGAATTTGACTCGCTTGTCTATATTGATGTCCTTGGACATTTAGATTCACTTGCCCTTGCATGTACTGGTGTGTTTGCTCGAGGGCAGCAGACAAGTCTCTTTTTGAAATCGGCATTTGAGCCGTCGTGACCTTAGGCAAGAGATGCGTTCTCTTGGACTGAGGTGTTGCTTGGGCATCTTCTTCTCGCAAGCGTTTTGTACCCCTCATGGGCTTTTGTGTGCTGGTTCCGGCCTCTTCCACTACAACTGCTGCTTTCTTTTTCTTAGGGACAGAAGCGGATTTTGCATACCTTGCTAGCCCTTCTGCTGTCGGCATCTCTCGTAAGCAGTGTCTCATGTCTAGGGCTTCATATATCAATAAGGTCAAAGCTGAACCACCGTTCAGGAATTTCTTTTGCCCCCATTTCTTCTGAGCTTCAAACAATCGCTCTTGTACGTAACCTGTGAGATTCACTTTGTTTCCTATCTGTCTCATGGCATGGGAGAGTAACTGAACTACAATCTTCTGAGGTGCAGTGTATCTGTTCATGCCAGGAAAACAAAAATGTTGGTGTACCAAACGTACTGCATCTTCAATATCCACTCTGTTAATCTCCAGGAATGATCTTTTCTTGGGGTCGTGGCATTCCTCTTTGACATTGGTAATGCCTTCTTGATTCCATCCAAAGGTCTTATTGATCAATTGATGAGTGAATTGAATGGTCTTCCACTTGCCCACCTTGTCCAAAACCTTTGCTTCTGGAACCGAAATCTTTGTAGCAGCCGGCTGCATAGTATTCATTACTTGTGTACATCTTTGGAAGTCGGGTACACATATAGGTATCTTCAAAAATGCTTCAATGCCAGCTTGAGTCCATACTTCTTCGATATGTGGTAACCCTTGTATTATGGTCTTGAAATCCTGTGACATAATAGGGAAATAGTGGTCCCTGTCCATAATCTTGATGGTGGCCATGAATAGAAGTTCCGAGATAGGTTGGTCATCTCGAAACCAATGTCCTCTGACTTTGGTTATTGACCCCAATGGAAGAAGTAGTTCCTCTTCCTGCTGTGTAGCTTCTGAGTCAGAAGATGTCATCTGCACTCAATATAGAGGATGTATTAGTATCCATATTTTTTTCAGAAATCCTCCTCCATATGTTGATTAATAATTTGATGAAGTTCCGAGTGCATGGTGTCGTCCCTTTCCCGTGGGTGTGAGAAAGGTAATACCTGAATTTTTCATGTAATTTTATATGTTTTTGCTGAAAAGTAAACATAAAAGTTAGTTCATAGCCGAAGCGGTTAGTGAATTTGTTTGGAGTCATTTTTTTAAGTATATACAAGTGCTCTCTTATTTCCAAAGGGAAAATGTGCGCTACTATCCGAAAGTAGAAGAAGGACGTGCCGAATGCTTGGCCTGGTAATGTGGCCCTATCATGCATACTCTGAATCTTGACAATTCCTCATGTGTGCAATTGGAAGTAGTTGCTCGATGTATGCAGCTGGTCTTGTCTTTCGGCATCCAGATTTGCTTCACTTGGGCGGAGCGTACTGTATTCTCCACCTTTTTGATGAATGTGGTCCTTCTTTGGTAGTATGTCTGCTGATTTTGTTTTGTGAGTCTCAAGTCGGTTTGTATTGCTTTTGAGGATTCCTTCTTCCTCCAATATGTCCCTTCCTTCGTCTGATGTGTCTGTTGACCATGTTGAGTATGATAGCTCTTCTGAGAATGTTCCTTGTTTGGGATGGTCGTCCTTTGGGTACGTGACTTTGGGATCCAAATTTTGGTTCGATCCGGTTGTGCCGTTATCAGCTTCTTTGGGATCCATATGCTCTTGAGTCGTGGTTGCTGAAAGTGTCCGAAATTCTTTGTCTTCTTATACAAGTGCTCATGCTGCTGTCGAAGACGTTTCTGTTGCTGGAGATATGCCTTCTTTTGATCCTTTCTTATCCAAGCTAGTGTAGAGTGTGGAATGGGGTACACTTCCACAGGTGTAGACTTCAATTCTTGCAGAGGAATAGTCTCTCTTGTGCTTTGTGGTTCAGTGGGCTTGATCTCATGTTCTTGTGTACTCTCGTGACTCTCTATGCTCAAGGATGGAGTGCACACAGGACTCACAGTATTTTCACATGAAGTACTTGACGATGGGGTTCCTATATTGCTAGTGAACTTAAAATCATGACTTTGTTCATTAGGATGAACTTCTGGCTCTATAATAGCAGCTTTGGGTGGTCGTTCGTCTAGCAAACTATATACTTCACGAGGTCCTATCCTGGCCGAGATGTATCCTAAAGCCAATTGAATGGTTACCTCATATTCATAGATCCAATCTTGTCCTAACACCACATCTTCAAGCAGATCTTGGTCCTGACATACTAAAAGTCTCTGCTCCATTGTGTTGTTCCCCATATGTAAAGGTAAAGTGATCTCACCTATGCATTGAGTAACTTTTCCTCCTATTCCAATTAGCAGCGCCTTCGATGGCCGTAACTCCTCTTTAAGTCTCTGAGACAAAGAGAATCTAATGCAGCTTATTGCTGCTCCTGTGTCTATAAGAGCATCCACTAAGTGGTACTCTTTTCGTCCTGCTCCCAGATTCAAATAAGGCTGTCTTCTTTGTTGTCCGGAGTTCTCAGTGGCTCTAAAATTAGCCATAGGGATGAGTTCTTTTCCTACTCGATATCTCTCGTCTCTTTCCCTCATCCACTCTTTCCGTTTTCTGATACGTTCTAGGGCTTCCTGTCTAGCTTCTTCTCGTATGCGTTCTTCTTCCTTTTTCCTACTCTGAGCTCCTAAGAGTCGTGCTAACATTTGATCCGTTAGAGGCTCCATGAATCTTTTCACTCGGCATCCACTGATGTAATTGGGGAGAATATTTCCGTCTAGTGTGGCGAGATTGACGGCTCCACTAGTAGAGATTCGATTTATAATCATAGGTCCATATCCGCGTTTTTGTAGTTTCTTTGCATGCTGTTTGAGGGTGTATACTAAGACTAAATCGCCTTCTTTCAGTCCCTTGTCTTTTATATGTGCATCATAATAAGCCTTTTGTCTCCGTTTGGCGGCATAAATGCCTGCTACCGCTTGCAATCTTGTCTCGTGCAGCTTTTCAATTTGATCTAATTGCTGAGATAATTCGTGACCGTTCCACTCATATTGCTGGGCTACTCTCAATGTAGGTACTAAGAAATCAATTGGCAAAACTGCATTTTGCCCATACACTAGATTGAAAGGTGTAGTTCCAATAGCCGTTTTATAGGCCACTCGGAAGGCCCAAATTGCGTGATGCAATTGTTTGTCCCAATCTGACCTTCCATTATTAACAATCTTTGTCAATACCGTACAAAGTACTTTGTTGGAACTTTCAGCCTGCCCGTTAGCTTGGGGGTGGTATGGGGCTGATTTTTTATGAATCACTAAGAATTCATTCATTAGCGATTCAATGACTTCGTTTAAGAAATGCGTTCCTCGATCACTCACTATCTCAATCGGTAGTCCAAAGCGTGTGAATATGTGCTCAAAGAGAAATTTTGATGTAGTTTGAGCATCATTCTTTCTCGTGGCTTTTGCTTCTACCCACTTAGTCAAGTAATCAGTGGCTACTATGATGTATTCCGCATGTGATCCTTTCGCAGGTGGATTGATAGGTCCTATGAAGTCAATTCCCCATTTGGTAAATGCTCTCGCACAAACCATGGGTCTTAAAGGCATGTCATCTCTTCTAATAGGATATTTTGCTCTCTGGCATGTTTCGCAACTTTTTACATATGTCTCTGCGTCCATATGTAGAGTTGGCCACCACAGGCCTGCAAAGAGAATCATTTTGACTGTTCTATCTGCTGAGAAATGTCCTCCCGCAGCTCCTGCGTGTGCCATTTCTAATACAGAGAGATATTCATTCTCATGAATGCACAATCTTAGCTGGTTATCCTTTCCGCGTTTAAAGAGTTGTTTTCCTAGGATGACGTAATCTTTGCTCTGTTCTTCCAGAGCACGCTTTCTTGCTAGGGTAGCTCCGTCAGGGTACTCTCGAGTTTTCAAGAACTTTACTAAAGGCATGCTCCACCTTGGTGCTATTGTAGAATAGCATATCGTAGAGTTCTCACCTGGGATTTGTTCTTGACAGGTTTGACAGTTTGACACATAGTGATGTGCATCTCGTTGCATGGTTGGCCAATATATGCCAAATCTCTTGAGTGTTTGCCATGTTCCAGTTGCGTCCAAGTGAGTGTTCCATTGATTTATGTGTGCTTTCTGAAGCCACATTTGTTGTTCATCTTCCTCCACGCATCTCATCAGTAATCCACTTGAATCCTGGTGGTATAAACTTCCAGCAATAATGTGAAGGTTTTTAGTCCTCCAAAGATCTTGTTTTCGTTTTGGTGTGATCCCATCTTTAGGTCCATGTGTAAGTATTGGGATCAACCTTTCTGCCCACTGAGGACATACTTCCAGGTTAAAGAGATAAGTGTCTGGCAGATCATCAGGAACTCCTATAGGTGGTTCACCATGGGTCATGCGAGATAAATGATCTGCCCTTATGTGTGTGTTTCCTTTCTTGACTATTACTTCAAAATCAAATTCCATTAGCAATAAAAACCATCGTACTAGACGTCCTGTATTGCAAGGCTTGTTGACTAAGTACAATAGAGCTTGATGATCAATGAAAAATTTGAATTTGTTTGCCAATAAGTAATGTCTAAACTTCTTGACGGCATAAACCATTCCTAGGCCTTCTCTCTCCGTAGTAGTATAATTGCGTTCAGCTTGATTTAACTGTCTACTGGCATAGGCTATCGGGTGGTCTAATTTACCTGTATCCGCTGGTTGAGCTAAGATGCAACCAATGGCAAACTTGGAAGCATCAACATGAATATGAAACGGTTTATTCCAGTTAGGGACTCGAAGAATGGGTGCTGAACTCAATCGATTCTTCAACTCATTAAAAGCTTTTTCGCATTCTTCGGTCCAATTGAATTGAGTTAACAATGCATAAAGAGGTCTAGCAATTATGGCATACATATGTATGAATCTTCGATAGTAACCACAATGTCCCATAAATCTTGAACTTCTTTAGCAGTTTTCGGTCTCGGTAAATCCAAAATGACTTTGATTTTGTCTTCATCCGTGGAAATTCCATTCTTAGAAACAATATGTCCTAAGATTTTCCCTTGTCGCACCATGAAGACACATTTTTCTGGATTGAGGCATACTCGATATTGTCGACATTTGGCAAAAATCTTTTCTAGTTCAGGGATGTGCTCTGATCGTATAGCTGAATATGTACACAGATCATCCACGTATACCTCCATGCTCTTTCTCAAAAATTCCTTGAACACATGACACATCAGTCTTTGGAACGTAGCTGGGGCATTCGTTAAACCAAAAGGCATGACTCTAAAGGCGTATACTCCCCATTCAGTTGCAAATGCAGTCTTATGTTGGTCCTCAGGAGCAATGGCTACCTGATTATACCCTGAAAAGCCATCCAAAAAACTATAAACTTCCTTCCCTGCTACCCTTTCCAAGAGATGGTCAGTGATCGGTAAGGGATAGCTATCCCTTATGGTGGCGGAGTTCACTTTTTTCAAATTGATGCACACTCTTAACTTTCCATTTTTCTTTGGTACAACTACTAAGGGTGATACCCATTCCGTGTGCTCAATTTCGTAGATGAATCCAGCGTCTAACAACTTATCTATTTCTTCTTTTATCTTGGCTGAATATACATCATTATAAGTATAAGGTCTCTGTTTGGAAGGTTTGGCTTCGGATGTCATGGGGATTCTATGCGCACATATAGATGGATCTACTCCTTTTAAATCCTTATAGGTCCAAGCAAAGACATCCCGGTATTCTCTTATGAGTCGAATTAGCTCTTGCTCTTCTTCCTCTGAGACATCCTGTCCTATGAAAGTACATCGTTCCTCTCCTCCTTCCATGGTTACCACTATTTTTTTGGTTTGCTCTTTATTATCATATGCTATTCCCGGTTGTGCCTCTCTTTTAGGCATTTGAATAGCAATCTTCCTCTCTTCTACTTCATATTTTTTGAAATGCGCTGGTACCTCAAATTGGTCTTGAAGCTTATTATCTTCCTCTTCTAACTCCCTTTCAACTTCTAATTCTTCCTTTTGTGTGAGATCCTCATGTTGTTCATCGGCAGTGATGTCCATATTTGTGGTACTAATTCCTAGATCCAGGGGTTCTGGTTCCATTTCAATGCTCTCGTAGTCCTCCTTCCAGTCTTTCTCAATTACTTCTCCTTCTTCTGCCTCCTGAAGGACTACCATATACAGACTAATGTCATAACCCTCCTCGTCAATACATTCGTTCATAGTTACCACTTCTTCGTTTACACAGACATCGAGGGTGGCTAAGATTTCCATCCAACCATGGGGTTCGAATTCTTCGTCTGGAAATACTTGTGGCATATAAGCTGGATCTTGTACCGATCTCACTACACCTTGTTTCTGCTGCCAACTTTTTCTTCTCTCTTCTTCCTTTTTAGCAGCTTGGCATATCCATAGATGAGTGTCCTCGTTCATCCAGGATTGGTCACTAGAACCTGCACTATGAATCGATTGATCGTCTTCCTCTTTATGGACTTGATTCCATTGCAGAGGTGGTACATCTTGATATGCATACGTATGTAGGTTGATCCTAGTGGTGACTCCTGCGTGTTGTAGGTACACTGCATCCTTTCCCCAATCTTGTACTACCTTTAGCTGTCTCATGAATGGCCTTCCCAAGATCATCTCATAGTTGCTCGGCCTTTCAAAGTGACAAATTGCTAAGGTATGCTCGAATTCCACTCCGCACGTAGTGAAGACTACTCGTTCCAATAATCCTAAGGGTCTTTCTGTATGTCCATCTGCCATTTGAATTTTCATACGTGTTGGTCTCAATGCTGGTTTTCCCCATTTCTGCCAAATTTCTTTGGTAGCAATGCCTACACCAGCTCCTGAATCTAATATGGCTTTGGTTGTATAACCCCTGTAAGTGATTGGTAGACATGTATTTCCTTCATCTCCTTCACTAAAGTCTCCTACTTTATCCACTGGAATTCTCACCGTTTTCACTTCGTCATCTACCTCCTTCTTTGCCTCCTTGACTTCCCACTGATTGATCAATTTTTCCTTTAGATGTGGTTTTACCTTTAGCAATTCTTCGAATGTTAAGGTACATGGGATTTTCACTTCTCTAAGGCGCTGTATGATCTCCGATGTTTGAACTGATGGATTCGTTTCTCTTCTTGTTATTGATGGAATGCGATACAATTCTGAGTTGTGCTCGTATTCCCCGGTGTAATTGGGCAGTTCCTTTACGTCGTCTTCCGCTTCTTTGTCACTTGCATCCATTGGAAAAATTTCTTCTGAATTAAGTTCAGGTATTGAATCCTCTATTTCGTTTTCTGCTTTCAATTCTTCAAAGGGCGGTTCCATCCTTTCCACCTTTTTCCACTTGTCCTCTTGAACTCGTGCCCATAAATCCTTAGTCCAATCTCCTTCTGTTTCAGGGACTATGGATCCTTCCTTTCTTTCAACACCAATTTCATTATCCAGAGGTCTCTTTACGTTAGGCTTTTCCGGATTGTTCAGACACTCTTGGAATTTTTCTTCGCAAATTCGATTGTTTGGTAAAGGTGATGCGGGTTTTTCTAATGTTTGTTGGGCAACTTCTATCAATTTTCTGCAGATTTCCAATCTTTCTTTCTCTAGGTCACCTCTCGGATATTCTCTCTCATGTTGTTCTATGGTAGGTCCGGCTTTAATTCTCTCTTTGTATGCCTGAATCCACATCGCTAAATCTTCAGGCATTGTGTCTGCTAATACCGATTCTACCTCCTCCTTTTTATTCTCCTTTTTATTGTCTTCTTCCGCTTGTGATTCCTCTGTTGATTTCTGTTCACTCTTTTCCTTTTCCTTCTTTTGCACTAACTTTTTTTCTTTTATCCTGTCTCTCCTTTGCTTCCATTTTTGGGATCGTTTACTGATGATACTTTTTTCTGGTTCTTCTGAGTCTTCTACTCTGTGAGGGATGGGTGTATTTCCCTCTTTGTCACTTTGATTATTTTCTTCGGTTTTATCAGGGTTTTCTCTAGCCTTTGCTCTCGTTATGGCTTTTAAAGGTATAGTGTACTCTTTATCACTCCCTGACGATTCAATTACCTCTATCACGTTAATCTGTACATTAGATGTGACTTTGTTTGGGTTCTTAGGACAATCTCTGAAAAGATGTTCCTTTCCACAATCGCTACAGTAACCTTCCCAAATTCGTTGTGGTGGTGGTGGGTTCGGTAATGTACATTCTCTGATATAGTGGTCACCTCCACATCTGTAGCATGGTCCTCTAGGTACAGGTGGTCTATTCATTGGTCGAGGTGGCATGGTTGCTCTAGGAGCTGTATACATTAATGGTACATATTCTTGCTCGTAGTTGTATGAATTCTCTGGTGTCTCCATGCCATAAGCATATGGGTCGTATTGTTGCCCATATTCCATTGTTGAGCTTTCATAACCTGGGTATGCTCCTTGACTAGGTTCGTAAAATGAGTCATATGGTTCACTGCTAGTCAAAGACGTTGCCGGCACTATGGCCCTTTCTAAGTTTTCCTCTGGTTGTGCTATCTTAACTGGGACAACGTTCTGAGGGTGGGGTGGTTGTTGTCCTAGCACTGGTTGAGGCTGTGTATATCCCTGGTATGCGTATGGTCGTGGCATTGGTGCCTGCGGCTGATATGATGGATATCTGAAAGCTTCTCCTCCTTGCTGGTTCTGCGGATATCCATATGGTCTCACATAAGGCTGGGTGGGTCTGGTTTGTCTATTGTAAGGGCAGTTCTCAGTGTTATGATTTGTGTACCTCTGCTCTATACTGCAATACTGTAGTGGCCCGGGAACAGAGGGTCTATGAGGAACATAGGCAGGTGGTGGGACTACTCCCCTAGTACACAAGTGAGAAGGATGATCCCCTCCGCACTGCATACATCTTCTAAGCATAGGCGTTCTCATAGGATTGGTGGGATAATTCCTCTGTCCTTGCATATTCAGTTTTTTTGCTAGCAAGTCAGCAATTTCCTCTATGTTGTTTTTAGGGTTTGATGTGCTATTTGACGACTCTTCACTTTTCACGCTTCCTTGGGGTATTTTCAAGTCTCCTGCAAGGTTATCCTCTAGGTCTATACATTCCTTCATACACTCTTGCAGAGTTTGAACTCTCTTCACGTACACTAATGACCTCAAGGTTCCGTTCAATAGTCCTTCTAAGAACAATGATACCATCTTGTTTTGTGTTGGTCTCTCCTCTACGGGGCATCTATCCACATACTGCTTGAATCTCCTGGCAGCCAATCTGACTGACTCAGTTGGGACCTGTTTGAAGCTGTGGATTAATGACGAAGAATTGTTCTTGATTCCAGACTTGGTAAATTCTTCAATCATTTCTTGATACACTTGATCCATGTTCTGAAAGGTATTTGGATCCAATGGTTGAAACCAGGCCAGAGCCGTGTCTGACAAGGTGAGGCCAAAGGACTCATATTGAATCATGAAGTCATCTACCTGCTCGGCTCTAACTACTTGTTTAAATTCTGCTATGTGATTATAGGGTTCACTCGAGCCATCATAATGATTTCTCATGCACTTGGCCACTTGAATCGGTCTTAGTCTCCTTCCTGTTTCAGGTTGTCTCGGCATTACAGGGTAATTTGGTCTTCCTATAGGTATACCTGGTCCTCGTACTACCTGTGATCTTACTGGAGTACGAACTCCTTGTCTTGGGTCCATAGCTGGTTGTGGCCGGTAATTAGGATTAGTGGCAGGTATTGCAAATTGTACATGAGGTCTGATAGGGATCTGGGTTTGTTGAGTTTGTTGTGTTTGTCCCGAATGTTGACTTGAGTCATTTTGAGAAGTTCCATGTGGGTTCCGTGAAGTAGTGGCTTGGTCCCTTGGGGGGAACACTGGAATGTTCTGATATTTCAGCTCAGCTCTCTCTAATTCAGTGACTGGCCAATACCTTCTGTGGTCTTTGTCCAAATATGTGATGATGGTGGGGAATTCAGGATCTTGTAACTCATAGATGGTAACTGGATTAGGAGCAGCGTCCCAAATAGAGGAATGGGTTCTGAGCAGGTGCTCCATCCCATTGATCAAATACACATCTATTAGAGTGTCATCCTGGGGGACTAAGTCTCCTCTCCAAAGTTTAGTAATTGTCGATCTACCTCTAGGAGTAGTTACTTGTTCCTCAGTTCCATGTCTATTTAAACTTGAAGTGTCATTTTCCTCACCACGCTCATTAATGATTTCCGGGTGTTCAGTGACCATGTATTGAATGTCTTGTTTATCCATGTACAGTCCTCCTATGTATTTGACTACTGGTCTTGGCACTATGTAGGCCTCTGAAGCCTTCCTCAATCTGGCCACTGATCTGTTTAGACCATCCAAATAGATAGGGATCTCATTGAGGTTAGTGCTCACATATTCTAAGGAAGTTCTGTATTCACCCTCAATGATGGACATCTGGCCAATCATGGGTACAGTGCCTTGCATATCCTCGGAAGCCATAGGGATTTCTCCTTCTGACTCACTCGAGGTCTCAGAATAGTGTGATCGGTTACTAGGTTCAGCTACACTCCCTACGGAAGAAATTACACTTCTTCGGCTTCCTAGGGTTCTTCCTGATCTCAAGTTCATTCACTTAAGAGCTCTAATCAGATCTCGTCCACCTTTAGTCTCTAGAGTTCTAAGTTATGGCTCAGAAGTCTAGGGAAAACTTAGGCTGGAATGTGACTGAAAGAAAATTTCAAGTCACGATACTTGACTCTCACGACCTCTGAAAAAACGATCGCTGACAGACGATACTTGGGTGAAACGATCGCTGACAGACGATACTTGGGTGAAACGATCGCTGGAAAACGACCTTTCCCCAAACGATCTCTGACTGGGAACGATACACGACCTTTCCACAAGACGATCTACGATCTCTGACCCAAAACGACCGCTCACAAACGATACTTCATCAAAACGATCGCTGGAAATCGACACTTGGGTCTAACGATACTTGATCAACACGATCGCTAGAAAACGATCTTTGACCAAACGATCTCTAGCAAAACGATCTCTGGCAAAAAGCGATACACGACCGACGATCTCTGAGAGAAACGATCGGCGACACTTGGGCTGAAACGACACACGATCTCTCACTAGACGATACACGATACTCGAATATAAACGATCTACGACCTTCACTAGAAACGATAGACGATACCTATCTGAAACGATACCGACCTTTGACAAGTGTCGCGATCTCTGCCAAACGATCGACGATCGACGACACCTGAGACAAACGATACACGACCTTTGACAAGTATCGCAATCTCGGGATAACAATACTTGGCAAACGATACGCGATCGACGACCTCTAATCCAAGACGTTCTCTAGCGAAACGATCTACGATCGCTGTCTGAAACGATCTCTAACGAAACGATCTACGACCGCTGGGAAATATCGCGATACTCAACCGCAGGAGTAAAACGATACTCGACCGCAGGAGCAAAGCGATACTTGACCCTTTTTCAAATTTTTGTGTTGTTTTTTGAGGTTTGGATGTTTCCCCCTTTCCCTCCTAGGTTCTCTCTCTTACCCCTACCCACTGTATCAATCAACACAATACTCTCAACCCCCTGAAGGCCCAAACGACACTCAGCGCAGGTCGTTTTTTCCTTGTCCTAGGTTGAAATGCTGAAATTTTTGAGCAAGGAGGTGGTTTAGTTTACCTTGGAAGCTCCCATGATCTCTTGGTCCAACTCCTTTGCACAGAACTCTCCTCTATTACTTGCTTGCCTCAAAACGACCGCTGGGCTCACACGACACTCGATGCAGCTCTCCACGATACTTGTTCAACAAGTAACTTGAAAATGAAAAATTTTTTGGCTTTTATACTTGGGAATTCCTAACTTACAGAAAAATGAAAATTCTTGAACAACCTAAAGCCTACTCTACTCTCCACTCACTCCTATTCTACTTCTTCTACTCCCTTCCTTAATCTATCAACTCACTACACACACTCCAAGAATGAGAAGTAGCAAGTGCGGTTGAAATTGACTTACCAAAGAAGAGAAGATTTCCGCTCCTCCACGTTCTTCAAAGCAAAAAGCTACTTACCATCACGCGAATGCCTCGGTTTGATTCGTCACTCCCCGACAACGGCGCCAAAAAGTGTGTTGACCTAAGCTTCAACTTAGGGACTTGCGGAGAAAGAGACTGTACCTCAATCCCCTCACAAGTGCATATAGTGGGGATACACGCTTTTAATTTATCAATCCGAAGAGTATACTAACCTAGCCGAGTGTATGAAGACATGCAAATGCGTAATGGTCAATGCAAAAGTATTACTCAAAAGTGAAAATGAGAAGAACACTTATCCTAACAAGCTTCAACTGTAGGTCAAGACGAAACGATACTTGGTGCAGCAGCTGTCAGTATTTTGGACTTTTCTCTTAGCTCCGAGCTCCAAACATAGCGAATAGCATATGCGTTTCGAAGCTCTCGAGAAGACGCATCCAATGGCAGTGGTTTCACTCAATTCTGACGCTCCTACTTCAAGTTATGACAGAAATACTGAGTCGCGGGAATACTTTCCTACACTTCAGCGCTTCCTACACCTCGCACACACCTTTCCTACAGCAAAGAAACACTCTCAAGGATAGATAACACTCACAAGCACTCTTTCCAAGCAATACACATGCATACAAGCTCACGAAGAAGAAGATGAAGAGGGAAGAAGACACAAATTCGAATTTCTGTGCTCTCTCTTCTCACAATGGCAAAAAGTCTTTTACAAAGAGTCACATTTGACTTATATACTAGTGCCCTAAAAATGGTCCTTTCACACAAGTGACCGGCACTTTATTCCCTAAGAGCTAATTTCCTACTATTTTACATGGGTAAGCTTCTATTCTTCTATGGGAATGCATCTAGAGAACTCCTCTAGTGCCTTTACAAGGGAAATATATTACAAAAATGAATATGTTACAAAAATATCTGGTCCAAATCGGAAAAATTTTGGGGCCCGTCTTTTTTCTCTGCTTTGTGCGCTCTTTGGCTCTGCAACACTCTCCCCCTCTTCGCCTCTGTCGTCCCTTGACAGACTTCGCTTCCTTTGACAGACTTTGCTTCGCGCACGCGCCCTGTGGTCAGTATTGTCTGCAGTTAAACAGACATGCAGATTCGATGGCCTTCTTGATTCAAGCTCTACTACTCGAGAGTCTGATGTAGTTGTCTTGCCTGTTGACTTGGGTTGCCACGCACGCCACCAGTGACTAGGAATGTGCTATTCTTAGTCACCCTCTTCAACTTTTCAGCCTCTACCCCTTTCTAACTTTTGGTCCTACTCTGATGTTTGAAAAATCCACTCCTCTGGACCCCGGGGTTAAGCTTTGTAGCCTGGTGCGTGCCCCTGCGGGGCTCTGTGCAGAGATGGGTGTTGCGCCCCTGCGGGGCTTCCTGCAGAGATGTATCTTTACATTTGTCTATCTTCAAATTTGCCCTTTTAGTGAAGCTGTTTCTTTCGTTGCTTTCTTTTTTTCCTTTTCTTACTCGTTTCGCCCTCAACACAAGACCTCTATATTCAGCTTCAGTAGAAGAGAGAGCAACTGTGGGTTGCTTCTTGGATGACCATGAAATAAGCTTTGAATCTGCAAAGGTAAGATAACGTGAAGTGCTCCTTCTATCTTCCTTGGAGCCAGCCCAATCTGCATCAGAAAATAGCTTCAAACCTAAATCAGATACATAAGGATAATAAAGTCCTTCATTTATGGTTCCTTTGAGATACTTGAGAATCCTTTTGGCAGCATCCATATGTGGTTTCCTTGGTGTGTGCATAAATTGACTTAGCACACTCACACTGTAACATATATCTACTCTTGTCAATGTGGCAAGACTACCCACTAGACTTTGATATGATGTGATGTCCTCTATGAGTTCACCTTCATGTGAGCTCAATTTGTGATTGACCTCCATTGGAGTACCTGCAATCGTACAATCTTGCATCTTGAATTTTTCCAACATGTCCTTAATGTACCTTCTTTGAGTGAGAAACAAACCATGATCTTTGTAGACAACTTCCAAACCTAGGAAGTAGGTAAGTGAACCCAAATCACTTATCTTGAACTCTTCTCTCATCTGATCTTTCATCTTCTTCATACCATCTGCATCATTTCCTATCAATATAATATCATCTACATATACACATAAGTAGATGACCTCAGAATTACTCTTTTTAATAAAGAGTGAAGGATCTGCCTTGCTTGGTTGAAAGCCTTTGTCCTGCAAGAATGAAACAAGCCTAAAATTCCAAGCTCTTGGAGCTTGCTTGAGACCATACAATGCTTTTTTAAGTTTACACACATAATCAAGATAAACTTGATTCTCAAAACCAGGTGGTTGTGCCATATATACCTCTTCTGCTATCCAACCATTCAAGAATGCATTCTTTACATCTAGTTGAAGTATCTTCCAATTCTTGGAAGAGGCAATACTAAGCAAAGCCCTAATAGTAGGCACCTTTGCCACAGGAGAGAAGGTCTCCTCATAATCAATTCCCTGAGTTTGTGCAAAGCCTTTTGCTACAAGCCTTGCCTTATACCTGTTAATGGAACCATCAGAATTCTTCTTGAGTTTATAGACCCATCTTGAGCCTATTACCTTCATGGATGAAGTCTTGGGCACCAAATCCCAAGTGTTTTTTCCTCAAGTGCTTCAATCTCTTCCTTCATTGCATGCTTCCATTCTGTTTTTGCTTTGGCCTCTTCCAATGATGATGGCTCCTCTTGGTTTATGTCTTGTGCTATGTAGATAGAATGTTTAGTTACTAATGAGGTGTCAAACCCATACCTTTCTGGTTTTTTCTTTTCCCTCATAGATCTTCTTAGGCCATGATGTGATGATTCTGCCTCATCTCCAAGTTCCTGCAATTTTGCTTTACCTTTAGACTTCCATGCTTTGATCTTTTTCATCTGAGATTCTTCATCATCCTCTGAGGTGTCTTGTTCTTCAATCTTTGGTTGTTCTCTACCAAGTTTTGGAAAATCGTCTTCAAGATCATATGGTAAATTGACCTTCCTGCATGAATCTTCATACCATGAATTGTTCTCATAAAAAAACTACATCTCTGCTTACCAAGAATCCTTTGTTGGTAGGTTTGTATAACCTGTAGCCCTTTTGATTATTGTCATATCCAATAAATACACATCTTTCTGCTTTTGGATCCATCTTGCCTCTAACCTGTGAAGGAACATGAGCAAAAGCAATACATCCAAAAATTTTACAATGATCTAAGCTTGGTCTTCTTCCATTCCAAGCCTCATATGGAGTCATCCCATCAAGGGATTTTGAAGGCAACCTGTTAATCAAGTAAGTGGCTGTAGAAACAACCTCAGCCCATAAGTAATTAGGTAAATGCTTTTCATCTAACATAGACCTTGCAGCTTCAACAATTGTCCTATTCCTCCTTTCTGCCACTCCATTTTGCTCAGGATTGTACCTTGTAGTTACCTCTCTTTTGATTCCTTTTTCTTGAAGAAAAGAATCAAACTCATGGGAGAAGTATTCTCCCCCTCCATCTGACCTTAGCCTTTTTAGTGATTTACTTGTTTGATTCTCCACAAGAGCCAAATATCTTTTGAAACATGAAAAAACTTCATCTTTGTGTTTCATAAAGAATAGGATAGTCCATCTGCTGCAATCATCAATAAAGGAGACATAATACCTTGATCCAGATATTGAAGCTTCCTTGCTAGGTCCCCATACATCTGTATGAACCAACTCCAAGAGATCTCCATGCATATAACCTTTCTTCATGAATGGTAACCTGTGAGACTTTCCAAATTGACATGCACTACACTTATAAATCATATGTTGTTTTGACAAGTTAGGAAGTCCAAGTACACTTTGGTCCCTGCAAATTTGCTTTAATGACCTTTCACCAATATGTGCTAACCTTTTGTGTCATACTTCCAATTATGTGAGTGTCTGACTACCATAATTAAAGAGAGCAATGTTTCTAGTGTCCTGTAATTCAAATGTGAACAATCTACCTGTCTTTTCACCTTTTGCAATTTTTATGAATCCTTGACTTGGACCTTCAACAAATGCTCTTGCTTTTGTGAACCTGACTTGCAACCCTTTCTCTACTATCTGCCCATCACTTATCAAATTCTTTGTAATGGTAGGGACATAGAGTACCTTACTGAGTAGGTTGATGTTTCCATCAGGTGCTTTGACATTGCCTAGTTTCTCCACATGATGTTTTGTGTCATCTCCTGTTTGTACCTCATGCTTACAACTTAGATCTTCTAAATCTTATAGGAGTGCCACATTTCGTGCCACATGATTTGAACAACCTGAATCTATGTAGAAAACATGCTCATCAAATTTACCTTGTGGCATAGCCATGTTCATGATCAATAATGAATCCTCTTTGTTTGAGTCTTCTGTGTAGTTATTGTAGTCTCTCCTTCCTTTGTAGCCTCCTTGATAGTTTGAATGATTGAAGTTGTTGTAGTTGCCATGATAATTGTTGAGCCTTCCTCTTGAGTAGCCATAACTTCCTCTATTGTATCCTCTGCCTCTTTGATTCCTGGAATTCCTAAAGCAATTTTCAGTTGTATGATTAGTTAATCCACAAATAGAACATGAGTTGGAGTCTTGGGATCTCCCCCTGCCTTGTCTACCTCCTCTTCCTCTACCTCTACCATGTCTTCCTCTACTTGCATAGTTAGCTTGATATGTACTTGCTTCATCATCCACTTTCTTTGCCTTTCCTTTGTTATCTTTGGACTTGCTTTTATCAGTGTATAAAGTTGAAGATTGATTACCTTTAGAGCTTTCTCCATTTTTGATAAGCTTTGCCTCTTGAGTAAGTAGTTGTCCAATGAGTGTATTGAAATTAGGTACATGCATGTCCATGTACAAATCCATAGTTGTGGTGAATGCTTCCCACTTGTCATCTGCCTTCAAGCCATTGATGATCTGCCTTATGATTTGTTCTTCATCTATTACCTCTCCAATGCTTCCCAACTGATCCGCTATGTCCTTGAGCTTTGTGACAAAATCAGTCACATTTTGTTTGGGAGCCTTCTTGAGAGTTGTGAAATCCAGCCATAGTTGATGCTTCCTAGCTTTGGTACTTGAAGAAAAGAAAGCTTCAAGTGCATCCCACACTTCCTGAGATGTCTTACAACTTCTAATGTGAGGCAACAAAAAATCTGAGATAGAGTTGAGGGGATAAGACCTTGCAAGTGCATCCTTGGAGCACCATGTGCTCAATCTTTCTTGCTCTTCTTGTGTTGGTTGACTTTTGTTCCTGAAACTTGGCATAACTTCATCTCCAGCCACATAACCATATAAACTTCTACCTTGGAGATAAGCTTCCATTCTTAATGACCAAGCTGAGTAGTTACCTCTGTCCAATTTGTCAATTGATGAAGGAAATCCATCTGCCATGTTGTCCAACCTTGCTCTGATACCACTGTGAAGAGATGGATAGGTATGTGCTTGAAGATGAAGAGGTGTTGCAAAATCCAGATCTACACCAGCCAAATGAACTCCAAGAGTATATGGTGGGCCCTTTTAGCTTGCCAATGGATGTATTAGACACCCTATGTACCTTGGAAGATCACTCTCAAAAAGATAGATCAAAACAGATAAGTTGGAGTTAGCTCAGAGGTGAAAACTTGCTATTCTTGGTTCATACACCTGTCCAGTGTTTTACATAATTCTCTGAGCACAGCAACAATTAGATTAATTCCTCTTGGATAAGTCTAGATAACTTAAAGAGCTAACTTTCAAGAGTAATGTCATCAAAAATAATGAACCACACACTGAGAACGAATTTTAACAAGTGATGACATCATCCCGATTTTCACGGGCTACTACAGTTTGAGACTAGTGAGCAGAAAAATGAACATAACTCAAAATGTAGGATTCCAATGATTATGAAAATTTGTATGATTATAGTAGACAGTAAGATAAATCCAACAAGCTTTAAATCATTGAATTTGAATAAGTAACCACTGAGAAATGGCTCTGACACGGTGAGTGAAAAAATTGGGTACCTGATAGAGAAGTGAAGATGAACAGACCCTGTTGACTTCAAATGAACATAACTGAAGATTTCAACATCCAACTGACATGAAAATTTGTGAGCATATATTAGACTTATAGAGCTAACTTTACCAAGTTAAATCATTGAAAAAAATGCACCAAGCTCAGAGAAACCATCTCTGCAATCTGACTGAGAAAACTGAGAGTAATGGCATTGAGTAGTACACTTCACAAGAACATGGAAATATGAACTCAAATAATCATGAAAATGAAAGTATATTGCTTGTACAATACAATGACTTACTGATACATATGTGTGGCTTGTAATCACACCTTGATATGGCATAAAGCTCAGCTCTTGGAGGTCTTCACATAGGTCCTTCTAACCACGACTAAAATTGCCATCTATTTATAGTTGAGTTTGGGAGGCTAACTTCCCTCAATCACTCTCCAATCAATCAATGATTGATTTGATTCTCTACCTACCACAAATCACAAATTCGTGGCTCCTCTTTCCATTCTTGATCATGTGGACTCAACCACTTAAGATTCTCTTACTTTTACATTAAGTAAACTCTTCAAAAAATTACAAGAGGTAGTTCACAAGAGCTCCAATCTGCAGAGATTCAGATTCCCATGAGCCTGTGAATTGTGGCAACTCTTGTAAAGAATTAGATTCAAAATCTTATCTTTTTTCTTCTTGTTGCTCAACTTGGTCTCCGTAAATAGATGGAATGTCTTGGGGAAATTGATCATGAAGATCATCAATCTCAAGAATAGGAGGGGATTACCCTTCTCCTTGGCCCATTTCTCTTCTTGTATTTCCCGCAAGAACTCTTGAGAGTACTCTTGAATTAAAAGAGGTGTTCCAACATCCGTGGAATTAGGAACATAAGCTTTCATTGGTGGAGAGCTTTCTCTCTCAACAACTGGTTGAGCCTGTGGAGGTAAAGAAACTTGTGGTTTGTTTACCAACTCCTCTAATCTTTCTAGTAAGCCCTGAAAATGCAAATCCAATTTGATAGAGTTTGTCTGATTGAATGATCGACTAGTCTTGAGCATAGCTTGAGCTAACTCCACCATTTTCATGCACATTTTGGTCCGTTCAATCTCTAAATCTGCTCTAGGATAACTCTTGTCCAGGTTTGCAGTTGTTGGCCCTTCTTGAAGTCGAGCCTAGAAGGCCTTTAACATCATGTCCAAGCCTTCTGGGGTTGGATCTGCAAGAAGAGACCCTGGTTGCGGTCTATTTACAATGGGTGCTAGTGCAGGATGAGGTGGAGTGGATGGAGCTTCGACATGCGAGGGGTTTTGAGATGCAATGTCTTCTATTTTTGTTTTCGCTTCTTTCAAGCTTTCTTCTAGTTCAGCTAATTTTCTGTTCCACTTGCGATTGTTCTTCTCTCTAGTATCCTTCCATGTTCTTGTTTTCCTCTGACTAGGCTCTCTTGATTCACTTGGCTCTGATTGCTCAGTTGGTTTATCCTGTTTTAATGTGTGTGCCCTAGTAACTACCTATACAGGAGCCACATTACTGCTACTTGAACTTGAATCTGTCACTAAGCCTACCACATTGATGGGTGTAACCTTGGGTGCACTAGAGGGGTTTCTTGGACAATCTCTAGGGAGATGTTCTTTGCCACACTTAGGACAAAAGACTTGTATTGTGATGTTCTGTCCTTGTCCTAGAGTTGGTGAGTGAGGACATTCACAAATGAAATGGTCACCCTGGCATCTAAAACATGGTCCTCTAGGGGCTTGTGGTCTTACCTGTCTCAATTGGGGCCTGGGGTTAGGATTCGTGTACATGACATTGGAGTATTCTGGCTCCCAGTTTTGTTCCATAGGTGGTGCCTCATATTGATACAAATAATTCTCACTAGGATTAGGTGACTCTGTGTAATAAGCTTGTGGACTACCTTCATGGGAGTAGTCTGAACTATGAGCATGAGAGTCATTATCTGGTATCAATGGGGTTAGTGACACCAATGATCTATTAGGGTTCTCCTCCGCCATCGTATACTTAACTAGAATCACATTGGTAGGAGCCGGCGGTTGGTTTCCTAGTATAGGATGTGGCCTATATGGTGCCTAATATTGCTGTTGTGGCCTATAATATGGCTGTTGGTATTGGTTTTGATACCTACCCTGTTGGTAAGCTTGCTGATAAGTTTTTCTAGCAGCCTGCCTATTGTATGGACAATCTTGAGCCGTATGGTTTGTTGAAGAATCACTCACAAATTTTGTTGGTGCAAGACAATCACCAATTGATGTTTTGACATGGAAATGAAGTCAAGGATTTGAGAAGAGAACAAGTTGTGAAGCACGAAGGAAGGACACATTCAGAATTTGGAAGATGTGTACACATATGTACATTATTTCAGAGATAGTTCACTTATATCTTTGAGTAGTCATAAGCTTGTAAATTTTTGTCTATATATATACTTGGAAAATGTCAGGGCAAGTATGAGAGAGAATGTAGAGCATGAGAGTAGAGTAGAATTAGAAGTCATTAGACACTTATGAAGAGGTTAGAATAGCTCTCTCATCCAGATGTAATTTTTGTCAGAAATGAAGAGAAGTTGCGCCCGATGTTTCTGTATATTCTCCTTCTGTGGTTGATCATTTCAAGAATCCTTTTGTAGATTTCTAAGTCCATAGTTAATGAGTCTATGGTTAAAGTTTGAGAGCCTAATTGTAAACAGGCTGTGAGAATTATGAGTAGGAACATTCATATGTAAAAGAGTATTCACAGTTTTCTGAAACAGGCGCATTTTTGATGGTCAATGATTTGATCATTTCTCACTACACAGATTAAAGTTTTGCATGACTGAAGACTCAAAATCTAAGTTGAGAGGTAAGCCATCTATGGCTAAAATCATTTGCTTAAACGGGTTCTAGTTTTGGAGAACCATGTCTTAGAAGTTGCAGGTGTCAAAGTCGACTATACAGAGAGACAGTTTCAGACATAGGTAGACTGTTTGAATCATTTCTCATAATCTACTCAAGCTTTTGAAGTGTTTTAACTTTGAGGAGGTGCGCAATCACTAGGCAAAACATTCTACAAAGTTTTATCAAAAACTTTACATGAATGATTAGTCAATGAGTGATTAAGGTGCAGCAGACTTTTCTGAGAAATGACTTTCTTCACAGTTAGCTAATTTCTTGATAATTTGGTGCTTCTCTTCCAAAATTGGTTGGAGTTTAAAGTTATTCTTGATATAGAGGTGGTCTAACATCAAGGATAGCTTGTTCTTTTGGAGATTAACACTCTCCATCAGTGGTATCAGAGCAGGAAGTATCAAAATTAAGGAAAGGAAGACTCCGACTGCTGTAGACATACAAAATTCAACATCTGAAGGTTCAAAAGGTGAAAGCTTGAGGGCAAAGCTTGAGAAGGAGGTCATACGACACCAAGGAAGACAAAAGGAGTGTCATTCAAAGTAAAGGTAACCTTATACTTTAAAAAGATTGAAGAATTCAATATACAGGTGAAGGAAAGATGGAAGATTCTCTTCAGATAGAGAAATTGGATAGAGAGAACTATCCAGCATGGTCAGTGAGGATGGAAGCTCATCTAATGAGCAAAGACTTGATAGGTTATATTACAGGTGAAGAAGAAAAGCCTCAACTTAGAGATCCTAGTGCTCCAACTAGGGAGGAATTATCAGAGGCAGGAATAATAAAGATGGACTCAAAGCTTGCTAGATTTGTGGTAAGACAAATCACTTAGCTAATGATTGTTGGCATAATACTCAGAGTAATGGTGGATATAATCAGAACTTTAATTCAAGAGGAAGAGGTGGCAGAAATCAAAGAGGTAACTTCAGAGGAAGAGGTAGTAGGGGTTACTTTGGAAGAAATGCAGGTAGAGGATTCCAAAGTCAACAATACAATAATACCTACTACAATTATGCTTCATATTAGAAGGAGGATTCAACATTGATAATGAATGCAACTTGTGAAAGGCAAAGTGAAGACCAAAGAGTCTTCTACATTGACTCAGGGTGTAGCAATCACCTGAGTGGTAACATAGCATTGATGACTGATTTGGAAAATAAGGTATCTAATCATGTTGTTCAAACAGGAGATAATACAAAGCACAATGTGAAGTCAATTGGATCAGTGAAGGCCAAGGATGGAAGTACTCTCTTGAGTAAGGTCTTGTATGTTCCTACAATTCCTAAGAATCTGATAAGTGTAGGACAAATTGTTGAAAAAGGTTATGAAGTTAGATTCACTAATGAAGGAGTGTTTGTGGAAGACCCTAGCAATGGGTATAAACAAATTGTTTCAGGGAAGAAAGAAGGAAGATTGTTCACATTGAAGATTCAAGGTAATGTTGGTCATGCCTTGTTCACTTATGGAGGACATAAGATCTCTGAGTTAGATCTTTGGCACAAGAGGCTTGGACACTTCAATGAAAGAGGTATCAAAGATATGATTAACAATGGTTTAGTGCTTGGATTGCCTAATGTTGCAGGTCAACATATGACATACAGATGTGAGGCATGTCAATTAGGTAAGGCTCATAAGCAATCTTACTCCAAGCATGGTTTCATGTATTCAGAGAGTTTTCTCAGTAAACATTTTTCCGGTACTTCTGAGAGTTAGATCTCGTAATATAGTGTAAAGGTTTTCATGAGTGATAGCTCATTTTGAAGCTAGTAGTCTTAACTATAAGTTGATCAAAAGAGTTTTGTGAAACGGGACATGTACACAGTACAAAGTTTGACCATAAAGGACATCCAGAACTGGTGAAGTTTTTCCTTAAACTTCAGAAAGAGTTCATTTACTAAAGGAAGCTCAGGTATTAATTCCTTATTTCATCAACAATCATTTGAAGTAATTACAAACAGAATTGCAGTTGATTCCAGTAAAATTCCGGTAAGATTACGGTGACAGTCTTGGTAACATTCCGGTGGAGTTCTGGTGAAATTTCTATGAGTTCAAAACATAGTTTTGACACAGTTAAGTAACGGAAAGATTATTTAACTGTAAGCTAACACAGTAGTGTAAAGTTTGAAGTAAATCAGTTCAGAATTAAAGCTTGAAGGAAATGCGAAGCTTTCTGTAAAGTGATTTTTCGAAGTTCACTAAAACTTCCGTAGTCTTGTTAGTGAACAAGCTTTTGTCACGAAATCATCAGTGGTATCAGAGCAAAAGGTTCTGAAGAGCAGAAAAGGTTTCTCAGAAGTAGAAACGAAAGTAAAGATACAAGAGAATTCGAAGAACTTTCACAAGAAAGGTGAAAGCTGAGATGATCAACAACAAACGGCGTCAAGAAACGTTCCAAAGTAATTCTCAAAGGTAAAGGTTTGTAAAAGGTAAAACCTTTTAACATTATACTCACCGAAAGTAACAGAATCAAGAAGATTATGGCAGATCATATCTCTATTGACAAATTGGACAGAGATAATTAAACCGCATGGGTAATGCGCATGGAAGCCTTACTTATGAGTAAGGACTTAATGATATATGTGACAGGAGAAGAAAAGAAGCCAACTTTTGAAGATGACAGTCAACCAAAGAAAGAAGAGTTAGAAGCCTTGAAACTATGGCAGAAGAAAGATGCAACGGCAAGAGCTTATATCTACAATACTATTACAGATCATTTACTACCGCACATTAGAGGTCTGGAGAAAGCGGAAGACATATGGAGTGCATTGGAAGATCATTTCCAAAATACGAAGAAAGCTAGGAAGGCTAGCTTATGGTCAGAGTTTACAACGTTCAAGAAAAAGCAAATTCAAAGCATTAGTGATTATGTCACTAAGATGAAAGACTTGGCAGATAGTCTTGGATCTATTGATGAAGATATCGAAGATCACAGGTTGATAGCACAAGTGCTTGCAGGACTGAGAGGAGATGAAAGGTGGAAACCTTTCGTACTCTCAACTGAACTTTCTTTAAATCATTTTGTACCAGATTTAAATCAGTTGCTTGGACTAATGCTAACATTTGAGCCAGATTTGAAGACAGATGGAGATAAAGGACATAGTTCTGCTATGTATGCAAAGAATAAGAAGAAAGGTGATAAAGGTAAAGAAAAAGATGAAGAAGAGATGTCTACTCAAGCAAATTTTGCAAGAGGAAGAGGTAATGCCAGAAGTAAAAGTAGAGGTAAAGGAAGAGGTAATTAGACTAACAACAAGAAGACTTGTTGGATCTGTGGATTAAGCAATCATTTGGCTCATGATTGCTGGCATAATTCTCAAGGATCAAGTGAGAATCAGAACAATAATAGTAGAGGCAGAAGCGGAAGATATCAAAGAGGAAGACAAAGCCAAAGAGGCGGATATGGTAGAGGTGGAGCAAGAAGTTGGGGACAGAATCAGTCTCACAACACTACCTACTACAACTATGCGAATGATACGTAGAATGACAGTCATACAACATTGATGATGAACTCGATAAGTATATCAGAGAATGAAGACCTCAAGGTATTCTATATTGACTCTGGTTGTTTAAATCATTTGTCAGGAAATATAGAATTGTTATCAGAACTTGAAGGAGGTATTTCAAATCATACAGTACAAACAGGTGATAACACAAAACATAATGTAAGGTCAATTGGAAAAGTAAAGTGTAAGAATGGAGCTGACCTACTAACAAATGTTTTGTATGTTCCAACAATCCCGAAGAATCTGATCAGCGTGGGTCAGATAGTAGAAAAAGGTTTTCAAGTCACCTTTACAAATGAAGGAGTATTTGTTGAAGATCTAGAGAATGTATACAATCAGATTGTCCATGGTAAAAAGGAAGGTAGAATTTTTACTCTTAAAGTACAAGGGAATGTTGGTCAAGCCTTGATCACACATGGTGATGAGGTATTCACATAGTTAGACCTCTGGCATAAGAGGTTAGGACATTTTAATGAAGCAGGAATCAAAACTATGGTGGAAAAACAATCTGTACGAGGGTTACCGAATATGAAGAATCAAAATATGATTCACAAGTGCGAAGCCTATCAGATGGGAAAAGCCCACAGATTACCATTTCAGAAGAAAGGGTACAAACACGATGGTGTGTTAGAACTCATACATACAGATGTATGGGGACCAACAAAAGAAGGATCTATCAGCGGCTCAAGGTATTATGTTCTTTTTATTGATGATGCAACAAGATGGATAACTCTTTATGTTTTGAAAGAGAAGTCAGAAGTATTTGAAGCTTTCAGGCATTTTCATGCATATGCTGAAAGACTTACAGGACAGAAACTCAAAGACTAAGGTCTGATGGAGGAGGAGAATATTATTCTCGAGAGTTCAATGATTATCTGTGGAATGCAGGTATCAAAAGAGAAATAACTTGCAGGTATACACCGCAACAAAATGGAGTAGCAGAAAGAAGAAATCGAACTCTAGTTGAGTTTGCAAGAGCAATGCTAAAGGAGAAGAATTGTCCAAATTATCTTTGGGCTGAGGCTGTAAATACAGCAACATATCTGGTAAATAGATTACCATGTACAACTTTAAATGGGATGACCCCTTATGAAGCTTGGTGGGGCAAGAAACCAACACTTGATCATTGTAAAGTGTTTGGATTAGTTGCTTATGCTTATGTACCATCACAACTGAGACATAAGCTTGAACCAAAAGCTGAAAAATATGTGTTCATCAGATATGATGAAAAGCAGATGGGTTATAGGTTATGGAGTCCTTTAACCAAACAGTTTATTGTTTCCAGAGATGTGACATTTGATGAAGGAAAGAGTTGGTATACAGATAAAGAGCATAGTGTTGAAACACGTGAAGAAGAGATGAGAAGAATTGAAAAAGGGAAATCACATATGCAGGTGAATGAAGATAAAGATCATATGCAGGCAAGTACGTTCAGGATCGGATCAAGTATGAGAAACGAAGATGGACCAAGATTTGATGAAGATGTGTATTTAGATACACATGAAGAATATGAGCTAAGAAGGTCAAACAGAGTAAGGAAACAACCAACAAGGTATTCCTATGACACTTCTTATTTGACTCAGAAAAATTATGCTTACTTAGTAAAGGAAGATGAAGAACCTCAGAATTATAGTGAAGCAAAAGGTAAGAAACAATGGGAAGAAGAAATGAAGGAGGAGTTCAATGCTCTTGAAGAGAACAAGACTTGGGAACTTGTTCCAAAACCAAATGGTAAGAAAGTGATTGGAAATAAATGGGTTTGCAAATGGAAGGATAGCCAGATACAAAGCTAGACTGGTGGTCAAAGGTTATGCTCAAACGCATGGCATAGATTATGATGAGACGTTTAGTCTGGTGGCAAAGATGTCAACCATAAGGACATTGATTGCTATAGCAGCATCAAAAGGATGGAAGCTAGGTCAGTTGGATATAAAGAATGCATTTCTGAATGGATATATATCAGATGAGGTTTACATGGAACAACCTGAAGGGTTTGTAAGTTCCAGTTACCCAGATCATGTTTGCAGATTAAGAAGAGCTCTCTATGGATTGAAGCAAGCTCCAACAGCTTGGAATTACAGACTTGTGAAGTATCTCAATGACCTTGGATACCAAAGCTCGAAGGCTGATGCAAGTCTACTCGTTAAGAGAACAGATGAAGGTATGATCTACATTTGTATTTATGTAGATGACATAATAATCACAGGAACCTCGGATGAAGGAATCAAGGAGGTAAAAAGATTACTTGAAAAAGAGTTCAAGATCAGTGATCTAGGAAAGTTATCATACTTTCTTGGAATGGAAGTCACATATACAAATCATGGTGTATATGTTTCGCAAGAAAGGTATCTCCTAAACTTACTGAAGAAGTTTAACATGGAGAATTGCAGAGAAGCTTCAACACCGCTTGAAGTAAATCATAAACTCAGCAAATATGGTGGTGCAGAGTTTAAAGATATGAGGAAGTATCAGTCGTTAGTGGGAAGCTTAATTTATGCTACACTAACAAGATCAGATCTCAGTTATGCAGTGGGAGTTCTCTCACAGTTCATGCATTGTCTGAAAGATCAACATTGGGTTGCAGGACAAAGAGTTCTTAGATATATCAAAAGAACTATAAAAGAAGGATTATATTATCCTTTTACGTCAGATATAAAGCTGAGAGCATACAGTGACTCAGATTGGGTAGGAAGTCAAGATGACAGAAGGTCAACACATGGGTATATGATATACCTAGGAGATAAGCTTGTAAGCTCGTGTTCAAAGAAGCAACACACAGTGGCTTTATCGTCAACAGAAGCAGAATATAAAGGACTTGTAGAAGTAGCTAAAGAAGTGATATGGATGCAGACCTTGTTCAAAAGCATGGGTATTGATCAAGGTATACCTATCATACATGGAGATAATATGAGCTCGTTGTATCTTGCAACAAATCCAGTATTTCATGCAAGAACAAAACACATAGAGATTCAATATCATTTCCTGAGGGAAAAGGTAATGGAGAAAGAGATTGAAATAGTATACACATCTACAAAAGATCAGATGGCAAATATTCTGGCAAAGAGCTTAGATGGAGTAAAAACAAGCAGATTCAAAGAAATGGCAGGTATAAAAGAAAGAAGAATATATGAAAGATCAGAGAATGCAAATTAGTGATTGAGGGGGAGCTGTTGAAGAATCACTCACAAATTTGACATACAGACAGACAGAAAGACAAAGAAAGACAAAGAGAAGCAGAAACAAAGTCAGACAAAAAATCAAGCCTTAGTGAAGGGACAAATTCACGACTGTAATATACAGTGTAGAAACTTCCAAAAATACGAGTTTTGAATCTTGAAACAAAATGTATATATATGAGGTAGAACATCATGAGAAGTAAGAACTAGAGAGCAGTGTGCTTGTAGAGCCGGAATAGAATAGCACATATAGAATTGAGATGAGAGATATAGAAGACACCAGAGATTGTGTATGTAGAGATGAATAATAGAACCTGAACTATCAGGTATTCATCTAAGAGAGATGGTAAGGAATAACTACTCAGAGTAGAAGAGTTTTCCATAGGGTAATTTCGGAGCAGGGCATCTTTCTAAGTACTGCCTGAACCGTCTTCCTACAAGTTGCACTATTTCTTGGGGTGTTTGCTTGAAGTGTGGATCAAGGATGATGTATTATGCATGATGCCACTCTTGGAAAATTCTACAATGAATTCCTCTAGTAGTTGACCTATATCTCGATAGTTGCGATTGTTTAGTGGTTGAAACCAAGCTAAGGTAGTGCCTTTGAGAGTCAAACCAAATGCCTCAAATTGAGTGAACAAGTCTTCAACCTGTTCAGCTCTTAACACTTGTTTGAACTCGGCCACATGATCATAAGGATCTCCTGAACCATCAAAGTAGTTCTTCATTGTCTTGACCACTTGAGAGGGTCTAAGGGTTCTTTGGTATTCTGGAGGTCTAGGCGATGGAAAATCATGTTCATCTCTTTGATGCTATGTGCTTGATGTATTTCTCTTTCAGGTCTTTCATCTTCCCGTCTTGATCTATCCCTACCCACATTGTGTGTAAAGCTTACCTCAGGTCTCTCTCTAGTTCTTTCCCTCTGGTTTTCATGAGCCTTGGATGATCCTACTCCTTGAAGGCCATGGGAAACATTGGATCTTGGTGGAGGGAAAATCAATTCACCTTGCCAAGTATAGGCATGCCTGTCATGCTCTGATACCAATAACATTTTCTGTGACGTGTTATCCAGGTAGACAACCTTGCCTGGTGTCTCGAGATCTTTGAACTCGTAGAGGATGACTATGCCCAATTGGCTAAGCTGATCTGGCTTGAATCTCCAAAAGGCTTCCTCCCTTTCTCTATTTAAGAATAGTTCTATGCTTTTGTTGTCTCGAGGGATCCAATCTGGAGTGATCACTCTAGTCAAAACTGACTTACCTCTAGGAGTCTTAGGTTCTCTTTCTACATCTCCTTGCTCTAGGTCTCCTATCTCACTCTCAGGAATGATGTTTCCAAACTCATCTATTCTATCTGGTAGGTTGGTGACCACATACATGGTTCCTTCCTTATCAATGTATGAACCTTCTTCGAACTTGACTACTGGGTATTCAAGTCCAAAGGATTGGTCTTGATTTTTGAGTTGGAGTACTGATTGCCTTAGGCCATCCTCATAGATGTGAGCACATAATCAATTCGTCCAAATATATTCCAACTGTGTCTTATATGGACTTGTTGGTGTTTGTAGATAGGCCGTTCATGAGCCACCAACAGGTTTTCCCATGCTAAAAGACATTTCTGGTTCACTTCTGTCTGAACTTAGTACGTAAGGATAAACACTTAGTTGTTGTGCCCAAGACTTAGTTGTATGATTGACACTAGCCTCAGAAGATCTATTGCTTTGTCTATCCTTGCCTAAGTGTCTACCAGATCTCAGGTTCATAAGCTTTGTCTTCTAGCCTCAAAATTCCCCTTTGAATTGCTCAAAATCCTTTGGAGTCCCTTGGTTTCCTAGTCCCACTTTGAGGATTCGAAACGAGCCTTCCAACAAGCTATAGAGCTCAAAAAATGGACTTTTGATGAAAAAGTTATGTCAAATCAGGCTTCTGAGGGTCAAAACAGGCAAACAAGACCTTTTGGAAAAATCATGATTTTGTGTGAAAATCGCGATTTTGGGAGGTCTGAAAATCGCGATGCTGAGCTCTTATGAAAATCGCGATGCTGAGCACTTATGAAACTCGTGATGCTGAGCAATCGTAAAAATCATGATTTTGTGAAATCATGAAAATCGCGATGCTGAGCACTTATGAAAATCACGATTCTGGACACTTATGAAAATTGCGATTCTGAGCAATCCCCAAAAAATGCTAATTTGATTGAGAATCTTGAAAAAAAAACGATTTTGAATAAAAATCGTGAAAAATGCGATTTTGAGTGAGAATCGTGAAAAATGCGATTTTGACAGAAAATCGTGTTTTTGGCCTCAAAATCGCGTTTTTGCTCAGAATCGTGGTTTTGACATGAAAATCGCAATTTTGAGAATGACCAAAAAATCGTGATTTTGACTAAAAATCGTGTTTTTTGAGAATCGTGCTCTGCAAATCACAATTTTGTACCTTAGTGAAAATCATGAAAATCGCGATTTTGGATGAAAATCGTGATTTTGGACGAAAATCGTGTTTTTTGGCTAAAAATCGTGATTTCTGAAAATCACAATTTGGAGCCCACTGAAAAACGTGTTTTTTCAAAGTCATGTTTTTACTTGAAAATCGTGATTTTGGCTAAAAATCATGTTTTTGAGAATCACCAAAAAATCATGCTTCTAAGGGTGACCAAAGAATCGTGTTTTTGAAAAACTTAGAGAATCGCGATTTTGAGCACAACCAGAGAATCATGATTCTGAGAATGATCCCAGAATCGTGTTCTTTTCAAAAATCTTTTAGGCGGGAAATAGCAAGTTGCATTAAAAATTGAATTTTATGAAAATCGTGATTTTCAGTCAGAATCGTGTTTTTTGGTGGGAAATTCAAATTTCTGAGCGTCGAGCAATGGCAAGCTCCGTATGTGCAGAAAATCATGAAAAAACACATGCACTTGCTCTCCCTTGCACTTCTTAACTCCTTCTCGCACAATAATGCATAAAAAATGGTATGAAAATGGTGAAAATGCACTAAAAAACAAGAAATTTCTATGAAGAAAAAGATAGATGAAGATGGTGATGATGATGATGAAGATGAAGAAGAAAAATCAGAAAATGAACAAAAATGAGAGTTTTTTTTAAACCTCTAATGTCGCAAATCAATGATCTTACCATCACAACGCTCGTCCTCGAAGCTCTCTCCCCGACAACGGCGCCAAAATTTGGTGTAGCTCAAGCATAAGCACCACCTCCTTTACTTGTCAATCAGTGGAGACGTGAGGACTGGTATGAAGACCATGAGCAAGTGAAGGCAGAAGTGCGTGACTGAAAGCACACTAGCATGCACACACATACAGACACACGCACAAGGTAAGATCAAAGAGAGGAACAATGGAAAGCTTCGATTACAAAGGAACTCTCTTACAAAATCTCTATTCTCTAACAAGCTAACCCCAAAAATGAGCTCTCTAGCTCTTTTTATAGTTTTTGAGTAGTTTTGGCCCTGTCCAGACCTAGTGTCTAGCGTAGTTAAAAATTAGGTTTCAGGGCTTATTTGAGGGCTCAAACGAAGTCTAAAAATTATGAAAATTGGTAGGATGATACTTCTAATACTTCTCAAGCTAGAGGACTCCTCAGCTTGAATAAAATGGAGTTAGAAAAATGGAAAATGGTATTTACAATGGTTTTTAGTGATGAAAATCACTATTTTTATAGGGATTTCTTCTGAAAATTTGACATACACTTCTTGGAGCTCCTTACTAGCTCCTTCTTGTGTGTCCACCTCTTTGATGTGCTTCCATGCTTCTGCTTGACCTTGAGTTCCAACACACGTGAAGCCTGATACGTGCCCCTGCAGGGCTTTGGGTAGAGGGTGATACTTCTTATTGCATAGTCTTTCGCTTGGATTTTTGTCTTCTTCTTCGTTTATTGGGTTCTCCTGTCTTTGCTACCACATGTCCCCCCTCCTCAACTCTGTCATCCTCGATAGGCTTTGGATGTCGATGGGAGTATGTCTTATATACTTTTCACTCGATGTCATTTAGCAGATTAACTCACGTATCATAAGTTATTTCCATTGTTCGGACTTGACACCGTCATGTGGTGGTTGTCGATGGTCAGCAAAAAAACTGAGTTCATAAATCACTAATCTTGCATTCAAATTTGTAGACATCTTTAGGAAGATTTCTAAATCAATCTCAAAAAATCTAGTGAAGAAGGCTTCTTCAAACGTTTGCATGTATGTACTAGGCAAAAACATTAGTCACAAGTAATAGGCCATAATGGTTATTCTACTTGGCATAACAGAAAGATCGAATACTAAAATGTCCGTTCCTTGGTTGATGCCAATAAAATTCAAAAATGTGTACTCTACATGCTTGAATACTTTGAGTACAGTTAGAATCATGCCGAGTATTTTGTTAGTCACTTTGATAGTGAGGTCAGGAACTTTTGCATACCGAGATAACCAAAATTCTATTGTTTTGATCATGTACTCTTCCGTAGGCAAATAATTGTGGGGTGGGCTCGAGAGTAATGGAAAATTGAGCCACAGCTTATTTAGTTTACCCTGACTTTGTAATTCCCAAAGTTATGGCCAGTAGCGTCGACGTGGCGTAGAACAAAATGCGGGATTGACTTGTAATAAATATGGTGCTTCTTGCTAATGCACCCGCAATGTCCGATTTCTTTCCAAAAATTTCCTCCTCCATATAGGATCGGTAGCTTCAAACTATTCTTGAGTAACTGAAAGGTGTCTGCTTTAAAGTTTAGTTGCTCATTTGGATCATTTCCTGTAGTCTTCTTAATATACTTTCGAGTTAGTTCTTTCATAATTCCATACGGGAGATTGAAGGGCTTCATAAGTGCCTCTAAATCTTTGCTCTTGATTTTGGCCTTCTTCATGACTTTTACGACTTCATTTTCAAAATTCTCGGTAAGTCGAGACACCAGTAGTGCTCGCTCTTTCCGACTCGACTCTACAGTATATGGCATAGGGTGATCATCATACTCCTCCATACTTGGTTCCATTATTGGTTAATGAACAATTCGGGGAGAAAGAGGGTGTACCTCAGTCTTGTCAATAGCCATCGTGGATTACACTACTGGTGTCCCCAAGTTCTTAGTCCTCTATTTGGGCCATGAGCTCTGCTATGATTTTATCCTTCTTGTCATTTGTTTGTTTACTATCCTTGAGCTCCTCTTCCACTTTTGCCTTTGCCTCACAGATAGTTTTGACTTGATCAGCATCTTCGTTGCATTGCTCCATGTACTTGTGTACTGCCTCATTCCATTTGAGCTCCCAAGATTTAGCTTCCCCTTTATATTTGGTCTCTATCTCTACCTGTTTTCTTTGTGCTTGGGTCAATTGTTCTTCCAATACTGACAACTTGGCCTATAACTCTTGTATACTAGTGTCATCAGTGCTTTCCAATGGTTGATTTAATAGAATGGAATTCATTAGTCCTTTATTTCTCATATGCAGGTTATCCGCCTCTTTGATGTATACTTTTATTTGACTTTCTAGGAGTTTGCTGCAGTTGAGCATCCTCATTTTTTCAGCTTCATATGTTATATGTTGCTGGTGCAATTTCTTCACTTCATCTTGGAGTATCGACACTGTTGTGTTTAATTCCTATATGTTGCCTTTTAGCAATGCACTCTCTTCCTATGTATGGCAACACTCTTCTGTTTTTCTTGCCAACTTTGTTGTCTTTTGAGCAAGTTCTTTATGCATGGATATGTTGTTGGCAAAACGTTATTCACTTAGTTTTTGAAATTAATTTATCGCCTTGAATAGTTCTATTTTTTCCTTCTCCTCATCCATCAAGATGCTTTGAGTTGTCATGGCAGTGTCTATCATGGTTTTGACAGTAGGTTTTAGTTGATTTACATCGACATTTAGCCAAGTTCTCGAGATAACTGGCTCTTCTCCTGATTGTACATCTTTACCTTGTGCCACATGTAATGCGTCTTGGTGTGTTTGCCTTATGTGGAGTTGAATATGTGGTTCACCTTCCTCAATGGGTTGGTGGAACCTTTCATTGCTAGTTCTTCAGAAGGCTTCTTATGAGAGTCAAGCACCACATCCAATGGTGAGGGTTCAGCCACAACCCGTATAGGTAATACAAGTTCTTCTTTATCTTGCATTTCGGTTGTGTTTGGTTCCATCTTTGGATCTATAATTGTTCTGTGTTTGGGTGGTGAAGCTTCCTTGAGGGATATTTTTGTTTGCTCATTTAAGTGTAATATATGTTCTTCCACTATTGATTTTTCATGCAAAGGTTGAGGTTGCTCTCTTGTGTCTGTCTCCTTCTTTTTTAGCCAATTGTTGGACTTGGTTGAGTTCCTCCCATTCTTCTCCCATGTGTTCATCAATGTATATTTGTATTAAGTGTGTCATGATCATGTGATGACTCACTTTTCGAGCTAGAATCATCAAGTCCCAATTCTTTATATCGATCTTGGTGAGATACATTTCTTTCTAACTATGTTGATCTTTGTGTTTCCGCTTGATGATATTGGTGGCCATGTACCTCTCATGTAAACATGTGTGGCTTCTAGTGCAATTGATAGATCTCTTCTGGTAATAGCTGGTGTTGCAGCTATTGGCACCTTAGGATGCTCATGTGTTCTTTTAGATTGTGGTACCAACTTCCTCCACTAGGGTTACACCCTTCCTCTTCTTTGGCACTGTAGCTGCTTTTACATACTTTGCCATTTCAGCCGTCGAGATTGTAGGCCGTAAATACTCCTTCATGTTCAATGCTTGATAGATGAGCAGTGTCAGGGCTGAGCTTCCATTTAAGAAGTTTTTGTGGCCCCACTGCTTTCTGGCTTCAAAGATTTGCTCTTGAATGTAGGGTGTCATATTAACCTGATTCCCAATTTGCTTGACAGCATGAGATTACAATTGTACTATGACTTTTTGAGGAGCCATATATCTATGCATATTTGGAAAACAAAAGTTTTGATGCACCAATCTGACTTCCTCTTCAATGTCTATTCTATTGATTTCAAAGAAAGTTCTCTTCTTTGCTTCATGGCATTCATCCTTGAGATCTGTAAGGCCATCCACTATCTAGTCGAATGCTGCTTTGATGAGCTCATGTGTGAATCGGATGGTTTGATATTTGCCGTTGCCATCTAATACTATGGCTTCAAGGACCGATGGCTTATCAAGAGCAGGATGTAACGTATTCATGACTTGTGTGCACCACTAAAAGTCCGATTTGTAAATTGGGAGCTTCAAGTAGGCCTCAATTCTAGCTTTATTCCACACATTCACTACGCCTGGCATCTCATGCAAGATTCTAAAATCTTAGGTCATCACTAAGAATTGATGTTCTTGATCCATGATCCTTATAGTTACAAGAAACAAGTGCTCACTTGAGGGGTTATCATCTCTGAACCAATGTCCTCTTGTTTTGATAGCAGACTCCAAGGGAAACTCCAGAACTTCAGTTTCTTGTGTAGCTTCAGAATCAGTTGATGCATTCTTGGTAGCTTCAGAACTTGAGGAAGCCATTTGTATTGGAAGTATTCAATGATTAGTATCAAATATGAAGTAAGTTGTAGTGGTATGTCGATCGTTGGCTCCATGTGTTGCATCCCCACTCATAAGTGTGTAAGGAACATAATACTTGGCCTTGGATTACACATTTTTTCTTATGTTGTAATGAAGATAGAAAACATTAAGGATATAGCCAAAGCAATTATTGCTTATTATTTATGGTACATGGTGATCCTATTCCCTAGGTGGGAAATGTGCTCACTTAGTGGTATGATGATACTTTGGTGCCTCATGCATGGCCTTGTAATGTGGCCCTAGCATGCTTACTCGAGGTGCATTGGACTCATTATGAGTGCAAGCAGAATATGTTTCTTGGATCGCTTTTGATGGCATATCGGACTTAGGAATCCACATGTATCAAAATTTGGGGCTTTGTAGCTCCCTTTTAAAATTTTTGACGTTTACTAAAGACATTTGGGTTTGCGGTACTTCCACTCGCCACTCATATTGACTTGCAGTCAAAGCTCCTTCTTATTTCCATCATGGCATTTGTTTCATGGGAGTTGTGTGTCTTTTGAAGAGTCATTTGTGCTGCCATTGATTCCATTGTACTTTGGTTGTTTGCTCCTTGGTAAGCTTGATAGTTGTTTTGGGTATCCATATTTGATTTCTTGATGGTTGAGTTGCCTTCAATATTTTCGGTATCCAAATTTGCACTATGGTTGTGGACCTATCTTCAACTGAAGATTCAAGTCGGGATTCATGAGTAAGAAGAGAAGGGGTTTTAGGATTTGATGTAGATGTGGACATGGGAATATCATGGTTCAAGGCTGGTGAGGGGTCACATGCAGACACACATTCAGCACTGTTATGTTTCACACCAGTCATCTTTAGAGTTTTTTCATCTAATAGACTGAAGACCTCTCTGTGTCCAATATTCACGGATATACAACCTAAGGCTAGCTGGATACTTACTTCAAATTCGTATATCCAATCTTGACCCAGCACTAACTCCTCCACTAAATTGTTATCTTGGCAAACTAAAAACTTTTGAGGCATTGAATTGTTGCCCAAGTGTAGAGATAGGCTAACCTCCCCTACACATTTGATGGTGTTTCCTCCTGTGCCCAACATGTAGGCCTTAGTCGAATTAAGTGACACACTTAATTGTTTGGCTAAAGATAAGCGTATGCAACTTAATGTTGCTTTGGTATCAACTAATGCATCTACCAAGCGGTATTCCTCCGTTCCTACTCCCAAATTGAGGTAGGGTTGTTTGACTTGTTGCCTTATGGTCGTAGGTGTTGTTGTCCTATAATTGGCCATGGGAATAGGCTCCTCTCCTTGTAGGTATCTGTCATCCCTTTCTCTCATCCATTCTTTTTGCTTTCTTATGCATTCTGTTAGAGTGGCATGAACGCATTGGCATTTTATAGTTTTATTAAGGCTTGATTGAAGGGTTGACTAAGGGGTGCAATGAAAAGGTACAAGTCCCATACGAATGGGCATGAACATGTGTATAAATATATGACTTTGCTAATGAAATACAGCGTGCATTCTGGATGGCTCTATCATGGATTCATCTCGGTATTTCTCCCTTCCCTCATCTTCTTCATCTTTCCTGTATTGTCTGTTTGCATATTACTCTTTATCTTCATCACTTCGTGCTTAAAGTTTGGGTGCCTGTTATGTATCATTTAATCATTACACAAGAGAAGACCATCCTCTCTGTGTAACACTGGCATGCCCATTGCGATGACGGCCCACTTCCCTTGATTACCCATGTTCTCCTCAGTCATGTATTCCTTGCGAATTTTGCACCGGTTTGCATTTTGTTGATTACGCATCGTATGATCATCGAACACCTCAGTATTTTGTCCTCTGCTCCTGCATCCGACGTTTCTGGACATCGGGTGCTTGTCGAGCATGATGATAGTTGGATGCGTCCGGTGTGAATGATTGGAACGTTCCAGTGTTTTGCTTGCTTGAATGACCACATCAGGTGCTAACTCCGGATTCCGATGATCATGGAGCAGTCCGGTGATCACAACGCTATTTTGCTTATCTTGGAGCATTCCCGTGATCAGGCTTACCGGTTTCGTAGGACTTCATGCGTACACCTATAATTGGCATATGCTCCATGTGCTGACAGTCTCCAGCCTATGTCATTATTGATTGCCGTGCATCCACTTTCGATTTGAGTAGGCTGAATTCTTGGGTGATTTCCCCTTCGTTCAGTGTTCATAGTAATATCATCCGGTCACCCCCGTAATATGGTTCACTCGCTACCGTAACTAGCCTTCCCACCTCTGGTGCTTCCCCACCCACAATGTGCTCCGGTGATACTTACGGTGACTCTACTGCTCCCCCGATGAATGCATGCCCATCCGGTGATTTTGGTTGTACCTTGACCTCCTGCTCTTCGTTTTGGTGCCCTCGTGCACCTCACTCCGGCTCTCTCGGCTCATTGGTTGATTGGAGTGGGTTTTTCTCCGGTGCATTGATCATTTAAGTACTCTGTTTTTTGTATGCAATCCTTGTTCATAAGGGTAGAAGCATTTAGAAAAACCTAGGACATTGGTAAGCACGGTGTGGGATTCAAGTCCACCATGCGTGCCAGTGTTTGAGTGGCATGAACGCATTGGCATTTTATAGTTTTATTAAGGCCTAATTGAAGGGTTGACTAAGGGGTGCAATGAAAAGGTACAAGTCCCATATGAATGGGCATGAACATGTACACATATGACTTTGCTAATGAAATACAATGTGCATTCTGGATGGCTCTATCATGGATTCATGTCGGTATTTCCCCCTTCCCTCATCTTCTTCATCTTTCCTGTATTGTCTATTTGCATATTACTCTTTATCTTCGTCACTTCACGCTTAAAGTTTGGGTGTCTGTTATGTATCATTTAATCATTACACAAGAGAAGACCATCCTCTCTGTGTAACAGTTCCAATGCTTCGAGCCTTGCTTCTTCTCTTATTCTCTCTTCTTCTTCCTTTCAATGTCTCACTTTAAGTAATCTACTCATCATCTCGTCCGTTAAGGGTTCGGAGTATTTCTTCACACGACAACCACTTATGTAGTTTGGGAAGACTTCTCCATCCAAAGTGGCTAGGTTCACAGCTCCACTTGTAGAGATATGGTTAATTATCAGCGGTCCATGTCCTCTCTTTTGCAATTTCTTACGAGTTGTTTCAAGGTGTACACCAAGACTAAGTCTCCCTCTTTAAGTCCCTTGTCTTTGATGTGGGCGTCATAGTAGGCCTTTTTTCGCCTTTTGGCCGCATAAATACTTGCTACTGCTTGTAGTCTAGTTTCATGCAATTGTTCAATGTGATCCAATTGTTGGGAGAATTCATGCCCAGTCCACTCATATCTTTCAGCTACTCGAAGGGTAGGAATTAGGAAATCAATTGGTAAGATTGCATTTTGTCCATACACAAGATTGAAAGGTGTTGTGCCTATAGCAGTCTTATACAGAACTCGGAAGGCTCAAATGGCATGATGTAAATGAATTTGTTGGACTGAAATTTCCACGCAATCTTCCACTCCATGGATTTGAGTTGGAACTATTGCTTGGTGATGCATCCGGTGTGGGAGCAATTCGTGACAACTAGTGGATCAATTCAATCGTCTCGCTAATGGTGCACGCAGGGTGACTATGGCAGAACAAGTATTTTTTACTAAGGACTGTAGGGCAAAGCATTTCTATATCTATTAACTACGTCTATATAGGATGGAAGGATCAACTCTTCGCTAGTTACTTTATCTTTTATAATTTCTATTACGTTTGAATCTATTTCAGAATTATCAGTATTTCTAGCTACGGATGGAGGGAATAGATTTCACTATTTTCAAAACTAGGTAGAACAATGGAAATTAAAGGTAAAACTCTAGACAATCTACGATCAAACTCTATTGAATGCAAAGTTTCCTCTACAATTTTATCCTTAACTATTTCTTTGATTTCTGTATTTTATGTATCATTAACTTCTGATGGACTAGGAAAAAGTAATTCAAACAAAGATGGAGGTAAAGAAGTACTACTAGATGAAGCTTCATCAGACATATAAGATAAAATGCAAATAGATTAATTATATAAACTGTTTATATGATTGATATCCTATACAAACTAAACAATAGAATTCCAACTAAGTAAAATTTCTTTTCTACTCTTCAGTTCTTCAAACCATCTTCAACAGAGGTTGCATATCATCTGAAAATTAACATGAGAACCATACGTATGCTTTCATAAAATATTAAACACTCATTAAAACTTAACATATTAAAAACTCAGGTTAATATAAGTTAATTAACTCTTCTAATACATATATATCATAAGTGCATACATTTATTTTAATATACACATTGTAATAAACATATTTCATTCATACATACAAGAACACTAATCACTCATGCATTATATACTTGCACATGCCTCAAACTTTCATTCATGCATAACTTAAACATACATCTTATATTTCATATACATACATAGGCTTCATACACTTAACATGCATATACATACATACTTCTCATGCTAACATACATCTATATGCACATTCCTCTTATGCATTCCTACACACTTACTAACATATATACATGTGCTCACACATATACATACACTTATGCATACATGCATACCTAGACAAATTAACATACTTGCACACATACACTCACATATACATGCAAACATACACTTGCATACATTTCACTTGCATACACGTCTCATGCATTCATGCATCATCATGCATTTAAACTAACATACATACAAAACTTACATACGTGAACTTACATGCACTAACACACATGCATGAACATACATGCACTAACACACATATATGAACATGCATGCACTAACATACATACATGCACTAACATACATACATGCATACATGCATCACAAACATGCATACATGAACATGCATACATAACTTACATGCACTAACACACATATATGAACATACATGCACTAACATACATACATGCATACATGCATACATGCATACATGCATCACAAACATGCATACATAACATGCATACATGAACATGCATACATAACATGCATACATGAACATGCATACATAATTTACATGCATTAACACACATATATGCATACATGCACACACATAAATGAACATGCATACATAACTTACATGCCCTAACATACATATATGCATACATGCACACACATAAATGAACATGCATACATAACATACATAACATACATACATGAACATGCATTCACTAACACACATACATATATGCAAGACATCTAACATACATGCACTAACATGCATTAACATATTCATGCACTAACATCTAATATGCATGCACTAACTATGCATACATTTACTAACATCTAACATTCAATAACATATACATGTTCTAACATACCTAACATGCACTAACTAACATCTAACATGCATTCATAAACATGCATACATGAACATGCATACATACTAAATCATGTATGTAAACATATATACTTACCTATCATGTATGCAAAACATCTAACATGCATGTACTAATTAACATCTACCATGCAATAACATATACATGCACTAATATGCCTAACATTCACTAACATGCTTTACATTTACTAACATGCCTAACATTTACTAACATATGATGAAATCTTTGAGAAAGATAAAGGATAATGATGAAATCTTTGAGAAAGATAAAGGATAATGGCTAAATGGATCCTCCTTTTGATAACCTAGAAATCATAAAAGAGGTTTAGGAAATCAAACATACATATGTAATCAATTTAGTTATATAAACACTCACACATACCCTTCATTTCATAAATATACATAATAATAATTACTTTATTCATTCATATCATTCATCTCAAACAAATATACTTAATGCATATGCTTTAAATGAAAAAACATTAACACTAAGTACATGAAAATTAAATAAAATTGTAATGATCCTAAAATAGTTTACTAATTAAAACATACACACATAAGTACATATATACACACATACATAAATACATATACATTCACACACATATATATATTCACATACATTAATACATATACTTTTCATAAATAAATCTTTATTTCATATAACTCTAATATAAATTTAATAAATATTATTTATATTAATATATAAAAATAATCATATAAATTATATATTAAGTAAAACATAGAGTATTTATAAACATAATATAAATAAAAGAAAAGAAAGAAATATAACCACTAACATAAATAAAAAAGGAAAGAAAACAAAAACTAAATAAAACCCCTCCCTCTCTCTCTCTCTCTCTCTCTCTCTCTCTCTCTCTCTCTCTCTCTCTCTCTCTCTCTCTCTCTCTCTCTCTCTCTCTCTCTCTCTCTCTCTCTCTCTCTCTCCCCTGTGCTGGTGGGGTCCGTCGGCTAGCTGTAGGGAGGGGAAAGGGAGAGATTTAATTAAAAAAGAAAAAAATAAAATAAATAGAAAATTTAAAAAATACTCTCTCTCTCTCTCTCTCTCTCTCTCTCTCTCTCTCTCTCTCTCTCTCTCTCTCTCTCTACTGCCCGCGCAATGCGCTGTGCCACCGGCAGAGAGGAGAGGGAAAGAGAGGAAGAAAGAGACGGAAAGAAGGAGGGAATAAAGAAACGAAAGGAAAAAAGGAGGAAAACGGAGAGAAAAAGAAGGAAAAAGAAAAAAATTGAAGAAAAGAAAGAAAGAAATAAAAAAGAGCCAATTTCCTCTCTCCATTTCTCTAGGCAGACTGAACCAAAAAGCAAAAAAAAAAAAATCACATTAAATGAAATGCAAAAGTAAGAGAGATAGTCTTCTCTCTCCTCCTACCAAGGACATCATGGAAATGAGTGCACAAATAACCATAGCCTAGAGCATAGAGTAAATAGAGTACCTGAAAATTAACATGAGCTTGTGAATACGACTCCCCTCCTTATATAGATGAGAGTAGCCCACCATAGCCCACATTTCTCCTAAGATAACTGAACCATGTAGCCTACAATTAACTCCTCATCAACTCAACTCTTTCCAACCAAAAATTAGGCGTGGAAAATTCATACACAAACTTTACTAAAAATAAATATTCTCTTGACCTTAAACTTTTACCATCCATACCCTTCAATTCTTTTTAATTATTTATTCACTTTAGAATTAATTAAATTAAACCTATCAATTAATAAATTTAAATATATTTCCAAAACCTTAGTATTATTTAAATAATATCAATTAATAATTAATATTTTTAATTACTCATTTATAATTAAAATATTTGCTAAGGTTTTATTTAATACATTTACCCTATTTATTAACTCATTTAGAGACTGAACCTACTTAATTAATCTCTTAACCATAGGTTTACCCTTAAACTAACCTTAAACCATGTTTTTAACCCTCAACTAACCCATAAACTAATCTTCTACCCTTCCAAAACCCTCTAGATTTATTAATTAAACCCTTAATTAACCTTGAAATTAAGCTTATACCCTATAAAACATGTTCAAACCCTACATTTGACCGTTGAATACTCTTGAATTTACTTTCAAAACCTAAATAAATCCTTGACTAACCCTTAATTTTCAATCTATACCCACAACTACATTTGAAAACACCTTTTTAAATACTTCCCATCTTTGTACTGATCATCAAACTTCTTTTCCTACAAAATTTAAAATCAAACATAAGTTAAAATTTTCATAAATTATTCAAACTTAATTTAATCAATTAATCTTTTAATTTTTAATAATATTTTAAGAGAAATAAATTCTTTCCGACATCCACCCCCACTAAACCTGCACATCGTCCCGATGGGCCAACGTGCAGATTCAAGTGGAACATATCAAATTCGTTTACAAATAAATTTTAAATTTTCAAATTTTTATTTTATCATGCATTCATACTTTGTGCAATTAAAAAGATTAGTAAAAATCTTCTAAAAAAAGCAAAGTAAATATAATTCATATAAATATCATGCTATATCTCTAAATCCACATTTAAACAAGCATTTATAGGAATAAATCATAAGTGTCATGGTTCTTCTGTTCATATGATTTGCTTAGAATAAGTAACTTATCCTGCATAATAACATATACCAAAACTTTTTCATCTGTTAATAGAATTATATGACTCCTACTTTTATTTCCTATGGTCTGACTCTCCATTCATTTCTTTTTTTCATTTCATTTTTTTCTTGCTTTATTACTTCATCCCGACTCAGCTCTTTATTTATTTTTTTTAACAAATCGGGCTATATTGAAATTGGGTGCGACTCCTATACTTGTTCACCCAGCCAAGTTTATTCCACTTGTCTGCCAACCCGGCACAGCACATGACAAAACTATGTTAGCCCTACATGAAATCGATGTCAGCTCATGGCTCTGGCCACCCGACCAGAGTGACTCCACCCGCCTATCGATCCATGCAGGCGCATGACAACATAGGTTAGGCCTATGATGAAACTAGCGTCAGCTCGTGGCCTTGATCACCCGATCAAGGATGTTCCACCCGCCTACTAGCCCAACATAGTACACCAACTACAAACATATACATATAGGCTAAATTGGGTATGGAGTTTTTCTTTTTTTATTCATTTAGAGGTCAGATCTCATAAGGAATAAATAGTAAGATACAAAATCCCACTTACTAATGGATAAATTTTCCAGCATATACATGTATTTATAATAAGGCTACCATTTCTTCCACAAGCTTCCAATTCCAAAATTTCTATTTAACTATCTCATTTCATTCATATAAATACAAGTTTTTCATGCATCAATCATAAATATATCAGATATTTAACATCTTAAATTCTACTTGATTTTTTTTTTTTTAATTGAACATAACCTTTTAACTCATTCAGTAATGCAGTGCATATACACAAAAAATCAAACAAATCTTTAATTAAAACTTTTTCACCTGATTTAAAGCAGATATTTTAATCTTCATCAACATCTTCATCAACATCTTCGTCAGCATCATCATCAGTATCAATCTCATCAATCTCATAATCTTCATTATTTTGCTTCTTGAACAGTTTAACCCTTTTCCCTGCAATCAAATTTCTCAACAAAGAACCATCAAATTCCCTAAGTTTAAATGTACCATTATCAAAAACAATTACTACTACATACGGACCAAACCATCTTTTAATTAACTTCTTCCTAGCACATACTGTGTATCAAAAGTATTATCGTAAACTAATACCCAATCATCTACTTCTATAGTACGAGGCCTAAGTCTATGTTTTTTATCAAAATAGATTTTATTTTTAAGTCGTGATTCTCTAACTTTTTGTGCAGCGTCTTCAATCATTTTATTTCCTATATCTAACTACATAATCCTAACAGAAATCATATCTTCACGAGTCATCTCATTATTCCACAAAAGCGTCGTCCGTGAAACAATCTGGGTCTGGATAGGAAAAATCGGCTTCTGATAGTACATTAGTTCTGCAGGCATAAATCCTGTAGACCTAGTATACATCATCCTGTCTACCCATAGTGCGAAAGGAAGGAACCTAGGCCACTGCACTGTATCACCATTGTAGGCCTTAGAAATTGCCTTCACAATAGAGGGATGATCCCGTTCAATCTTACCATTAGACTCTAGATTATAAGCAGTTGTGAGAGATAGATGAATTCCATGTTGGTCAAAGAATTCTCTAGCCTCTCGAGCATCTAACTCTCCCCTATCTACTACTATCTTTTCAACATAGCCAAATCTAGAAATAACTTCTTCTAACAAAAATTTACATATGTTATAAGTAGTTTTAGTATGCAGAGCTCTACCCTCTACATGATTAGTCAAATCTTCCCTAGCTAAAACTTTATACCTCATCCTATCTAAACCTTTAGGCATGGTCACTAAATCAACTACCCACTTGTAATAAATACAAGGAGGATAAGTCGAGTGTAGAGGTTCCCTATGTCTAACTGACGAATGTACCTGACAAGTAGTACAAGAACTTACAAAGTCACCAATAAGATTCTCTAATTTTATCATACGTCGCATAGAAGCCTTTATGTACTGCCCAAAGAGTTTCATGCATATCTATCATAACTCTGTTTTGAAGATTTTTATTTCCTAAAACTCATTGCGGATATCTAATTTTCCCTTTTGCATGACGCCAAATAAAACCATCCTTTAGAAAGAAATTAAATGCACGTTTCCTAATATCTCTAAATCTATTAGCTGACCAAACAGGTAATTGCTTCAAAGTGCTAAGATAATATCCTATATCATACCAAATTCCCTCATATTCATTTTCATTAAATTTTTCATACATATAAACATCAGAAATATAATTAATCACATTTAATTCAGTTTCAGTCATGTCATCATTTTCAAACTTAGCCCTAGAAAGCATATCTGCTATAGAGTTAGTTTTCCCAGAAATATGATTTAAAACAGGATTAATAAACTTAATATAAGATATCCACCTTAACATTGCTATGTCTGGAGAAGAACAATTAGTAATCATTCCTATTAATGGTAAACAATCTGTTTCTATTACTACATTAGCTCCTATAAAATATTCCTTGTCAGTCTTGAATGTCAGTCTTTGTGGATAATTTTTTTGAGTTTCATGTAAAATTTTAGCCCCAAATCTAATAGCGTATCTATTTCCCTCACTATCATCTTGACCTATTACCCATCCTATACCTATGGGACTAGTATCTACAATTAAAATAATTGGTTTATTATTTGAATAATTTACACGTTTTAAAACAGGTGCATTCGAAAGTAAACTTTTTAATTTCTTTGTTGCTTTAATATGAGTTTCAATCCATTTAAATTTCCTATTTTTCCCAAGTAAATCATACAACGGATTAGCTACATGGGCATAATGCGGAATCCAAATAGCATAAAATACACATGCTCCTAAGAAACGTCTAACCTCACTAATGTTCCTACAAGTTTCAGATAATTTATTTATAGCGTCTAGTTTTGGAGGATAAGGCCTACAACCATAGTAACCACATAAATATCCTACAATTAAAACTTCATTAACTCCAAATACTAATTTTTCTATAGAAAATGTTAATCCTACTTCTTCAAATCTTTTAAATATTTTCTCACAATCTAAAATATGATTAGATACAAACTTCCTACATCCTAACGAATCTAATGTTTCATCTTTTTCTTTTTCTTCATAACCTTTAATTGGAATATCATCTATAAACGGCATGGTCACATTAGGAATAAAATCATGAAGAACCATATTCGTTGTGTTCATCATATGTGCTACCGACTTGGTAGCTCCTTGAGGAAGAGTACACATACGAACTAATCCTAAAGGAGTCTTCATCGTAGTAATATCTCTACTCTCCATAGCAAGCTGGAACTGATCATAACTGGAATATAACTCACCCATAGAATAGATAGAATGCCCAGCAAAAGCTTCGACAAATTCTCCTACAATTGGGCCGGTTCCTACATTCCTAATTGTAACTTTATTTACGAGTTGTAAGTCTTGGATAAATCTAAGCTTACCATTCTTTTTAGGAACAATAAACCATCTATTAGAATAAGGTGCAGAGGAAGGTTCTAAAATTTTCATATGCATCTTCTCCTTAAGCAGTTTCATTAGCTTAGATAAATGAGCCTTTGGAACTGGTATAGGGCGAAGATTCCAAGGTATATGGGCTACGGTAAATATAATCATAGGAGATACTATTCTAGGGTCAACACATCCTATTTCATGAGGATAAGGAGAGAAAACTTTTCCATGTTTTCTTATCATTTCACGAAACATTTCACATTCAGTAGGCAGTAAAAAAGAATCTTCTTTTCCTATTTTTATTAATTTAATGGTTTCATCAGTAAAATTATGTCCTATTTTTGAAATATCACGTAAGATGGGATCATGAACTACTTGTTTTATTTTCTGGTCACTCCCTTCAAGTAAAGCCTGGGCTACAGGTTTAACCTTTTTATCAACTGTTTTATACTTTGTATTAATTTTAGCTTCATTATGAGAATCAGAAACAAATTTTAAAATTAATTCATATTCATATAATGAGTTCAAAAGTATAACTTGCATTAATTTTTCATCATGTAAATTTTCATTAATTTCATAAAGTAAAGAAGAAGAAAAAGATGTTTCAATTACATTTTCAATATAACACTGAGTCACAACAAAGGAAAACAAAGACATGTTCTCTATTCCTTTTTACCTAAAGACCATGATATCAAGCAATAAAGTGGTCATTTCACAATATCTAGAAAGAATCACTTGTTCTTGCTTGTAAATATTGTGTAGAAGCTTGATCCTATAACCCAAGTAGTCAAGATAGATATGTTAAAATGCTTGGTGCCATGAAAACTAGTTGTTCAGCATGATCAAGAATCCCACATCATGATCTTTGACATAAGAGATTAGAGTTGAAGGTACAAGTAAGAATTCGCAAAACTCCTTCCTTACATCTAGAACCTCAACAAGCACAGACTATAGCTGATTAAAAGCTACTCGAAAATCGTAGTACATGTGTTGCAAAAGTCCAACATTTTAACAAGGCAATTAAGATCATCCCTTTGTATAGTTAAGTCCTCACTGAATGTTGGGCCATATTCATAGCATATGAAATAAATATCACAAAAGCATTCCCTAGAGAAGATTATAATCAACAAAATTATATTAAGAAACATTCACACATTCATCAGAGAAATGCTCAAGATAAGTCTAGCTTTGCACAAAGTGGAAGCAGAACTCGGCATTATATTTCTATTAAAATGATGTTTACATTTCATGTATGTTTTACAAGAATAATAAGACTCTACAATAGAAGCTGATTATAGGTTTCCTTCGGCTCAAGCATAATGGGATCCTCTGGAACATTAGAACACATCTCCTGCCTCTCTTGCTCCAAGATTGGCTCTTCAAGGTCAGCCATGTCTCCCGGTTCATCTGCAAGTGGGGGAAGAGGCTCCCTTGAAGCCGGTTGGAATCTCTCCGTGTCTGCAATGTGCTTTCTTCCAACCTCTTGGTCTTCATCTGGGCATTCATTCAATCCATTGATTCTCATTCTAATGAAGCTCACTTGAGCATCATCCTTCTCCACAGCTATGCAGTGCTTGAACATCTTTAAAGAGCAAGCCAGAGTCGTTCCTGAAATAGACGAAAACCACTTAGAGGCCAATCAACATCATAGCTAATGAGAAACGTTACAATTGAAATTACCTATGCCCAAAAAAAGGTCTAGGACCCAGTCATCATCATTCGAGAATAGTTGAATCAATCTCATTATGAGCTTTTGTGGCTTCTGATAGGGGTTAACCAATGTCCTGTCCCCAGCTACATGACGAAGTTTCTTGGTAATTGCAGGGAACATGAGCACATTGGAGATCCCATTCTCATTGCAATGCTCCCTGACTCTCCTTTTGCTTACTTCATCATAATAGCCAACTGTAATGCATTCAGTGGAGCTATTAAACCTATGCAAAGGAGTATGATTGACATTTGTCTTCACCCTGCCAACGAGAACTATAAGTGAGAGAGAGCATCATTACAGCCACGGAGATAGAAAGAAGATTACTTACCATGTGAGGCACTCCACAGCATGACATCTTGACTTCAGAGCAGTTGAAACAGAGAAAGACTCGTCTCTGCTATGGAAAATTACTATCCTCCAAAGAGGAGACATAGTCAACTCTGCAAAATCAATGACCATCTTCCGAATCTGAGGGTGTTTGAAGGGCTCATCGTCATTAACTGATCCCAACACTCTAAATCCATAGGGTATGTCTGCTATAAGAAGGGAGAAATGCTTTCTAGGCACAACAGTTCAAATATTATTTACATCACTACAGAATACATTGTAATATACACGCCTAAGGGGGTCTAGGGGATTGGAGAAACATTTCAGACCAGGGTCATCATCAAAATCAATCTCCTTGGCTTTCAATCTGGATTTCTCATGCCTTGCTCTTTGAATGTGAGCCAACAATGCAGGGGGGCAATCATCTACTACCTGCGCAGACTTACTTTTCTTTAGTTTTTGTAGAAACAAGTGGAAAGACAATTAAATTAGCTCTTTGATATACCAAATGAAACATGAGGAATCGATGCCTGGCATCAATTTCGTGTCTGGGTCGATGCCAGGCATCGACTTTCTACTAAAACTCGATGTCTGGCATCGATATCTCACATAAGTTAATGCGTGGCATTGACTTATGCCACCAGGTCGATGCCAGGCATCGACTTATGCCACCAAGTCGATACCAAGCATCGACATTCAGCAGTAAGTCGATGCCAGGCATCGCATTGCTACTAAAAGTCAATGCCTAGCATCGAATTGGTTAGGTGAATCCAGGCATCGAGTCTAATAGCAAACCAGGCATCCTCTTTGAAAAAAGAACCTACCCAATCACGAAACAAGATAAAATATTCTGATAAAGCTTTGTATGATGAGGTGGTTGGATAGTCTGCTTAGACCTCTATCTAAGAAAACTAACCCAGCCTCTTCATCATCACCTCCTGAATCGTCATGTATACTTTATGACTATAGTCACAAAAATGAAAAGGAGACTAGGTTAGACCAGAAACATGGGAGGAGGGAAAAAGGATATGAGAATAACATACATACTTATTTAGCTTAGTCACCATCTCCTCCAGGCTTAACTCCTTGGAGATTACCCTTGACAAAGTTGATATAATCAATGTATCATATTTGATTCCTTGAAGGGATCTCCATGGTGTCAACTTCATGTCCTCAGGAGCAGGGAAAATGTTAGGGGCAAAAATTAGCCCAATGGCGAATTTAAATGAAAATAAAAAAAAAATATTTATATTTAGATACTTTTTGAAACACAAAAATAGCCCAAAAGTTTTCAAAACCCTAGTTGTAATGGTCTGTACATTCGCCATAAACTAGATTTTTGTGGAGAAACTCTGTCGTCTGTTTCGCCATGACATAGATTCGGGTGTGGAGTCTCTGTCATCTGTTTCGCCTCTTATATATTTGGACTGCCCATTGTCCTCATGCAAATCACCTTTGCCTAATCAACATGTGTCTTGGAAGAGTTTCTTTCTAAAGCTTTAGGAATCAACACGGCAACGAATGCCCACGAGTTCTATGAACCATGAAAGAGAGAGAGAGAGAGATTGTCTTTGCGATGTGATATGAAGGATGAACTGATGTTGATGCATTCATTTATATGATTTGCAGAAGTCGGATTTCATAAATCCTTGTCGGAGGTCAATGACAAGCTAGAGTTTGCAGAAGCGGACTACTTCATTAGGACAATCTTTTAGATTATTTTGTGGAATGCATTGGGGTTTTTCATGTGCCTGCTCCAAACTATGTCATCAGTAGCACTCGAGACTACCTGGTAAGCAAGGGCCTTTCTAATCTATCTATCCATGCATGTTATCTACGTGTTTGCGTTTACACGCTTTTTTTCATGGTTTTGTAGCGAATATTGAATGCTTGTGAAGCTTTACACTTCCATGCATAACATGCGTATGGGTGAACTTTCATGCATGTTGCATCTTGAAAGGGAGTCTATCCACAAGTACTTATTGGTTGACCGTATTGAGCCCAATTCATTGTTTACAAGAACTGGATTTCAATTAATTTTCATCGTATAATTTATGGATGATTTGGTGATTCTATCATAGGTGAGATGTCACTTGTGCATATCCTTTAACAGATGTGTATCTTGAAGATGGGATGTTCGCTCTTGTTTTTACTCTAAATGAGGTGACCTTAGAGCTAGAACTTTAGTTGACAACTTTCTGGACATGCTTGCAGGTAGAACATATTGATACAAAAGTGAGTGGTGTGCTCAATATTTTTGAGGCATGTGCAAACATCTCTACTATTTGTAAGCTTGTGCTCACATCTTGATTATCCTCTGTACGTTGGGATATATAGTAACGCTTATCAAGATATACAATAATACTCATCACGGGCTTTCCTAGATAAAAGAAATTGAAATGATGTTCAGTTTTATAGGAAGCAAAAGGTACAATATAGTAGCTAGAGGTCCTTATTATGTTGAAAATCTCTATGTATTGTATGTAAGTGCATTCTTATTATTTCTATTCTATAGATGTGGGTTGCCTTATGCAAGGCCCATTTTGAAAGAGCTACGTGGGCTCTTGCTAGGAATAGAGGCCTAGATTTAGTTGTCATGAATTCTGTTATAGTTGTTGAACTAGGCATTTGGGGGGTGCAAAAATTCTAGTATGCCACATCAAAGTGGGATTTCGGCTTATGTACATATGGAAGACCTTGCAGCTGATCATGTGTTAGAATTTGAGCTGGATGAGGCTACAGGCCTGTACATTTGCTTTTAGAAGCTCTTCAGCAAGGTTGATATCTTGGAGCTTCAAGTACTTGTATCCAAATCATCCAATTGATAAGATGTATGCGTTTTTGACGTAACATCATTTTTTGTTTAGCATTTGTTTTTTGGATGTCTAAAGTATTTTTTTGCTTTATTTAAGAAAGGACTTCATCAGAGAAACTCATGGTCTTTGATTGCCATAATTTATACTTTCATTTCAGATGTAATTTTTTATGAGCAAAGCATTGTCTTATGGCAGCAATGTCTATGTTGCGTTTTATTTTTTCGTAGTAACATGTATCTTTTTTTCATTTGGTCACTAGATTTTGTTTCTCGTGATATATAATTGTTAGACATGTTGGATGCATAGCAAAGACATGGCTAAGCACCTTGAAATTCTAATCTTGCCGTGGTGTGGTTATGGCAGTCTCTGATTTGGTTTATTGCAGATTGGAATCATTCAACCCTTGTTGCTCTCAAATGAGAAACTGACGGATTTGGGAATATTTTTTGGACAAGGCATCCTTGAAGGAGAATCCTAAATGGGTCTAATGTGGGATGAAACTCTAGAAAGCATTTATGGATAGCTTCTGAGCAGAGATTAGTAACGGAGGTAACTTTTTGCTCTATTCAAGCACACACTCTTATGTGCTTCTCTCCACTACCCAAATGTGTATAAGTCATTGAAACTTCCTGATTCATGATCTATTTAGATACACCTCAAGGTTTCCTTGTTCCCTACATTATCTAAAGTTTCATTCCTTGCAAACAACGAACAGTACATTGTGAAATATGATTTACCCATTTTCCTGTTGACTAAGGTTTTATTGCAGTAAGCATATGTACTCATGATCTGATCCTTACTTTTTACTTATGTGTCCCATATTTACCTGTATGAATTGAGCTGAAGCAGTGCAAAATGAAATTCTTATCCCCCTCTTCCTACCCCATGAACCCATCCCTTCCTTTTCTTAGTAACCTTGTGCTTCTTTATTGCAGAGACACAATAGAGTTCTATGTGTAAACTAGATCTCTCTCTCTCTCTCTCTCTCTCTCTCTCTCTCTCTCTCTCTCTCTCTCTCTCTCTCTCTCTCTCTCTCTCTCTCTTTCATGATTCTGCATACATACCCACCTCGACAATGCTTTGAACCTTGTATTCATGACAAGTTTGATCCTAGGTAGTATGGCCTTTTAACTCCTTTTACTTTATGAATCCAATAGTTCGGTTTCAGGGGACCTCATTCTACAAGTACAATTCATGCGCATTGTATAATGAAAGAAGTTTGGGCAAACTAAAAAACCTGATAACGTTGAAAGTAACCTTGTGCTTCTTTATTGCAGAGACACAATAGAGTTCTGTGTGTAAACTAGATCTCTCTCTCTCTCTCATGATTCTGCATACATAGCCACATGACAATGCTTTGAACCTTGTAGTCACGACAATTTTGATTCTAGGTAGTATGGCCTTTTAACTCCTTTTACTTTCTGAATCCAATAGTTTGGCTTTTTAGGGGGCCTCATTCTGCAAGTACAATTCATGCACATTGTATAATGAAAGAAGTTTGGCCAAACTAAAAAAACCTGATAACGTTGAAACAAATGGCCAGATGAAGAGAAGAGTTAATTTGTTTTTCATTGACATCTGCTTATTGGATTTTGATTTTGAAGCTTCTTATTGGATCACAGCTGCATAATTTGATTTTGATTCTATGGCCTAGTATGTTCTGGATCTCAAGTAACATGCTCTACAATGATGGAACCTACACACAGTATATGCTCGATAACGCCTAGACAAAGTGAGTGAATTCTCAGTCTGATTTTCATATACAGTTGCACCGAAGACTATAATTTTGATAAATTTAATGGCATGCTACAAATCACATATTATGCACATATAAAGAACTGAGATAACATCATTTGGTACTCTTATATGCCACAATCACATTGAGTAAAAAAAAGATGGTTTTTGAAGAAACGATTTTCTTGTGGAATCTACAAGGTCTTTGGAGGCCATTAACTATTTCTTTACATGAGAATCTCAATGTCAAAAATGTGCCACAAGACCAGATGGTGGAATCTGGGAGCACAATGTTTAACTCTTAAGAGTCACCTTATTTTCGAGAGTCTTGAACTCCTCAAGGTTCTCTGTACATATATGCTTTGAAATTCCACTATTAGTCATTTATTGTTTACACTAGAAAGAGTCAGATGAATTGGAGAATGTGAGTCCTTCATCTGTTTCCATTTCAGACATACGAAATACTCCCTGACTAACTCAACTACAAATCATGGATTTTGTACATTCTTCTAAAAGGGCCTTCAGAGGAGTATTCTGGTTATGTATTGCAATCTCCAAGGATATGTATTTTGGTTAATTGTTATTGCAATCTCTTGTCTGACCATATTCTGATCTTAGGTTTCTAAAATAGTTGAAATTGCTATGCTATGGACTTTAGGAATGGTTTCTGATCTTAGGTTTCTAAAATAGTTGAAATTGCTATGCTGTGGACTTTAGGAATGGTTGTGTTTCCAAATTTTTGTTTAGACATGAAGATGGTTGTATTTTTCAAGTAAGGATATGTATTTTGCTCATTTACAAAAATTGCACACTACTTGCAATCCTAAAACGAGTATATTCTGTGGTAATTTTAATTCTATTTGGTTTTGGACATTATGTGTAAAGATTTATGGCCCTGTAGCATGTGTTATAGTTTTCTAGTTGCACCTCCGTCTATTCTTTACTGATGGGAGATCACATTATCTTTTCTTTTAGATGCAAAATTCTTCATTTTTTATGCATGTCCAATGGTATTTCACAATTGAATGAGTTTATAGCTTATATATTCTCCATGATTGTCAGTCTTTTATCTACATAATTGGAATGTTGATTGCATACATGTTCTTTGAATCCAAAGTATGTTACTGCATCTCATGCAAGTTTGATACACTTATAGATGCATGTAGTTTTTTCTTTTCTAGTTTCAAAAAGATGCACCATTCTGTTATTGAACATATCATTTCAGTTTAGTTTGAGTTGAGAATCCTTCATGGTAATTACAACAATACAAGTCAATTTCCAAGATAGAAGTCTTTAGGAACGTGTTGCATAGTCTATCTACATGTAAACTCAAACAAGTATCAGCTCTATTCATCAATAGACTACTAAACATGAGTTAGAGTGTCTGAATTCATCTGCTTTGAATCTTCGTAGAACAAGTGGATGTGCTAAACCCTATTCTTAGGGTTATAAGCTACAATGTTTTTTTTATTTTGTAATTTTTTAAATTAGAGTCGATATATTTGAAATTTTGTTGAGTCCATTGAGTCTCTAGGTTATGATCAATTGGTAGAATGAGGTTATGATCCAAATGGCCCACATGATCTCACTTAACCACACATGTTAGAATGAGGTTATGGAATGTGCATGAAAGAGTATGTGAATGTGTGTGATTGTGTTTTGTGTATTATGTATTATGCGTGTGCACCATGCATGTATGTGTGTGTAGAGATACATATGTTCAAGTGTATGTATGTGTGTATATGTGCAGTGTGTATGTGTATGTGGGTATGTAAGTGTGTGCATTTATGTGTGCATTGTGCATGTGTTTCTGTCTTATGCTCAGTGAAGGTGAAGACAAGTTTGACCAACAATGGAAGAAGAAGGTAGCAATAGTGAAGAGGATTACAAAGAGAAGATAGAAGAAGAAGTGATTTGGCATAGCGATTGGTATCAAATATTTCTATATCTTTAAGAGGTTATAAAAATCCACCTAAAATTTTGTATTTCAAATATAAGTTATTAATAAAATTCGCCAAATTTTTTGTACTTCAAATGGAAATTACTATTGAGATTTGCCAAAATATTTATATTGATAATATAAGATACTTAGAGAAATTTGCCCATATTTATATACTTTTGAGTGAGGGGGGCGGTCTTATTTTTTACCCTGCTCAGGAGCCTCTTCAATTGAAAGGTCAACTTTCCTTCCCTTTCCCTTCAGATCAACCTGTGGGTCTGGCCTCGACTTCCGTTGCTTCTAGCCCTTGACCTCCTTGTTCTCCCACATTGTGAAAATATTATCCTACAGATCCCAATCTCACATCTTCTGAATGCAAGTTGAAACCATGGATCATATTTTCTCAAAGCATCAGACTTTCTATTTTCATCCAGTGCAATGCCAACCTCAATAAGTCATTGCTTTTGTAGATTGGGATGTATTCTTCCAGCCTCCTTCACGAGACAATCTTTTTATTCATGGTGGAAGAACCAAATTCTCTCTATGGAAGACATTTTTTGCCTGTAGTCATTGTCATTGTTGTGATCCCAAGCAAGAAGCTTGGCTTCCTCAGTTGTAAGACCAACATATATTTTGCACTCTGCATACCTAAAGAAGAATGTGGTGGGGTGCTCCTTCACTAGCTGTCTGCGGGCCTCTGCAGAGTGTGAACCACCAATAACATAATATGTATAATCCTCAAACAGGCCCTCATTGAACTCCTTCACAGAGCTGCACTCATTCGGATCCACCATGACAAGGAAAGGCACAACATTAGCATGAGGATTTATCTTCATTTTCTTCTTAAGATTCTACACATGCAAATTGTGTGGCTCCCTTATCTCAAGGGGCCTCCTCCCTGTGACTGGATCCATTGGTGACCTATGGATGATATTGATTGGCAGGTGGAACAACTGCCCCTTCTTCACAACATTTCTTCGAGCTATGTCCTCCCTCATCTTGTTCTGCTCAGTACCAAGAATACTCGAAGCAAGCTCCCCACCAGGTACAACAATAATATCCTCAGAGCTAGAGCTTGACTCAGAAGACTTCTCATCAGCAATTCTCTTCTTTTTCTTGAATAGCTTCTTCTACATGCATTGCTTACCCTTTTCCTTTACAGGGGTGGTCAACTTCTGTTGTATTGGCATAATGTTGCCTTGGATCCATGGCATCAAGTCTTTAATAAGATTCAATGAGTCCCTGCATATCTCTACAAGCCTCTCTGGAACACAGCACTCAGGGCACAAGAAATCCATCTCGCATATTACATTTCATAACCCCTTCGATGTCTCTACCACGACAAGGAGGTTGTCAAAATCCTCATCTTCATAGTCTAGTTTGAATATAATGCCATACTGAAAAGACTGTGTTGTTGTGATCTTCCCTCTCCCGTACGCCCCTGCGAACACAAGAAGGACTGCATTCTTTTCTTCCACATATTGAAGGCACCACTCCAGGTTTGTCATGTCTCATAGTGGACGATGTGTCCTTAAGACCTCTATGTCCCTTGACCTTTCCTTCCTAGTTGCATCATCCTCAAGTATTTTGGTGCTACTCTGTCCACCAGATGACATTCCAACCGGATTGCTAGCCTTCTCAGAGGATAAGGATGCAATGTTTTTCTTCGATTTTGCTTCGTGACCAATGCCTCTGTCACATTGCTGATCCACAGAGCTCAATGTCACTTTGAACTTCTTGAAGGACCTCTCACCTTTTGACTCAGCATCCCTGAAATGGCCTCAGAAATATTAGCTCATACATTAATGTGTTTTTCAAGCTGCAATGTCTATGCCACACATCGGCTGTAGGGTGCAATATCAATGCCTGGCATCGACTTGAGGGTGCAACTCGATGCCAAGCATCGACTTTGTGTGCAAGTCGATGCCAGGCATCGAATTGCACACAAAGTTGATGCCTCGCATCGACTTGCACCCTCAAGTCGATGCCTGGCATCGACTTACACCCTCAAGTGGATGCCTGGCATCGACTTACATCCTCAAGTCGATGTCTGGCATTGACTTGCACCTAAAAGTCGATGCCTGGCATCGACATGCACCTAAAAGTCGATGCTAGGCATCGACTTGCACCTAAAAGTCGATGCCAGGCATCAACTTTGCACCCTAAAGTCGATGCCTGGCATCGACTTTCATGCCACGTTCGATGCCAGGCATCGACCTGAGGGTACAAGTCAATGCCAGGCATTGACTTAAGGCTGTAAGTTGATGCCAAGCATCGACTTTTAGGTGCAAGTCGATGCCTTGCATCGACTTGCACCCCAAAGTCGATGCTTGGCATCGAATTGCACCCCAAAGTTGATGTGTGGCATCGACTTGCACCTAAAAGTCGATGTCTGGCATCAACTTGCACCCTTTGATCGATGCCTGGCATCGACTTGCACCCTCATTGGATCTAGACTTCATGAGCTTAGAAAAATAAAAACCTAGAAAGCATACTATTTACTCAAACATACAAAAGGAATCTTTTTTTGTGGTATGATTTTGTCTACCTTTGGGTACTCTTGCCAACATTCTTCTTCTCCATGAGAGTTGCCTTGCTGGCTTGCTGAGCTCTATGCTCCTTTGCTGTCTGTGCTCTATTGCTCTCTCTTGTTCACGGATTTTGGAAATGAGAATGATCTCCTCCTCTACTATTTATAGACACTTGGGTTACTTGAACCAGAGACTAACTGGATCTAACTGAATGAATCCAGTTTCTAACTAGATCAGTCAACTGATCTAACCAGGAAATACCACTCACACAAATAGGTTGTTTCACCTCAATTTTAGTGATGTGCGGATAGAACCTTGCACACAAGGTGCTTCTTAATGCAATTATTTAATTATACATGTTCATGAAATTTACACTTCAATGGCAAGAGTATGGTACGTACATGAGGAAGGATAATCTCATGTATAAATTGTTTGTTAGAATCTACTACTTGGGGAAAAATCAAGTCTAAGTTGGGTTGAATATGGGAGATGAATGGCATCTTTATAGTCTTAGCCTTTTCACTTCAGTTCATATTCACATTTATCTTGTAACATGTTGTTGAAAAGGAAATGTGGTTTAATCAATGAATAAACGTTGAAAAGACCTTGGGGGTTCAAACGTCTTCAACAAAATAGGTTGGAAATTTCAACATCAAATATCTAATTTATTTTTGTAAAAACAAAAACGTAGTCACTCATTGTCTTGGCATGTCAAACATTTATCACATATGAGCTTGAAAAGAGAAAATCAAATGAAGTTATCTTATAGCATCCAACGTTCAGGTAAATCTTAGGTTCAAAATTCATTTGTAAATCTTTTGTAACAAGTGGTTTGACACGGATATAGCTTTTACACATAATTCTTTCATATACTTTCCATGTACACCATCTTGTGCTCCAAACCTCTTTGAGATCTAGCCAAGACCACAATAAAACCTAATCCTTGAAATCTTAGCCAAAGGTAAAATTTCTTCTTGTAAAGTCGCCAATGGCACTACTCCCTTTGACAAGAGATCCAACAACTTTAATATCTAATCCAATTGGAACTCAACTTGGATATATTTTGATTCATTCATAATGCTAAAACTCAATGACTCATATCTAGTTTGAAATCAACTGTGTATCTCATCTTTCAAAAGTGAATCAAATCTTTGGTTCCCTTATTAGTTTGAAAACATCAATCATGTATATCTGAGTAATTAAGTACTTTAATTTAAGGCTTTAAGTACTTTAATGTAATTTGATGTTCAATGCACTTTAATGTACTTTAATGAACTTTTGATTTCATATCTACTTGATGTGACATTTGATGTGACATCTTCACTTGATCTCGGACTTCTACTCATTTAAAAAGGTAATTCATCTTCAATCTTCTTTGAACTGAGTGAAGATGAGCTCAATCTTTCCAGTGGATGCTTGGGCATCAGCTTCCTCTGCTCATATTGATACAATTTCAGATTCATTGTTCTCAGTTTACCCTTTCCTCATAAGTGATGATCCCTATGGTTTAGAACATGCTGATGATTCTATGTTTTCTATTGAGTCATTTAAGTTATCCAATTCACAGTGCAATGTTGCTCAACCAAATGCACCTCTTGATCTCCCATCTAAGCCAACCATTGATCTCCCTTCTGACTCAAGTGCATGTGGAGCAAAGGAAAGGCAAAGCACGCTCAATCTACATTTTTAAAGAAGGCCTCGTGAAGTAAGTCAAAAAAGATTTAAATTTCTTACTTCAGATAGACAGATTGCATTGGATATTGTGAAGCATTGTTGTGGTTTGAAATGTTTGTACAATTTAGGAATGAAGAAACTAAAGCACCTAAGAGAGAAATTCCTCCATTTAGATAGTGAAATGCAGGATATATACCTTGTTTCTCACATGCAAATGATTGAGGATAACATGTCAGTAACACGTGTTGCTTTTGAATATTTCTTTAGTCAAGGGATGTGATGTTGTAGGGCTGCATTTAAAACTGCAATGGGTGTGGGAAATTTTAGAATACATAGGGTTCAATAGGGGCTTATGAATGGGGATCTCATTTTGGATACATTCCATGTTGGGACCAAAGGATTTGTTGGACGTCATGCAATGAATTGGATGATGAACTATCTTAGCTTGCATTGTGAGGTTATGCCTACAACTGGAAGGTTGCACTTGTCAAATAACTTTACTCGTCGAGAGATATTTCAAATATATAGAGAAGACATGGAAACTAGAAATGAGAAGTATGTGTTGTATCATCACTTTACTTGATTATGGAAGCAAGAGCTTAACAATGTGTCTATTCCTTGTAAAGTTAGAATGGGTGAATGTTCAGTTTGTGCCACTTTGAAAAACATGGCAAAGGGGGCTACAACACCACAAGAAAAGGATAATTTTAAAAACCTTCTTAACAACCATCGTGAGAGTCAAGCTTTAGAGAGAAAGAAAGCAATTCATCATCAAAGTAAAGCACTCAGAAATCCGGAGCGTTATATGTGTTTGTTGATTGATGGTATGGATAAAAAAAAAACTTGTTTGCCACATTTTTATCGCATCCCTAAGGACATTGGAGATGAAGTCCTTGTGCAAATGCATTTGGTTGGTGCTTTGGTATACAATGGAACTGTAATGTCCAAGGTTTTCTTCACATATCCAAATGTGCATAATGATCCAAACCTTACAGTTACTGTCATTCATCGGGTTTTGCAATCATGGAAGGGTCCTTTGCCACCAACTCTATATTTGCAACTTGATAATACTGCAATAGAGAATAAAAATTCTATAGTCTTTGGATATTTAAGCATGCTTGTTGATAAACAGGTATTTCAGAACGTTAAGGTAAATTTCCTTCTGGTTGGGCACACTCATGATCACATTGATCAAATGTTCAGTACGTTCTCTAAGAAGTTGGCACGTAACAATTCTTTTACTCTTTCGATTTTATTTGAGTTGATTTCAGAAGCATATACTCCAAAACCAGAAGTTCAACACCTCACACAGATTTATAACTTTAAGCACTTTTGTTCAATGGGCCTTGATAAGAGTGCTAAGGTTTTGGCTCCATTGCACAATATTAGTTTCAACCATGTATTCTTGATGAGGAGGGTTGATGAAATAACCCTTTTATTTGCAAAGCAGTATTCATCTTCTCCTGGGTGGGAGCCTAAAGAGGGATGCAAATTCTTATTACAGGTGCCTAATTTGTCTGTGTATGGTGCAGAACAATCACCATATGAAGATAAAAACAATACAGAAAGATGTGGAAATGTGGTTGATCAAAGTAAAAGTTGGATGCATGCACTCATTGAAAAGAAGAGACATATTGAGCGTGCAAAAAAATATGTTGGAGATCAAGATGTATCTTGGTGGGAGGACTTTTTCAATCATCAAGAAGAGATTATACAGTATACGATTGCAGGTCAGTGGCCAATTGATGTTCCATTCACATGGGATTTTTGTACACAAAGATCTGTGAATGTGGCCCAAGCATGTAATGCAGATGCACTTCAAAGTTTTATACATCCACCAGAAAGAAATATTCATGTAGGGCCAAGGATGACAAAACAGGCAGAAGCAAGATGGCAAGGAAATTTATTAGAGATAAATGTTGGAACACTTATTGCAGTACTTGCTGATGGTGATGAGGCTACCAAACCATTTTGGATTGCAAAGGTTTTAGAGATAACTAAAGATATTGATCAGAGACGAATAGAGGCTTTCATGGTGCATTGGTATTACACTAAAAGTATTAATGCATTCACAAGTAAATATAACTTAGAAATGGTGTGATACTAAACGAACAGGCTCAAAAAAGAAAAAGAATATTCGAAGCACATCCACTCTTAAAATGGATGATGTAGATATTCTTGTTTATGGTTTTTCCTTGACAAAAACAGGTCACTTGAGGAAAGAAATCATCAATATGATAAAGCAAAAGCTTCCAGATGTATGTGGTACAGCAAATCATGGGCAAACAAGAAGATTTGTGCATGATCCTGTAGAATTTGGTATGTACATGGATGAAGATAGAGCTCTTGTGGATATAGAAGAAGAAGAAGAGAGCCCTCAACAGTATGAGACTGAATCAAGTGCATCAGATGATGAGGGTGTAGACATAGATCGACATAGTTGTGAGTTGCATTGAAACTCTCTAACATTTTTAGTGCTTATGTAAATGCCTCGAAGTAGTTTGGTTAATGAAACCATGTTTCATAGCAGTTTTGAATAACAATCAGATATCCACCCATTGAAAATATGTCTTAAATGTTATTTTTGTATAAGAATTATTCAGTTTTACATTCTTTATATAGATTTTAGACATGTCAATGTCTTATCATATAGAGTTTGGACATGTCAATGTCTTATCATATAGACTTTGGACATATCAATGTCTTATCATATAGATTTTGGACATGTCAATGTCTTATCTAGTGAAATTTTGACTACATTTTGAGCTCTTTTTTATGCAAAAATGTCAAAAAATCACATGTTTTCACTTCATTTTTGAAATATATGTGTACTCGTATAAAGGAATCTCAAACATAAGTTGTCATTTGCTTGATTTTTGAAGAGGGTGTTCTCTTTTCATGACATAGTTCTCATTTGTTACGACTCGCTATTATATTTTCATTTGTAGACATATAACCTTTACTTTTAAAATATTTTTCATGTTTTTTCATTATTTTCCTAGGAATATCTTTACTATTTAAAATTTCCAATTTTGAGGATGTAAAATATACTGAAAAACTTTCTAATTTATGTACACATTTTTGCAAGATTTAAAACTAGTTACCACTATCGTCCCGCTCAACAATGGTGTCTAATAAAAATTCTGATCAAAATAAGTCCCAGAATCACTAAGAGGTAGATGACTCTCGTGCAACTTCTCTTGTGATCGGATTGGTGTTTTCCTAATTTTTTCTCTATTTCTAGTGTGGTTTGGATTAACAGTCATAACTTGTAAGGATCGCAAATCATATTTTGACCTAAATCTAGCATATGCAGAGCCGTCTTCCATTACTTTTGTTTCCATTCATGTTAATAAACGGTTGTCCTAAAATGATTTCATAAGAACAATTATCTTGTATAAAAAAATGAAATGTTTCAGTTATTCCTCCTATTAAAATTAGAATGTTTGCACAAGCTTCTAAAAGTGCACCACATCCATTATCTGTTGTTCTCATTATCCACCCATGTTGTTTATCTATCGGCCATCTAAATTTATCATATAATTCTTTTGAGATTACATTAATTTCAGAACCTGAATCTAATAAAGCTAAAGCTATACATGAATTTTTTCTATCTCCTAAATTTACTTTTATTTCAGGTGTTCCCCTAGCCCAAAAACTCTTTTAATAATTACTTTCAAATTGTTTTTTTATATTATCAGGAAGAATCGCACCTAGAAAATTTTTATTAACATAACCTTCACTTTCTTCCTCATCATCAGAGTCAGAAGAAAAAGAATCTTTAGAAATATGAGACACATCTACATTTTCCTGCATTTCAATATCAGTATTAAGTGGAAACCTTTTTCTCTTAATCATTTTAATAAAGTTATCTTTAAATTCAAGTTTAGCTATAGAAAATAATTGTTCAAGTGACATAGTCACTTGACTTTTCAAAAGTATGTCATAAAGTATTTCTTTTGCATCATTTTTCTGTTCTAATTCTGAAGTTAAAATAGCTTTAGGAATTCGCTTAGGTTTCTTTGTTTTTCCTCATTTTTTTCTTTTTGGCCACTAGTCTTTGAATCTGAAGAAGCTAGAGTGCATGTGATAATTTCAAGTATACATTTGTTGAATAAGAAAATGCTTAATACAAAGAAACTAAATGTTGTGTGTGCAAACATAAATCTTCAAGTATTTGATGGTAAGAGTGGCGAGACGAAGCTCAACTACTTGCCTATTCCCCTGGAGGCGCTCATAGCATAAGCCAACCATCAACACCTAGGGAATTAGAAGGTTTGTGAATTCTGTCTCTGCAAGATGATTCGCCACAACTGCTGCAACCACGTAACCTAAACAAAACTATTGCATATGCAAGAAGGAAAGAATTTATACCTGTCCTGCTATGCCGTTGTTCACGTCGGGTTGAAATGTGGGAGCGATTCATGATGATTGGTGGATCAATTCAATCGTCTCGCTAACGACGCACATAGGGTGACTATGGCAGAACAAGTATTTTTTACTAAGGATCGTAAGGCAAAGCGTTTCTATATCTATTAACTGCACCTATATAGGATGGAAGGATCAACTCTTCACTAGTTACTTTATCTTTTATAATTTCTGTTACGTTTGAATCTATTTGAGAATTATCAATATTTCTAGCTACGGATGGAGGGAATATATTTTTCACTATTTTTAGAACTAGGTAGAACAATGGAAATTAAAGGTAAAACTCTAGACATTTTTACGATCAAACTCTATTGAATGCAAAGTTTTCTCTACAATTTTATCCTTAACTATTTCTTCGATTTCTGTATTTTGTGTATCATTAACCACTAATGGGCTAGGAAAAAGTAATTCAAACAAAGATGGAGGTAAAGAAGTACTACTAGATGAAGCTTCATCAGACATATAAGATAAAATGCAAATAAATTAATTATATAAATTGTTTATATGATTGATATCCTATACAAACTAAACAACAGAATTCCAGCTAAGTAAAATTTCTTTTCTACTCTTCAGTTCAAACCGTCTTCAACAGAGGCTGCATATCATCTGAAAATTAACATGAGAACCATAAGTATGCTTTCATAAAATATTAAACAATCATTAAAACTTAACATATTAAAAACTCATGTTAATATAAGTTAATTGACTCTTCTAATACATAATCATAAGTACATACATTTATTTTAATATACACATTGTAATAAACATATTTCATTCATACATACAAGAACACTAATCACTCATGTATTATATACTTACACATGCCTCAAAATTTCATTCATGCATAACTTAAGCATACATCTTATATTTCATATACATACATAGGCTTCATACACTTAACATGCATATACGTACATACTTCTCATGCTAACATACATCTATATGCACATTCCTCTCATGCATTCCTACACACTTACTAACTTATATACATGTGCTCACACTACATACACTTATGCATACATGCATACCTAGACAAATTAACATACTTGCACACATACACTCACATATACATGCAAACATACACTTGCATACATTTCACTTGCATACACATGTCTCATGCATTCATGCATCATAACTCATGCATTCAAATACCTCTAACATACATGTAAATATAAACATGCATTTACTAACATACATACACAATCATGCATTTAAACTAACATACATACAAAACTTACATACATGAACTTACATGCACTAACACACATGCATGAACATACATGCAATAACACACATATATGAACATACATGCACTAACATGCATACATGCATACATGCATACATGCATCACAAACATGCATACATAACATGCATACATAACATGCATACATAACTTACATGCATTAACACACATATATGAACATACATGCACTAACATACATACATGCATACATGCATCACAAACATGCATACATACCATGCATACATGAACATGCATACATAATTTACATGCACTAACACACATATATGCATACATGCACACACATAAATGAACATGCATACATAACATGCATACATAACTTACATGCACTAACATACATATATGCATACATGCACACACATAAATGAACATGCATACATAACATACATACATGAACATGCATTCACTAACACACATATATATATGTTAGACATCTAACATGTAACATGCATTAACATATTCATGCACTAACATCTAATATGCATGCACTAACTATGCATACATTTACTAACATCTAACATTCAATAACATATACATGTTCTAACATACCTAACATGCACTAACTAACATCTAACATGCATACTAACACGCATACATGAACATGCATACATACTAAATCATGTACGTAAACATATATGCTTACCTATCATGTATGCAAAACATCTAACATGCATGTACTAATTTAACATCTACCATGCAATAACATATACATGCAATAACATGCACTAATATGCCTAACATTCACTAACATGCCTAACATTTACTAACATGCCTAACATTTACTAACATGCCTAACATTTACTAACATGTCTAACATTTACATGCAAAACATTTAATATGCAAGCACTAACTAACATCTAACATGCATTAACATATGCATACACTAATATGCACTAACATTTATGCACTAACTAACATATAACATACATTCTATCATTTAACATGCATCTAATGCATTTATCATAAACTTCTATCATAAGCTAAGTATGGGTTGGAGAAGTTTGGCTAATGGATAAGAAAAGGGAATGAAAAGTTGTGATTAGATAGGATAAATGATTGGATAAGGAAAAGTTGGATAAATATGATGAAATCTTTGAGAAAGATAAAGGATAATGGCTAAATGGATCCTCCTTTTGATAACCTAAAAATCATAAAAGAGGTTTAGGAAATCAAACATACATATGTAATCAATTTAGTTATATAAACACTCACACATACCCTTCTGTTGTAAATGCTCCGATGAGCTTCCCAATTTTGGGATTCCTTCTGAACGTCGATCGATCCACTCCTTGACAGAGATGTGCGCACGGAGATCTATGATTTCGAATATCCGCCCAGCCACGCGATGGATACCAATTATTCTCTCTCTCTCTTGGCCCTCTGAATGCCCCACATGGCCTCACACATGAGTGCCACTTGGCACTCATGTGGTAAGTCCACCTATTTACAAACTTAGGGGTGGTTCACACCCCTCTTAAGGGGTATTCCATAACATTTCCTTCCCCTTAGTTCCATTTTTGTCCTCAAAAATGGTATTGGAAGGTTTAAAAGAAAGAGTGGAAAATAGTATCACCGCTCCCACTATATCCCCATGTATAGAAATACATGGTCCTATCTCCGTGTGTTTCCCCATATCCTTCCCCTTAAGAAAACTCTTGGGAAGGTAAACTGAAACTGGGAAACCGTCTCTGTAGGGTGCTAACCCGCTCCCATGTGGCACTATCTTCTGAACTATCTTTCCAATTTACTAGACACTCTTTATACAAGTGACTCCTCGTCCGTTTCTCTCGAGTGCGTAGTATGCTCTCTGGCTCATGTGGAATAGATTGAACAGAAATAGGTTCTACTACCTCACTATCTGGAATGAGGTTGTCAGATTCACCCAGCCTTTTCTTAAGCCGGCTAACATGAAAAACTGGATGGATTTGACTATTCTCTGGAAGTTGGAGCTGGTAAGCCATCTTTCCTATTCTCTTAAGTATTTGGAAAGGTCCACAATACCTAGGAGATAATTTTGGACAAGGTCCCGTCTTCATGGTTTCAGACCTGGATGGAACTCTAAGATAGACTTGTTCTCCTACCTCAAAGTTGATATCTCTTCTCTGAGGGTCAGCATAGGCTCTAGCCCTATCCTGAGCTTTCCTAATGCTGTCCTTAGCAAGTCTAAGCATGTCATTCATTTCTTCCAAGAAGTCCTTTGCAGCTTGAACTTTTTCATTCTGCAAGCCAACTGCATAAGGAGCCCTTGGCTGAAACCCATACATAAGCATAAATGGACTATGCCCAGTGGAAGAGTGCTTGGCACTATTATATGCAAACTCTACTATAGGTAAGTACTCCTCCCAATTAGTTTGCCTTTCGTTCACATATGCTCGAAGCATATCCTCTAGGATTTGGTTAACCCTTTCTGTTTGCCCATCCGACTGTGGATGCTCGGCCGTACTCATGCTAAGCTTTGTATCCAACCTTTTGAAGACCGCTCTCCAAAAGTGGCTAGTAAACTTCCTATCCCGATCAGAAACTATGTCTAAAGGAAGACCATATAACCGGTATAGGTTCTCTACAAAGAGTCTAGCCAACTCAGGTGTCTTCACTGTAGTATGTGTTGGAATAAACCTAGCCATTTTGGTTAACCTATCCACAATTACCCAGACCGAGTCGTGCCCTCTCTGTGTCTTAGGTAAACCGACTATAAAGTCCATGGAGATACTCTCCCACTTCCCATTAGGAATATCCAATGGGTGGAGTAGTCCTCCAATCCTCAACCTCTCAGCTTTGTTGACCTGGCATTTATTGCACTTAAGCACATACTCTAGGACGTCCTTATGAAGTCCAGGCCAATAAAACTGCCTCTTAACAAGATCATAAGTCTTGTTAACTCCTGGGTGTCCCGCACTAGGTGTGTCATGACACTCATATAAAATATGCCGTCTCATCTCAGTATTTCTAGGGACACACACCTTACCTTTATATAACAGATATCCATCTTGGACACTGTAATTCTTCCACTTGAATCCTTCTTGAGTACCCGTTGATACTCTATCCTCATTGGAAACCCGTATATCACGATCCCCATTCTCTATGGCTTCCCAAATCTCGGAATATGCAGGATCAAGCCTACATTTCCCTTTAATAGACTCAAGTAGCTCACTAGTGATCTGAGTAAAACTCAGTCCATTGAGCATAGGCATGCGGCTAAGTGAATCAGCCACCACATTAAACTTTCCCTTCCTATACCTAAGCTCATAATCAAACTCTTGAAGGGTCTCTGCCCATCGGGCCTTACGACCTTTAAGGTCTGTTTGATTAGAGAGCCACTTAATGCTCTCTTGATCAAACACTATCGTAACTTTGGCACCATATAAATAATGACGCCACTTTTTCAAAGCATGGACTATTGCATACAACTCCTTCTCATAGACGGAGTAATTCCTTTGAGCCGGTTCTAGTTTCTTGCTCTCAAAAGCTAATGGTCAACCATCCTGTACTAAAACCGCTCCTATAGCAAAATCACTCGCGTCAGTCTCAACCACAAATGGTTTATTGGGATCTGCTATATGTAAAAGTGGAGCTGTAGCAATTGCTACCTTCAACTTTTCCATACTTTGCTTCTGTTCGTCTCCCCAATGAAAGGCTTTCCCTTTCCCTTTAAGCTGTTCCGTCATCGGGACAGCAATTTTGGCATAGCTCTTAATGAATCTTCGATAGAAACCTGATAAACCTAGGAAGATCTGCAGCTCCTCCAGGTTCCGTGGATGTGGCCATTCCATAATAGCCCTTACTTTTTCAGGATCCATCTGGATTCCATCTTGGGAGACTATATGCCCAAGGTACCTAACCTCTTTCTTGAAAAATTCACACTTTGACTCCTTAGCAAAGAGCGAATTTTCCCTTAGCACTTAAAATACTTTTCTTAAGTGTTCCAAGTGCTCCTGTTCTGATGCACTATAGATCAGAATGTCATCTAAAAAATCTACTACAAAGTGTCCTAGATAAGGCCGTAAAACACTGTTCATGAGTTTCATGAAAGTGGCAGGAGCATTGGTGAGACCAAAAGGCATCACCAAAAACTCATAATGCCCATATCTAGTCCTAAATGCAGTCTTAGGGACATCCTCTGCCCTAATCCTGATCTGATGATATCCTGATCTGAGGTCAAGCTTGGTAAAATACCGAGCTTGATGTAACTGATCAAATAGATCTTCCAACCTAGGCATTGGAAATCTATTTTTGATAGTTACCTTATTAAGTGCTCTATAATCTATACATAGTCTCATAGAGCCATCTTTCTTTTTAACTAGGAGCATTGGCGATGCCCATGGTGAGTTACTAGGTTTGATGAAGCCTTTATCTAAATAATCTTGCAATTGCTTCTCAACCTCCTCATGCTGAGAAACACTAAGCCTATAAGGTGGTCTACAAATAGGGTTAGTGTTAGTAACAACTTCTATGGCATGGTCAATGTCCCCTCTCTCAGGTGGTAGCCCTCTAGGAAAGTCAGTGGGAAAAACATCTCTGTATTCAAACATAAGATCCTTAAAACTTTTAACTACACACTCTTGCAAAAAAGAATAGTAGAAAGTCCTGTTCATATTTACATTCAAAGCATGAAAATATACATCAGATGAGCTGTCTGTACAATGCTCCATATCATGACTATACAATAAAAACATATCATGTACATGCTGTGAACCACAGAGACTATACAACTCTAATGATGAGATGAGAGGTGCACTAGGTACATCTCTCTCTCCCTGAATATAAACTTTACTTCCATTCTTTTCAAACTCGAGTGTGTTATTTTGATAGCTGCGTTTAAGTGTATCTCCCAACCCCCATAGCCACTCTCTTCCTAAAACTAGATCTGTCCTCTCCATGTTCATAATTTGGAAGTCCATATGATCTGCATAATCCTGCATCTTGACTTCCAAATTGGATACCATAGTATCCCATATTCTTTTATCTTGCCCTTGCATCATAGATACAATGTATTTATGTGCACTAGGCTGCTGGGGAATCTTCAATTTCTTGACCAAAGCATAGTTTATGAAATTATGAGTGGCAGAGTCATCTATCATGACTCGCACCCTGGTCCCGTATACACTACCATGTAGCTTGACCAAGTCATGTGGTCCAAACTGCGGTGACCACAATGACTGAGTCAAACAACACGTGTGCTCTATATCCTCGTGCATCACCTCCACTCCCTTGCAGCTAGAGCTGCCATGAATGGGAAGGGTCTGCACTAGGTGGACCGCCTTTTTGCCCCTTTCAGGAGCCGTACTAGACTCTGGTCCTTTCTTCTTTTCTTCCCCCTTCTTGAGTGGACAGTTCCACTGTGAGTGGCTAGGGGATAGGCACCTAAAACACAGGTTCTCTCTTTTGGCCTTCTCAAACTGGTCTGTGGATAGCTTAGGCCCTTGTGATCTTTGTTTTTTAATAAAAACCTTGTTTTTCCCAAAAGGCAACTTTTTCTTAAATTTAGTGGTGCTAAGAGGTTTAAGGGGTTGATCTGTCTCCATAGGAGTATACTGAGGACGGTTATGGTCCTCATATATCTGTGCATATTTGATCGCTTCCTCAAACGTCTTAGGTGCATTCCTCCTGACTTCCCTCTTTATGGCTTTATCCAAGCCCCTAACAAACCCTCTAGTTTTCTGAAAATCATCTAGACCCTTAAGCTTCAAAGTGATCTCTCTATAGTGGGATAGATAGACTGAAAGAGGTCTGCCTCTTTGAGTAATCCTATCCCACTCATCCCAATTCCTCTCCTCTTCATTTTCAGGAAGAAACTCTTTTAGAAAAAGAGTTTCAAACTGAGTCCAGTCACTAGGGATAGAGTTCGCCTCCTTAAGACTCATCCACCACTTGTAGGCGCGTGGGCCGAGGGAAAGACTCGCCTCTAGCACACGATACTCAGGTGGGGTGCCCTTCAATTGATGCAAATCTTGCCACTTTTGTAAAAAAGTGTAGATTGCATCCTTATTCCTGTCTCGGTCATCCCCCGTGAAGGTTGGTGGCTTTAAGTCTTTCAGGAGGGGAGCTTCCCTAGAGCTCTCTCCTTTATATTTACTAGGAAGAGAAGTCTCTTTCCTAGTAATCTCTAGAGGAATGGTAGGAGTCTCTCTTTCCTTCCTAGCTAGGAAAGAGGTGACACTAGTCTCAAGAGAGATCATTTGAGACTTAAGTTGCTGTATAAGAGATGTAATGCTACCCAAATCTTTCTCTAACTTGAGGGTTTGCTCTTTCAAGTAAATGAATTGGTCACGAGTGACAAATTCATCTATAAGTTCTTCATAAGTATACTCTTGCTGTGAAGGCTCTTTTTCTTCTATATTCTCTTCTATTTCTTGTCCTAACTCTACTTCTTCCATCCTAGCATCCTGATCCTCTAGTTGCTCTCTAGGTGGAGAAGTGGTCTCAACTACTTGTTTACCTTTAGTTTCCATGTTTAAGTACCCTTCCCCCGTTTGCTAACTAGAGAGTATGAAAATGAATGGAAGTAGAGTTTAAATATGTAAGAAGAAGAGAGATATAACACAAGAGCACTTCCCTGATACAAAGTAGAGTTGCGGAAGCTAAATCCAGGTGGTCCTTGATGCTTCAAGCCGCTGATTTTGATTCCTCGCCAGTCCCAAAAAAAAATTGGAAATGTCCGCTTGGTCCGGGGAGGTTCTAGACACCATAAACCATCGAAAATAACACCAAAAGTGCGTAGGAAAAGCCTCAAACGGGCAAACTGAATGCAACTGAACAATTTCAGAGATTTTCCAATCCTCGCTAGTCCACAAATTGTTGCCCAGCACCTGCACTTCAAGAATTTGAGACAATCCCAAGTGAAAAAATTGGATTTGGAGTCCGGATGAAGAAAAACTAGGCCCGGAAGTGGCCGCCTAGTTCCTGCTGAAACGCTGCAGAGAGATTTTGATAGGGCAAATCTCTTCCAAATCCAACACCGATGGTCTCTGAGCGAAGCTTGAAAGCGTAGCTTCAAAACGTGACCAAGATATTTGAAATCCGATATGGTATGAAGAAGATATGGTCCGGAGAAGTGAGGTGTGTCACCGATGGGAGGTGAAAAAGTAACCCTCTTGAAGTAGAGACTTTGAAGAGCTCCAAACTGAAGGATTGAAGCTTTTCAATGAAAACCCAAGACCCAAAACCCTTCTCCACAGCCCGTATTACATATGTGCATCCTTATTTAGCTAATATCTTGATCCAAACCATCATCTTCATGATCCCAAATCCTCAAAATTTTCGAATTTTACCTCTTGATGTGTGTTGATATCACAGTTCACTCGAAAATGTTGGAGCCACTGTCGAAGAGCTATGGCAGAGATCTTTATCCCACATGTGCTTGGGTTGCAGGCCTTTCTGGGGTACAAAAGGAAAGCTCTAAGGAGCTTCACTCATCCAAGAGTGGGGAAGGAGGAGCAAGGCTCCCCCTCGTGGGCTGGCGGACGCCTGCGGGCTCCTCTCTGCGCACGGCGGCGGTTGGCACCTCGTTTGGTGTGCCTGTGGGCCATCTCTTCGCGCGTGCGGCGTCTGCTGGCGCTGTCCTACGTGTACAGTCGCTGTCCTGCTCCGATACCAGTGTTGTAAATGCTCCGATGAGCTTCCCAATTTTGGGATTCCTTCTGAACGCCGATCGATCCACTCCTTGACAGAGATGTGCGCACGGAGATCTATGATTTCGAATATCCACCCAGCCACGCGATGGATACCAATTATTCTCTCTCTCTCTTGGCCCTCTGAATGCCCCACATGGCCTCACACATGAGTGCCACTTGGCACTCATGTGGTAAGTCCACCTATTTACAAACTTAGGGGTGGTTCACACCCCTCTTAAGGGGTATTCCATAACACCTTCATTTCATAAATATACATAATAATTACTTTAGTCATTCATATCATTCATCTCAAACAAATATACTTAATGCATATGCTTTAAATGAAAAAACATTAACACTGAGTACATGAAAATTAAATAAAAATGTAATGATCCTAAAATAGTTTACTAATTAAAACATACACACATAAGTACATATACACACACATACATAAATACATATACATTCACACACATATATATATTCACATACATTAATACATATACTTTTCATAAATAAATATTTATTTCATATAACTCTAGTATAAATTTAATAAATATTATTTACATTAATATATAAAAATAATCATATAAAATATATATTAAGTAAAACATAGAGTATTGATAAAGATAATATAAATAAAAGAAAAGAAAGAAATATAACCACTAACATAAATAAAAAAGGAAAAAAAAACAAAACTAAAAAAAACCCCTCTCACTCTCTCTCTCTCTCTCTCTCTCTCTCTCTCTCTCTCTTTCTTTCTTTCTTTCGCTCTCTCTCTCTCTCTGTGTTTCTCTCTCTCTCTCTCTCTCTCTCTCTCTCTCTCTCTCTCTCTCTCTCTCTCTCTCTCTCTCTCTCTCTCTCTCTCTCTCTCTCTCTCTCTCTCTCTCTCTCTCTCTCTCTCCTGCGTTGGTCGGGTCCATCGGCTGGTTGCAAGGAGGGGAAAGGGAGAGATTTAATTAAAAAAGAAAAAAATAAAATAAAAAGAAAATTAAAAAAATATTCTCTCTCTCTCTATCTATCTATCTACATATCTCTCTCCCTCTCTCTGTGCTGCACGTGTTGCGCCACCAGCAGAGAGGAGAGGGAAAGAGAGGAAGAAAGAGAGGGAAAGAAGGAGGGAATAAAGAAAAGAAAGGAACAAAGGAGGAAAAAGGAGAGAAAAAGAAGGAAAAAGAAAGAAATAAATAAAAAAGAGCCAATCTCCTCTCTCCATTTCTCTACGCAAACTAAACCAAAAAGCAAAAAAGAAATTGCTTCACATTAAATGAAATGCAAAAGTAAGAGAGATGGTCTTCTCTCTCCTCTTGCCAAGGACAACATGGAAATGAGTGCACAAATAACCATAGCCTAGAGCATAGAGTAAATAAAGTACCTAAAAATTAACATGAGCTTGTGAATACGACTCCCCTCCTTATATAGATGAGAATAGCCCACCATAGCCCACATTTTTCCTAAGATAACTGAACCATGCAGCCTACAATTAACTCCTCATCAACTCAACTCTTTCCAACCAAAAATTAGGCGTGGAAAATTCATCCTTTTCTTTTTCCAAAAATACACAAACTTTACTAAAAATAAATATTCTCTTGACCTTAGACTTTTACCATCCACCTTTTTAAATACTTCCCATGTTTGTACTGATCATCAAACTTCTTTTCCTGCAAAATTTAAAATCAAACATAAGTTAAAATTGTCATAAATTATTCAAACTTAATTTAATCAATTAATCTTTTAATTTTTAATAGTATTTTAAGAGAAATAAATTCTTTCCGACACTGGTCCACTCAAAACTTGAGATTCTCCACTTGATTTTTCAGCATCTTCTTTGTCATTTGGTTCAAGATTCAGTTCTTCTTTGGCATCTGCATAGAAGCTTGATATTTCATCAAATACCACATCTCTGCTCACCTTCACCTGACGTGTGAGTGGGTTATAACATTTATATCCCTTTTGCTCAAGGGAGTATCCAATGAAGACACTTTTTTCTGCTTTTGGATCAAGCTTCGTCCTTAGCTCATCTGGAACTTGTACATATGCAATACAGCCAAAAACTTTCATATGTGATAAGTTTGGCTTTTTACCTGTGAACTTTTCTTCAGGTGTAACTTGATGTATAGCAGTAGTTGGAGTTCTGTTCATAATGTATATAGTTGTATGCACAGTTCTGCCCAATAACAATGAGGCATATCCTTCTCAGCCATCAAGGCTCTTTCTATTTATGCAATATGTATGTTTTTGCATTCAGCAACGCCATTCTGTTGTGGTGTGTACCTGCATGAAAACTGACGTCGAATTCCATGAATTTTAAGAAAGTTGTTGAACTCATTTGACATGTATTCATCTCCTCCATAATACCTTAATGTTTGAATGTACTTCCCTGTATGCTTTTCCACCATAGCTTTAAAATTATGGAAGTGAGTGAACACCTCACTCTTCTCTTTCATGAAATATACCCACACTTTCCGTGTATGGTCATCAATGAAAGTAACATAAAACCTGCAACCGCCCATAGATGTGGTCTTTGCAGGACCCCAAAATCTGTATGTACTATTTCTAGCACATTCTCACTAACATGCCTGTCATGTGGGAATGATGATCTTGACTGTTTACCAAATTGACATGCTGCACATACCTTTTGCATCTCTGAAACCTTGAAATTTGGTAGTCAGTGAACAATCTCCTTTGACTGCATTAATTTCAACCTTTGCAGATTTGCATGTCCGATTCTTTTGTGCCAAATCTCTATATCAGCAATAACCCGTGCACCTTTTGCAAACATGGTTGCATTCATTTCAAGAATTTTCACATTTAAGAAGAACATCCTACCCACATTGTTTCCTTTGGCAATCAATCTTCCACCATGTTTGTACTCTTCTACATATAACCCATCAGCATTGAACCTGACTTGTAATCCCTCGTCAACCATTTGTCCCATAGAGAAACCGGATTCTTTGTTATGTTTGGAACATGCAGCACATCAGCAAGATGTTTTACCTTCCTATCCTCCATAAACATTGCTATGTTTCTTGTATGCTCGATAGGGTGTGATGTATCATCACCTGTTTCAACATACCTAGGAACTGGCAATTTTTGCAAACTACTAAACCATTATGCATGATTGGCCATGTGATTTGAAGCACCTGAATAAACATACTAGACATTATCATTGATTTTGAAATACTATAAGACATCGTATTCATCATGTGATGTTGAACCATGAGTAGCTTCTCAGAATCATCTGCACTTGTGGATGCATAATTGTTTTGCTGCCTTTTGTTATTTTGATTCTTCAGCCTACAATCATGTTCAAAGTGTCCATGTTTACCACAATTCTAGCATCCTTTATTGACATTACCTGAATCATTTCTTTGGAAATTTCTACGAAATCTTTGGCTCCCCCTGCCTCGAAATCATCCTCTTCCTCCTTCATGATTCTGTTGTTGACCTTGGTCTTGGTTACTGTTTCCTCTTCCACTTCCGAAACCTCTACCTCTGCCTCTTCCTAGATTTTCCCTAGTCTGTATAGAAGTGTGCCTTCATGGTTTATGCAGCTCATAAACCATGAAGGCACACTTCCACCTTATCGTCATCATCTACATTCACACCAATAGATGCAAGTGACTCACATATGCTTTTGATTTCTAGGGTGTATTCACTTACCGACATGCTCTTTTTCTCCAATGTATGCAGCTCGTTCTTGAGTTGCAATTTCCATGCCTTTGTATTCATCTCATACAATGTGACCAAACTGTTCCAAGCCTCTTTCGGAGTCTTGGCATCCTGTATCTGTCCAATCATGTTATCCTGTATGCTAACAGATAGCCAATACATTACCTTTCATGCTCTTTGATTCCATTCCTCATATGCTCTTAACTACTCTGTAGTCCGATTCCTTTCTGGTAACCACAGAGCATTTTCGTTCTCTCCTTCGATGTACTTATAGTAGCCCTTTCCCATCAGTAAATTCCTCATTTTGAATCTCCAAGCATGGAAGTTGTTGTATAGCTTATCACTCATAAGCTAACTCATTCCATGTGCATTTGCCATTTTTGCAGCAATTCTCAACACTGCAAAACACTACAAGCAGCACTTCTGCTTGAACACTTGTTGGAATTTGGGGCCCCAGGATCGTTCCAAACTAAAACCTTTTCAGCATACACAACTTAATTGACAAAGATGAGAAGTGAGAGATAGAAAGAAAGATCTTGAGACAAGGATAGGGAGTTGGATGCTTACTAAAAAAATAGATGTCCAAATTACAACATGGGAGTACTACTCAACCATATAAAGTGGTGCACTCACTAATGGAAGAATATCCAAGAAGATGATGATACAAAATTTAGATTATGTTGAAATAATATAAGTGTGTGTGGAGTGAATGAGCAACGAAGCTAAGCTTATTCTCAGAAAATAGTGTAAAAAATTTCTAAATCAACCAACCCTAATTTTGAGATTAGGGTAGAGAAACCCAAAAAACAAAATATAAGGTTAACTCACAAAAGATAGTTACCACCACCTTGTAGAAGACTTCTTGCTCCAAGAGAGTAGCCTCTCCTTCACCAAAACTCTTCAAGAAGACCTTCAAACTTGATATCTTTGAGTGAGTGATTGAACAATGAGCCAACAACCTCTTTATATAGTTTTGTATAGTCCTCTAAAAGACCATCCAAAAGCAATAAAACTTGCGATCGTTTATTAATAAAGTATGATCGTGAAAAATAGGAAAAAGGCCGCCATACTTTTTGCTTTTCAAAAACAAATCCTCCACGTGCTGCCGTCGGTGGGATTTGAACTTGGGTAGACCATTTGGAAGTGCTTTATTCTATCCATGCCATCCACATCGATTTCCTTGAAGGCAATACATAAAAAATATATACTATATCTATTGTTGAGTAGTTTTGGACCAATGTAGACATTGTTTCCAACAATCCCTCCTTCAATATCACAATGGTACAAGCTTTAGTAACCTGCAAATCTTCTTATGAATATCTCTAGTCAATGCTTTGGTAAATATATCTGCAACATTCTCACTAGAAGGAACATAAACTATCTCAATGTGCTTCTTAGCTATCTGCTCTCAAATATAGTGGTAGTGTACCTCTATATGCTTTGTCCTTGCATGATGCATTGGATTCTTAGCTATAGCTATAGCACCCTGGCTATCTGAAAATATCTGAATGGGTTCATGTACTCTTACATCAAGATAACTGAAAATCTTCTGCAACCAAACTGACTCTAGAGTAGCTGTAAATGCTGCACGATATTCAGCTTCACACAATGAAGTGGCAATAGTGGGTTGTCTCTTCAAAAGCCATGAGATAAGACAATCTCCAAGATAAAGACAAAATCCACTAGTACTTCTTCTTGTGTCTCTATCACCTGCCCAATCAGAATATGAAAATCCTTTTAGTAACAAATGTGTAGATTTCAAAAATACCATAGCAAAATTTGAAGTTCCCTTCAAATATCGAAAAATCCGCTTTACTGCTTTCCAATGTAACACTATTGGATTATGCATGAATGTTGATACTTGAGAAACTGCAAATTGTATATCAGGACGTGTATTACAAAGATATATCAAGAAACCAACTGCTTGACTATATAGAGTAGCATCAAATGGATCTGCATCTCCTACCATTTGTAAAGACATGTTCTGATCCATAGGTGTTTGCATAGGCTTAGAATCACTCATCTGAAACCTCTCCAAAAGTTTCTCAATGTACATATGTTGTGTCATATAGATACACTCATCTCGAAACAGAAACTGAATCCCAAGATAGTAATGCAAAATGCCTAAATCATTCACATCAAATGTCTACTTTAATTGTTCTTTGAACATCTGCAAATCTGCATCTTTGGGACCTGTGACTATAATATCATCCACGTAAATGATTGCTATAATCATCATACCTGTTTCAGCTTTAACATAAAGGGTTGGAGCTATATCTGAGTTATGGAAACCAATGGTCAAAAGATATGTATGTATCTTTTTATACCGTGCTCTAGGTGCCTGTTTTAAACCATATAAAGCTTTTATAAGCTTACACACTAAGTGTTCTTTACCCGTCTCTTCAAAACCTTCTGATTGCTGAATATACACATCCTCATGTAAGTCACCATTTAGAAAAGCAGTCTTTATATCAAGTTGATATATAGGCCAACCAAAATGTGCTTCTAGAGCAAGTATTGACCTAATAACAGTCATCCTAGACATAGGAGCAAATGTCTCATCATAATCAATACCTTTTTGTTCTACATATCCTTTGAAAACCAAGCTTGCTTTGTACCTGTCAATAGTACCATTTGCTTTCCTTTTGATTTTGAAGATCCATTTTACACCTATGGCCTTCTTTCCCTCTTGTAACTCACATAGCTGCCAAGTTTGATTCTTATGAATAGAATCAATCTCTTCTTGCATAGCTTTTCTCCAAATAGGAATGCTAAGTGCATCTCTTAACACATGTAGGTTAATCTTCAACTGTTGTAAGTGCCAAAATATCATGAATCTCAAGTCTTCAGCAAAACTTACATGATCTTTTTGTTGTTGTTGTCTGGTCTGACTTCTTGTTCTTATATGATCTTGTTGTTGTTGTTGTCTAGTCTGACTCCTTGTTCTTTTAGTAAAAGTCTTTATACCACTATCTTTCCAAGTCTGATATAACCAAGTAGGTGTATCCTTAAATAGTGGTGAAACTCTTTTTGAAATTTCAAGTTCCACAAGTTTTGGAACTTGTCTTGTCGAGGTACTAGGACTTTTTGGCACTCCAACTTCTTCCATTTCTGGAATCAAAGTCTCTTGTGGAACTGAATCTGCAGAAGGTTGTGAAATTCCTCTTTCTTCAACTTTTTCTTAAATCCTAGGAATTTTAACTCCCTCTTGATATGGCTGAACATTTACATCCAGAATCTTTCTAAAAAAATGCATAGTCATTTTCACTAATGAACTCTAGAATTTTTGCTTCTTTATCATAAACCTTATTTTCAGCAATATAAGCATTACGTGAAAGAATACCTTCACCTGTCTCTGGAACATAAAACCTGTATCCTTTACTCTCAATAGGATATCGAATGAAATCAGCTTTCTTTGCCTTTACATCTAGTTTGCCTCGCTCCTTTTTCTCAACATGTACATAAGAAAGTGATCCAAACACTCTGAAGTAACTCACATTAGGTTTTCTACCATAATAAGCTTCATACGGTGTGATTACCTTTAAAGCTTTTGTAGATGACCCGTCTAAAATGTGGTTAGCTGTATGTACTGCATCAAACCAAAATTTCGGTGAAAACTTCTTGGATGCCATCATGCTCTGCATCATCTCAACAAGTACTCTATTCTTTCTTTCTGCAATACCATTCTGCTGAGGAGTATAAGCAATAGTAAGGTGTCGAGTAATACCTTTCTCATCAAGAAATGTCTAGAACTCTTTTGACAAGTATTCTCCACCTCTATCACTTCTGAGAATCTGGATAGTTTCTTGACTTTCATTTTCAACCATAGCTACAAACTTCTTGAACATAGGAAAGACTTCTGACTTCAGCTTAAGACCATAGATCCATGAATATCTCGTAAAATCATCAATGAATAGAACAAAATACCTGAAGCCCTCAATAGATTCTACTCTCATAGGTCCATTCACATCTGAATGAATAATCTACAATTTCCTGGTAGTTGTGATATGACCATGTTTCTTGAAAGGTAGTTTATGCATCTTACCTTCAAGACAACCTTCACATATATCTGAATCATCTGGTAGCTTGAATGAGGGTAAAGTTTCAACCATACCTGTCTTTGATACTCTTGAGAGATCCAAAACTAATATGTCCAAATCTTTCATGCCATAGCTTCATATCTTCCACCGGTGATGAAGATTTGACCGCATATGCCTAACTGATTTTTGACAAAACAAAGATCCCTCCTATATGCTGACCTTGTAAAATACAATTCCCTTCTTTCTATGATAGGATCTTACAAAGATATCTCTCAAATACAACTTTAAAACCATCACTTAAAAATGCAGATATAGATAGCAGATTCTTCTTCATTTCAGGTATGTAAAGAACATCTGGAATCTGAAAATTACCACCATCTCTTGACTTTAGGGTTACTGTACCTATTCCTACAACATCCAAATCATTGCCATCTGCAATACTAACTCTTCTACTTGAAGAATAGGAAAGAGAAGAAAACACATCTCTGCAACCTGTCATATGCTTTGTAGCACCTGAGTCAAATATCCAAGGACTTGCTAAAAGAACTTGTAAAATTGCTTGATCAAAAGCTACTTCCTCAATGGTGATACATGCATAAGAATCACCTTGAGATTTCCCTTTTTTATCATCTTCTGCAACATTAGCTGATGCCTTTTTCTTTTTTGCTGCAATCCTTTTATAACGTGCTACCTTAAAATGTCCAGGTTTCTTGCAGTAATATCATATTACTTCCTTCTTCTTAGAAGACTTCTCTTTAGATGTAGTAGATACAAAATCTGAAGTAGAAGGTGAAAGGAACTTACTTTCCTTTATGGATTGTTTTTCCTTCTTATCCTTCTTCTTCTTTTTCCCCTTTGATGAAGATGCAAGTGCTTCTTCATTCTCTTCCATTCCCTTCAATTGATCTTCATCTTGAAGCAACAAGAACTCTAACTCTTCAAATGTAACCTCTCTATCTCTTGTGGTAAGGGTAAGAGTGGTTATGAAAGACTGATATGAAATAGGAAGTGAATTAATCAGCATATTTACCATTTCTTCATCGAATATCTCAACTCCTACATTTAGAAGTTGATCTCTCAAGTCAACGAGTCTAGTAATGTGGGTTTGAATTGACTCACCAGCCTTCATCCTTGTATTTTCTAGTTGTCACCTCAAGTGAGCTTTCCTAGCAAGATTTTTGCTCTAAAAAAGATTCTCAAGCTTCAACCAAGCTTGTCTAGAACTTCTGCAAGATCTCATCTGTGGTAGAATATGCTTTTTAACACTCATTGCTATGAATGAGAGTGCTAAAGCATCTCTAGCATCCCATATTGCCTGATCTTTAGTAGGAGGAACTTTAGGTAAAGACCTACCTGTGACTCTGGATGTCGAAGTGGTTACCTCTTCTTCAGTTGGTTTTGTAATAGTAATTCTAGTACCTCTTGAAGCTGTTGTAGCTCCTTCTTCGCCTTCTCGTCTAGGTCTTGTTAAGGATCCATTGACGATACTCCATAAATCCTTTGTCACTAAAATATTCATCATCATGAAACTCCACATGGGATAATTAGAAGATCCATCCAACTTGTCTTCAATCTCAATTCTAATCTCACTCATCTTAACTAAGTGTGTATGTCAATTATGATATGATACCAAGCAATTATGCTCTGATACCAAGTGTTGGAATTTGGGGCCCCAGGATCGTTCCAAACTAAAACCTTTTCAACATACACAACTAATTGACAAAGATGAGAAGTGAGATGTAGAAAGAAAGATCTTGAGACAAGGATGTAAGCTGGATGCTTACTCACTAAAAAATAGATGTCCAAATTACAACATGGGAGTACTACTCAACCATATAAAGTGGTGCACTCACTAATGGAAGAATATCCAAGAAGATGATGATACAAAATTTAGATTATGTTGAAATAATCTAAGTGTGTGTGAAGTGAATGAGCAACGAAGCTAACCTTATTCTCACAAAATAGTGTAAAAAAATTATAAATCAACCAACCCTAATTTTGAGATTAGGGTAGAGAAACCCTAAAAACAAAATATAAGGTTAACTCACAAAAGATAGTTACCACCACCTTGTAGAAGACTTCTTGCTCCAAGAGAGTAGCCTCTCCTTCACCAAAACTCCACCTCCTCAAGATTGTGTGAACACTCTCTCTTCAAGAAGACCTTCATACTTGAGATCTTTGAGTGATTGAACAATGAGCCAAGAACCTCTTTATATAGTTTTGTATAGTCCTCTAAAAGCACCATCCAAAAGCAATAAAACTTGCGATCACTTATTAATAAAGCATGATCGCAAAAAACGGGAAAGCGGCCGCGATACTTTTTGCTTTTCAAAAACAAATCCTCCATGCGTTGTCATCGATGGGATTTGAACTTGGGTAGATCGTTTGGAAGTGCTTTATTCTATCCATGCCGTCCACGTCGATTTCCTTGAAGGCAATCCATAAAAAAAATATACTATATCTATTGTTGAGCAGTTTTGGACCAATGTAGACATTGTTTCCAACAACACTCTCACACTATGATGTGACAGTTCGATCTAAAAAAAAAACACAATTTTTGTGTATCAACAGTACACAGAATGGCTTGAAATTCTAGATATGGAATATATGAGTATTGCGGAACACAACGGAAGTTAAAATTTCTGAAACTGACCTGGTCTTCTACCTTCACGACGATTTTTGTAGCAAATGGAGGTCGTTTTGTGAATCACATTTTCTCCACGCCTTGCCGTGTACTCTTCACCGTTGCCTTCTCCATGAGCTCTCTACAGCCACGCAGGCTCTGATACCATGTCACGAGGAAGGAGATAAGAAAGAGAGCTTAGACACACACACTCTCACTCTTAAGGAGAAGCACACACAGAATGAGGCAAGGAAGAATGATCTTCTTCTTCTTCTATTACGTAAAAAGGAATGTACAAGAATGACCTAAAACAAGAATACAACTACTGCAATATATAAAGCCCAATTATAAGGAAAAAAGTAATGTTTGCGAATGAGTGAACTGGCAAGAAACAAATGTGCCATCACTCTTGGTAGATAAATCTAATAAAGCTCAATGAAGTGTCCGTGACATATACGGGTGTGACCACTATACATGTCAGAAAAATGAAAGAAGTGATACATGTTATCCTAGATCATCACATGTTGAGCTTGATATCTCAACAATTGGTACATTGGTCAATCCAAAAGGCATAACCCTAAAAGCATACACTCCCCATTCTGTGGTGAATGCAGTTTTGTGTTGATCCTCTAGGGCAATTGCGACTTGGTTATAGCCCGAAAATTCATTGCGGAAGCTATAAACTTCCTTGCTTGCCACCCTCTCCAAGAGGTGATTTGTAATGGGTAAGGGGTAGTTGTCTCAAATGGTGGCTGCATTAACCTTTTTGAGGTCGATGCACACCCTAAGCTTCCCATTTTTCTTTGGCACTACTACCAAAGGTGATACCTATTCTGTGTGTTTGATTTCATAAATGAATCCTACTGCCAATAATTTGTCTATTTCTTCCTTGATATTGGCTGAGTACATGTCATTGTATGTGTATGGTTGTTGTTTGAATGGTTTAGCATCAGGAGTCATGGGAATATGATGGGGACAAATGGAGGGATCCACTCCTTTTAAGTCCTTGTATGTCCAAGCAAATACATCGCTATAGTCTTGAATTAACTCTATAAGTTCTTATTCTTCACTTCCTGACACATCTTTCCCTCTGAAGGTACATCTTTCCTCTTCTCCTTCTATGGTTACCGTAATTTTTTTTGCTTGTTCTTTATTATCGTATGCTACTCCTTCTTGTGCTTGTCATTTAGGCATTTGGATAGCAATCTTCCTCTCCTCCACCTCGTATGTTTTAAAATATTCAAGGACCTCAAATTACTCCTATGGTATATTCTCTTCTCCACTGATTCCTTCTGAATGGATATCTTCCGGATTTTCTTTTTGTTCTTGGAAAGAGTTGTTTCCAATCTTCGTTTCTTTGTGCCCTTTTTCTAACTAAAGTTCTTCTTCTCTAATTGCAGGTTCCATTTCTATGCTTTCATAATTTTCGGTCTAATCCTTTTCTATCCCCTCTCCTTCCTCTGTCTCTTGTAGCACAACCATGTATAGACTCACGTCATACCCCTCATTATTTATGCACTCGTTTAGGGTCAGGACTTCCTCATTGACACACACATCTAATGTGGCCAATATTTCCATCCATTTGTGGGGTTCGAACTCTTTGTCTGGGAATACTTGTGGCATATATGTTGGATCTTCTACAGGTCTAGAGACTCCACAACCTTGTTGCCATGTTAGTCTCCTCTCGTCCTCCCTCTTAGCTGCCTTACACATCCATAGTTGGGTATCCTCTTGCATCCAGGATTGGTCTTCCGATCCCGCACTATGGACTGATAGGTCATCCTCTTCTTTATGTATCGAATTCCATTGTAAAGGCGGGACATCGTGATACGCATATGTATGGAGGTTTATTCTTGTAGTTGTCCCTATGTTGCAAATATACCGCATCTCTACCCAAGTCTTGCACTACCCTTAGTTGTCTCATAAAGGGTCTTCCCAAGATCATTTCATAATTACTAGCTCTCTCAAATTGGCAGATGGCTAATGTGTGTTCAAAATCTACTCCGCATGTTGTAAGAACTACATTCTTTAGTAATCCTAGGGGTTTTTGATGTGGCCATCAGATTATTGTAATTTCATTCTTGTGGGTCGTAATAGTGGTTTTCCCCACTTCTCCCATATTTCTTTCGTAGCTATTCCTACTCTTGCTCTCGTGTCTAGGATTGCCTTTGTGGTGTAACCTCGAAAAGTGACAGGTAGACATGTATTACCTTCATCCCCTTCATTGAAGTCTCCCACTTTATCTATATGAATTTGAATTGTATGTGTATCTTCATTGCCCTCCATGTTACTTGCTTTTACTTCTCTCTGCAGGAAGTGCTTAGCTAATTTGCCCCATACTTGTGGTTTAATGTTTGGTAATTCCCCTAAAGGTTATTGAAAACTGCACCTTAATCTCCTTCAATTTTCGTGCTATGTCTGATGTCTTGCTAGAAGATCCTTTTTCTTTTGTTCTTACTGTTGGGGCATGATAAAGTTCAGAATTCTGTTCATATTCTCCCATATAGTTTGGTAGTATGTCCATGCTTTCCATTTCTTCCTCACCTTCCTCTTAATTCCTTTCATGATGTATCATTCCTAGGTTTTCGTTTGCATCCAATTCTTCGAAGGGTGGGTTAATGTTCTCGGTCTTTCTCCATCTTTCTTCTTGGACTTTAGCCCATAAATCCTCTGACAAGTTAGCTTCTACTTTGGGAAATATCAAACTTCTTTGAGGATTTTCAGTGGCTATGCTTTGTGCTTTCTCTATATTCCTTCTTCCTTCTGGAGGTTCATGAACTATTAATCCCTCTTGAAATTCTCTCTCAAGTATCCTCATTTCTAGAAGGCTTTGTATAGGTTTCTCCACGGTGTTTTGAGCTAATTCTATCAATTTCTTGTAGATTGCTAACCTTTCTCTTTCTAAATCTCCCCTCGGGTAACTCACTTCATGTTGTTCCACACTTGTTCTAGTTTTAATCCTAGATTGATAGGCATTTATCCACATGGCTAGGTCTTCCGGCATGGGATCAGCTAGCAGTGATCGTGCTTGTTGTTTACCTTGCTCCTTTTCCCCAACACTAAAATCCTTTTCAGGTGTGGGAGTTGTAATGTGTTGTGACTCCTCTTTGCTCTTCTTTTCCTCTCTTTGTTGAGTCCGCTTGTTTCTTAGCTTCTCTTGTTGATGCTTCCATCTTTGAGTCCACTTTTTCTTTGAGTTTTCTTCAGATTCTTCTGAATCTGGCACTACTTGAGGTACTCGAGTTTTTGGTTTGTTGATTTCGTGTCTAATGGAGTTTAACTCTTCTAGCCCTTCTTTGGCTCTTGCTCTTGTAATTTCCTTCAAGGGCACTGTATACTCTTTGTCACTTCCTAAAGGCTCTACTACGTTCACTTGGGTGGTATGGTTCATTTTGTTAGGGTTTTTCGGATGGTCCCTAAACAAATGTTCTTTTTTGCAATCGCTACAATATCCTTCCCAAACCTTGTGAGGTGGTTGATAGGGCAAAGTACATTCCCTAATGAAATGGTATCCTCCACATCGGTAACAGTCCTCGAGGGACTGGAGGTCTAATCATTGGTCTAGAAGGTGTTCTCTCGGGTTGGTGTACATTAGGGTTGCATATTCAGCACCATATCCCTATGGTTGATCATAGTTATTTTGCCCATATGGATATTGCTCGTAGGTCTGCTCGTAATTCATAGGGTCTATTTTGTATGCATAGTAATCTCCCCGAGTCTAATCATAGGATTGATTGTAGTTTTCCATGCTAGTCAAAGGGGTGGTTGGTACTAGTGCTCTCTCTATGTTTTCTTCATCTTGGGCCAACTTCATCGGGACTATGTTCCGAGTATGGGGTGGTTGTTGTCCCAAGACCGGCTCTGGCTGGTTGTATCTTGGGTATTCATAAGGACCTTGATTTAGAGATGTATTCTGGTATTGAGGGTGCCTAGGAAGCTCCCTACCTAGGTCTCTAGTTGGGTATCCATATGGCCTGAATTGTGGTGGTTGGACTGGTCTAGGCTGTCTATTGTAAGGATAGTTATCAACGTTGTGGTTGGTATATTTCTGTTCAATATTGCAATATTGGGTTTGATTCTGTACTAGTGGACGGTTATGTATGTAGGGATTCAATGGAATGATTCCCCTATTGCATACATGAGAGGGATGATCCCCTCCACAATGTAGACACCTTCTTAACATTGGTATTCGTAGTGGGGGGTTAGGGTAGTTCCTTTGTCCTTGCACTCCTAACTTTTTGGACACTAAGTTGGCAATTTCTTCTACGTTATTGCTAGTACTAGTGATGCTGCTGGAACTATCCTCGCTCTTACTCTTGGTTTGGGGACTCTTTAAGTCCTCAAACAAATTATCTTCCAAATCTATGCATTCCTTCAAGCATTCACTTAATGATTGGAACCTCTTTACGTAGACTAGTGTTCTCAGGGTTCCATTGACTAGTCCTTCTAAGAACAATGAAATCATTTTCTATTGGGTGGGTCTCTCCTTGGTTGGGCATCAATCTACATATTGCTTAAATCTCCAAGCCGCCAATCGTACTGACTTCGTAGGGGACTGTTTGAAATTATGGATCAGTGATAAAGAATTATTCTTAATGCCCATCTTAGTGAATTCTTCAATCATTTCCTGAAATACTTGTTCCATATTTAGGAATTGATTGGGCTCAAGAGGTTGAAACCAAGCCAAGGCAGTGTTCATAAGTTCAACCTAAATGACTCATATTGGATCATAAAATCTTCCACTTGTGCTACACAAGTCACTTGCTTGAATTCAGCTATGTGATTATAAGGTTCACCGGACCCATCATAATGGCTTCTCATACACTTGGCCACTTGAATTGATCATAATCTTCTTCCTGGTTTGGGTGTTCTAGGCATAACAGGAACTGTTGGATGTCTTACTTGAACTCCAACTCCCCTACCTAAGGGTGGTCTTACAAGCACTGGATTTCTATTCCTAAGCTCTCCATTGGTTGGGGCTTAATAATCAAGGTTTTCTCTTGGTGTGGAGAACTAAACATTGGTCCTTGTAGGGATACTTTGTTGTCAGTCTTGCCCCCCCGAATTCTGATGAGCATGACTTTGGTATGTTCCATGAGGATTCTGGGATGTAGTTCCTTGGTCTCTGGGGGGAAACACGGGGATACCTTGATACTTTAATCGGGCTCTTTCTAGATCTATGATGGGCTAGTAAGTCCTCATATTCATATCCAAATAAGTGATTCTAGAAAGATCCTCTGGAATTTGTAGCTCATAGATGGTGACTGGATTACTACCTTCTCCTCACAAAGATGTAGGGGCTTGTAGCAATTGTGCCATCCTGGCTACCATGTACACATCAATCAACACGTCATTCTAAGGGATTTTGTCACCTCTCCAAGCTCTAGTTACTTTAGACTTGCCTCAGGGTGTAAAAACATGTCCTTCAGTTCCTTCCCCACTAATATGGTCCACATTCTCACTTTCCCATGGTTCACTTATGGTTTCCGAACAATCGCTCATTGCATCCTGAACCTAAGATTCCATGTGAACCCTGTATCTCATGATTGGTTCAGAATTAGGAGAAACCAATGCTTCCATTGCGTCCGGAATGTGCCAAAACCCCAAGATCGACTGTCTATTCGCTGAATTCTGACATTGGGAGGTCTTGTTACAAATCGATGACATCATGATGACATCATCAGTTCGCAACCGCCTTGGGAACCGCCCTTGAAAACCTATATAAGGAGGGGTTGGCCACATTCATAATCAGTCTTGCCAATGCCAGTCTTGGGAGCTCAAGGAGTCGTGACCTCCAAGTAAGTACATTCAAGTTCCAGTTCAAGTTCTAGTCTTGTTTCTAGCTCTAGTCTTGTCTAGTCTTGTATTGTGGACATCCTTTCTTGTCCTATTGTAATCTCGTAGTACGAGATCCTTTCTAGTTATTTCTTGTATCCAGTTCATATCCCTGAGGGGATTTCTTGTAATCGAGATATCTTGTTTCCTACCTACGATCCCGGGTTGTGGGATCTCCTGTATCATCTCTAGTCGAGTTTTCCATACCTATTGGTCCCGGGTTGTGGGACATCTTGTATCGATCGTATATTCTTGTAGCATTTTCCCTTCGTGGGTATTCTTGTAATCAGAACTGTGTTTCCGAAATCTTGTCTTGTGTAGTCAGAGAGCACAATCTAGTGCTCCCCTGACATTTTGGCAAGACTATCTTCTATCCAAGACCAGACATCATGGAGAACGCTTATGAACAGATCGTAGCATCACTTCAGAGTCTCCAACAACAAGTCGAAGACCTAAGTCGTCGACAGACACAAGTCGAGATGGGACATCCAGTGCATGTAGGTACACTCCTTCAAGAATTACAAGAACGAATCGGGAGTCTTCAAGCGAATCAAGGGAGTATTCAAGTGAACCAACGGCCCAGTACATCATTTGTGAAGGAACCCAAGATTTGCATGCCAGAAAAGTTCAATGGTGATCGTACAAAGTTTCGAGGATTCTTGCAACAAGTCAAATTGTACATTCGCATGCAGCCTGATAGATACCCTGATGATGCATCCAAGGTCGGTTTTATTGGAACCTTGCTCTATGGTCAAGCTTTATCATGGTTCGCCCCAATCTTGGAGAAGGATATGGCCGTACTTCATAATTATGAGGCATTTCTTGGAGAGCTTGTCGCCACATTTGGAGATGCAGACACGAGTCGAGTGGCAGAAACAAAACTTCGAAAGCTACGTCAAGGTAACCGCCCTGCCTCTACCTATGCATCAGAATTTAGGCAGTTGATATGTGACCTCACTTGGCATGAAGATTATTTCATTAGCCAATTTAGATGGGGCTTAAGGGATGACGTGAAGGACCTTCTACTCACGATGCCAGAGGTGAAGACATTGAATGAATACATCAACCAAGCCATTCAATGTGATAACCGTCTTTTTGAAAGGAAACAAGAAAAACAAGTAGAAGGAAGACCTCGCCAATGGAAACCTTTCCAGCCTACTCCTAGAGATGACACTATGCCCGAACCTATGCAGATAGATGTAACTAGGTTCCAGCCTCTAACACCACAAGAGAAACAAAGAAGGAGGGATAACAAATTATGTCTATATTGTGGAAACCCTGGCCACATTGCAGTTAATTGTCCCAACAAGAGAACAAACTCCAAAGTCGCAGCCACCCTTGTAGAGCAGGGAAACGAGGAAGTCCAGTTGTAAAAGAGACCATACAGCCGGACCATGATATACGAAAGGGTCTCATAATTCCATCCACACCCGTAGAAACATGTCTTGCCCCTGTCAAGTTAATCCTGTCTAAGAAGACCCTTTCCCTCATAGCTCTAGTAGATTCAGGAGCGTCCTCATGTTTCATTGATGAAGGACTCGTTAAGAAACATGGAATTCCAGTACTTCGAAAGAACAGACCAGTAGTAGCCGAAGTAGTAGATGGACGGCCTCTAGCATCGGGGAATATAACCATGGAAACCATACCACTAAGAGTACACCTTGGTGACCATGATTCACACATATGTTTCAATGTAATATCGAGTCCAGCAAATATGGTTATCATCGGAATGCCGTGGTTAAAGAAACATAATCCAGAAATTAATTGGGAAAAGAATAAAATCACCCGTCGAGATATCCAGAAGAACCCAACATATGTTGGAGCTAAAGCCTTCATACATGCAGTAAGGAAGGAACCTACATATATGATCTATGCCATACCAGCTCAAGAATCCAAGAAAGATGATCCAGTACAGCTACCCAATCAGTACAACGGCTTTGAAGATGTTTTTGAAAAGAAGAATGCAGATATCCTTCCAGAGCATAGACCTTATGATTGTCCCATAGATCTTCAAGAGGGAACACAACCACCCTTTGGACCAATCTACAGACTATCTCCAGAGGAACTTACAGAACTACGCAAGAACATTGATGAGAATCTAGCAAAGGGGTTCATCAAACACTCGAAGTCTCCAGCAGGAGCTCCTATTCTATTTGTAAAGAAGAAGGATGGGACTCTCCGGATGTGTGTAGATTATCGTGGATTGAACAAAGTCACTATAAAAAACAGATACCCTCTACCACTCATATCAGAGCTCTTGGAACGCCTTGGAAAAGCAAAATTCTTCACGAAAATTGATCTTCGAGGAGCTTACAACCTTGTCAGGATCAGAGAAGGAGACGAATGGAAGACAGCATTTCGAACAAGGTATGGGCATTTTGAATATGTAGTTATGCCCTTCGGTCTTACAAATGCTCCAGCTGTCTTCCAACATATGATGAATGATATTTTTCGAGAATATTTAGATGATTTTGTTGTAATATACCTTGATGATATCTTGATATTTTCAAAAAATCTAGAGGATCATGAAGATCATGTAAAGATAGTCCTAGAGAAACTAAGAGAAAAAGGATTGTATGCGAAATTGGAGAAGTGTTCTTTTCATAAGACAGAAGTGGAATTTTTAGGGTACATAGTATCAGATAAAGGAATTTTTATGGACCCTAAGAAGATTGAGACAATCCTTGATTGGCAACCACCTTCATGTGTTCGAGATGTACAATGTTTTTTGGGGTTTGCCAATTTCTATAGGATATTCATCAGAGATTACTCCAAGATAGTGACACCTCTTACCAAGCTTACAGGGAACTCCAAATTCTCATGGACCGAAGAAGCAGAGAAGGCCTTTCAGACCTTGAAATCAGCATTCACTACTGCTCCAATCCTAGTTCATCCTGATTCTAGTAAGCCCTTCTTCCTTGAGACAGATGCATCGGACTTTGCTCTAGGGGCCATTCTTTCCCAATATGGAGATGATGGACAACTACATCCAGTTGCATATCATTCAAGGAAGTTTTCCCCTCCAGAAATTAATTATGAAATTCATGATAAAGAACTCCTTGCCATAGTAGACGCGTTTGATACCTGGCGTCACCATCTAGAAGGAGCAGCTCATAAAGTCATTGTATATTCAGATCACAAGAACCTAGAGTATTTTATGACCACCCGGATCCTCAATAGAAGGCAATCTCGATGGAGTAACTTTTTATCCAGATTCGACTTTGTCATCACATACCGTCCAGGACGTCATCAATGTCAGTCAGATGCCCTATCCAGAAGATCTTACCTTGCACCAAAGAAGGGTGAAGAGGCCTTTGATCAACAAGAGAGTGTATTACTCAAGCCCGAGCATCTCCAGTTAGCAGCTATCTCTTCAAGCCATCATGAAGATTCAGCCTTGAATCAGTTGATCCGTGAGAATCTACCACAGGATGAATTGTTTTGTAACGTTAAGCAGAAAGCTCAAGAAGGAAAATTCCAAGAAGTAAACGAATTTCAGGAAAAGGATGGTTTACTACTCTATAAGAACCTATTGTATGTCCCTCCAGGAAAGCCCAGGATCCAAGTACTTCAACAACGCCATGACAACCTTGCAGCAGGACATTTTGGAGTAAATAAAACAATAGAACTCATATCAAGGGACTTTTGGTGGCCTCAGATGTGGAAGGAAGTCAAAGAATACATTCGAACCTGTGATACTTGCAATAGATCTAAGGTACCCCGACATAAACCTCATGGCCTCTTGCAACCTCTACCTATTCCAGAAAGGCCATGGGCTTCATTGTCGATGGATTTCATCACAGATCTACCAAAGTCAGATAAGTATGATGCCATTCTTGTTATTGTGGATAGATTTACAAAGATGGCACACTTCATTCCAACTACCAAGGCAATCACAGGTGCAGCCACTGCCAGACTTTTTCTTAGGTACATATTTAGGCTTCATGGATTGCCTGATGACATTGTCAGTGATCGAGGTCCACAGTTCATATCCAGCTTTTGGAACAGTCTTTGCAAGCTCCTTGGTGTTCAAGTTAAACTATCTACAGCAAATCATCCACAGACTGATGGACAAACAGAACGAGTGAATCAAGTCCTGGAGCAATATCTCCGTTGCACTAGCAACTATCACCAAAATGATTGGTTTGAGTTGTTACCCTTTGCAGAGTTTGCCTATAACAATAGTGTTCATGCATCTACTAAGCAAACTCCCTTCTTTGCAAACTATGGACAACATCCAAGGATGGATATACAACTCTCAAATCATGTCAAGAACCCAGCTGCCAGAGACAAGGCCCAGTACCTGATGGAAATTCACAAAGAACTGAAGGAAGAGATCCATAAAGCTCAACAACAATATAAGTACTATGCAGATCAACATCGTGTCCAGAATCCATCGTATCAAATTGGGGATAAAGTATGGTTACTCCGAAACAATTTACAAACTTCAAGGCCTTGTGCAAAGTTAGATCATCAAAAGTTTGGACCATTTACCATCTTGGCCAAGATTAATCCAGTCACCTTCAAACTCCAGTTACCGAGTACCATGAGAATACATCCAGTTTTCCATGTATCCATGTTGGAACCATATCAGATTTCACCATTGAGGGGGGAGAGACCTAGTCCTTCACCACCTATCGAGATTGATGATCATGAAGAATTTGAAGTCGAGCATGTCCTAGATTCCAGAATATCCCGGGGAAGATTGGAATACCTTATTCATTGGAAAGGGTATGACATCAGTGATCGTACTTGGGAACCTGCAGAAAACCTTCAGAGAGCACCAATCAAGGTTCGAGAATTCCATAAGAAAAATCCAACGAAGCCGAGACCAGATAACATGACCGCTCCTCGTGGAACTCGTCGCTTGAGGGGGAGGTGATGTCATGGACGAAGGAAACCATCCTGAACCTAAGATTCCATGTGAACCCTGTATCTCATGATTGGTTCAGAATTAGGAGAAACCAATGCTTCCATTGCGTCCGGAATGTGCCAAAACCCCAAGATCGACTGTCTATTCGCTGAATTCTGACATTGGGAGGTCTTGTTACAAATCGATGACATCATGATGACATCATCAGTTCGCAACCGCCTTGGGAACCGCCCTTGAAAACCTATATAAGGAGGGGTTGGCCACATTCATAATCAGTCTTGCCAATGCCAGTCTTGGGAGCTCAAGGAGTCGTGACCTCCAAGTAAGTACATTCAAGTTCCAGTTCAAGTTCTAGTCTTGTTTCTAGCTCTAGTCTTGTCTAGTCTTGTATTGTGGACATCCTTTCTTGTCCTATTGTAATCTCGTAGTACGAGATCCTTTCTAGTTATTTCTTGTATCCAGTTCATATCCCTGAGGGGATTTCTTGTAATCGAGATATCTTGTTTCCTACCTACGATCCCGGGTTGTGGGATCTCCTGTATCATCTCTAGTCGAGTTTTCCATACCTATTGGTCCCGGGTTGTGGGACATCTTGTATCGATCGTATATTCTTGTAGCATTTTCCCTTCGTGGGTATTCTTGTAATCAGAACTGTGTTTCCGAAATCTTGTCTTGTGTAGTCAGAGAGCACAATCTAGTGCTCCCCTGACACTAGGTAAGTTTACACTCCCGGTTGAAGATATGACACTACGTCGGCTTCCTAGTACACGTCCTGAGCAAGTTCATTCACTAAATACCTCAATCAATTTTGTAGGTCTCTTAGGCTTATGTTTATCCTAGGAATTGGCTTAGCCTAGCTTGAGTTCTCCTTTCCTAGGATGTCCACAATACAGGATATTTGATCTCAGGTGATACACGATATCTCTCGGGTCACAATACAGGATTGGGATGATACACAATACTTGAAGTGCATACGATACATGATACACAAGCTGACAGACGATACACGATACTCAAGGGACCCATGATACTTATGTATCGCAATACACCACCAACACGATACACGATACTAGAATAAAGACGATACACGATACATGAGGATATGACGATACACGATACACGAGGTCACAATACAGGAGGGCATGATACATGATATGTACGTATCACGATACACAATCAACACGATACATGATACCTTAGTATTGCAATATGAGTCAGTCATGATACACGATACATAGGGATTGATGATACATGATACTCGAAGTCTCGTGATACACGATACTCATGATCGGCAACACACGATACCAAAGTATCTGCAATACACGATACACAAAGCCTCGCGATACATGATACACGAGTGTCGCGATACTCAACCCGACGATACACGATACCAAGGTATTGGGATATACGGGGAGTAAAACGTATCGGCGATACATGATACCTGCCAGGAATTGGGATACACGGGAATTCAAGTATCGCGATACTTGAACTCGATTGATCGCAATACTTGGGCTTAACTCACTCAATTTAAAGGATTTTTTAAAGTTTCTTATACCTATGTGATCCTTGTGCAAAAGAATTTGACTTACCAAAGCAGAGCATTCACCTCTTCACAACTCGTATCTTCTCCTAAGAGCTCTTACCATCATGCGAGTACCTCGGTTGGACTCGTACTTCCTCGACAATGGCACCAAACAACGTGTGTACCTTAGAATGAACTTAGGGACTTGTGACGAAAGAGATTATTCCTCTATCACTAACACGTACATATAGTGGGGATCACACATTTCAATTATCAATCTGAGAAGTATCTTGAACCTAACCGAGTGTATGAAGACAAGCACTTACACAATGGTCAATGAAGTGTAATAGCTTTTATGGAATGCAAATGAGTATTTTCATGCACATTCATCACTCTCACAGGTGACAATGGTGTCGCGATACATGAAACAATAGTAAGCACAAAAACAGACTTTCCTCTTAGATCTGAACTTGGAATATGGTCAATAGTGGGTTCTTTTCAAAGCTCTCGAGGAGAGGCATCCAATCGTGGTATTCCTGCCCAATTCTAACAACTCTACTTCAAGATATGAGCAAAAATAGAGCTGCACAACTCACCTAGTTTCACCACACACCTCCTCACACCTCACACACACATTACACGCTTCAGAAAAGCAATGAACTTAGTAGACAACACTTCCATGCACTCATTCCCAACTACAAACACACACGCAAGCTCACAAGCAAGGAGATGCAAGAGGAAGAAGAAGCAAATTCGAAAATTAGAGCTCTCTTACTCACAATGGCAAAAGTCTTTACAAAGTGTCCTCAAATGACTTATATACATATGCCCTAAAAATGGTCCTTTCACACAAGAAACCGACACTTTATTGTAGAAAACCTAATTTCCTACTATTTACAAGGATTATGATACATTGCTTGGGATTTATGCTTCTAGAGGACTCCTCTAGTGCATTTACATGGCTTCATGAGGTTTTCACAAGCATTTGAAGAAGAAAAATTATGCCCATATTTTTGAAAAATTGAGGGCTCCTCTTTAGTGCTCTGTTCTCTCTGCAACAATATCTTTGGCACAAAAAGACAAAATTGCCTGTACAAGCACTATGATAGAGTGTTCGAAGGCTGAAATGAGCTCGACCACAATTTCAACACCACAAAGTGAAGCGATTTTGAACTCCCAATCGCTTTGAGTATGCTCACCAATTTTTGTATGATTTTAAGACTATGTCCAGAGGGGTGTCAATGATGCCCTAGATGAAGCGGAAACCTGCTCTGATACCAATTGTTGGAGTTTGAGGTGTGCGGAAGAACACAAATAGCACAAGGAAGAAGAAGAAGAAGCTTAGAGCACGACACAAAAACCTCCGAAAGAGGGAAAAAAGTGTCCCGACAGTTGTAGTGTGTTCATACATATCACTACCAAAACATAAATGTGTATGAGAGTGCTTTCTCTGTCAACTAAAGGTGTGGGTGGCGAGTCAAGGATCTCTATCTCCAGGGCAACCACCTTGCTTCACATCGGGTTCAAGCGATCAGATGGGAAGTTAGGTCACGATGGGCAGAACGAGTGGTAGGGTTGGATCAGGTCCTGGGGGGTGGCATATTGTCCCTGTCTAGCAGGCAATGTTTGCATGTTGGGTGCCTTTCCTCGGGAATAGTGTGTTGGGTGGCCCAAATGCATGCTTCAGGAGGGGGCAAAAAACACTTTACACACGCGATTGGTGGAATAGTAGAAGTGGGTTGTCGTGGAAGAAGCATGTGATCGTAAAATGAAAGTATAAATATAACACTCAAATTAAAATTACCATTCTCAACAATACTAGATCAAATGTTTACAATCAATGATCGTGAAAAGATCGATCAATATAAAAAATGAATGTTATGAAGTGACGATGGATAATACAACTTTAATATTCAACTACTCTGCTATAGTGTGGATCAGGCAAATGTAATGCTGGATCGGTCTTCTCAGCTCAAGTGTAGAAAAAAAAACCTTCTCTTCAATTCACTTCAAATTCTTTGGGTATTTTCTTCTCTTCACTTCACTTCAAATTCTTCGGGTATTTTGTGGAGAAATTCATGGGAAAAATATTAATACATTGAAAAGTAAAACACACTTTTGAAAAAAACTATAATTTTATTATTTTTACTTTGATTTGATTTGTTTTTTTATTTTTCTTTCTTTTTAATTATTCATTTTCTATTTTTCTATACTTCCATATTCTTTTAATTTATTTACATATTTTTTTAAATCCATATCTAATTTCTTTTGTTTACATTTCTAAGTTTCTTTTTAATTTTATTCATTTGCATATTTTCTTTCCAATTGATTTCTAAATTTAAGTTTTTCTTTTATTTATCAATTCTAAAAAATCACTCTTTACTTAATTTACTAACTATTTTCTTTATTTAATTGAAATGGTTTGTTCTACTTACTTAAAACAACTAAAAATACATTACATATAATTGAATTAATTTATAACATATCAATAAACTCAAAAAAAAAACCTAATCAAATCCTCTCTCTCTCTCTCTCTTCATTCTTCATCTGTGCGCACCACCGACTTCTCCTAATCTCGGTGCCATCTGTGTTTCTCTCTCTCTCTCTCATTCATGTCGATTCCTTCTACACAAACTCTCTATCCATGTGCCTCTCTCTCTCTCTCTTTCCATTTCACCCCGATTCCTCTATCTCTATGGTCTCCTTTTCCTTGTGAGCTACAAAATAGCAATACCGATCCCTCCCTCTTTCTCTCTTTCTCTCTCTCTCTGTCTTTCTCTTTTTGTCTCATTACTCTCTCTCTCTCTCTCTCTCTCTCCCCTTTTTTTGATTTCCTCTGCTTGCCTCGATTCTGCCTTTTTCTCTCAAAGTTGTCTACAGAAAACTCTCTCTCTCTCTCTCTCTTGCCATTCTTCAACTTTGTGCACTACCTTCAACACCCATCTCTCTCTCTCTCTCTCTCTCTCTCTCTCTCTCTCTCTCTTTCGTTTTCTCTGCGCCAAATTCTGCTATATGCAACACTTCTGCTTTAGCAAGCTCTCTCTCTCTCTCTCTACGACAACACCTCTATGCAATGATCCCTTCATGCATTCCCTCTCTCTCTTTGTGGATCTATGTCTCTGCCTTCTACATCTTTCTCCTGTGCATTCCCTTACAATTTCCTTGGTTTGGGCAAAATTGGACATGTAACTTAACTATCTAGGTTTATTCAAGTACAACCTATAGTGAACGCTCCAAAAGAAGCTAATATCTTTGTAAAAAAATTATGCCAATTATATGTACGCTAATAGAAATTGTGCAAGCTTGAGGTAGGAAATTTGCCAATCACTTTCGAAGAACAACCTTCCAAAGGTTGGAAAGAAAACTTAGTACATTATGACTAAGCATCCATAGATAGACGGGCAAGCAACATGTTAACCAAATTCTATAGAATATGCTTCACACATATGAAAAAAAAAAAAAAAACTAATAAGAAAGAGTAGTTATTCATAGTAGAGTTTGCATATGATAGTTCCAAGCACTCTTCAATTGGACATATTCTACTTATGTACGTTTTTCAATCAAGAGCTTGCTATGGAGTAGGACTCTAGTATGAGAGAGGGTAAGCTGTGAAGGACTTCTTGGAAGAGATGAATACTATACTTAGATTTCAATTCATTAGCATTAGTAGAGCTTAGATCAAGCTAGAATCTATGTTGATTCTCAGTAGGAGAATTCGAATTTGAGGAAAAAGAACAAGTCTATCTTAGATTTCCATCTTGGTTTGAGACCATAAAGATAGGACCTATTTATAGTTGTATCTTAGCTATTGTGGTGCTTTCATGATACTTAAGAGAGTAGAAAATATGGGATACTAGATCCAACCCCTAGAGAATAGATAGATTCATCTAGTCTTTTATGTATGAATGCCTATTTCTATCCAGTTTATTCCATATGAGCCAAAGTCGATACTATGCACTCGAGAAAAATGGACTACGAGTCACAGTAGTGCTTGGTAAACTCAGAAGATAGTTCAGAGGATAGTGCTACATGGGAGAGGGTAAGTACCATTCAAAGATGGCTTCCCAATTTTTAGTTACCTTTCCAACATGCTTCTTAAGGGGAAGGATAAGGGGGAAAAACACATGGAGATGACGTTGTACATGATGGATATGGAATTCATTGGGAGCAACCAATTTGACTCTTTCTCATATGCCTTCCAATACAAATTTTGAGTTAAAAAATGAAGTTAAGGGGAAGGAAATGGCACATAGGAAAACTATGGGCTCATAAAAGAAGGTGTTCACACACTAGCCAAGATTGTGGATTCATGGACTTGAGAGAGGAGGTTAGAGGGGACCAATAAAGGGTGCATGGTGGGGAGATGAATCCAAAAGTCATCTCATCCTTGTTTGGAGTCACACTTCCTCGAGTCCTATTGTTGTCCTCATATGAGGAGCTAGAGAGAGAGAGAGAGTTAGGTGGTGCAATATTGATCATTCATAAAGGACTTTGGACTATTGATAGAGCTCTCAAATCTAAACTCGGGGATGGTAGATGTAAAAGATTTTGAATGAATGAAGACTCCAAACATATATTTTTGGGTTGTAAATTCATTCAACCCCTCTTGAAGGTGTTACATAAAGTGTATGTCTTAGGTCATGGCCAAGTCTATGGTTTGAGCTCTTGCCTCTTGAGGCGAGAGTGGGAGGTCAACCCCTCCTAGTATGAGTTGACACCTCCTAGTTTGAGTTGACATGTATGTATTCCAGATTGAACATGATATATTGTTGTTTGTACTTATAATTCTTGTCCATAGTGGGGTACCTTGCCCCCTTCATTTTCTTTTATTTAACACATTCAATTTATTCTCAACAAATATAAAAGTGACCAATCACCCCCTCTTACATTTTGGCTTTTAGTTTTCCGTCATACATGGCTTTACTAGTCTATGGCCCACATTCGTTCAGCTACTGTCTAAAAAAGTTATTTATTTATTATTTTATTTTATTGAAGTTACTAGGAATACACACCCAACCTCGTAAGTAGACGCAGCCATCAACTTTAAAAAAAAAAATGGAGGTTCAGCCGAAGCCTACTCCTTCGGACTTTAACTTTGAAATTGCAACTGTACAAGTGAATGGGCATAGCACTCGCGATATCTCTTGTATCCCATAAAAGAGGGATTAGACAAGGTTACAATTGAAAGAGATATAGTTACAACTGAGTTTAATGGCGTAAGCCATAACATGTCCAGACCGGGACTTGAACCCTGGACCTCTGCCTCAAAAAGCCAAGACTCAACCAACTGTCCTACGGGACGTGGACGCAGCCATCAAGTTGCAATTGCAGTAGACTCAGCCACCAACTTGGGGATTGCAGAAGATAAGTTCAGCCAGACTCGAATCGGGGACTTCTTCTCGGAAGGTTCAGGGCGTGAACCATTACGCCACGCCCGCTGGACAGAAAAAACGAAAAAAAGAAAAGAAAGAAAATTTATTACTATCGCTATGATACAGAAAATGTCTCAAATGAAGTCACCCCCTTAGGAACTTTGTCGTATTTGCCATCGTCGACATAGCATTCAACGGAAATAGCACACGGAATACTGTAGCTGGCTTGACTTGACCAATGGTCTGAGCAAGAAGTTGCTTTGTTATCGTTGATATGAGATGGAAGGTGTCACACAGAAATAAATAATGAATCAAGATCACGCGGTTTGATGCGACTACCCGTTCGACACTCCTATATTTTTTTATATTTTGACTTTGTCAAAATTATGACCCTATTCATTTATCTATACCATATTCATTTATCTATACCAATTTCAGGCATACGGGTTCGCTTCACTTATGCGTTCGTCTGCATCCTTCAGTGAAAGTAAGTTATCTGTATCCATTTCAGTTGCTTTTCGTATTCGACTTTATCCTATTTCCTGGGATGTAGAGCGCTGTAAGAAACCTCCTTAGGCTGGTGCTATTTCTGTTGCTAGCTTTGTGCATCTTTTCAATTCCTCTCTTTCTCAGTCTTTTAGTCTCTCGTACTTTCTGTTGTGCATGTGTACACAAATATGAAGAACTTCTGACATATTTGATTACAGGTTTGTATTGTGTCCATATGATCAGAGCTACCTGTTTAAGAGGAACTTAAATCTTCAGGAACATGGCCGAAAACACAGAAAACAAATCAAAGATTTCTATTTGGTGGGACATTGAGAACTGTCATGTTCCGAAGGAAGTGGATCCTCATTTTATAGCACAAAATATTACAGGTGCCTTGCACCATGCAAGTTTAACTGGTCCAATCGAAATTCAAGCTTTTGGAGACACAAAAATTTTGCCTCACTCTACACAAAAGGCCCTAACCGACACAGGCATTACTCTGAATCATGTGCCGAGAGGTATCGTTTTCTCGAAATTCGATGTCATTGAAGTTTCCAGTTGTCTTGTTTATGACGTCCCAGTCATTTATTAAGAGCGTGCATATATTTAAGGTGCATTATGAGATGTATGCTATGCACATATATAATTACTCAATATTAGTGGATATAAGAACCCCGAGGAGTTTCTTCGTTATCCTTCTTGTAAACAAATTTAGTTTAGCAGAGATGAGGAATCTAAATGTCTGCCGCCTGAAATGGACCATAATTGAAAGGGTTAACTTCATTTGTATACATGGTTCTTTGTTCCGATGTTGTTTTACAAGGATTCCCGGCTGTTTTAGTGATGGTGTATTTTATTACTGTGGATGAACCTGGCCAGTTTAGATGAATTTCGCCTAATTTTTAAACATGGCTTGCAAACGATCGGTATAAGAAATTTACCCCTTTATCATGCAGTAGGGGAAAGTTTTGTTGTACGTCGCTTCCCACAGACGTTTCAAAATGTCGTTTCTAGATATTTGGGAAGTATTCTCTTCAGGGTGTTGAAATGCCGACAGCCTTGATCTTCCTATAGGATTTCTTCTCAAGGAGGTCTCAGATGTAATCCCAAAGATGGTGCCGAACGATCTGTTGTTTCTCTTTTCCTTTCCTTCTCCAAACTATCTGTTACTAAGATTCTAGCATGATTTCAGCTATGAATGGAAAATTTATTACGTTTTGTGTACACAGGTCACGAGGAAAAAACTCCAAAATATCTTCAACACACTTGAAGCTTTAGTACGAATCATGAAAGCAATGGAATTTTGGGATTTTTAAAGAAACGTCATGAGCAGAAAAGTTAGTGATATGAAGTTCTGCATTACTTGCCTGATGCAGAAACCGTCAAGCAAGTAAAATTAGTGTTATCGTTTGAGATTTGATACATTCATGCTCTGCCATTGATCAATGGAAGTGTGGTTTTGAAAATCTGGATCATCCGTACACTTCTAATGTAATGAAAAACACATACACTTTCTAAGGTAAACCTCATAGAGTCATGTACAGGACGTTAGCAATTGTAGTGAAAAAATTGATGCTGTCCGCTTGCTTTTGATGTCTGCACATAGTAAATATATATGCCCTTGGAGTAAACAAGTTAATAAGTTAGGAATATGGTGCAGAAAAGAGTTCAGAACTTTCTGCATCTCCCACAGTCTAAGGGTTTCAGACCTATTCTGCAAATTATCTAAAGAGAAATTCTTGGGACCCCATCTTTGGATAAAAGTGAATTTATATAAGTAGATATTAACTTGGGAACTATGATGATTGTATGCTGCTGCTTGTGTCAGCTAAGCAAAAAGAGATTAATTGGTCAGATGATGATAAGATCTACCAGAATGGAAGCGGAATGAGAATTAAAAGCTACGATTTGATTTTTGGATTTTCTTCCAATTTTATCTCCTTGGCATAAGACATCTTTTAAGGAGCTTTTGAGTTCATGGAGTGGCTGTAAGATCCAATTCATTTATATAAGCTCCATTAGAATATTCTTTGAATTATTATGGGAATGGAAGCCCTTTTTTAACTTTAACATGTGATCAAATTCATGTTTTCATGCTGTGATTGTTATCATGTAACTTGTAGGTAATAAGGATGCAGCTGATAAAGCCATTCTAGTTGGCATGCTTTTATGGGCTCTTGACAATCCTCCCCCTGCCAATATTTTACTCGTGTCGGGTGATGGGGATTTCGCCAATGCATTGCATCGACTGAGGCTGAAGACATATAGTATCCTTCTAGCTATACCTGCTCAGTCTGTCAAACCTGCTCTTACGGGGGCTGCAAAAAAGCTATGGTTTTGGAAAGACATTGCACAGGGTATACTTGCAGGGCCAGAATCAAAGCAGTTAACTTCTGGTGCATCTTCAAAGGACCTTGTTGGATTAAGTTCTCTTGACTCTATGGTGATGAGAGAAGTTTCTTTGAGTTTAGGGACTTCTGTTATTCAGAACCCTTTAGTTTCCAATGGATATGCATCTCCACAAAAGGCTACAAGTACATCAGAACATTTCAGATCTTTAAATCTTATGAACCATACTAGTTCAGTATATACTCAGAACAGGGGTCACCCTTGTGGGCAGGAAATGACCCAGAAGTTTTCTCAGGATAGCAAGGTTCCACAACGCACTGTCTTTAATGCTTCTTGTTCTTCGAATCCAACTTCAGTTCAATACTTGCAGACTGTATCTGGTGATAAATGCACAGATCTTGTTCAAGAGCCAAGCCTAATGCCTGAATGTGTTAAAAGGGTAGACTCCTCTGGAGAACCGTTTCCAAAGGGGCCTCTAAGACATATCATTCCTAATGCTAATAACAAGGGTACTGATAATTTATCTTTGGTCAGGAATACTAACCATAAGCTGCCACGTAAATATGATGGTGCTAAATATCATGGGATAAAAGCCAACGATCCTCATAGAAACAGGCCAATATTGTCACCATCTTCAGACACATTGGAGAATAAACTTGAAAAATTATCACATTCTAGCTGTCTAGATAAGGTATATATTGCTATGAAGACACTTCAAAGGGATATGCTTGCACCATCTGAAAATAATTTGAGTGAATGTATTCAATATTGGGATCCTCAGTCTAATAGAGTGAATGTGAAGGAAACACTGGAAATAGCAGCAGCATCATGTCAGGTTACGAAGGCCCAAATGGGTGGAGGTTTGATAATGTACTTACCCCCTGATCATTGCATACCCTGGGACTGTGTGGATCCTGGAAATTTGAGTTTGATTCACCATGTGGATGCATGGGTAGAATTACAAAGGTTCCTACTTAATGGTGAAAAGAAGCAAAAGTTTTTGTCTTCGTGCAGCAGGTGAAGCTTTACTACCATAGCATTAATTTTTGTTCGAACTTCTGAAGGTTATGTATGATGAAGTACTTTCTTTTCTCTCAGGTATAATTCTGCTATGATTTTGAAAACCTCATGTGGCCCGCACATTCAAAAAATGACTGTTGGAGAAATATCCAACCTTATTCAACGTAGTATTATAGATAGGAAATGGTTAAGGAAAGTTGGGCCTGGATCGGGTCCATTGATACTGAATCAGAAACTTGTAATAGATTGGTCTGCAGGCAGGAGACAAGCAGCAGACATAAGGCAACACACAAATGAAGGGAGTCCTCAGCCCAACGCATGGAAGCCTGACCTTCCTCCAAGTGCTGAGAAAGCATCAGATAAGAATACTGCTCATGCCGAATGAATTTTTAATCAAGTTGATTAGAAATATATTTATCAAGTGTTTCCAAGTGGTACCTTGAATTAGTGTCAGTTTAAAGGGTTCAAACTTGACAGGAATCTTGTAACATGGTTCAGATGAAGAGAGCCATGTGAATATTGTTGGGCTGCTACCTGCTAAGAATCAATTAAATAGATGTTAAGCTTTTATTAGACATGAAGCTTGTAGTGCCCAACAGCTATGTTGTTGGCTACTACTAACAGGAATATGAATGTGGTCCGTGTTAAGAAATCCTTTCATAGCATTTATCAAGGCATGCAAACAGCATACATAACAACACTTGAGTGAGGGTACTTCAATCATATATTCAGTATTTGCAGATGATTGTGAGCAGTTCTGGCCATAAGGTATTGAGGTCAGATGGGGCTCTTTTGGATCTGCGGCCAGTTGCAGTTCATATCAAGCTGGCATATGCATACAGCCAAGGTTTCCTTTAGCTTGTTTATAAGCAGTACAATGTGATTATAACGTGCAGGGTTTGTTAAAAATCTAATTGAAGAGATGTCAAGGTGGTGGTTATCAATTTCAGTTATTACTGTTGCAGAAGTGAATTACTCAAGGTATCAGCACATTTCTGAAGCTTGTTGAGTCACTGGGGGAGCGCTTATGGTTTCAGTTTATTTTAAGTCAGTCAGGATATTGTTTATGGTGGAGTCCATCAAGCTTGTTATATTGTTAGGTTGCAGTTTAAGGAGAGTCGAATCTCGCAAATTCAGTTACTTTTGTTGCTATTGCTGGCTGTGTAGTTAATGATTTGGATATATCAGAACAGAGATTCTGGTGATCAAAATCAAATGATTTGGATATGCTATAAAAGCTTTTGTTTTTCTCCACTAGGTGTTGGAGCTTGTTTAGTTTTTTCATCTATGACGACAAAGTTATGGCGTTTAGTTAGTCTTCTTGATCCAAATCAAGTATGAGTCATCACAGTAAGCTTCCATATTAGTCAGCCATTCTTTCGTGTTTCTGTGCTGATTCCCTGGCCCTGGATTCTTGGCTTCTGAAGAAATGTGGCAGCTATGTAAAAACTTGAAGAAATGTGGCAGCTATGTAAAAACTTGAGCAGGGTTTAATTTGATGAATTTAGTCATTTCTGGTGAATTGTTTTCTGGATATATACAAGTCAGATTCTTGTCAGCTTAATCAAATGAGTCATACATGGTGTAGATATAAGTATTCTCTTTGTTTAACTCAGGTGTTGTGAGTTGTCATAGTTTTTTGAATTGATGGCAAAGCACTGTAAGTGAATATTATTGAGTTATTGTTTGTCTATGCGGTGGCTTGGAGTGATTTATGTTGATATTTTTCGGTAGTGATGTGTGTGAACACACTTAGGATTGTGCAGCACTTTTTTCCCTCTTTAGGAGGTTTTTTTCCTCCGGCTTGTATATATGCTTATAATCCTAACGGGTGACTTATTTTTGTATATACAGTTGGTAATACATTCAGTATTGTGTGTTGTGCTCCAAGCTTCTTCTTCTTTCTTGTGCTGTTTGCATGCTTCCGTAGACCTCAAACTCCAACAATCGGTATCATAGCAGGTCTCCGTTTCATCTAGGGCGTCGTCGACATCCCTTGGGTCACAGTCTCAAAATCGCACAAAATTTGGTGAGCATACTTAGGGTGATTAAGAGTTCAAAGCTATTTCGCTATGTGGTGTTGAAATTTGGATGTGAGCTTGTTTTGGCCTCCGAACGCACTATCATAGCACTTGTGCATGCAATTTCGTCTTTTTATGCCAAAAATATATACAGGTTTCAGTTCACCGGTACGAGTGGCTTGAAGTTTGCTATAGGCTTAACAAAGCTTGATAGGAGTCAACGTTTTGAGATACAATCATTTTTCTGCATCAAGATATTTTAGTCAGTGACCATGGCTGAAAGCAATGATGTGTTCCATATGTTGGCTGTTGAGGACAAGTTGGATGGTACCAATTGTTGAGAATTTGAGAGTGCATCTCCCTTTTGTATCTTGGAGTCAGATCATTGGCTGACACCTTTGTATCTTACTCTCTACGGACCACTGTGGCATCGAAAACACACGCCTTGTTTCTCTGGTGCTTGCTGTAGATTCATCAGAAAGCAAGTCTTCAATTGAGAGGGAAAAAATGCTGAGACAGACCAACTACTTCCAACCGAGCTGCAATCTTGTGTCAGGGGGAAAAGAACAACACTTGGGTTCTCTGCACAACACTCAGGTTCTCTGTTTGCCAGGCAGCACCATCTCTCTGAGAGAGAGAGAGAGAGAGAGAGAGAGAGAGAGAGAGAGAGAGAGAGAGAGAGAGAGAGAGAGAGAGAGAGAGAGAGAGAGAGAGAGAGAGAGAGAGGTGTTCACTCTCTCCTCTTCGTCATCCCAGTTAGACAGCACAAACCTCTATGCCCGCAACACGGTATCTCTGAGTGCCCGACAGAGTGAAAGAGAGAGAGAGAGAGAGAGAGAGAGAGAGAGAGAGAGAGAGAGAGAGAGAGAGAGAGAGAGAGAGAGAGAGAGAGAGAGAGAGAGAGAGAGAGAGAGAGAGAGAGAGAGAGAGAGAGAGGGGGAGAGAAATAGAAAGGTCATAATTATCTGTGTAATTCTGTATAGAGAGATAGAGAGCAGGAGTGCTGCCATTTCTCTGTAGAGAGAAAGAGAGCAAGATTCCTTGACATCTGCTGTACTCCATACAATGAATCTGATATCCATGGGCCCAAGAGCGGCTATCAGCTGTGCCAATTTGTGCTCACACAATACTGCACTCTCTCCTCGATAGAGCAAGAGAAAGGACTCGGAGCTCCTCATCTTGCAGATTAGTGTTGTCATGTTCTATCTTGAGGGATTAAACATTCAATAGCTTTGACATCACGCGTGATGTCACTCAAGCCCCTCTTCAATTTTGAATGGATGAATCGATTTTGATCAAATGAATCGAGTTTAATTTCGGCGCCTTCAACATATCGCATATGCGCTCTACCACTTATCAGATAGTGGACCTGTAGTTGCCAAGTCCCTAGATTTTTTTGGATATAGGCTAATGCATTTGAGTCCCATTCATTGCATAGAGTCTTCAATCTCGTGCTGCTTTGTATTTATGTGACTCCACAAAAATCTCTCTCCATAAAATATTCAACGTACTTGTTGTAACTCTCATTCAAGAGTTCTTGTACAACACTCTTTGGCCCTACTTGCCTTGATCTTTGCAACAACCAAGTGCTCATTATTGGCACTACCTTTGTACTTTCTAAATGTACCAAAACCTTCTTTTGCATCCAATTTGGCACTCATCTAAGGTTTGATTCATATCTTTCTCAAAGGTCCAGTCCTCACTAGGATCGTACCTTTGACACTAAGTGCCTCCCTTTTGTAATGACAAGAATATAAGAAGAACTCTTTTTGTGTGTGCATGTGTGGGTTGGAGACTAGTCTAAGCCCACCCACAAGCTTTTTTGAGTCCCTAGCCTATTCTAAGGCTATTTGATGTGCAACGGGCTACTCTCAGCCCCTCTCTTGCGTCAACTCATCTCTGTGTTTCTGCAAGAGTAGGGCTAATCTAAGCCCCCCTTCTCCAAGGTGCCTCTCTCCCATGATCCTTTGTAGGGCTATTATTAGCCTCCCCTATCCTGGGCGTCTACTTCAATTTTGGTGCAAGTGTATGGCTAATCTAAGCCCCCATTCCTACCCCAACTCAAATTTTCATGCAAATTTCGACTTCAGTTTTTGCAAGTGTGGAAACTTCATTTCGCTAGCGATCATGTCGACGATTTCAAGTGCCGCGTCCTCAAGTCAATTATATTTACCCTCATTTACGCCCATATTCATGCCAAAAAATGAACGACTAAATGGCACGAATTACAACTTATGAAAGGATACAATTAGGTTCTATCTCTATACAAACCTATTGTATGAGGTCATTGAAGGTATAGAACGAGAGCCCGATAAGGAAACTGACCTAGAAGCTTGGCATGTCCGGAACTTCAAAGATAAAAGGGCATTAGGCCAACTTCTCCTCGCATGTGATGAATGACAAAAGGACACATCACTGCATGCAAGACTTCAAAAGAAGCTTGGGATACTCTAGCCAATCTATACGAGGATAAAACACCTTCTAAGATTCATACTCTAGAGGCCAAATTTTACAATCTCACTATACGTCCACAAGACACCATCACAAAAGTGATAGCCTAATTTGAAGATTATCAACGCAAGTTAGCACTTTGTGGACGACAAATTTTTAGTGAAGACATGGCTATAAGATTGCTTAACAAGCTTCGGAGGTCCTATGAAACATTCGTGACTACTCTGTATAACAGAGGTCAAGCACTCACTTCGAAAGAAGTTAGAAGATTGTTGCTTCTTCATGATTCTAGACAAAAGACCCAAGTTACCCAAGGAACAGCTATGAAGGCTAAAACCACCTTCCACAAGACTAAAGGACAAAATGGCGATCAAGAGTGAAAGGACAAAGGCAAGAAGAAGTTCACTTGTAATTTTTGTGGAAAGCTTGGCCACATTAAAAAATACTGCTTCAAGAAGAAGAACAAGGATAAGTCTAAGTCTACTTTAAAGATCAAACATCATTCACGCTGCGCAAATGAAGATCTCTTTCTCACAACTGAACATAAGGCACTTGTCGTATCCACTCCCAAGAAAGAATGGATTTTTGATAGTGGTGCTTCATCACATATGTGTAATGACAAAGATGATTTTCATGAGTTTGAAGAGCATAAAGGTCAAGTGTATCTTGGAGACGACAAGTGCATTGAAATCCAAGGAAGAGGAAAAGTTCAAATCACGATCTCTGAAGGTGAGACAAAGTCACTCAAAGATGTTCTTTATGTACCAAGCCTTTGTAAGAATCTTCTCTCAGTAAAAGCCATTACAAAATGCAACATGATAGTGCAATTCGATTACAACAAGGTTCAAGTCATTGATCGTGAATCTAATGTAGTGATAGCTGCAGGCTATGAAGACAAAGGTCTCTACCAGCTTTCAAGTTTTATGGCCAAAGATTCAAGTTTTAGCTTGTGACATTGCAGATTTGGACATATCTCTTGCTTAGCTAAGATCTCTTCCAATCATCTTATCAAAGGTCTATCCAGCATCGCACAAATGGAATTGATTTGCCAAGCATCTGCCAAGCAAACAACTGTCCCTTTGTCTGTAGAAGCATCCATTTCTGCAAATAAATCCTTAGCATTAGTCCATGCCGATATTTGTGGACCTATGCATACACCTTCTCTAAGTGGGTGAATTTACTTATTCCTGATGGTAGATGACTTCACTAGATATACCTGGGTTTATTCTGGATGCCCTTTCCAAGTTTAAAGAGTGGACACAAACAGTTCAAGAAGACTTTCCAAGTTCTTTGAAGATCATCCGATCCAATGGAGATAGTGGCTTTGTCAATCACACCTTCTCCAAGTAGTTGAAGCACCATAGAATCAAGTATCAAGCAATGCAAGATACTCAACAAGGTATTGCCTTACACAAGATTCAAAGTGTGATCCAGATGGCGAAGGTTATGCTTAGTCAAAAGCAACTTCCACTAAAGTTTTAGGGTGAACCAGTACGGACAACAATGCATATTAAGAATAGAGGATTTTTTAGATGTTTTGAAGAACCAAACACCATTTGAGGCTTACTTTCAGAAGAAGCCGAGTGTGAGCTATTTTCGTGTCTTTGGTAGTGATGCCTATGTCCAAGGCCATGATGATGGTCGGCCAAAGCAATATATTTTCATCGGTTACAGTGACCGCCATAAGGCATACAAACTTTACGACCCAAAGAGTCACTCAGTTATAGTAACCAAAGACTACACCTTTGATGAATACTCTAAGTATTCATCTCTTTTGGATCCTCTTATTTCCGCTTCAGAGAGGGGTCATTCCAATTTCGGACAGTCACACTTGTGAAGCATGCTCTCTTTGTACATGGCTTTCCAGATCATGATACAGTTTTGGAGAAGGAGGAATCAGAGATACCATCTCAGCTTATACCTCAGATGACTAAACCTCCTATCGTACCATCGAAGGTTTATATTTCCCCTGAGCTTGAGCTGGGCATTACTCTACGATCAGTGACTCGTCATGCTCCATTCCTATCTTCGAGAGTCCACTTATCTCGTCTACAGTAGCATTCCGAGCATGTACTCTTCCATTCTTGGAGTCCAGCATCTTTTCATTTATCACAGGATACTCCGAAATCTACTTCGATTCATCACTCAATTGGATCCTTTTCTGAGCCAGCTTCTAAGTTCAGAGGGGGCTTCCATGGTCCTATCGAGACACATCAGGACTTTGTACACTCCATGGTGGACTACAGCATACAGATGTACTACCATGTGAGTCGTGACTATGATTTTATGCTTCATGCTTTATATTTCATTCTTGCAGGACCTACTTCTTTGCAATACACATCTCGTGGTGGATATTGTCAAAGCTTTGGAGGGTTCCACGTACCACATGGAGTCATCCTACCTATCTCGCATGGAGGTGATCTCATCCAGTGAGATCTTCTTCCGTTCCTCTACCTCGTTGTTTGCGTATGTATGGAGCATCCGCTTGATCCATCTAGTGGACATCTTATGGAGTACCTGGCGTTCCCGCATGGTCGATACCACTTGGAGGCTATGGATTTCCAGATGGAGACTTCCTATTCGGTGCTCGTCTGCAGTTGTTACATCCTTGGTGGACCTTTCTCTCATACCCTAGTAGCCTCCATACTCTACAAAATGGAGGTGAAGAGCGGGTGTTGAGAATATGAGAGTGCATCTCCCTTTTGTATCTTTGAGTAACTTTATTTCCATTCCATTTCCATTTTATATTATATCTTTTGTATTTGGGTACCTTGCCATTTGCTTCATTCTCCTTTGAGGGGAATTATCCCAAATGAGATGTACTTTGGAGAGCCCCTCCCAAATCTATATAAGGAGGGCTTTTCTCCCCATTTGTACTTGGTTAGAAATCCACGCTCTTGGCAAACTCATTTCTAATCCATGTGAGTTTACCCATTTCTTGGTCTACTCACTTTGAGTCTCTCATACTCTTTCTTTTGTGAGTTCACTCTTCTTTTCATTTTGCTTCCACGCGTGTACTCTCTACACCAATTACCCATTATGGGCATATATGATGCATCATATTACCTTCGAAAACAATTGAAGAATGAGCATATGAATGAAGATTCTATGGACAATTTTTTGACAAAGATCAATGATTTGAAGGGGAATGTGATCTAGTCTTTACAGATAATTCACTTGTGCATACCGTTCTTAATGGTCTTCTAGATTCATATAAGAGTTTTTCTTCTACTCTTTCGTTGATGATGAAAGGCAATCCAAATGCCTTAACATTTGAAGAGTTAGTCTTTGTTTTGTTGCAGGAGGACCAGAACAGGTCCATTATGCATGTTGCAAATCAAGTGTTTTTAGCTAGTCAGAAAGGCAAAGGTAAATGGAGCTCATCTACTAGTAAGCAGAAATCTGCTAAGTTTGCAGAGTCGAAAAAGGAAGAGAAAGACGAGAAGAAAAAGGAAGATAAAGATGAAAAGAAATCAGAAAAGCAGAATAGTTTGGTCATTTGAATTTTGCTAATTTGCTACGCATGCGGAAATCTAAAATGGTGTCCTCTCTTTGGGGCACTTGGTAACATATCTGTGAAGGCTGTATTTTGGGCAACGTGCAATGTTCCTCCCTCCCAAAAAATGGTTCAGTACGAGCTACTCAGAAACTAGAGCTTGTTCACAGTGATTTCTGTTTCCCTATGTAGACATCTTCTTTTGGTGACTACCTTTACTTCGTGAATTTTATTGATGATTTTTCCAAGCATGCATGGGTGTATCTATTTAAAGTCCGAAGTGTTTATGTGCTTCAAACAGTTTTTGGTTTTGGTTGAAAATCTGTCAGCATGTAAAATGGGCACCCTCCGTTCTAATCGAGGGGGGAAAACATGTCCTCTGATTTTAATGCATTTTTGGTTGAACGTGGGATAAAACATCAGTGTACAATGCCATATACACCTAAACAGAATGGAATTGCAAAAAGAAGAACATGTCTCTCATGGAGATGTCGAGGTGTATGGTCAAAAGTCAGGCTTTACCACATAGCTTCTTCCGTGAGGCTCTTATGTGTGCAACATATGTACTTAACAGGTGTCCCAACCAAAGCACTGGAGTCTATCACTCCATATGAGGCTTTGCATGGTAGCAAGCCATTTGTTGTTCATTTGTGTGTCTTTGGTTTTCTGGCATATGCATTAGTGCTCGAACAACAATCCAGGAAATTGGATGATAAAGGAGTGAAATGTAATCTTGTTGGGACCTTTGCACCCACATGACAAATGAATACCGTTCGTAGCATTTGTGCACTAACAACCAATCATGGTTGGAATGTACATGAGTTGGACATTAAAAATGCATTTCTGAATGATGACTTACATGAAGAAGTGTATGTTTTTTAGCCTCGTGGTTTTGTGCAGAAAGGGCATGAAAACAAAGTGTGCAGGTTGAAAAAGGCATTATATGGTTTGAAGCAAGCACCACGTGCTTGGTATGAAAAGATACATGCCTACTTAATTGCACATGGTTTTGAGAACAATCCAACTGAAAGCACCTTATATATGCGTGCAAATCATGTGCTTCTGATCATTGTTGTCTATGTTGACGATACGTTGCTCCCTGGTCCTAATGAGAAGCATATTGCTGATTTTAAGTTTGATTTGCATGCCTCATTTGATATGTTAGATTTGGGGCATTTGCATCATTATTTGGGTATTCTGTTTATGCAAGTTGATGCTGGAATAGCTCTGTGTCAAACAAAATATATTGACACATTATTGTAACATTTTGGCTTTGAAGATTGCAAACCTATTGCCACTCCTATGGAAACAAGTTTACAGTTGAGTCTTCAACCGTCTTCATGATGCTGGAGATGCATTTGATGTTGTTCTCTATCAGCAAGCTGTTGGACGCTTGATTTATCTATGCATAACCTGGCTTGATATTTAGTTTGCTGTCTCACATATGAGCAAGTTTATGCTTTTCAAAGTGTCAAACATTGGAAGTTGGTTAAGCGCATCTTTCACTTCTTTAGTGGTACCGGCTACTTCGATTGTTTTATCCTAAGGGGGGATCACTATCGCCAGATTTACATGCTTTTTTTGACTCTATTGGGCTGGTTTCTATGACACTCGTGTGTCCACTAGTGATTTTTTCTTCATGCTTGGTAGCTCATGCATATCTTGGTTGAGCAAGCAGCAGCCTACTCTGGTGGCTTTTAGTTGTGAGGCTGAGTATAGGGCAACTTTCATAGCAACTGTCGGGTGTGTGTGGCTGAGACGCCTTTTGGCTGATTTGGGTGTTGGTCAGTCTTTGCCACCACCATCTTCACGGACAGTCAGAGAACATTGGAAGTTGCGAGGAACCTTGTGTTCCATGCTCACCACAAAGCACATTGAGGTGCAATATCATTATGTCAAGGAGAGTTTTTGTGCTGGAGATCAGTTTAGCATATGTGCCCACACAGGATAACATTGTAGATCTTTTCACAAAGGCTTTGCCTTGGGAGAAGTTTGAAGCTTTCTGCAAAGCTTTGGGCTTATTTCCTTTTGTGGATTGATCTCTTTCCACATAGCTTGGCACTTCCTTATACATGAGTGCAACCTCCTTGTTCACTGCATCACTCCCAGGAGGGGGTTTGTTGATATATTTTGGAAGTGATGTGTGAGAACATACTTATGATTGCCAGGGCACTTTTTTCCCTTTTTAGGAGGTTTTTTCCCTCTAGCTTGTATATACACCTATAACCCTAACGGGTCACTTATCTTTGTATATACACTTTGTAATAAATTCAGTATTGTGTGTTGAGTTGTGCTGTTCGCGTGCTTCCGCAGACCTCAAACTCCAACAACTTATTAGAGGGAAACATAAATGAATGACCTGGGAGATATAATACATCAGAGGTCTGTAGTAGTGTGCTTTCCAATGTATACAGCACTCAATCAATAGATCTCTACTCTATAGTCAGTGTATAGAAGACTTAATATTTGTCCTCGGGAATGGAAATGCAAACCATCATTTATAAGAGGTGAATAGATTCACGTCATCAATCGACTTCTAATGAAGTGTGTATGTGCTTTACAGTTGTATGAGTTGAGTTCAAACAATCTTTTTTCGAGGAGGCCAGAGTGCTCGAGTTAATTATAATAAATTATTTATTTACACATAAGATACATTTTGATAGAAATGGTTTTTTCATCAGCTGCAATCTTTTATGCCAGAGCTCAGCATCATCCATCACACTCACTCGATTACTTCATTCTAATACTAATGTAATCTCTTACTCCCTAAATATTTATTATAGAGATCCATCTATGCGAATGGGCAGTTCTGAGAGGAGAAATTGCAGGGATTGAGAAAGCAGAATTGTAGTTCTTCATATCAACTGCAGTTTGTAAGTTATGACGGTGGCTTATCCCTAGAAATGGTCATGATAGTAACCTGTTTATTTAAATGAGCTTTTTCGACAGGATAAAATTATGTGGCTTAGATCACGTGAAGGGGATATAGTTTTCCACATTATGCTAGTTCATTTAGTTCAGAACAAATACATTGGACCAAAGATGCTTAAGGCTTGATTAGTTTAGACCATGGACAAAGTCATGCTGTCCAGATGCTCACAACTTGGCCAATTTAGGCCATATGCAGAGAGGCATGCTGTCCAGGTGCTCAAGAATTGGCCAATTCGGCCATACCATCTGTCCAAGCACTCAAACTTATGCCATGCAGTCCAGGTGTTTAATCAAGAGTTGACCAATTTAGCCATGCCTGGAAAGGTACTTAAGGCTTGACCAATGCCATACCAGTGTGTGAGACATTGGCAATGAATGCATTTCTTTGATTCCATGTCTGTGGTTAACTTTGCTTACTGATGTTTTCAATTGAGAGTCAAACCTTGGACTACTAGGGCACAGTTAAAGATTCTATAATTAGATGAGATTTGGATCTTCAACCAATCATTCAGGAACTCAAGACTTGACTATTAGGCCATGCCGGATTGTTTCCTGCTGGATTGGTATTGCATAAACATACATGATTCTAAGATTTTGGTTGTTTTGTAAGGCTGATCATAGTTTTTATGCTGGAGCAATGTTGAATAATGTACATGGTTCAAGAGAGAGTTGTCTTATGTGCCTGCTATTGTACTGTGTACATCCAAATCAACAGGAAGTTTGGAGAGATTTTTTTGTTCTGGTATTGAAGCTGGGTGCTCTACCTTGCCTGCTTCCCATTCTATTCAAAACTTGTTTGTTTTGTATGGCTGATCTTGGTATTATTGTGACAGGCTATTGTACATCCATGAATTAACAGCAAATTTGGAAAGAGGTGTCATTATGATATTGAGGCTGAATTGACTAACTTGCCTACTCTCCACTCCTGTGAAGACCAGATTATTGATTAGGCTATGCCAACTGAATAGACATGATTCAAGAGTTGGTTGTTTTATATGCTTGCAGTAGTACATCCATGAATGAACAGAGAATTTGGGTAGATGTTTGTTGTAGTATCCAAGCTGGGTGCCCTGCTTCCCACTCTGTTGGACCTGACTAATCAGGCCATACATTGCTTGACAGTCAGAGTTGTTTTCTGCTGCCGGTGCTTTACCTTGTCTGCTCCCTACTCTGGTTGACCGGATCATTAGAGCACACCTTTCTTGACAATCAGATTTGTTTCTTACTGGATCAGTTTCAGAACCTGGAATTGCAAATCAAATCATTAAGGACTAAAGCTCCCCTCTTAAGGTGTGTACTTTTGAGTTACCCTTAGAGAGTCGAGAAGGAGGCTTGGCTAAGACTCATCCAGTCACGCCCTTTCATGAAACCTTGGAATCTATTCAGGCCACTCTTCCAAACAATGTTGTTGGGCATCAATTGGAGCCAAAAGACATATCGACCTTGCAAGAGGCTGATATAGATTTTGACTCCATCCCAGATGTTGATGATTCATGGAAAGACCACATGGCAAGAATTTCAGGCTGAAAAATGGAAGAAGTGGCAGGTATCCAAACCTTACTTCACAGAGATAGAAGCAAAAAATACAGTGCAATGATTAATCTGGATATTCAAAGCATTGGATCGGTTAGGGAGGAAGTTTTTGAGTGTGAGAATGCTACTCTCAATACCTTTCCAAGCTGTATAGGACTGCATGAGGATATGTTTGAATGCAAAAAGGCCACACTTCTTTTGAGGAAGAATGATCTCAAGAATTCTCAAAGCACCCTAGAAGACCCAAAGAAGGCTAGAGTGAAATGTACACTCACAGTAGAAGAACTGATTTTAACTCAAGCCTCAAAAAGGAGGAGGACAAAGACTCAATGTTTCAAGTCCCAGAACACTTCAACAATTATATTGTGAAAGAAAGGACCATCCACATTGAGATACCTAAGAGGGAGGCAATACCAAGGCAATCCTCCTTTGTTGATAACGGATCATCTTTTAGAACGAGTGGCATGCAAAGAAGTCTACATCTTCTTAGATGGCTTTTTAGGATACAATAAAGTATTATTTCCCCTAGGGCTGACATAAAACTTCTTTCACAATAGAATGGAATATTTTTGCATTTAGGGTCATGCCTTTTGGCTTGGCAAACGATCTAGCTACCTTTCAATGCCTCATGTGTCATGTCTTCAAAGAATGTCGAAGGGAATTCTTGGAAGTATATGTAGATGACCTGTGTGCACCCTCGAAAGTGCATAAGCAACACATACATGATCATATATGTATCTTTGATAAATGTAAAATTTATAAAGTATGTCTAATTTTGGAAAAGTGTGTGTTTATGGTGCATAAGGTTATCCTTGGGCACATCATCTCAAAGCATTGTATCTCAATAGATTGACAAGATCAAAGTGATAGAAGACTATTGCAACCAAGGAATGTTGCAACAACTACAAAAAGCAAAAGAACGAAAGGCAAAGCCATGGCCCATGTAAGGGATTTACAAGGAGATCCCAAAGAATTTGAGCTTACTAGTGATCATATCAAAGAAGCACTTTGTTTAAGGAAAGTATTCAGACACCTGATAGCATAGTAGTCCCTGTTAGATATACTCAATACTCCACCCTCAAGTGAACAAAAATTATCCATGGTGCTCTAAGTTGTAAGGTCCCCATTTTTTATGAGGAGAAGCCATTCTGAGGGCCTGGACATCCTTGGAACCCTAACTTCCAAGTTAGATGATGTCTATGTGTGATCATTGATGGTAATTGATCATCTTTGTGAGCCTAGTCATTAGGTTCGGTAAGGCGTAAACTTCCCTATCATTGGGTTGCCATTCAAGGTGAAAATAAAGGCCTTGTGATGCCACACAATTTCCCCATAGAACCTTAATAGAGGGGAGTGTAGAGGGGGGCTTCTCCCCTTTTGCACGGTTTAGGGCCCATCCCCCTGGCCATAGGGCCGAAATGATAGGACTTTTGGTCATGGAGATATTGTCGGATTGTATATTTTTCCGACTATTTTATATCTCTTGATTGCGTTTATTTATACTGAATCCTCTTGTAAAAGCTATATAAGCATGGCCCATGTGTAGCTTTACATGGCATTGCACACTAGTAAGCCCTTCATCTAGAGTCTGTCTAGATCGTCATCTAAGCTCCACATTGGGAGTGCATGGGTGGACAACACCATCTTTCTAGTTGCATTACTCTTGGCTATTTTGAGAATTTGAGTCCTCTATCTCTCAGTCTTCGTCTCTCTTTGCTTGAGTTATTCTCTCAACTCTATCTATAGATCTATTCCGATATGCTATCATTTCTTACATGGTACCAACTCTCAAGAGTTTTTGAGTGGTGCAAAAGCAAAACAAAGAGGTTGCAGTGGCTTCAATGACAAAAGAGAGAAGTTATCAAGTGGTGCGCCATCATCTACGATTGGGTAATCAAGGTGGTTCATCAATAGGTGTAGGTGGAGCACAAGCAGTGGAAGGAATGATGTCGATCATCCCAACATTGCAGATACGACCATAAGCCTTCACAGAAGGTAAGCTTGATGGTACAAATTACGCCGTGTTGAAGATCAAAATCACTTCTATCCTTGATTCATATGAGCTTCTGGAGATTGTTCTTGGGATTGATCATGATCCTTAAGAAACATGATCCAAATAATCCTCGACGAAGGATTCCTCCTGATGTTGATCTTGTATGTGCTTGGAAATGTAGAAATGAAGATGCACTTTGTGCTCTAGTTACAAGTACTACTGCTAGTGTTCTAACTCGGAGTAGGTGTACAAAAGTCAAGCGAGGAGGTAGTTTGATGTTTTCTTTGAATCTACCCACCAAAGTTTGATGGTTTGGTAACTTCCCTTAATATTCCAATTAGACCTCAACCTTTACCTTTTGAAGAATTCAATGCGTTACTCATGGAGGAGGAGGTGTGACTCAAGGAAAGGAGTGACAACAACAAAGGAGCTGTAGCATTCACAACAAATGCCAAAAGAGGCAAAGTGGGCTCTTCAAAAGATGGAGACAAAAAGAAGAACGACAAAAAGAAGTTCAAGGGGGAGTGTTTCCACTCCAAGAAGAAAGGCCACATAATTCAAGACTATTGCATCAAGAAAGAAGAAGAGAAGAATGGCTCCTCAAAGGGCGGCAAGGGCAAGGAGTTTGCCAAGAATGCAGAAATAGATCTTGAGTTATTTGTTACATTAAAGGAGGTATGTTCCTTGGCTAAAGATTTAGGAACAGATGACTCATGGGTGTTGGATAGTAGTGCCTCTCCTCACATGACGAGTAGAAAAGACCTTTATAGTTCCTTACAACCTCAAAAGGAACCCATCACAAAAAAGGTAGGCAATAATGCAAGGGTGAAGGTACGATTTCTTTCATTAATATTAACGGGGATATCAAAAAGCTTTCAAATGCATTGTATGTTCCACAAATAAAATGAAATCTACCTTCAATAGCTTCTATAATTGCTCAAGGTCATAAAGTATCTTTCAATAAGGAAGGAGCTAACATTATGGATAGTAACAACAATGTTGTTGGGACTGGCATAAGGAGGAACACCCTATATGAGTGGTATGCTCTTATAGTCGCTACAAGTGTGGGCACAAGTAAGTCATGGCATGAGACGTTTGGTCAGATCAGATACCTTGTACTAAAAGGAGATACATCCTAGGGGTATGGTTGCACACCTACTATCAACTACACAGATGAAGGAACCATGTGAAGCTTGCACGATGGCCAAGCACCAGAGGAAGGTATTTCCACAAGAAAGCAAGAACAGAGCAAGCTATCCTCTAGAGTTGGTGCATCTTGACTTGTGCAAAAAGAAAAAGCCTACACAGGCCTTGGGTAAATCTTCCTACTTTATGTTATTTGTTGACGACTATAGTGGGAAGATGTTGGTGTACTTCCTTCACGATAAGGCTCAAGCTTTTGGTAAGTTCAAAGAATGGCTTCAACTTGTTGACACTGAAACAGGAAAGAAGATGAAGAAATTTGGGGGACACTGGTGATGATTTTACATCAGTAGAGTTCGAATATTTTTGCAAAAGTTAAGGAATCAAGCATCAACTCATAGTGTCACATAGACCTCAACAAAATAGTGTTGCAAAATTTGGAATCGAACCACCATGGAGATGGCAAGGTGCATGTTGAAGGGAAAGGGTTTGCCAAATCAAATTTGGGCAAAGGCTATCAAGATCATTGTCTACATCTTGAATCAAAGCTATACTAAGGCACTAGATGGAAAGATTCCACAAGAGGCCTATACTGGTAAAAAGCCATATGTTTCCCATTTTAAAGTATTTGGAAGTGAATGTTATGTACATGATCCAAATAGGGAGAGAAACAAGAAAAGCATCAAATGCATCTTCTTAGGGTACAACGAGGATAATAAGGCTTATAAGCTTTACGACTGTGAGGCTAAGAAGATCATGGTGAGTTGCGATGTGGTGTTTGAGAAGCAACAACCACATGTAGTGGAGGAGGAAAAGAGAGCTTCCACTTTATCATCGGGTGAAGGGGCAATCCATTATGAACCTGGCCCAAGAGCTATCCCTTCTACACAAGAGAAGAAGGCATCATCTCTAGATGATGAGTTTGAAAGTCATCAACCTGTTGTCATCCAAATAGAAAAGCCATTGCCACATTTGGTGAGGTAGCTCTATGATTCTGCAAACCCCATCCCACAGACAGTAGAACAAGTTGCAACTCGACCAAGACCATCACAGAGAATAAAGGAGCAGGGACAGACAAATGCCCATATTGTGAATACAACCTTCATGAGTGAGTTCATTCAAGAACAAGCAAAGGAACCAACAAATGTGGAAGAGGCACTCCACGATGCATAGAGGATTGTCGTGTAAAAAAAAAAAAAATTGAAAATATCATGAGGAATGGAACTTGGGAGTTGGTGAATCGACCCCTTAAGCGTAAAGTCATTGGCACCAAGTGGGTATGGAAGCTAAAGTACAAGGTTCATGGTACTTTGGAAAAGTACAAAGCAAGACTTGTTGCACAGGGTTACTAGTAAGTTGAAGGGATTTACTTTTGTGAATCATTTTCCCCAACTTCAAGGATGACTAATATTCGAGTAGTACTAGCTATTGTTGCATGTAAATGATGGCTAATCTAGCACATGGATGTCAAATCAGTGTTCCTAAATGGAGAATCGAAGGAGGAGGTATATGTGTCTCAACCACTAGGGTTTCAGGCTCCCTATTTAGAGAACAAGGTATGTAAGCTAAAGAAGGCATTATATGGGTTGAAACAAGCTCCTAGAGCATGGTGCCAGTGGATAGATAATTATCTCTTGGATGTAGGTTTCAAAAGATGTGCTTCTGATGCTAACTTGTATGTTCTAAAGAGAGGGGGGAAGATACTTGTGCTTGCACTCTATGTAGATGACCTTGTGATTACAAGAAATGATCATGCTCTTGTTCAACAAACAAAAGATGGCATGAGTTCAAAATTTTAAATGACAAACTTGGGCTTAATGCATTATTATTTAGGCCTTGAAGTATGGCAAGAACTTGGGAAGATTTTGATTTCTTGATAGAAGTATGAAAGATTTTGAAGGCATTTGACATGGAGGATGGCATGGAGATTTCTACATCTATGGAGGTCAACACAAGTTTATCTATTGAAGATACTTCACCTCCAATGGATATTGAAAGGTACATGAAATTACTTGGAATTCTCATCTACTCGTGCAACAACAGACCAGATATCTCCTATGTTATTGGAGTAGTTAGCAGGTTCTCTAATAAGCTTTTCCAAACTCATTAGAAGGCAAGCAGGAGGATACTCAAGTATGTGAAGGAACCATTGATTATGGTATTATCTATAAGAAGGATCTTCTCTCATTGGATAGTGTGATTAAGATTGGGCACAAGATATTGATACCAGAAAATGAGTTTTTGGATATTTCTTTTCTTTAGGATCTAGGATTTTCTCTTGGATCAATAAGAAGCAACCGACTATAGCATTATCTTCAACTGAAGCTGAGTACAAAGCATCATGTGTTGTAGCATATGAAGTAGTATGGTTGAGGAGGATCTTATGGCATATAGGAATATAGGAATAGGAGGCTACAGGGTTGAAGTGTGGCAACCAAAGTTGCATGGCCATCGCCAAGAATCCTATCTTCCACGCACGCACCAAGCACATTGAAATTCAGTACTACTATGTGTGTGGGTTGATTGAGGATAGGGTCGTGGAGATAAGTTATCATCCAATAGAAGAAAATGGAGTAGACATCTTCACTAAGGCTCTTGGGAGAGAGCAACTTCATCAACACTTTCCAAAGCTTGGGATTGAGCCAAACAGGTAATTCATCGTAGAGTGGACATTGAGAGGGGTTGTTAGATATACTCAATACTCCACCCTCAAGTGACCACAAATGATCCATGGTGCTCTAAGTTGTAAGCCCCCCATTATGAGGAGAAGCTATTGTGAGAGCCTAGACATTTGTGGAACCCTAACTTCCAAATTAGATGAGATCTATGTGTGTCTATTGATGGTAATAGATGACATTTGTGAGCCTAGCCATTCGGTTAGGTAGGACATAAACTTCCGGGTCATTGGGTTGCCATTCAAGTCGAAAGTAAAGGCCTTGTGGCACCGTGTAGTTTCCCCATAAAACCTTAATGGGGGGAGTGCAGAGGGGTCTTTCCCCCTTCTAGGGGGTCCTGGGGGCCTAGGCCCTCGGCATGTAGGGCCCAAATGATATGACTTCTGATCGTGGAGATATGGCCAGTTTGCATATTTTGCCAACTATTTTGTATCTCTTGACTACATTTTTCTATACCGAATCCCCATGTAAAAGCTATATAAGCATGGACATGTGTAGCTTTACATAGTAATAAGCCCTTCACTTAGAGTCTGTCTAGATTCCCATCTAAGCTCTACATTGGGAATGCATGGGTGGACAACACCATCTTTGTAGCTGCATTACTCTTGAAAATTTGAGAATCTGAGTTATCGATCTCTCATTCTACGTCTCTCTTTGTCTGTGTTATACTCTCAACTCTATCTATCAATGTATTCCGTTGTGCTATTATTTCTTATAGTCCCAAGTATAAAATGCAACAAAACTTCTTTTACATGGGATGGTTTAGAACATGCCATGGGAATTGATATCACAATGCACACCACATTAGCAATATGATAGAAATACTTTCACTTCCATTGGCCATAAAGACACACCATTCCACATAAATAGTGTTACATTGCATGTAGTATATCTTGGAAAATGAGAAGCCCATTAACATGTCCATTTGGGAACATCTCAATTTTTAGTTCACAATGGAGAAGCGAAAACAATATCATACACTACATGGCACACAAGTCATTACTTAGATGATCTTTCAAGCATGAGGAGAAAATGTTGCGTACACAAAAACTTAAAGTCTCATTGAATTAGATCAATTCATCAAAAAACCATGCATTTCCATGCCAAAGAAAGCGCACTCACTCCATCAGTGAGCACATAATCACATGCCTCTCAACACATGAGGGGATCTAGGGCAACAATAAAGGCCACATCACTCGATAGTGTAGTGCAACCAAAAGACACACGTAGAGAAGAATGGATACTCGGATGCCCATCTTCCACGAGGATAAAGACTTTATTCAAGCACATGTTGAGGCATCCACAAGCACAAAGACAAAATCCTTCAAGGAGCAAATCCAAAGAAAACATGCAACCAAACTTTCAATACCATGAGGACACATTGTAGAAGCTCAACAAGAATTAGATGTAGGTGGTGAAATGGTTGAAGCTAACAAGGTAGTTCAACAATTGCATGGTTCTAGATTTAAGAGTGAAGCCACATGTGTTGCACTTAGAAGATGCGGAGTTGGAAGAAGAACGATTAGTATGCCCTTCACATCATCCCCACATCATACCTTCTCCTTCATCCATACCATCCCCATGACCTTCAGGGAATCCAATGCATTGGACTTTTATGATGTCCGTTCGACCACGAACACTTCACGATCACTTTCACATATGCTCCATTATACATTATCCCTTGAGTATCAATTATTGATACCAAATCCACCCCCCCATCCATCCCCATTAACTCCATCTATTGTGCCCATCATTGCTTAAAAATTCTCCAAAAGAAAGCTTCAAATAAAGACTTGAATTTTTGTGTGTACAAATCACCTCCCATCCTTTATATCCCCTTGCACCCAAAATAATAATGCTCTGAAGGTCTAGTGTAGACATGTGGGAATCATGCACACTCATTCCCATTAGCTTTAGGTACTTTGGGATATCCGTTGAACTAGGGACCTTGGCTATGCTTAGCCCTTGTCCCACAGACACATATAACGTCTCTATAGATCAATGTCTAACACTCTCTCCATAAGTGATAATCCTCTCCAAGCTATTAGATATGCTTGGATGGCACGATTTCTCAACTGCTTTCGTCTCCTATTTAGTATCCTATTTGGGGAGTGATTTGTGTTGTCATTTTCCTACAAAGAAAAAATACCCTCTGTTAGATTTATCCTCCCTAGAAATATACTTTCTAAGTTTACTCATAGGAAACACTGGGATGGAGTCTCCAATTTAGAGGAAGCCCTAATTGGTATGCAACATCACTAAGCTTCTTAACTATCTTCCAAGGCCCACAAAACCTTGGTGAAAGCTTAGTGCACTTCCATGTGGAAAATGAAGTTGATCTTACTGGTACATGAAGAAAAAACCTATCTCCTTCTTTAAAGATTCTAGGAGATCTCTTCCTATTAGCATATTCTTTTGCCCTATCAACTACTTGTTGCATCTTGGATTTAGTTATTTCTTAATTTTCTTGGAGATTTTTTTGGAACTCTATAGCACTAGGATATTTCTTTTGCATTCCTATGGTAATGGGAGCAATAGTATGCATGCCATAATTGGTCTCAAAAGGAGGTATTCCAATCACTTTATGAGGTCTATTATTATAAGCAAACTCCGTTAATGGCAAGTAACTATCCCAATCCATCTGCTTCTTAGACACATGCCCTCAACATGTCTCCTAGAATATGATTGATCTTTTATGTCCAACCATCTGACTATGGGCAATCACAACTACTCATCTTCAATGAAACTTTTATCTTGTCAATAACAAACTTCTAGAAGTGTTCCATGAATCCAACATCCCTGTTTGAAACTATGGATATTGGTAATCCATGCAATATGAAGATATGCTAGATAAATATCGATGCTACTATTGGGGCTTCTACCATCTTCCACACATGTATAAAATGAGCCATCTTGCTCAATCTATCTACCACTACTAGTATAGCACCCCACTTTGTTTGGGTCTATGATAATCCCACGAAGTCCATGGATACACTATCTTAATTGTGCTCTAGAATATGGAAAGGATGTAAAATACTTGGGTTTCTTAGCCCTTCCTTCCTTGTTGATCTGACACATAAAGCATTGTTGAAAATATATGTAGACATCTTTGGCTAATCCAAGCCACCAAAATGTTCTTCTAACTAGTTGAATGGTCTTGTCAGCACTAGGATGTCTTGCACAAGGAACATCATGGTTATAATGCATGAATTTTCTTCTAGGAATCTGGTATGCAAACCTCTCTTTTCCCTTGAAGTATTCCATTCTCAATTGAGAAATAGGAATACAGACTTGATTTATTTGTTTTACCGCGAAGAAAGATGAGACTACCTCATCTCCTATGATAGAGTCATCACTAATGACTCTAATCATATGTAAAGAATGTGGAGCTTCCACTTGTGCTTCCTTTATTTCTTGAAGCAATGAGATTTCTAGAACTATAAGTGAAAACTATCATGGACACATGAAACCATCGTGAACCTCAGATTCCATGTGACTTATATATCTCATGATTGGTTTAGAATTTGGAGAAATTAATGCTTCCATTACATTTGGAACATGCCAAAACCCTAAGATCGATTGTATGATTGATTGTTTCTGATATCTAGAGGTCATGTTTCAAATTGATGATATCATAAAATTGTAACCGCCATTGATGTACCATCCTTGGAAACCTATATAAGGAGGGGTTGGCCACATACATACTCAGTCTTGCCAATACCATTCTTGGGAGCTTATGGAGTTGTGATCAGCAAATAAGCACTCTCTAAGTTCCAATTCCAGTTCTTGTCTTGTTCCTTGTTTTAGTCTTGTCTAGTCTTATATCTTGGACATCTAGGCTTGTCCTCTTGTAATCTCGTAGTATGAGATCTTGTTTAGTCATTTTTTGTATCTAGTTCATCTTCCTCAAGGGAGTTAATATTGTTATCCAGATATCTTGCTTCATACCTACAGTTGCGTGTTGTGGGATCTCCTGTATCATTTCTAATCTAGCTATCCATACCTATTAGTCCCAGATTGTGGGATGCCTTGTATTAGTTACACATTCTTGTATTATCTTCCCTACATGGGTGTTCTTGAAATCAGAAGTATATTTATGAAATCTTGTCTAGTATAGTCGGAGTGCATAATCTAGTGGTTCACTGACATCATGGCAAGAGTGGCTTCTATCCAAAGACTATGCATCATGGAGAAGGCTTATGAATAGATTGTGGCATCACTTTAGAGTCTCCAACAACAAGTTGAGGACCTAACTCATCGCCAAAAACAAGTCGAGATGGGACATCTTGTGCATATGACTACACTTATCCAAGAATTATAAGAATGAATTGGGAGTCTTCAAGCAAATCAAGAAAGTATTCAATGGAACCACCATCCTAGTTGATCCTTCATGAAGGAATCCAAGATTGGCATGCCAAAAAAGTTCGATGGTGATTGCATGAAGTTTCATGGGTTCTTGCAACAAGTTAAAGTGTACATTCATATGAAACCTTATAGATACCTTGATGATATATCCAAGGTTGGTTTTATTGGAACCCTGCTCTATGATCAAGCATTTTCATGGTTTGCTCCAATCTTGGACAAGGACATGGTAGTACTTCATGACTATGAGGGGTTTCTTCGAGAGCTCACCACCACGTTTGGAGATGCAGGCATAAGTCAAGTGGTAGAAACAAAACTATGAAAGCTACGTCAAGGTAACCGCGCTACCTCTTCCTATGCATCATAATCTAGGTAATTAATATGCAATCTCACTTGGCACAAAGATTATTTCATAATCCAATTTAGATGGGGTTTAAGAGATGATGTGAAGGACCTTCTACTCATGATGTTAGAGGTTAAGACTTTGAATGAATACATCACCTAAGCCATTCAATGTGATAACCGACTCTTTGAAAGGAAACAAGAAAAATAAGTAGAAGGAAGACTTCACCAATGGAAACCCCCCCAACCCGCTCCTAGAGAAGAACCTATGCCTGAATCTATGCAGATAGATATAACTAGGTTCCATATTCCACAAGAAAAATAGAGAAGGAGAGATAACAACTTATGCCTCTATTGTGGAAACCTTGGCCATATTGCAGTTAATTGTCCCCCATACAATCAGACCATGATAGAAGGAAGGGTATTATAATTCTAGCGATACACATAAAAATATTTCTTGCCCCTGTCAAGTTAAGCATGCCTAAGAAGACCCTTAATATCCCTAGTAGATTCAAGAGCCTCCTCATGTTTCATTGATGAAAGATTCATTAACCAACATAGGATCCTAATTCTTTAGAAGAATAAACAAGTAGTAGATGAGGTAGTAGATGGACGGTCTCTAGCATCTAGGAATATTACCATACAAACCATACAATTAAGAGTATATCTTGGTGACCATGATTCCTACATATGTTTTAATGTAATATCAACTCCAATAAATTCTTTTATCATTGGAATGCCCTAGCTAAAGAAACATAATAAGACATTAATTGGGAAAATAATAAATCACTCGTCAAGATATCCAAAAGGACTAGACATATGTAGGAGCTAAATCCTTCATACATGCAATAAGAAAGGAACCGATATATATGCTCTATGCCATACTAGTTCAAGAATCCAAGAAAGATGATCTAGTGCAACTACTCAATCAGTACCAAGGCTTTGAAGATGTTTTTGAAAAGAAGAATGCAGATATCCTCCTAGCGCACAAGCCTTATAATTACAGCATAAAACTTCAAGAGGGAGCACAAGCACCCTTTGGACCAATCTATAGAGTATCGCCATAGGAGCTTACATAATTATGCAAGAACATTGATAAGAATCTGGCCAAGGGGTTTATCGAACATTCAAAGTCTCTAGTAGGAGCCCTGTTGAGATATCAAACTCAACATGTGATGATCCAGGATAACACATATCATTTCTATCATTTCTCTGACATGTATAGTGGTCACTCCAGTATATGTCAGGGACACTTCATTGAGCTTTATTAGATTTATCTACTGAGAGTGATGGCACATTTGTTTCTTTCCAGCTCACTCATTCATGGACATTAGGTTTTACCTTATGTACTGGTCTTTATATATTGCAATAGTTGTATTCTTGTTTTAGGTCATTCTTGTACATTCCTTTTTATGTAATAGAAGAGGAAGAAGAAGAAGAAGAAGAAGAAGAAGAAGAAGAAGAAGAAGAAGAAGAAGAAGAAGAAGAAGAAGAAGAAGAAGAAGAAGAAGAAGAAGAAGAAGAAGAAGAAGAAGAAGAAGAAGAAGAAGAAGAAGATCATTCTTCCTCTCCTCAATCTGTGTGTGTGCTTCTCTTTGAGAGTGATAGAGTGTGTGTGAGCTCTCTTTCGTATCTCCTTCTTCGTGACATGGTATCAGAGCCAGCGTGGCTGTAGAGAGCTCATGGAGAAGGCGATGGTGAAGAGTACGCGGCAAGGCGTGGAGAAAATGCGATTCACAAACGACCTTCGTTTGCTACGAAAATCGGCGTGAAGGTAGAAGACCTCAAAATATTTTCTACAGTTACCCTTTAATACTTGTTTTTGTCAGATCAAAGTTTCGGAGCCATCTCGATCCCGGTTTCGAGCCCACAAGGTGGGGCCCACAGAAAAACCAGGTTACTTTCGGGAATTGTAACTTGCATTGTGTTTAGCAACACTCGTATATTCCAGGTCCAAAATTTCAAGCGATTTTGTGTACTATTGATACACGAAAACTGTGTTTTTCTGAGATCAAACTGTCACATCATAGTGCGACAGTGTTCAAGCAGAAGTGCTACTTATAGTGTTTTGTAGTGTTGAGAATTTCTGTGAAAATGGCAAACGCAGATGGAATGAGTCAGCTTATGAGTGATAAGCTGGACAAGAACAACTTCCATGCTTGGAGATTCAGAATGACGAATTTCCTGATGGGAAAGGGCTACTGGAAGTACATCGAAGGAGAGAACAAAAATGCTCATAGTTACCAGAAAGAAATCGGACTGGAGAGCAGTTAAGAGCATATGAGGAATGGAATCAAGGAGCATGAAAGGTAATGTATTGGCTATCTATTAGCATACATGATTGCATGCTTTGACACGTATAGGATGCCAAGACTCCGGAAGAGACTTGGAATAGTTTGGTCACATTGTATGAGACGAATACAAAGGCACGGAAATTGCAACTCAAGAATGAACTGCATACATTGGAGAAGAAGAGCATGTCGGTAAGTGACTACACCTTGAAAATCAAAAGCATATGTGAGTCACTTGAATCTATTGGCGTGAATGTAGATGATGATGATGATAAGGTGGAAGTGTGCCTCGTGGTTTAGGAGTTGCATATAAGTAGTTCAGAACTTCTATATAGACTAGGGAAAATATTTCGAATTTTGTTGATCTGGTATCTATGCTGATTATTGAAGAAAAGAACCTTGGTGAGGATTCAAACTCCCAAGGAAAGTTTAGTCCTGAGTAGATTTGGCAGAGGAAGAGGCAGAGGTAGAGGTTTCGGAACTGGAAGTGGAAACAGTAACCAAGACCAAGGTCAACAACAGAATCATGCAGAAGGAAGAGGACCGTTTCGAGGCAGGGGGAGAAAAAAAGGTCGCACAAATTTCCAAAGAAATGATTCAGGTAACGATAGTATAGGATGCTGGAATTGTGGTAAACCCGGACACTTTGAATGTGATTGCAGGTTGAAGAATCAAAACAACAAAAGGCAGTAAAACAACTATGCATCCACAAGTGCAAATGACTCTAAGAAGCTGTTCATAGTTCAACATCACATGATGAATACGATGTCTATTGGTGTTTCAAAATTGAATGATAATGTTTGGTATGTTGATTCAGGTGCTTCAAATCACATGACCAGTCATGCAGAATGGTTTAGTAGTTTGTAGAAATTTCCAGTTCTTGGATATGTTGAAACAGGTGATGATACGTCGCATCGTATCGAGCATACAGGAAACATAGCATTGTCTATGGAGGACGGGAAGGTAAAACATCTTGCTGATGTGCTGCATGTTCCAAACATAACAAAGAATATGGTTTCTGTTGGACAAATGGTTGACCAGGGATTACAAGTCAGGTTCAATGCTGATGGGTTATATGTAGAAGAGTACAAACAGGGTGGACAATTGATTGCCAAAGGAAATAAAGTGGGTAGGATGTTCACCTTAAATGTGAAAATTCCTGAAATGAATGCAGCCATGTTTGCAAAAGGTGTAGAAGTTATTGCTGATATAGAGATCTGGCACAAAAGAATCGGACATGCAAATCTACAAAGGTTGAAATTGATGCAATCAAAGTAGATTGTTCACAGACTACCAAATTTCAAGGTTTCATTGATGCAAAAGGTATGTGCGGCATGTAAATTTAGTACACAGTCAAGATCATCATTCCCACATGACAAGCATGTTAGTGAGAGTGTGCTAGAAATAGTACATACAGATGTTTGGGGTCCTGCAAAGACCACATCTATGGGCGGTTGCATGTTTTATGTTACTTTCATTGATGACCATACACGAGAAGTGTGGGTATATTTCATGAAAGAGAAGAGTGAGGTGTTCACTCACTTCCATAATTTTAAAGCTATGGTGGAAATGCAGACATGGAAATATATTCAAACATTAAGGTCTGATGGAGGAGGTGAATACATGTAAAATGAGTTCAACAACTTTCTTAAAAGTCATGGAATTCCACGTCAGTTTTCATGCAGGTAGACACCACAACAGAATGGCATTGCTGAACGAAAAAACACACATATTACAGAAATAGCAAGAGCCTTGATGCCTGAGAAGAATATGCCTCATTGTTATTGGGCAGAAGTTGTGCATACGGATGTATACATTATGAACAAAACTCCAACTACTTTTGTACATCAAGTTACACCGGAAGAAAAGTTCACAAGTAAAAAAGCCAAACTTATCACATATGAAAGTTTTTGGCTGTATTGCATATATACATGTTCCACATGAGCTCAGAACGAAGCTTGATCCAAAGGCAGAAAAATGTGTCTTCTTTGGATACTCCCTTGAGCAAAAGGGATATAAATGTTATAACCCACTCACACGACAGGTAAAGGAGAGCAGAGATGTAGTATTTGATGAAATATCAAGCTTCTATGGAGATGCCAAAGAAGAACTGAATCTTGAACCAAATGACAAAGAAGATGCTGAAAAATCAAGTGCGGAATCTCAAGTTTTGAGTGGACCGGATGCATCACCAAACAATATTTCCAACTCAAATCCATGGAATGGAAGATTGCATGGAAATTTTAGTCCAGCAAATTCATCAAATACATCCAAGAAAGGTAAAGAAAAGTTTTCTACTGGTAATAAAACATGTGTAGGTTTTGAAGATGTTGATGGAGATTCAAGCGGTTTAGAAAAGAGTCTTGATGAGGAACTTGGATTGCCCTATGTGAAGACTCCAGGAGTAAGAAAAGCACATGCAAATGATACAAGGAGAAGTGACCTAGGACCAAGAAGATCTGGGAGGATGCGGGATTCAGTACAACGATTGATGTATGACAGTTATATGGCTCGTCATTGTGCTTACATAACAAAGGTAGTACAAGATGCTGACCCTCTTGTTTTGAAGATGAAATTGGAAATGCAGATTGGAAAAAGGCTATGGATGAGGAGATGGTTGCGCTTTATGGAAATGATACATGGAAGCTAGTTCCATTGATGCAATGGAAGAAAGCCATAGGCTGTAAGTGGGTTTACAAGGTAAAGCACAACGTTGATGGTAGCATAAGCAGGTACAAAGCACGATTGGTAGCAAAAGGATATGCACAGACATATGGCATTGATCATGAGGAAACATTCAGTCCTGTAGCTAAAATTTCTACTGTCAAAACACTTGTTGCATTAGCTACAACAAGAGGATGGACATTGCATCAGATGGATGTGAAGAATGCTTTCTTACATGGTGAGTCACAAGAAGAAGTATACATGGACGAGCCACAAGGATATGAAGATTCAAAGCATCTAGAATATGTTTGCGGGTTGCAAATGGCTTTGTATGGGCTGAAGCAAGCTCCTCATGCATGGCATGCAAGGATTGCTGATTACTTAACCACCATTGGGTTTTCTATGTGTGATGTAGATCATTCTCTATATGCAAGGAAGGGTGATGATGGCATCACAATTGTGGCTACCTATGTTGATGACTTGATTGTAGGCGGTGATAATGGAGAAGGCATCAAGGAGGCAACACAACTTCTTATGCAGGAATTCGACATGAAATATCTTGGTGTGCTGCACCACTTCTTGGGCATTGAGTTTATACATACAGAAATAGGTATATGGATGTTGCAAAGGCAATATGCCTTGAAGATGCTGCAAAAGTATGGTATGGAGGATTGTAAGCCAATTTCTATGCCATTAGATCAGAATTTGAAGTTGGATACTACATCAGGTGAAGCATTGGAAAATGCTACTATGTACAGGAAAACTATGGGAAGTCTTATATATCTCACAATTACAAGGCCTGATTTAAGCTATACTATTGGACTTGAAAGTCAGTTTATGCATGCTCCCAAGAAGACACATTTGGATGCTTTGAGGCGCACTCTATGTTATGTGAGTGCTACTTTGGATTATGCATTGTTCTATGAAGCTGGTGTAGATTTGAAGGTTCATGGATAGGCTAGTAGCATTCCAGATAGAAGATCTACTAGCGGCTTTCTATTGTCACTTGGGAGTGCAGCTATTACATGGAGCAGCAAGAAGCAACCCACTGTTGCTTTGTTGAGTACACAGGTTGAGTATAGAGGTGCTTCAATGGCAGCATGTGAGGCATCATGGCTAGAGATGCTACTTACAGATTTAGGTGTGGCTATCACCATCTATTGTGATAACCTTAGTAGCATACAGTTAGCATGAAACCCTATTTTGCATGCTAGAACAAAGCATATCGAGGTACATTATCACGTCATTAGAGGGAATGTATTAGCAGCTGATATTGATCTTATTTATGTGAGAACAGATGAGCAGGTTGCTGATATTTTCACTAAAGCACTTGTAGCAAAGAAGCTGAAGAAGTTTTGGAAGATGCTTGGATTAGAGGACATGGCGTTGAGCTTGAGGGGGAGTGTTGAGATATCAAGCTCAACATGTGATGATCCAGGATAACACATATCACTTCTTTCATTTCTTTGACATGTATAGTGGTCACATATATGTCAGGGACACTTCATTGAGCTTTATTATATTTATCTACTAAGAGTGATGACACATTTGTTTCTTGCCGGCTCACTCATTTGCGGACATTAGGTTTTTCCTTATGTACTGGTCTTTATATATTGCAGTAGTTGTATTCTTGTTTTAGGCCATTCTTGTACATTCCTTTTTATGTAATGGAAGAAGAAGAAGAAGATCATTCTTCCTTGCCTCAATCTATGTGTGTGCTTCTCTTTGAGAGTGAGAGTGTGTGTGTGAGCTCTCTTTCTTATCTCCTTCCTTGTGAAAAGCCCTTATTCTATTCATAAAGAAGAAGGATGGGACTCTCTAAATGTGTGTAGACTATAGTGAATAAAATAATAGAACTCATATATAGGGATTTTTGGTGGCCTCAAATGTGGAAATCAATATCCAAACATGTGATACTTGCAACAGATCTAAGGTACTATGACACAAACCTCATGGGCGTTTACAACCTTTACCTATTCCAAAAAGGCCATGGTCTTCATTATATATGGATTTCATCATAGATCTACCAAGGTCAGATAAGTATGATGCCATTCTTGTTATAGTGGATATATTAACAAAGATGGCACACTTCATTTCGACTACGAAGGCAATTATAGGTGTAGTCACAACTATACTTTTTCTTAGATACATCTTTAGGCTTCATGGATTGCCCATTGTTAGTGATCGAACTCTGTAGTTCATATCTAGCTTTTGGAATAGTATTTACAAGATCCTGGGTGTTCAAGTCAAATTGACTATGACCAATCATCCAACACTGATAGACAAACAGAACGCATGAATCAAGTCCTAGAGTAGTATCTCCATTGCACCATAAACTATCATCAAAATGATTGGTTTGAGCTTTTACCCTTTGCAAAGTTTTCCTATAATAAGAGTGCTCATGCATCTACAAAGCATACTCCATTCTTTGCAAATTATGGATAATACCCAAGGACGGTTATACAACTCTCAAATTATGTCAAGAACCAGACTGCCAAAGATAAGACTCAATATCTCATGGATATTCACAAAGAACTCAAGCAAGAGATCCATAAAGCTCAAGAACAATATAAGCATTATGCAAAATAGCATCATGTTCAAAATCTATCCTATCAAATTGGAGATAAAGTGTGGTTAATAATAAATAATTTGAAAACTTCAAGGCCTTATGCAAAGCTAGACCATCAAACATTTGGTCCATTCACCATCTTGGCCGAGATTCATCCAATCACCTTCAAGCTCTAATTACCAAGTACCATGAGAATACATCTAGTTTTCCATGTTTCTAGGAATCATATCATATTTCACCATAAGGGGGGAGAGAGCTAGTGCTTCACCACCTATCGAGGTCGATTGTCATGAAGAATTCGAATTCAAACATGTACTAGATTCGAGAATATCCAAAAGGAAGATTGGAATACCTTGTTCATTCGAAAGGATATGACATTAGTGATCATACTTGGGAACTTGCAAAAAGCCTTCAAAGAGCACCAATCAAGACTCAAGAAGTTCATAAGAAAAATCCAAAGAATTTGAGGCTAGAGAACATGATCGCTCCTCGTGGAACTCTTTGCTTGAGGGGGAGGTGATATCATGGATAAAGGAAACCATCTTGAATCTCATATTCCATGTGACTTCTATTTGCCTGACTTTGATATCCAAAGGTCATATTTTGAATTGATGATATCATCGATGATGGATGATATCATCAAATCATAACCTCCATTGATGTATTGCCCTTGAAAACCTATATAAGGAGGGGTTGGCCACATACATACTCAATCTTGCCAATACCAGTCTTGGGAGCTCAAGGAGTCGTGATCACCAAGTAAGTACTCTCCAAGTTCTAGTTCCAGTTCTTGTCTTGTTCCTTGTTCAAGTCTTGTCTAGTCATGTATCTTGGAGATCTAGCCTCGTCCTCTTATAATCTCGTAGTATGAGATCTTTTATAGTTATTTATTGAATCTAGTTCATCTCCCTGAAGGGAGTTATTGTAATCCTGATATCTTGCTTCATACCTATGGTCTTAGGTTGTGGGATCTCGTGTATCATCTCTAGTCCATTTATCCATACCTATTAGTCTCGGGTTATGAGATGTCTTGTATCAGTTACACATTCTTGTATTATTTTTCCCTATGTGGGTGTTCTTGAAATTAGAAGTATATTTCTAAAATCTTGTCTAGTGTAGTCGAAGAGCACAATCTAGTGCTCCCTAACAATAACAGTGCCAAAAGATATCTTGTGGTAGAGTTTTAGTCAAAGCATTTGCAACACTATCTCAAGTATAAACCTACTAAAAAAGAATTCACTCAGTGGCTAAAAAATCTATAATGAAGTGATACCTCATCTCAATATGCTTGTCCTTTGCATGATAGACTGGATTCTTAGCCAAAGCAATGGCACTTTGACTATCATTGAGCAAACAAGGTACATGTTGAGGTAGAACCATATCACAAACAAGAGGAGAAAGCCACAATACTTCCTTACATGCCTCACTTGCTACAACATATTGTGCTTCTGTGGTGGAAACAACTGTACATTCTTGAAGATGAGATCTCCACGAGATAGCACTTTTGATAAAATGAGAATGTACCCTGATGTAGACTTTGGATTGTCTACACAACTAGTAGAATCGAAATATGTGCAACCAATAATAAATGCCTTTATCTACCTAAGCATATGCATGTCATTAGTGTTAGTGCTACTTCTCAATGCTTCTTGTGAAGATTAGACATATATTTGCTCACAACTCCCATTGCAAATGCAATGTCTCGTCTTGTAGCTACCATAGCATACATGACACTACCAACAACAAATGATAAGGAATTTTGATCATGAATTCCTTTTCCTCATCTGATTTGGGGCAATCATTCTTGCTCAATTTCACATATGTGGATAAAGGTGTTGTTGGTACAGTCAAGGCACTCAAAGACCTACACGACAGGGAAGCCAACGAAAGGAATCAGAGCAAAGAGAAGGAACAAGTAGGCAAGGCAGTCAACGAAGATCCGGCATGTAGGCCATTTAGTTTTTTTCCAACTTAACCTCTTGTAACAATGATTTTCATCACTTCATGAACATTGTAAATACCATTTTTGGTATATTCGACTCCATTATGTTCAAGCTGAGGAGTCCTCAAATTTGAGGAGTAGTAGAAGTATTTATGTACCAATTTTTATAATTTTGAGAGCTCGTTTGAGCCTCCAAAATAGCTTAGGGACCTAATTTTTAACTAGGCCAAACACTAGGTCTGGACAGGACCAAAGCTAGTAAAAAACTATAAAAAGAGCTAGAGAGCTCATTTTTGGGTTAGCTTGTTAGTGATTTGAGCTTGTACATGAGACTTTTTGAGTAATCTAAAGAACTCCATTGTTTCTCTCTTTGTGCTTGCCTTGTGTGCGCGTGTGTGTGCATGTGTGTGCATGTTTGTGTGCTTCTCACTCACACACTTGTGCCATCAGTTGTTTGAGGTCTTCATACCATCCTCATGTCTTCCCGGATTGACATTAAAGGAGGTGCTACTCATCACTGAGCTACACCAAATTTTGGCGCCGTTGCTAGGGATCAAGCTTTGAGGACGAGCGTGTGATGGTAAGACATAGAGTTGAGACGTTGGAGTCATAGGTATTTTCTTCACTTTGATCTATTTCCTTTTGTTTTCTTCACCATCATCATCAGCATCTCCTCCTTCATCTCCACCTCCACAAAATTTCAATTTTTTGGTCATATCACCCTTCCCATCCCATTCCCTTCATTTCACTTGTGAGAGGGAGCAAGAGAGCGATTGTGTGCTTGTGCTTTTGTGCGTTTTCTGAGATTTTCTGCAGGAATCAGCATCCCCAGCAGCTATACCAGCTCTAGTAGGTAAAATTTTTTATTGTGCAGGTCCCGAGGTGCTGACTTCTGTCAATCGCGACCGACAAAAAAATCGACCATTTTGCTAAACTAAGTGCATAAACATGATGTGTAAGAAATCGACCATTTTGCTAAACTAAGTGCATAAACATGATGTGTAGGTCTAGAGCATCCTAAAATTGTGTTTAAAATTTTGAAATGCCTCTGTTTTCTATCAATCGTGCTTGACACGTCAATCGGGACTAACAAACGATGATGGACACCTCCCAATGGACCTATCAATCGCGATCGACATGTCGATCGTGACCGACATAGTCCATGACCGATTGACTACAATCGACAGAATCTTCGCGTGACAGGTGTCAAGCACGACCGACCCATCGATCACGATCGACCCATCAATCGTGACTGACAGCCCCGACGGACCTATCGATCACGCCAAAATTAGTCAATGATTGTTTGACCATGATTGACAGAATTTTCGGGCCATGTGTCAATTGCGATTGACCCATCAATCGCGACTGACAACCATGACGGACCTGTCGATCGCGATCGACCAGTCGATCACGACTGACACATCAATCATGATTGACAGACCACGCGATCATGATTAATGGGCAAATTGGGCATATTTTTAGGATTGGAAAAATTTAACCTATCTTTGGCCAAAATTGGAGAAAATCTAGAGCATAAGGAGGCCTTAGAAAACACTCTGAGCTATTATTGAGTGTCTGTTTCACCTGTTTTGACTCCCAAGTGCCTGACCAGCCATAACTTCTTCATTCGGACTCCGTTTGCTATAATTTTGGTTCCATTGGAAAGCTCGTTGAGAATCCTACATGGACATCGACTGATTTTTTGTAACATTAATAGGTGGGGTTCTAGTATAGGTATTTTGTGTTGACCATCAGTCGGTACTAGGGAGTGAGAATACTGTTTTGGGAAAAAAAGGGAAGCAAAGGAATGTACTTTTCAGTGAATGTTGAAGATTGTTTCTTGTCAATCCATCGGGGCAAGTCCATTTCTAACTAGTAAAATTTGCAGATTCGGGTGCGCAAGCAAGGATTTCAAGCAACCATAGCAAGGTGATCACAAAGCTTGGGCGAAGTATGTCCTGGGTTCAACTAGCACTCAAGAGGCAAAGAACTTGAGGTTGGAAATTCTCTCAACTCCCTTAGTCAATTCCTAGCTCAGGCTAAGAACGCATAACATTGGAAGTAAGTTAGGGCGACGATAGGCACGAGACAAGTTGAAGACAATCTGAGTAATTGAGTTCAAGTCAAGAGATGACCTATGCATGTGACGACAACCTTAAAGGAAAGAACTAATTTTATTGCGATCAACTCCAAGTGCTAAAATTCATTCAAATATTCCTGATGATGCAAAATCAGACAAGATCATAAACATGATAAAAAAATAAAAAGAATCCAGTGGTTGATAAGAAAGAATCAACAACGAGGTTGTACCTTGGGTAGAAATTGAGATTGTTCACTCAGGCATATGAACCTTAGATCAGGACGACACCTAGGGAGAGATAGACAAAGCCTTAGGTCTTCAGAGGCAAGTGTCACTCATCTCGCTAGATCTTGGGCCCAACAATTGAGTGCTTATCCGCACTACCCTAACTCTAAAACTAGCAGATCAGATATATCTCATGGAATGGAGTGACCCACAGGAAGTTCAGGTGTGGCTCACTTACAAAAGGTTGAAGTTCCTTACAAGACTCAACTGGAATACCTTATGACCAACCGATTAGGTGCTTGCATCTATGAGGACGGCCTAAGAAGATCCGTGGTCCAGATCAAAAACCCAGATCAACCCATCGGACTGGAACATCCAGCAGTCAAGTTCAAAAATGGTGCATACCTGGATAAAGAAGGAACTGTGTACGTAGTCACCAATCACCCAGATAGGACAGACGAATTAGCAAATGAGATCCCAGAAATGGACATATGTGACATAGAGCAAGGGAACATAGGAAGAGAGCCCAGAACCCCTCGAGGTAAATCGACCTACACTTGGAAGGGAGAACTTGTTTTTCCCCATCCAAGATCTAATGTCTCCTATAGTCACCAAGGAGCTGGGACATCCCAAGCTCATGGAGCTCATAGGGACAGAAGTAGAGATCGGCGAGAAGTAAGTTTTGCCAACCCATTGGGAAGAGAAAGAACGAGAATGGAGATGGATAGAGTGGAGACTGAGAGACCTAGAGACCCAAGGAACCGAAGGAACACTGATGATTTTCCGTTGCCAAGACCTAGAGAACACACTAGGACCTTGAGACCAACCTAGCTGGTGAAGTCCATGAAGAATTACTTCGATGGCACTAGAGATCCATACGACCATGTGGCCGAATTTAGGCATCGTGAGAGTTGAACAAGTTGAGGACCTATTCACGCAATACAATGCTTTTGGTCTAACCCTTAGGAACACATCCCTTACATGGTTTCAACCACTAAATGAGAGGTAGTTCACGAACATAGATCAACTTTTAGAAGCATTCATCATAGAATTTTCTAAGAGTGGCATACGACATAATACATCCTCACTGATTCATAGCTTTAAGCAGGCACCTCAAGAGATAGTTAGACTTGCAGGGAGAAGGTTTAGGCAATACCTAGAGAGATGTCCTGTTCCTGAGTTACCCACTCCAGCCAAACTGGTGGCTTTATTCTTAGATGGATTGTTGAGTACCAAGCTGAGATCATATGTGTACCTGAAGGACCCTAGAACCATAGAAGAATGCGTACGCATGTGCATAGACATAGAGGATAATATAGGAGAGGAGTTGGAGCTTTCAAAAATTTACAAAGATTTTGACACCTCGACTAGCCTCTCTTCCAGAAAATCCACGTCTATTGAGGAACTCACCGAGAAGGTAGCTCAGAAATTAGGTGTCTCAAGCAAACAGATACCCCGATTTACCCTAGTGAGGTGATGCTATACTTGTGGAGGTGAACATATGGTGAATGTATGTCCCATTATGGCTGAACCCCAAGTGAATCCTAGTAGCCAATACTACACAATAGAGCGAAGATACACCAACCACACCGCACAAGACTACCCTTATAACAAACAAATTGTCAGACAAAATTACCCTCAGCCATATCCACAACAAGGTAGGTACCAGACCCAATACCCACCACAACAGTACGGTAGGCCCCAACAACCCTATCAACCACCCTATCAAGGGCAGCAGAGACCTCAACCAGTTCTAGCACAACAACCCCCTGCTCCAGCTAATGTGATTCCAGTGAAGTATGCAACAATGGAAGAAAATCTAAATAGAGCTATAGTGCCAATAACTCCATTACTCTCAAAAAGTGACCCGAGTGATCATAGTTTTGACTCGATCCATATTGATAGCCCCTAGGCCTACTACATGCAGTCCTCTGAGCATAATGAGTCCTACTATTGTGAAGAACCGAGTGAACCTAGTTGGGAGCCAGAGTATGCAAATGTCATGTATGCAAACCCCAACCCTAGACCTCAACTTAGGCAGGTAAGACCCCCATTTCCTAGATAACCATGCTACCGATGTCAGGGAGATCACTTCATTCATGATTGCCCTATGCCTGCACCTACACAACCCCAATCTCTGACAATTCAGGGTTTTTGTCCCGATTGTGGGAAAGAGCATCTCTTGCGAGATTGCCCTAAGAACCCTAATAACATGCCAAAAATCACTCCTATCAACATTATTGGGTTAGTAGTAGACTCTACAGGAAGTGTAACTTCCACTGCACCAGTGCAAGTGGTCACCAGAGCTCAGGCGTTGCAGCATAACCAAGGTTTAGGCTAAGAAAGGAGTTCCGAGGTTAGTGAGACTGAGAGCATGACCAAGAAACAGACGAGAGCCTGGAAGGATAGCCGAGAAAGGATGAAAAGACAATGGTCTAAGAAGATGAGCGAATTAGAAGAAAGCATTGTTGAACTCACCACTCAAACAAACTCTCACATACCACCACCACCTCCATCCCTATCACCACCTAATCCACCACCTTCCAATCCACCTCATACAATTCCACCACCCCCTAGAGTAGGATCAATATTAGCTGACCCCACTCCTGAAGACATAGACATGATGCTTAAAGCATATCATGCTAGAATCCAAGAAGGGCCAAATGTGCAAGATCATGAAAAATGTTACCCTAGAGCAGATCTAGAGATAGAAAGAACCAAGCTTTGTGCTAAAATGGTAGCACTGGCTCAGACCATGTTTGAATCCAGTAGCCTCTTCAACTACTCTTGCTCAGCTAAGGCACAGTTGCACTTTGATGAACTGTGGAGAAGTTAGAGAGCATAATTGCAAGATCTGGGAAGGAAGCCACCTCCCAAGGAAGAGACAAGGCAAGTGAAAGAATAAGCATTCCCCCCCAGGAAGCTTATGTGCCTGACTCCACTGAACCAGACACCTCTTCTTCTATGAATCCGTATTCACCAGAATTCCTGTGAGAGATTCAAGAAGAGAAATGGGCTAAAGAAAGTGAAGTCCCTCCTCCCATTGAACTTGTGGATGATGCGCATGATCAATTCCCACAAGACATTCCTTCTATTTATGGACAGCAAGAGAGTGCCAAATCTCATGAGAGATTAGACTTCGAGTCTGATTCCTTACACGAACTACCCCATTTCACAGGCCCCTGGGAAGCTAAATCTACTTGTATGAGAGCACCCATAGTGATGGTAAGAAATGGAGAATTGGTCGTACCTATGAACACAGAGGTATTGAAAAACACTAAAGTGCAATGCAATCTCACTTTAGAAGAGCTACTCAAAATTAGGCAAGAACTGTGGAAACATGTAGCCAATCAAGTGCTAGAAGTAGCAAAACCTCGTTCTCAAGTAGGATGTCATAAAACAGTGCTAGAAATACCCTTGGACAAAATAGGAGACATGAGTGAAGGAGAAGAAGGAAACACCTATCTTCCAATCACCCATCAAGGGTACACAACCAAGGCAATTTTGGACTCTGGTGCATGAGTTGCAATTGCTGCCACTTCCTTATGGAAGTGTTGGGGCAAGCCAACACTCAGGCCAATGAGAATGCAATTGCAAATGGGCGATGGTCACATTGAGAGACCCTTAGGACTGCTAGAAGGAATAAATCTCACTACATGTGGTGTTGAGTTTGAGCATACTTTTGCTACATGTGATTTTAGCAAAAATCAACCCTATGAGATGATTTTGGGAAGACCATTTATGCGGCAATTGCAAGTGGTACAAGATTGGGGAACCAATTCTTTGTATTTGCAACACTTAGGTGTTACAACCAAAGTCAATCTCAAGGACTACTCTCACAGAGATGTACCCCCATTCAATGGAACCCCATCCATAGAGCTAAAGATGATACGAAGTCAGTGCATTCCATAGGATTAGGATCCTCATAGATGCATGAAGACACCCACTTATGGATGTGCAGGATAGCAGTAGAAGAAGAGAAGAGGGACAAATCTAGAGAGGTAGGTGCGAAGCAAACCCATAGATCAATTCAAGACCTAGCCTATGCACCAGTAGTGTTTCCTGACAAGGAATTTGAAGCTCATGGTTGGGCGGAAATTCTGGCAACAATGGATGTAGTCATCAATAAAGAACAATGGACACCCCACTGTGATGAGGATGGCTATGACATCTCAGTCTTTACAATAGAGCCAATCATTTGTGATTCAGTTATTGAAGAATGTGAATCTAGCACTGATGCATTGGAGCATGCAAGTGACTCCGATCTAGAGTTAATCATTATGGACCCACCTTTTGCATCAGATGAGGAATATTTTTACAAAGTAGAAGCTCACCCTCAGAGACATGAAGAGCTTACAAATGATGTGAGGTTAACCACACAAGTAACCACTAAGAATGAGGGCAAGAAGATGAAGAAGAGAGAAGTCACACCCAAAGAGGAAGAATCTTTGTTTGAGGTCCCCGAAAATTTTAAGAAGTATGAGATAGAAGATAGAAGGGTCATGGTAAGAATGCCTAAACACGATGCACAATGTGGAGAGGCCTATGATAACAAAGAAAGCACCAAGAAATTGTTGTAGCCATAGAAGAAGGAGAAGAAAGATGCACGTACATAGGACATGACCTGATAGAAGAAGAAGAGCAAGAGTTGATAGCCTTGCTAAGAGAATACAAAGATGTATTCGCTTGGAGTTACAAGGACTTGAAAGGTGCAGATCTTGACATATGCTCACACACGATTCCCATGACCTCAAATGCCAAACCCTCTAAGCAAAAGCGATACACATATAATGGTAACTATGCTACTAAGATCAAGGAGGAGATAGATAGACTAGTTGAAGCTAGATTCATCTATGAAATCGAGCACACTAAGTGGGTATCCCCCATTGTAGTGGTGCCCAAGAAGAATGGAAAGTTACGTGTATGCATTAATTTGAAGAAGGTTAATGCAGCCACCATTTGAGATAACTATCCTCTTCCGATTACCGAGCATCTACTAGAAAGAGTAGCAGGCAAGGAAGTGTATAGCTTCCTTGATGGATTTTCTAGCTACAATCAGGTAGACATTGCTCCGAAAGATCAGCATAAGATGGCTTTTGCCACAGAGTGGGGCATATTTGCTTTTCGGGTAATGCCATTTGGTCTCACCAATGCACGAGCTACCTTTTAGAGACTGACGTGCCATATGTTTAAAGAGTTCTTGAGGAAGAACTTGGAAGTCTACGTTGATGATCTCTGTGCTCATTCCAACATTAGACAGACACATATACCTGAACTCAGGCGAATCCTTGACAAATGTAGAGAATATCACGTCTGCTTGAACCTAGAAAAGTGTGTCTTTATGGTCAGGCAAGGCAAGATTATAGGACACATAATGTCAAAAAATGGCATATCCACAGATGAGGAGAAAGTGAGAGCTATTGCAGAGCTACCTAGGCCAAAGAATGTCACGGAAGTGCAAGCTTTCATGGGGCATTGTGGCTATTACCGACGTTTTATACACATGTATGACATCATTGCAAAACCTCTGTATGGACATTTGACCAATTTTGAGTGGACTGATGAATGTGAGAAATCTTTCAATGAGCTTAAATGATGGTTATGTTGAGCACCAATCTTGACTACACTAGATTGGAACAAACCCTTTCATGTTCATGTGGATGCATCCAATTATGCTATTGGGTGTGTACTTCTTGAAATTCTCAAGCACCTTGAACAATGATTCTTCTTCTTCCTTCACTTGTGGGGATTTTTTAAGTTTCTTTTTCTTTTTTCATCATCTATTTGATTGGTTAGGAATATTTCCTTCTCAATCCCTAGTGTTGTTTTACATCCACAAGATACATGTAATCTTCCAAATAATTGCAAAATGGATCCATAATGATGGACTCTAGGGTTTTCCTCCTCGTCCTCTTCTAAGGGTTCACACATGAATAGAGATATGTCATAGATCTCATCATCACAATGGGGATTCCATTGTTACTCGTTCATTGGTATGTCCATTGTTGCTAATATGTATGACCGTCCATGGGGCTCAAATTCCTCATGTGGAAACATCATAGGTGCATACATTGGCCCTTGTATTGATCTAACATTCTAGGACACTTGTTTCTCTAACTTCTAATCTCTTCTCCTCTTCTTTGGATACTTTACAAATCCATGAATGAGTGCCTTCATGTACTTGTAGTTGTCTCATGAAGGTCTACCTAATATCATCTCATGCACATGGTTCTTTCCAAACTCGCATATATCAAACATATATTTAAACTCTATACCACAAGTAGTAAGAGAAATACCTTTCAATAACCCTAGTGGTCATTCAATATGGCCATCAACCATTTGATACTTCATTATCATGTGTCCTAGGGCCAGTTTTCCCCATTGTATCCGTAAGTATGTAGTTGTAATGACCACACCTTGCTTAAGCCTAGGATTGCCTTGGTGGTGTGGCCCTAGTAGATAATGAGAAGATAGGTGTTTCCTTCTTCACCTTTGCTCATATCTCCTATTTTATCTATCAAAATTTCTAGGACTTTTCTCTTGGATTTTATCTTTGAATGAGAATTATCAAGTTCTAAAACTTGTTTTGCTACATGTTTCCACAATTCTAGTTTCACCTTTAGAAGCTCTTCTAAAAGATGACACTGCATTTTAGTGTTCTCCACAACCTTTGTATTACTTAAATGGTCAAATCTTTATTTCACACTAGTATTAGGGGGATCTTATCCAAAAAGACTTGGATTCTCATGGACATTGAAATGTGGTAAGTTTTGTAGAGATTTAGATTCAAAATCTAACCTTTCTTCTAAATGAGTTTCTAACTGATCTCCATATAAGGGTGGAATGTCTTGGGGCAATTGATCCTGTAGATCATTGATTTCTTGAATCGGAGGGAGGGGGCTTGCTCATTGATCCACTCTATTTCTTGGATTTTCCACAAGAATGCTTGAGAATACTTGGCAATGGATTGATGTAATCCATGCTATGTCGAGTTAGGAAAATAAGTTTCTCTTGGAAACAAACCTCTTTTCTCATTTCCAATGGAATGAGCCTTTCGAAACACCAAATTCTTGAGCTTGGTCATCATTTTCTCTAATTATTTTAGCAGTCCTTGAATATGCATGTCTGTTTTGTCTAAGTTATTCTGGTTGAAGAGTTGACTTGCCTCAATTATATATTAGGCTAGTTCTATAATTGTGATGCATATTTTTGTTCTCTCAACTTCTAGATTTGGTATGGGATAACATTTTTCTAGTTTAGCTAGGTTTGGTCCTTCCTTAACACATGCTTGGTATGCTCTAAACATCATATCTAGGTCTTCTAGAATGGGGTTTTCTAGGACTAAACTTGGCTTAGGTATGTTGGAAGTGGGGTGGGCCATAATAACAATAATAAAAGGTTTACATGATCTTCCAACATTTGAACCTTAGCATACACACCTTAATACTAAAAAAGAAGATGAGTGAGAGAGAATTTCAAAGTGTACGATAAGCTAAAAGGCTCACATACAATATCTATATTCCAATGTCAAATTACAATGTGTGAATATGTACAAATTGACAATATCTGAATCTAGGTAGAAATAGGAACTAGATACAAGAGATTGTGTGCCTAAGAGGCATGAAGAGAGACAGTGTGTGTGTGTGTGTGAGAATATGGAGAATATAATTAAGAATTGTTTTATAGCAAACCGAATTCTAATCAACCTAAATAAAAAACTAGTGAATGAACAAGTGAGAACGAAAATAGAATTGTTACTGATAGTAACTCAGCAACTAATGCTGATGGTATGCTAACACAAACTCCTCCAGATGTCTCCAGATGTAGAGCACACCTCCTCAGAGAGTGTAGAAACTTTCCCTCCAAGAGGGCCTCCAAGATCTCTTCCTTGCATTGAGTAGATACTCCTTGAGTAGCTTGAGAAGATTGATCACCTTGATCTCCTTGAGAACACCTCCTCAAAGAGAGTAGCTTGGATGATGATTCAACAATGGGCAATAGTGTCTTTATATATTTTTTTATGAACTCTAAAAGCACTACAACAAAAATGAAAAAGCGATAAATGGATCATAAAAAATCATAGCAAATATGATCGTTGCAACCAAAAACTATATCACTAAATTAATTGGGCACCACTTTGCTTTTCAAGAAAAAACACTTGCAAAAGAAAATAAGTCTGCCAATGTGCTAATCGGGGTTTGAACCCAAATGTTTCATGAAAGCTTTAAGTTACTTCTCTTAGACCATGTCACCTGACATTTTCACTTGAAGAGGGACGCATATGATATCTTCATATGATGACTTTGATATCTAATGTTGACATACTTGACATTGCTTCTAGCAATCCCCCCTTCAATGTCAAAATGGTACAAGGTTTAATAACCTACAAAACTTCTTGATGTCTGCAAATATCTCTTAACTGATTTCCACTGAATCTTGAGCTGAATGCATATGAACCTAGATACTTCAGAAACTGAAAACTGAATGTCCTAATGTGTATTACATAGATATATCAAGCAACCTACCAACTTTAATCACACATTGACATTCATATGCATCTACATAGGCTCAAAATCTATCATCTCAAACCTTTCCAATAATTTCTCAATGTATTTTTGTTGTGTTATGTAGATGCACTCATCTCTATATATGAATTCAATCCTGGGACTTATGATAATCATATTACTTTGTAGTGTATCTTGAACACTAGCTCATTCATTCTCATTTGAAGTAAGATCTAAAATATTATGAATCTCAAAATTTTTTGCATAATTTACTTGGTCTTTTTGTTGTCTCCTTGTCTCACTTCTGGTTCTTTTAGTGTATTCCTTTATACCACTCTCCTTTCAGGTTTGATATAACCACTTTGGCAAGTATTCATAAAAAGTAGTGGAATCTCTTTTGGCTCTTCAGTATCTCTTGTTGGTACATTTAGCAAGGAGGACCACATATGAACACCTTCTTGTCAATATAGGTGTATTTGCCTTTGGATAAATGTAAAAGCTAGACAATATGGAATCTCATGAAGTTAGGGAGCTGAACCCACGACTCATGTGGTAGAAGGGATCAATTCAAATCATCCTTAAAGTGTAGGAACACTTTAGGGTGAGGGAAATTCAAAATTCAAACTCACTAGTTGAGCATAAAAAGAGAAGCTTTTAGTCACAGGTAAGGATGAGTCATTTTGAGAGTTATTGAGCTACACCATTGAGCCTAACTTAAGCTCAAAATATGTATGATTAGTCTACTGCACTTCCCTTGTATCATATGTTCGTTAACATACATAATTGATACATTTCTTTAAGTTCATTTCTATCTACTGCTCTCTGTTGCATCTTCATCATTTCAATGATTTTGCAGAAGTGATTTCTCTGTATGTACTCAACCATTTGATGCAATTTAACTTAGTATAGTTAGAAGTTTCTAATATCTACATACCAAGTTTCATTATTTTTGGTTCAGCCGAACTTGAGATATGAACTGATGAAGTCGACTATGTCTGCACACCATCTTGCTCTTGAAATGTCAGGATGACACCCTTGCATTGTTAAACTCATTTCCTAGTGTATAATGCTTTTAAATTCATGAAATAACTTAATTTTTTTAGCTATACACTTGAATTAGTTGTACGCAAAAGCTCTCTGGTCAATTCATACTAGGTTGTGAGGTTTGAGCAAAATACTAAGTACTTGCATTCCCAAAATAGAAAGTTTTCTCTCATTCCTTGCATATGCAAGTTATCTATTTTGGTGCAAATGTGTGGGGATGATGTTCCAAAGTACCTAGTGGTTGTTTACTGAAAATCCATGGAGTCAACTTGGCAGGTTTAGAGTGTTGATATATTTAGGTAGTGATGTGTGTGAACACACTAGGACCATCGGGGCACTTTTTCCCTCTTTAGGAGGTTTTTTTCCCCAGCTTGTATATACCCCTATTGCCCTAACGGGCTACTTGTCTTTGTACATTCTACTGGTAATACATTGAGGACTGTGTGTTGTGCTCCAAGCTTCTTCTTCTTCCTTGTGCTGCTCGAGTGCTTCCGCAGACGTCTAACTGCAACAATTGGTATCAGAGCAGGTCATCGCTTCAACTAGGGCATCATCGACACCTCTCCTATTGTAGTCTCAGAATCGCACGAATTTTGGTGAGCTTACTCAGCATGTTTGTGAGATCATAATGGCTTCGCTTTCTGGTGCCGAAATCGTGATCTAAGCTCGTTTTGGCCTTCAAACGCACTATCATAGTGCTTGTGCAGGCTATTTTGTCTTTTCGTGCCAAAGGTATATACCAGTTTCAGTTCGCCAGTGTAAGTGTCTCGAAGTCTGCTACAGGTTTAGCAAAATTCATCTGGGCAGTTCTGTTCAACTTTTTGAGATACAATCAATTTTCTGCATCAAGGTATTTTAGTCACTGGCCATGACTGAAAGCAGTGATGTATTCCGTATGTTAGCTGTTCAGGATAAGTTGGATGGTACCAAGTACCCATTGTGGGCTTATATGATGCGGCAGGTATTGGTTGCAAACGGACTGTGGAACATTGTGCAAGGTGTTGAAAAATGTCCTATCACACCTACAACTGTTACAACTGCAGGTACTGAAGCTGATGTAGAAGGTGTCGAAGATGATGATATTCTGCATATTCGTGTTCGTGTTGCGATTTCTGTTGCACTTACTACAGCGCTAATTCGTTGGGATGGCAGAGATGCCCATGCACATGCATTGATAGCTTTGTCTATCAAACATGCCATTATTTCTCACATTCGCTCTTGCAGAATAGCCAAGGATGCTTGGGATACACTTATCACATTGTACGAAGCTAGGAATGAGGTTCATGTTGCTTATCTCCAAAAGTTGGAGAGTGAGCACATGAATGAAGCTGATTCTATGGAGAGTTTTCTAACAAAAATCAAAGACTTGAAGGAGCAGTTGATTTCTGCTGATTGTTGGAGATAGACGTCTGTGGAAGCACGCGAACAACACAAGGAAGAAGAAGAAACTTGGAGCACGAACACACAATACTGAATCTATTACTAGAGAATGTACAAAGATAAGTAGCCCATTAGGGCAATAGGCGTATATACAAGTCGGGGGAAAAAAACCTCCTAAAGAGGGAAAAAAGTGCCCCGACGGTCCTAGTGTGTTCACACACATCACTACCTAAATATATCAACAAATCCCCCCTGGGAGTGATGCGGTTTTAATGTCCAACTGATGTACATTCCAACCATGATGGGCTGCAAGTGCACAAATGCTCCGAACAGTAGTCATACGGCATGTAGGTGCAAAGGTCTCATCAAAATCAATGCCTCTTTCCTGCGCATAACCCTTTGCAACAAGCCTAGCCTTATACCTGTCAACCGTACCATCAGGTTTACGCTTCAACTTGTATACCCACTTAGTGCCAATAGCCTTCTTGCCAGGAGGCAAGTCACATAAAGACCATGTACCATTCTTCATTATAGCATCATGCTCAGATTGCATAGCAGCCATCCAATTTTCTGAATTATGTGCTTCATCAAAAGAAACGGGCTCATTCTCATCATAGAGACTAGACGCAGCCATAGCATAGCAATCTGATGCAAAGGAGGCACTATGAGAGCCTGAACGAGTACGATATGACAAAGGTGCATCTAATTTGCTGTCACGCAAAGTCTGCACCAGCCATTTTGGCATAGTTTTTGCCTGCTCAATATCAGCTCTCTCATCAACAAGTGTATCATGTAAATCTGCATCAGAAATGGAATGATCTGCATCATCATATGAAACCTATAAAGGTTGAGAAGTTGCCTCATTAGGACCAGCACTAGACTGTCCACCTGTAAAAAGAGGCATCAAAGTATCATACATGTCTTTGGAGCTAACAGATGTCTCCTTAGTACATGAAAGCAATGGTTGAATAGCATCTTCCACAAAGACAATATCACGGCTAACCAGAATGCGTTTAGTCTATTGATGATACAGACGATAGCCTTTACTTTCAAAACTGTACCCAACAAAAATACATTTCACTGCCTTATCATCCAATTTTTTGCAATGTTGTTCAGGCACTAGTGCATATGCCAAACAACCAAAAACACGCAGATGAGCAACAGATGCCTTGCGGTCATGCCAAGCCTCATACAGAGTGATAGACTGCAGTGCTTTAGTGGGACACCTGTTTAGTACATATGTTGCACACATGACAGCCTCAAGCCAGAAACTATGTGGTAAAGCCTGACTCTTGACCATGCACCTCGCCATCTCCATGAGTGACCTGTTCTTTCGTTCAACAACTCCATTCTGTTGAGGTGTATATGGCACTGTACACTGGTGTTTTATCTCACGTTCAGCCAGAAATGCATTAAAATCAGAAGACATATATCCCCCCCCCCCCATCAGAACGGAGGGTGCCCATTTTACATGCTGACAGATTTTCAGCCAAAACCAAAAACTGTTTAAAGCACATGAACACTTCGGACTTTGCTTTGAGTGGATATACCCATGCATGCCTGGAAAAATCATCAATGAAAGTCACGAAGTAAAGATAATTTCCAAAAGAAGGTGTCTGCATAGGACCACGGACATCACTATGTACAAGCTGCAATTTTTTAGTAGCCCAAACTGAACCATCTTTTGGAAAGGATGAACGCTGCATTTTGCCCAAAATACAGCCTTCACAAACATGTTTTCCACGTGCCTCAAGTTTGGGCAATGAGGACACCATTTCAAATTTCTGCAGGCATAGCAAACTAGCAAAATTTAGATGACCAAAGCATGCATGCCAAAGCTTTGCATCTGGCATAGCCTGAGAATCATTTACTGCATATGCCAAATCATTTACATATCTTTCATAGTCTATGAGCTTATACAGCCCACGACATAAGATGCCAGAAGCAATAATCACATCGCCATTTGATAGATCATGAACTGTACACCTATCATCAACAAATTTCACAACCAAGCCAATCTTGGCTAATGCAAAAACTGATAACAGGTTCTTTTTTATCCTTGGCACAAATAAAGCATCTGACAAAGTGAAATAACTACCATCACCAGTAGTCAAAATGATCTTACCAACTCCCATAATAGGATAAGAGGAGTTGTTGGCACATGTAACAGTATTCCCTGTAGGGGCAGGCTCGAGTGAAGAGAAGAAACTGCGCTGCAAGGTAATATGTTTGGCCGCCCCACTGTCAAAATACCAAACATCTGAGTCTACTGCAGACATGCACTGCTCATGAGAAGATGGGTCAAAACTGCAGACAGTAGTAAACGCCCATTCTTCTTCCTCCACAAGATTTGCAGACTCTGTTTTTGGTGTAGAGGCCTCTGCAACAACCATTCCAACCTCTTTCTTCTTTGCCTCTTTAGCAGCCAGTTTTGGACAGTTCTTTATGATATGATCATTCCCTTTACAGTACTTACAAAATAATTTCTGCTTTTCTGATTTCTTCTCATCTTTATCTTCCTTCTTCGAATATGCAGAATTAGTAGATTTCTGCTTACTAGTTGAAGAGCTCCATTTTCCTTTGCCCTTCTGACTAGCCAGGAAAGCTTGATCTGCAACTCGCATAATGGACCTATTTTGCCTAGACTGATCTTCCTGCAACAGAACAGAGACTAACTCCTCAAATGATAAGGCATTTGGATTGTCTTTCATCATCAATCGAAGAGTAGAAGCAAAACTCAGATATGAATCAGGAAGACCATTCAGAACCGTCTGCATAAGTGAGCTATCTGGTATAACCTCATCAGCAAAAATCAACTGTTCCTTCAAGTCTTTGATCTTCGTTAGGAAACTGTCTTCCATAGAATCACCTTCATTCATGTGTTCACTCTCCAATTGTTTTCGGAGGTAAGCAACACGAGCCTCATTCCTAGCTTGGTACAATGTGGTAAGTGTATCCTAAGCATCCTTAGCTGTTATGCAAGAGCGAATGCGAGGAATAATGGCACGTTTGACAGACAAAGCTATCAATGCATGTGCCTAGGCATCTCTGCCATCCCAACGAATCTGCTTTGCAATAGGTGCAGCAGAAACAGCAGCACGAACAAGAATCTACGAAATATCATCTTCGACACCATCTTCATTAGCTCCAACACCTGTATTTGCAGTACCTGTAGTCAGAGGTGTAACAGGACGTCTTTCAACACCCTGCACAATGTTCCACAATCCTTTTGCAACCAATACATGTCGCATCATATAAGTCCATGACGGGTAGTTGGTGCCATCCAACTTATCCTCAACAACCAACATACGGAATACATCATTGCTTTCAGCCATGGCCAGTGACTAAAATACCTTGATGCAGAAAATTGACTGTATCTCAAAAAGTTGAACATAACTGCCCAGATGAATTCTGCTAGACCTGTAGCAGACTTCGAGACGCTTATACTGGCGAACAAAAACTGGTATATACCTTTGGCACAAAAAGATGAAATAGCCTGCACAAGTGCTGCGATAGTGCGTTCAGAGGCCAAAACGAGCTCAGATCGCGATTTCGGCACCACAAAGCGAAGATGTTTTGATCTCTGAAACACCCTGAGTATGCTCACCAAATTTCGTGCGAATCTGTGACTGCAAACGGAGGAGTGTTGACGATGCCCTAGATGAAGCAACGACCTGCTTTGATACCAATTGTTGGAGATAGACGTCTACGGAAGCACGCGAACAACACAAGGAAGAAGAAGAAGCTTGGAGCACAAACACACAATACTGAATGTATTACTAGAGAATGTACAAAGATAAGTAGCCCATTAGGGCAATAGGCATATATACAAGCCGGGGGAAAAAGACCTCCTAAAGAGGGAAAAAAGTGCCCGGGCGGTCCTAGTGTGTTCACACACATCACTACCTAAATATATCAATAGTGATGAGGTTATACCAGATAGCTCACTTGTGTAGACCATTCTGAATGGTCTTCTTGATTCATATCAGAGTTTTGCTTCTACTCTTCGGTTGATGATGAAAGGCAATCCAAATGCCTTGTCATTTGAGGAGTTAGTCTCTGTTCTGTTGTAGGAAGATCAATCCATGCAGAAGAGGTCCATTATGCGAGTTGCAGATCAAGCTTTCTTGGCTAGTTAGAAGGGCAAAGGAAAATGGAGCTCTTCAATTAGTAAGCAAAAATCTTCTAATTCTGCACAATCGAAGAGGGAAGACAAAGATGAAAAGAAATCAGAAAAGCAGAAATTTTTTTGCAAGTACTAGAAAGGAAATGATCATATCATAAAGAACTAACCAAGACTGGCTGCTAAAGAGGCAAAGAAGAAAGAGGCTAGAATGGTTGTTGCAGAGGCCTCTACACCAAAAACAGAGTCTGCTAATCTTGTGTAGGAAGAAGAATGGGCGTTTACTACTATTTGCAGTTTTGACCCATCTTTTCATGAGCAGTGCATGTCTGCAGTAGACTCAGATGTTTGGTACTTTGATAGTGGGGCAACCAAACATATTACCTCACAGCAGAGTTTCTTCTCTTCACTCGAGCGTGCCCCTAGAGGAAATACTCTCACATGTGCCAACAACTCCTCTTATCCTATTATGGGAGTTGGTAAGATCATTGTGACTATTGCTCATGGTAGTTCTTTCACTTTGTTAGATGCTTTGTTTGTGCCAAGGATCAAGAAAAATATGTTATCAATTTTTCTATTAGCCAAGATTGGCTTGGTTGTGAAATTTGTTGATGACAGATGCACTGTTCATGATCTGTCAAATGGCGACGTGATTATTGCTTCTAGCATTTTATGTCATGGGTTGTATAAGCTCATAGACTATGAAAGATCTGTAAATGATTCGGCATGTGCAGTACATGATTCTCACGCTATGTCAGATGCAAAGCTTTGGCATGCACGCTTTGGTCATCTGAATTTTGCTAGTTTGCTATGCCTACAAAACTCTGAAATGGTGTCCTCTTTGCCCAAACTAGAGGCACCGGGAAAACATGGTTGTGAAGGCTGTATTTTGGGCAAAATGCAGCATTTCTCCTTTCCAAAAGATGGTTCAGTTCGGGCTACTCATAAATTGTAGCTTGTACATAGTGATGTGTGTGGTCCTATATAGACACCTTCTTTTGGAAATTATCTTTACTTCGTGACTTTCATCGATGATTTTCCAGGCATGCATGGGTATATCCATTGAAGGCAAAGTCCAAAGTGTTCATGTGCTTGAAACAATTTTTTATTTTGGCTGAAAATTTGTCAGCATGTAAAATGGGCACCCTCCGTTCTGATCGAGGGGGGGAATATATGTCTTCTAATTTTAATGCATTTCTGGCTGAACGTGGGATACAACACCAGTGTACAGTGCCGTATACACCTCAACAGAATGGAGTTTTTGAACAAAAGAACAGGTCACTGATGGAGATGGCACGGTGTATGGTCAAAAGTTAGGCTTTACCACATAGTTTCTAGCTTGAGGCTATCATGTGTGCAACATATGTACTTAACAGATGTCCCACTAAAGCGTTGTAGTCTATCACTCCATATGAGGCTTGGCATGATCGCAAGCCATCTGTTTCTCATCTGCGTGTTTTTGGTTGTTTGGCATATGCATTAGTGCCTGAACAACATCGCACAAAATTGGATGATAAAGCAATAAAATGCATTTTTGTTGGGTATAGTTCTGAAAGTAAAGACTATCGTCTCTATCATCCACAGACTAAACACATTCTGGTTAGCCGTGATGTTGTTTTTGTGGAAGATGCTATTCACCCATTGCTTTCATGTACCAAGGAGACATGTGTTAGATCCAAAGACATGTATGATACTTTGCTCCCTCTTTTTACAGGTGGATAGCTTGGTGTTGGTCCTAATGAGGCAACTTCTCAACCTTTGTAGGTTTCATGTGATGATGCAGATCATCCCATTTTTTATGCAGATTTACATGGTGCACTTGTTGATGAGAGAGCTGATATTGAGGAGGCAAAAACTATGCCAAAATGGCTAGTGCAGACTTTGCGTGACAGCAAATTAGATGCACCTCTGTCATATCGTACTTGATCAGGCTCTCATAGTGCCTCTTTTGCATTAGATTGCTATGCTATGGCTGCATCTAGTCTTTGTGATAAGAATGAGCCTGTTTCCTTTGATGAAGCATAAAATTCAAAAAATTGGATGGCTGCTATGCAATTTGAATATGATGCTATAATGAAGAATGGTACTTGTTCTTTATGTGACTTGCCTCCTGGCAAGAAGGCCATTTGCACTAAGTGGGTATACAAGCTGAAGCGTAAACCTGATGGTACAATTGACAGGTATAAGGCTAGGCTTGTTGCAAAGGGTTATGCACAGGAAAGAGGCATTGATTTTGATGAAACCTTTGCTCCTACTTGCCGAATGACTACTGTTCATAGCATTTATGCACTTGTAGCTCATCATGGTTGGAATGTACATCAGTTGGACATTAAAACAACATTTTTGAATGGTGAATTGCATGAAGAAGTGTATGTTTTTCAGCCCCGTGGCTTTGTGCAAAAAGGGCATGAAAACCAGGTGTGCAGGTTAAAGAAGGAATTATATGGTTTGAAGCAAGCACCACGTGCTTGGTATGAGAAGATACATGCCTATCTAATTGCACATGGTTTGGAGAACAGTCCAACTGATAGAAACTTATATGCTAAGCGTGCTAATGATGTGCTTCTGATCATTGTGGTTTATGTTGATGACATGCTGCTCGTTGGTCCTCATGAGAGGCATATTGCTGATTTTAAGGCTGATTTGCATGCCTCATTTGAGATGTCAGATTTAGGGCATTTGCATCAGTTTATGCATGTTGATCATGGAATGGCCTTGTGTCAAATGAAATATATTGACACATTATTGCACTGTTTTGGCCTTGAAGACTGTAAACCTATTGCCACTCCTATGGAGATAGGTTTATGATTGAGTCTTCATGAGGCTGGAGATGCATTTGATGCTCTTCTCTATCAACAGGCTGTTGGATGCTTGATTTACTTATGCATTACTCGACCAAATATTTAGTTTTCTATCTCACAGATGAGCATGTTTATGCATTGCCTAGGAGTCAAGCATTGGTAGGTGGTTAAGCGCATCTTTCCCTACTTGAGTGGTACTCGGCTACTCGGGTTGTTTTATCCCAAGGGGAGATCCTTACCGCCAGATTTGCATTCTTTTTCTGACTCTGATTGGGCTGATTGCTATGACACTTGTGTGTCCACTAGTGGCTTTTGCTTCATGCTTGGTAGCTCATGTATATATTGGTTAAGCAAGAAGCAGCCTACTGTGGCCACTTCTAGTTGTGCGGCTGAGTATAGGGCAACTTTCACAGTGACTGTTGAGTGTGTGTGGATCAAACGCCTTATGGCTGATTTAGGTGTTGGTCAATCTTCTGCCACCACCATCTTCACTGACAGTCAGAGCGCATTGGCAGTTGCGAGGAACCCTGTGTTCCATGCTCACTTTAAGCACATTGAGGTGCATTATCATTATGTCAGGGAGAGGTTCACTGTTGGGGAGATCATCTTGCATATGTGCCCACGCAGGAGAACATTGCAGACCTTTTCATGAAGGCTCTGCCTAGGGAGAAGTTTGAAGTTTTCCGCAAAGCTTTGGGCTTACTTCCTTTTGTGGAGTGATTTCCACATAGCTTGGCACTTTCTTATACATGAGTGCCAGCTCCTTGTTCACCGCATCACTCCCATGGGGGATTTGTTGATATATTTAGGTAGTGATGTGTGTGAACACACTAGGACCGTCGGGGCACTTTTTCCCCTCTTTAGGAGGTTTTTTCCCCTCGGCTTGTATATATGCCTATTGCCCTAACGGGCTAGTTATCTTTGTACATTCTAGTGGTAATACATTCAGGATTGTGTGTTGTGCTCCAAGCTTCCTCTTCTTCCTTGTGCTGTTTGAGTGCTTCCGCAGATGTCTAACTCCAACATAGAGCAGGTTTTGTGCAACACCAGCTAACTCCAACACGAGCTCATCTCTAGAGCATATCCAACCATCTCCTCATAGTGCTATCAGAGCAATAACAAATCAATATGGGAGATGGATTTCCTTCATCAATAAACAAATTGGATCAAGGTAACTACTCACCTTGGTCACTTATAATGGAAGCTTATCTTCAAGGGAGAAACCTTTATAGTTACATTTCTAGAGATGAGATGAGGCCAATCCTCAAGAGCAAAGGATAACCAACTCAAGAAGAACAAGAGAGGCTAATCACATGATGCTCAAAGGATGCCTAGCCAGGTCATACATTCTTAACTCAATCTCTGATTTTTTTCTTCCACACATTAGGAATTGCAAGACTTCACAAGAGACTTGGAATGATCTTGAAGTATTCTTCTCATCAAGTACTAATGCAAGAAAAAACCAACTATGGATGGAGTTCACTACACTCAAGAATGCCCAAGCAATGTGTGACTGATTTTATCGCCAAAATGGACATAGCATATCAACTTGGGAGCATTGGAGAAGTCATTGATGAAGAGTAGATATTGAGGCAACTAATCAATGGAATAAATGCATATGACAAATAAAAGCACTACAAAAAAAAAAAGAAAAAGTGATAAATCGATCATAAAAAAGCATAGCAAATATGATCACTGCAACCAAAAACTCCATCGCTAAACTAATCAGGCACTGCTTTGCTTTCCAAACAAAAGCACCCGCAAAAAAACAAGTCCATTGTTGCACCAATCAGGGTTCAAACCTAGATGTTTTGTAATAGATTTTAGATAGTTCTCTAAGACCATGTCACTCGATGTTTTTACTTGAAGAAACCTATATGACATCTTTATATGATGACTTTGATACCTAATGTTAGACATACTTGACATTGCTTCCAACAAGGCATGGGTGGTGTAGGTGTTCAAATTTGAGGGGATGGGTGATACATGAGTGGGTTTGAGATATCACTTCCATGATTTTGGCTTTGATTTCCTTGCGGTTTCCCTCTATTTCAACTACTTTCTTTGTACACTTTCTTTTCACTCTTTCTCTAGTATCTTTCCATGCTATACCTTTCTTTTTACTTGGTTCTCGAGTTTCACTTGAATCTGACTCTTTGTCTTGCTCCAGTTGCTTGGATTTTTGCAAATCTTGCGCTTGGGTAATTGGTTGGATTGGAAATAACCTAGTTGGGCTTCTGCTAGGACTTTGCATTATGCCTAATATGTTGATTGGGGTGAATTTAGATGCATTGGATGGGTTCTTTTGGCGATCACGGATGAGATGTTCCTTGGCACAATCAGGACAAAAACCTTGAATCATGATAGATTGAGGTTACCCTTCATGTGGATAATGTAGAGATTCTCGTATGAAATGATCTCCTTCACATCTAAAACATGGTCCTCTAGGAGCTTATGTGTTTACTTGCCTCATCTGGGGTCTACGGTTAGGATTTGTATACATTACATTAGAATAATTAGTTTCCCAACTATATTCATGTGGAGGGGCTTCATATTGATAGGTCTCTATGTGCTTTCATGACTCTATTGATGGAGAGTGTTCATCTCCAAAAGACAAGCTATCCTTGATGTTAGGGCACCTCTATATCAAGAAGAACTCAAAACCTTTACTAATTTAGAGGATCAATACTCAATTATCAAAATCTTGAACTAACTATGAAGAGAGTCACTCTTCAGAAAGTCTGTTGCACATAACTCACTCATTGACTGATTAAATGTGTAAAGTTTTTTATAAAATTTTGCACAAAGTGTCGCCTATAGATTATGCACCTTCTCCAAGTTAAATCATCTCAAAAGATTCAGTACATCTTGAGAAATGAATCAAACAGTTCACCTATGTCTGAAACTATTCTCCTGTATAGTCAATTTTGACACCTACAACTTCTAGCACATGGTTCTCCCAAACTAGAACCTGTTTAAGCAAATGCTTTTAGCCGTAGATGGCTTACCTTCCAACTTAGATTTTGACCCCTCATTCGTGCAAAACTTTACACTGTGCACTGAGAACTGATCAAATCTTTGACCATCGAGATTGTGCCTGTTTCAGAAGACACTCAACACTTCTTCACATACAGATGTTCCTACACATAATTCTCTCAACTTGTTTACAATTAGGCTCTCAAAATTTAAGCATAGACTCATTAACTATGGAGTTAGACATCTACAAAAGGATTCTTGAAATGATCAAGGACAGAAGGAGAACACAACAAAATATCAGGTGCAATTTTTCTTTCTATTCAAAAAACTTTACATCTGAATGATGAGAGAGTTCCTCCTCACTTCTCATGTGTCTAATGACTCTAACAACTTTTAATTCTTCTCATCTCTTACTCTCTCATACTTGCCGTGCCTTTTTAATTGTATATGTAGGCATATATGTACAAGCTCATGACCATACAAAAGATATATGTGAACTAACTACAAATTAATGTATATATGTATACAAGTCTTCATCTTCTGAACATACTCTATCTTCAAGCTTCATAAACTAATCTTTCCTTCAATTTTTGAATTCAATCCTTCATCCAAAACATCAAATTGTGGTTGACTTGCACCAACAGCTCCCCCTCAATCATCGTTTGAGGTTTTCTCCATCTTCTTTATTCGTGCCATGTCTTTGAATCTTTGTAGCTTTGGTCCATCCAAGCTTTTGGTTAGCATATCTGCAATCTAATCTTTTGTTGAAGCATGTATGACTTCAATCTCCTTATCAATAACCTTCTCTCTTAATTAGTGATATTGAATCTCAATGTGTTTAGTCGTGGCATGAAAAATAGGGTTAGCAGCTAGATACAATGAACTCATATTATCTCCATGAATAGTGGGCGTACTCTGAATGATGTCAAAACTCTTCATGAGAGTCTTCAGCCATATGACTTCCTTTGCAGCTTCAACCATACCTTTGTACGCTACTTCTGTAGATGATAAAGCAACTGTGTGTTGTTCATTAGAACACCAAGAGATTAGCTTATCTCCCACATAACATAAGTATCCATAAGTTGATCTCCTATCATCAGGATTACGTGCCCAATCTGTATCACTATATATCTTGATGTTTGTATCTGATGTAAAACCATAATACAAACCTTCCTTGAGTGTATCCTTAATATATCTCAACACTCTTTGTCGTGCAACCCAATGTTCTTTCCTAGGACAATGCATGAATTGAGACAACACTCCAACTTCATATGACAAATCAGGTCTAGTTAATGTAGCATAGATTAGACTACCAACCAGACTTTGATATAACTTCATTCCTTGAATTCTTCTCCTCCTTATCTGCTCAATTTGTGATTCACCTCCATTGGAGTAGGTGCCACCCTACAATCTTCCATTTCAAACTTGATTAACAAGTTCTTCAAGTACCTTTCTTGATTCACATACACTCCATGTTGAGTATATGAGATTTCCATGGCCAAGAAATATGACAAGTCTCCCGTCACTAATCTTGAACTCTTTCTCCATTTTTTTCTTGAGGATTTGAATTCGCTTCTCATATGTACCTGTAAGAATTATGTCATCAACATATATGCACATGTAAATGAACCCATCATCACTTGCTTTGACAAGCAAGCTACTATCAACTTTAGAAACTTGGAAACCAAGTTCCTTCAAGAACTTCACAAGTCTATAATTCCATGCCCTTGGGGCCTGCTTCAAACCATACAAAGCTCTCTTGAGATTACATACATATTCTGAATACCTTTTATCTATGAACCCTTGTGGTTGCTCCATGAAAACATCATCTGAAATATAACCATTTAGAAAAGCATTTTTCACATCTAATTGACATAATCTCCAAGCTTTACATGCAGCAATGCCTATGAGTGTCCTGATGGTTGTCATCTTTGCCACATGACTATAGGTCTCATCATAATCTATACCATATGTCTGAGCAAACCCTTTCACAACAAGTCTAGCTTTATACCTAGATACACTTCCATTTGCATACCTCTTTGTTTTGTAGACCCATTTGCATCCAATGATCTTCTGACTATTTGGTTTAGGAACCAAATCCCATGTCTCATTTTCCATCAATGCATCATACTCTTCCTGCGTAGCTTTCTCCCAATTTTCCTTACCTTTTTCCTCTTCATATGTAGAAGGATCTTCATCTGCTTTCACCATGTAAGCATAGTCTTTAGTAGTAAAAAAAGAAGTATCATAACTATACCTTGTAGGTTGCCATTTGTGTCTTGATGACCTTCTGAGTTCTCCACTTCTTGAAGTTTCTAACTCATCACATTCTGGATCAAACCTTGGCACTTCTTCAACTTCAACTTGTACTTCATTGTTCTCTTCTTCATTAAATATTTGAACCTTTGATTTACCTTTCTTCTGATTTAAAACTTCTTCATCACCTACATGAATATTGATTGTACTTGCATACCAAGTACCTTGCTCATCAAATGTAACATCCTTTGATACAAGGAATTGCTTTGTGGATGGAATCCACAACCTATATCCCATCTAATTATCATCACATCTAATGAACACATACTTTTCAGCTTTAGGTTCCAATTTATGCATCAACTGAGATGGCACATATGCATAGGCCAAACATCCAAACACTTTGCAATGATCTAAGGTAGGTCTCTTACCCCACCAAGCTTCATATGGTTTCATACCTTGCAAAGCTTTACATGGTAACCTATTGACCAAATATGTAGCTGTATTTACAGCCTCAACCCACAAATAATTTGGACAATTTTTCTCCTTCATCATAGATCTTGCAAACTCAACAAGAGTTCTATTTCTTCTTTCTGCTACACCATTTTATTGAGGAGAATACCTGCAAGTAACTTCTATTTTATACCTGCATTCCATAAGTAATCACTGAACTCATTAGAGAAATACTCTCCCCCTCTGTCTGACCTTAGTCTCTTCAACTTTTGACCTGTGATTCTTTCTGCATACACATGATAATGCTTGAATGTATTAAATACCTCTGATTTATCTTTGATCATATATATATAGTGATCCACCTGGTAGCATCATCAACATAAATCATATAATATCTTGAACCATTAATATTGAAATCCTTTGATGGTCCCCACACATCTGTGTGTACCAACTCAAGCTTTTCTAAATACATAAATCCATGCTTATTGTATGATTTCTTATGAGCCTTACTTAATTGACATGCCTCACATCTGTATGTCATATGTTGATCTCCAACATTAGGTAATCCAAGCACTGAACCATTGTTAACATATCTTTAATACCTCTTTCATTGAAATGTTCAATGAAAGATCTAACTCAGAGATCTTATTTCCTCCATAAGTGAACAAGGCATGACCAAAATTACCTTGAATCTTCAATGTGAAGAGTCTTCCTTCTTTCTTCCCTGAAACAATTTGTTTATACCCATTGCTAGGGTCTTCCACAAAAACTCCATCATTAGTGAACCTTACTCATACCCCTTTTCAACAATTTGTCCTACACTTATCTGATTCTTTTGAATCGTAGGAACATACAAGACCTTACTCAGAAGAGTACTTCCATCCTTGGCCTTCATTGATCCAATTGACTTCACATTGTGCTTTGTATTATCACCTGTTTGAACTACATGATTAGTTACCTTATTTTCCAAATCAATCATCAAAGCTATATTACCACTCAGGTGATTGCTACACCCTAAGTCAATGTAGAAGACTCTTTGGTCTTCACTTTTTCTTTCACAAGTTGCATTCATGATTAAGGTTGAATCCTCCTTCTGATCTAAAGCATAGTTGTAGTAGGTATTGTTCTCGGATTGACTTTGGAATCCTCTACCTGCATTTCTTCCAAAGTAACCTCTACTACCTCTACCTCTGAAATTACCTCTTTGGTTTCTGCCACCTCTTCCTCTTGAGTTAAAGTTCTAATTATATCCTCCATGATTCTGATTATTATGCCAACAATCATGAGCTAAATGATTCTGTCTCTTCCTCTACCTTTGCCACCTCCTCTTCCTCTTAGGAAGTTGGCTTGGCTAGTTGTACTTTCATCTTCATTTGCTTGTTGCTTACCTTTGCTATTCTTCTTCTTATCCGTTGAATACATTGCTTGACCTGCACTCTTATCACCATCACCTTTGATATCCCGCTTCCATTTCTCATCTCCTCTCAAACCTGTGAGGATTTTCCTTACCAATTTATCCTCCTCAATATCTTCATCAACTGCTCCTAATGCATCTGCAATGTCCTTCATCCTTGTTACATAATCAGAAATGGATTGAGAGGCCTTCTTTTTGAATGTGGTAAACTCTTCCCACAAAGATGCCCTCCTTGACTTTGTAGTGTTTTGGAAATGCTCCTTCAAAGCATTCCATATATCACTTGCACTTTTAAGACCTCTAATATGAGGTAGCAAGTAGTCATTGACTCCCATGTCGATAATGCTCCTTGCTTGAGCATCTCTCTTCATCCAGGTCTTCAAATCTGAGAGCATCCCTAGTTGGAACACTAGGATCTCTGAATTGTGGTTTTTCTTCTTCACCTGTGATGTAACCTATCAGATCATTTCTCATGAGATGAGCTTCCATCCTCATTGACCATGTTGGATAGTTTTCTCTATCCAATTTCTCTATTTGAAGAGAATCTCCCATCCTTTCTTCACTTGTGTATTAAATTCTTCAAACTTTATAAGTGTACCTTTACTTAGAATGAATTCCTTTTGATCTTTTTGATAACTTCTGGCCTCCTTCTCAAGCTTTCCCTTCAAGCGTTCACCTTTTGAATCTTCAAATGTTGATTTCTTGTATAACTGCAGCAGTCGGAGTCCTCCTTTCTTCTATTTTGATGATTCTTGCTCTGATACCACTGATGGAGAGTGTAAATCTCCAAAAGGAAAAGCTATCCTTGATGTTAGAGCACCTCTATATCAAGAACAACTCAAAACCTTTACCAATTTGGAGGATCAATACTCAATTATCAAAATCTTGAACTAACTGTGAAGAGAGTCACTCTTCAGAAAGTCTGTTGCACATAACTCACTCATTGACTAATCAAATGTGTAAAATTTTTTATAAAACTTTGCACAAAGTGTCACCTATAGATTGCGCACCTTCTCCAAGTTAAATGATCTCAAAAGATTTAGTAGATCTTGAGAAATGAATCAAACAGGTCACCTATGTCTCAAACTGTTCTCCTGTATAGTCGATTCTGACACCTGCAACTTCTAACACATGGTTCTCCCAAATGCTTTTAGCCATAGATGCTTTTCACCATAGATGCTTTTCGCCATAGATTCTTTTAGCCCTAGAACCCTTTTAAGCAAATGCTTTTAGCCATAGATGGCTTACCTTCCAACTTAGATTTTGACTCCTCATTTGTGCAAAACTTTACACTGTGCACTCAGAACTGATCAATTCTTTGACCATCGAGATTACGCCTATTTCAGAAGGCACTCAACACTTCTTCACATACAAATGTTCCTACACATAATTCTCTAAACCTCTTTTCAATTAGGCTCTCAAACATTAACCATAGACTCATTAACTATGGAATTAGACATCTACAGGATTCTTGAAATTATCAAGCACAGAAGGAGAACACAGCAAAATATCAGGCGCAATTTTTCTTTCAATTTAGAAGACTTTACATCTGAATGATGAGAGAGTTCTTCCTCACTTCTCATGTGTCTAATGACTCTAACAACTTCTAATTCTTCTCATCTCTTACTCTCTCATACTTGCCCCGACTTTTTACTTGTATATATAGGCATATATGTACAAGCTCATGACAATACAAAAGATATATGTGAGTTAACTACAAACTAATGTACATATGTATACAAGTCTTCATCTTCTGAACATACTCTATCTTCAAGCTTCATAAACTAATCGTTACTTCAATCTTTGACTTCAATCCTTCATCCAAAACATCAATTGGTGGTTGACTTGCACCAACATCTATGTAGTATGCAGATTCATTATCGCCATGTGAAGAGTCAAAACTATTCACGTTTGGATCATCTTTTTGTGATCAGAAGAGATAACTGTATTAAATCCCTATCTTGATTCTCTTCTATTTATGCATATTTATATAAGACCACATTTGCAGGGGATGGTGGATGCTAAGCTAAAATGGGTTATGGCCTAAGTTGAGGTTGATAAGGTTCTTGGTAGGGGTGCTAATTCTTCTAATATGGATGAGGTTGGTAGTGAGGTTGACACCTATAAGGCTGTTAATAGTTCTTCCTAACTTCCTATCTGTTGTATGGGCAATCATGTGGTACATGGTTGGTATCCTTCTTCTCTATGTTGCAGCAATATGAGCCTAGAGCTTGTGCATTCTAGGCTTGCACGGGACATGCATTGACCATGCGATCATCTCCACAACAATAGCAACATTTGAATATAATCACCATCTCATTTTGCCTATTTTGAAGGTTTCCTCCTAGATTTTGAGTGAAAAACTCATCGTTCTTCTGCTCATGATGAGGGCTTTGAAGTGGTGCTAGTCAAGTATTCTGAAACCTTACCAATTTTTGAGAGTTTCAGTTCTTCTCTCAAGTTATCTTTAATGTTGATGCACATTTTAACACATTGACATAGGGTATTTGAATCTTTCAAGTACATGTATGATCTAAGTTTTTCACTCAAAAGAAAAAACAATGAAACTTTTTTAGCATGAGTTGGTAGTTATGGGGTTAGACATCTCTCTATGTACTGCTTAAATTTTTTGCCCTACTAGTCTCACAATCTTATGGGGGTCTGCTTGAAGCTATGGATTAACGATGAGGTGTTATGTTTAATTCCACTCTTAGAGAACTCAATGATGAATGCTTCCACTAGCTATAAGATTCCTCATTAGTTGCCTCGATTCAATGGCTGAAATGATGGAAGGGTTGTACCTTTCAAGGTTAACCCAAATGCTTCATATTGAGTGAATAGGTCTTTCACCTATTCAACCCTCAATACCTACTTTAACTTTTCCACATGATCATATGGATCCCCTATGCCATCAAAATAATTCTTCATGGTTTTCACTACTTGCAAGGGTCTCAATGTTCTAGGGTGCTCTCTTTGCCTTGGTAGGGGGAAGTTTTGATCTTCTCTATGTGCTCTATGTGCTCTATGTCCTCTATGTCCTCTAGTTTGGTTTTTCTCTAGCAAGCATTCCTTGTTCAGATCTACCCCTTCTTAGGTTATGCACAAAACATATCTTTGGGGATTCTCTAGATTTCTCTTTCTGGGCATCTAAAGTGCTAGCTAGACTTGCACTCATTTGTTTATGAGATACAGAAGGTTCCTATAAGGGAACTGCTTGCTATCCTTGTCAAAGATTTCTTTGTTTACTATAATCTAAGGCCATACATCCTCTTTGATTCATGAACTAAATAGGTTTCTTTTCCTAGATTATTTGGATCCTTAAACACATACACTAGAAGCTTATTCTTGGTTTGAGGTTTGGTTGATCTTAACTTCCAAAAAATTTCCTCTATATCTTCATTTGCATATCGTTATATGGTAACATTTTCTTCAGGTATTTTGATTGTAGCTATGATTCTTGTTAGCACAGTTTAATGCTTGGTACCTCTTTTAGATCATCGTCCTTAGAGTCTAGAACTTTGTCCTAAAGTCATCCATCATATTAGGGAAAATAGTAACTACATACACAATTCTTTTCTTATCTATGCATGTTTCATTCTTAAACTTAACTACTAGGTGATCTATTTCGAGGGGTGCTTAGGGTTTCTCAGTTTGACCATGGATCTCCTCAATCCATCATCATAGATGCAAACACCTAATTGGTTTGTACAAATATATTTCAGTTTCATTTTATATGGTCCTTCTGGAACTTCTAAGTAAGCAAACCTTGCACTAGCTCTATTTATATCCATTCTATAGGAGCTATATAACATGCTGGTTTTTGAGCTTGCGTTTGAGTGATGATTACCTAGTTGTTTTGACCAAGACTTGGCAGTGTAGTTGACAGTAGCTTCACAAGGCTTTAAGCTTTGTTGATCCACTTCGCCTGATTCTTTCTCTTGAATGGTTCTTTGATTCTCAATCAGTTATTCTTTGTTTACCTGATATTTGTTTGGTTCTTGTCTTTATAGAATGTCATCAGAAATAACTTCAGTTTCTCAAATTTTTTGTTTCTTTTTTTGTTTGTGTTATTCTTCTTTAGGTTTTCAAATATTGAAATTTTATCTATCAACCTTAATTTTGATGTCCCTTTACGGTATCTTGAACTTTGAAGTTCCTACCCTAACCCTAAAATTCTAGGCCTAGGGCTATGTGCTTAGTGTAGGCTAAAATTGATCAAGGGGGTTTTATATTTTCGGACCTTGTGTCATGTGCTCTATCATTTTCTCCCACACTCAAGATATCATCATAAGATTGTATCAACACTCAAGGACTACAATACGATGCCATGGAGACACTTGAAAGCCTTGACTATGAGGTAGACCTTGAAAAACCACTAAAAAATCATTAATTTTGACTAAAAATTAACTTTTTAATGTCAAAAAATTTTCTTCTCTATCTATCTATCATGATAGGCGGGTTTGTCGCAAGAGAGGGGGGATCTATCATGATAGACTTCTCTATCGTGATAGATGGGGCCTATCACAATAGACTGGGTCTATCACGTTTGGTATATTGCAACAAATGGGTGTTTGTCCCGATAGAGTGGGTCTATCATGAGGTTGGTGTCTTGTGATTGATATGTTGTATCATAATTTTGGCTTGTTGCCATAGAGAGTCTCTATCTTGATAGAAGGGGTCTATCATGGGGTTTCTTTGTCATGCCAAGGTGCTCTCTGACGATAGAGGGTGGTGTATCACGATAGATGGGTGGTCCATTGGATCCATCTATCACGATAGGTGGGGTCTACCATGATACACATTCTCTATTGGGATTTCGATCTCTTTCCATAGACAAGGGGTCTGTCGTGACAAATGGGTATGTCATGATAGATGGCATTTTTCATGATAGAGTGGATTATCATAGGATTGGTTTATCACGATAGACGATGTCTATCGCAATAACGAGAGTTTTTATGACAGACTTTCACAATAGAGCCGGTCTATCGTGTTTTTGGCCTATCCTCACATAGCCAAACATTTAGAATCTTCCAATTCGGTATACACTGCTTGGATGAAACTAAGGAGCCCTATCATCCTATGCAGGTGCATTTCCCAAAATAAACACTTTTTGATCTATCTTAAGAAAAAAATTTTGTCCCCTTGGGACTTGTAAAGTGGTTTTTCATACCTATGTAGGTTTTTGGAGATGATGATAGACCTAAATCTACAGAAAAAAGTTAAAAACACACACAAAAGATGAACGCTCTTTTGCTCTCTCTCTCTCTCTCTCTCTCTCTCTCTCTCTCTCTCTCTCTCTCTCTCTCTCTCTCTCTCTCTCTCTCTCTCGACCTCTCTCTCTCGACCTCTCTCTCTCGACCTCTCTCTCTCTCTCTCGACCTCTCTCTCTCTCTCGACCTCTCTCTCTCTCACACATGCAAGAGAATGAGGGGAATGTGGGTATATGGTTGAGAAGGTGAAATTTTAGCAAAGATGGAGATGGTATAGGGGGGTGAATGGAGGAAGTGAAAATGGAGATGAATATATTAAAAATAATGGGAAAACCCTTACAAAAACTACTTACCTACACTCCAACATCTCTACTCTTCTCTCTTACCATCACATGCTCGAGTAGTGCTCCTGGCAATGGTGTCAAACTTTGGTGTTACGCATAGAATAATAAGGAGCATCAACATTGATGAAGATTCACCTTTTGATTGTAAATCCATGGATGCGTAGATATGAGGGTGATATGAACATTATGATCAAGTGATGTGCTGGATGTGAAGTTGAGAAGCACATGAGATGCACACACACACACACACACATAAGAAAGAGTAGAAGAGATGGAACAATGGAGATGTACTTCATAAGAATACATGTTCTCTTGTCCCAAAAGTCTAACAACAAGTCTCACAAAGAATTCAACTTCTCCAATGAGCTCTCTATCTCTATTTATAGTTTTTAGGTGAATTTTGGTCAGTTTCAAACCTATTGTCTGGCCTAGTTAAAAATTAAGTCCTAATGTTCATTTGTAGGCTAAAATGATATCCAAAAATTATGAAATTCAAAACATGACTTCCATCTAGACTCCTCAAGCTCTAGGACTCCTTGTTCTACATGAAACAAAGCATCTATTTTCAAAAATGGTATTTTATACAATGAAGTAGTGATAAAAATCACCTTTTATAGGTAATTGACTATTTTTATTAGATATGAAAAGTGGGGCTTTTCTCATGTGCTCCCTCTTCTCCTATGAATTCTTTGTCCTCTACTTGATTTTCTTTCAACTTGGCCTTAACTACCAACACGTCTCTTTAAAATTCTCAAAGTGAGTGAACACTTTACTCTTCTCTTTCATGAAATATACCCACACTTTTCGTGTATGGTCATCAATGAAAGTAACATAAAACCTGCAACTGCCCATAGATGTGGTCTTTACAGGACCCCAAACATCTGTATGTACTATTTCTAGCACATTCTCACTAACATGCTTGTCATGTGGGAATGATGATCTTGACTGTTTACCAAATTGACATGCTGCACATACCTTTTGCATCTCTAAAACCTTGAATTTTGGTAGTCCGTGAACGATCTCCTTTGACAACATCAATTTCAGCCTTTGAAGATTTACATGTTCGATTCTTTTGTGCCAGATCTCTATATCAACAATAACTCCTGCACCTTTTGCAAACATGGATGCATTCATTTCAAGAATTTCCACATTTAAAGTGAAAATCCTACCCACTTTGTTTCCTTTGGCAATTAATCGTCCACCCTGTTTGTACTCTTCTACATATAACCCATCAACATTGAACCTGACTTGTAATCCCTAGTCAACCATTCTTCCAACAGAAACGAGATTCTTTGTTATGTTTGGAATATGCCGCACATCAGCAAGATGTTTTACCTTCCCGTCCTCCATAGACAATGCTATGTTTCCTGTATGCTCAATAGGATGCAATGTATCATCACCTGTTTCAACATATCCAGGAACGGGCAATTTCTACAGACTCCTAAACTGTTCTGCATGATTGGTCATGTGATTTGAAGCATCGGAATCAACATATCAAACATTATCATTCCATTTTGAAACAACAATAGACATCGTATTCATCATGTGATGTTGAACCATGAACAACTTCTCAAAATCATCTGCACTTGTGGATGCATAGTTGTTTTGCTGCCTTTTGTTATTTTGATTCTTCAACCTACAATCACGTTCAAAGTTTCGAGGTTTACCACAATTCCAACATTATTTATTATCATTACCTTAATCATTTCTTTGGAGATTTTGCGACCTGTTTGGCTCCCCCTGCCTCGAGACTGTCCTCTTCCTCTTGCATGATTCTATTGTTGATCTTGGTCTTGGTTACTATTTCCTCTTCCACTTTCGAAACCTCTACCTCTCCCTCTTCCTATACCAGAGTAGGATACCTGCTCAGAACTAGATTTTCCTAGGGAGTTTGAATCCTCACCAAGATCCTTTTCTTCAATAATTAGCATATATACTAGATCAACAAAATTCAAAATATTTTCCCTAGTCTGTATAGAAGTTATAAACTGCTTATATGCAGCTCGTAAACCACAAAGGCACACTTCCACCACCTTATCATCATCATCTACATTGACGCCAATAGATGCAAGTGACTCACATATGCTTTTGATTTTCAAGGTGTAGTCACTTACCAACATGCTCTTCTTCTCCAATGTATGCAACTCGTTCTTGAGTTGAAATTTCCGTGCCTTTGTATTCGTCTCATACAATGTGACCAAATTGTTCCAAGCCTCTTTTGGAGTCTTGGCATCTTGTATGTGTCCAATCATGCTATCCTGTATGCTAACAAATAGCCAATACATTACCTTTCATGATCCTTGATTCCATTCCTCATATGCTCTTAACTTCTCTACAATCCGATTCCTTTTTGGTAACTGTGGAGCATTTTCATTCTCTCCTTCGATGTACTTCCAATAGCCCTTTCCCATCAGGAGATTCGTCATTCTGAATCTCCAAGCATGGAAATTGTTCTTGTCCAACTTATCAACATTTTTTAAAGTTTTTTAGAAAAAGTATAATTTTCAAGCTCCCTCTAAAAGTAAGTGCCACATCATCAAATCCATGACTATGCTTCTTGCAAAAAAAATTTTTTTTGAACTTTCATCATTTTCAGCCATACACAATGGAAAAATACACTTTGACCCATACACATACAGAGAAAAACATATGCTTTAGAGTCGCTTCCAACCAATTTTCCACTTTGGTTTTAATATTCTTGGTCATTAGCAAAGATGGTGTTGACATGTGTTACAAACTTCACACTTGAATGTCCTCATGCTCCTACATCAATAAGTATCCATGTTCATGTGCCTAGAGAGTTTGCTCCAAATACATAATGCAACAATGATGTCGATTCTCAAAATGAATGACGTGTAGCTGGAGAAAAGCGTATTGATCTTTGGCTCATGGTTCAGTATATCCTCGTGATCCAGTATCTTCTTACCATCCAACATTCCATAATCTCTCAACTTTACTTCAGTTCATTGGTGCGGGTGAAGCTGGACTATTAGATTACTACAAGCAATTATCTACACATTGACATGCTACTACTAAATATTGGTTCCAACAATATCAACTCTGTCATATGAGGGTGGTCACTTTAGAAAGCACAATCATATCTTTACAAAAACAATTTGTAGATTTTGAATAGGATATGGAAGCAAAGGAAAGCACAATTGCAAAGTTAAATGCCAATCTCCAGCAGCTCAAGGAGACTCCACTTGGTATGAGATATCGGAAAAGAGCATTGTCATCCTTTGAAGCTCTTTCAATAGGTGTCGGAGCACACAAATGGCATATACATGCAACAAGGTGAGTGTTTGTCACACTCTATTCATGGAAGAAGTGGTTGATTTAGTGGCCAAGAGGTCATTGTTTAGACTTACAACACTTCTAGATTCTAGCCCCCTCAATCAACTAGTGTACAATTGTTGAGAAGATGTCTATAGTGCAAAAAGACAAGGAAGTATATTCAAACATTAAGGTATGATGCAGGAGGTGAATACATGTCAAATGAGTTCAACAACTTTCTTAAAAGTCATGGAATTCGACATCAGTTTTCATGCAGGTACAGACCACAACAGAATGGCGTTGTTGAATGCAAAAATGAACATATTGCAGAAAGAGCAAGAGCATTGATGGCTGAGAATAATATGCCTCATTGTTATTGGGCAGAAGTTGTGCATATGGTTGTATACATTATGAACAAAAATCCAACTACTGCAATACATCAAGTTACACCTGAAGAAAAGTTCACACGTAAAAAGCCAAACTTATCACATATGAAAGTTTTTGGTTGTATTGCATACGTACATGTTCCAAATGAGCTAAGGACGAAGCTTGATCCAAAAGCAGAAAAATGTGTCTTCATTGGATACTCCCTTGAGCAAAAGGGATATAAATGGTATAACCCACTCACAAAATAGGTGAAGGTGAGCAGAGATGTGGTATTTGATGAAATGTCAAGCTTCTATGCAGATGCCAAAGAAGAACTGAATCTTGAACCAAATGACAAAGAAGATGCTAAAAAAGCAAGTGCAGAATCTCAAGTTTTGAGTGGACTAGATGCATCACCAAGCAATAGTTCCAACTCAAATCCATGCAGTGGAAGATTGCGTGGAAACTTCAATCCAACAAATTCATCAAATACATCTAAGAAAGGTAAAGAAAAGCTTTCTACTAGCAATAAAACATGTGAAAGTTTTGAATACGTTGATGGAGATTCAAACGGTTCAGAAAAGAGTCTTGATGAGGAACTTGGATTGCCCTCTGTGAAGACTCCAAGAGTAAGAAAAGCACATGTCGATGATACAAGAAGAAGTGACCCAGGACCAAGAAGATTTGCAAGGACGTGGAATTCAGTACAATGATTGATGTATGTCAGTTACACGGCTCGTCATTGTGCCTACATGACAAAGGTAATACAAGATGTTGAACCCTCTTGTTTTGAAGATGCAATTGGAAATGCAGATTGGAAAAAGGCTATGGATGAGGAGATGGTTGTGCTTTATGGAAATGATACATGGAAGCTAGTTCCATTGCCACAAGGGAAGAAAGCCATAGGCTGTAAGTGGGTTTACAAGGTAAAGCACAATGTTGATGGTAGCATAAGCAGGTACAAAGCACGATTGGTAGTGAAAGGATATGCACAAACATATGGCATTGACTATGAGGAAACATTCAGCCCTATAGCTAAAATGTCTACTATCAGAACACTTGTTGCATTAGCTACAGGAAAAGGATAGACTTTGCATCAGATGGATGTGAAGAATGCTTTCTTACATTGTGAGTTGTAGGAAGAAGTATACATGGACCAGCCACAAGGATATGAAGATTCAAAGCATCCAGAATATGTCTGTAGGTTGCAAAAGGCTTTGTATGGGTTGAAGCAAGCTCCTCGTGCATGGCATGCATGGATTGCTGATTACTTAACCACCATTGGGTTTTCTATGTGTGATCCAGATCATTCACTATATGCAAGGAATGGTGATGATGGCATCACAATTATGGCTATCTATTGTTGGAAATTAGGGAGGCCCATAACCACAAACATAGATTCCAGGATCTTCCAACATTGACAGACATGAGCATACATCACTTAATCATACAATGATAAGACAAAGATAGAGACAGATTAGAAAACATGTACAAAGTGTTACATAAGCCCCCACTTGTCAGGTTACTTGCGCCTCCATGGGTTTTCCACCCACTAGCTCGCGTACATGTTAGACTCCTTGGTCCATGTTTCAAGACGGTTCGGATGGAAATCCCAGAGCACCAGCGTCTCAAGCATGCAGGTGCATAAAGCCTGCCACAAGTGGCGCGTGCTTTGTTCCTCGACTGGCATGACGGCATCGGCAACCAACGAATGGCTACTTTTGTCCCGCCATGAGTTGTTTTTTATTCCAGACTTGGTAAATTCTTCAATGAATTCTTGATAGACTTGTTCCATGTTTTGGAAGCTATTAGGGTCTAAGGGTTGGAACCAAGCTAAGGTCATGTCTATAAGGGTCAGGCCAAAGGATTCATATTGAATCAAAAATTCTTCCACTTGTTCGACTCTTATTACTTGCTTGAATTCAGCTATGTGGTTGTATGGTTCACTAGAGCCATCATAGTGACTCCTCATGCACTTGGCTACCTGAATGGGCCTCGATCTTCTACCAGGTTCAGGTGGTCGAGGCATTACAGGGAAGACTAGTCATCCTATTGGTATACCTGGTCCTCTTCCTATAGATGGTCTCTCATGGACAGGAATTCTATTCCTCGGTTCTACATTTGTAGGTGGTCGATAGTTAGGATTATTGCGGTGTAGCAAACTGCACATGGGGCCATGTTCGTTTGTTGTGTCTTCTCTGAGTGCTGATAAGAATTATCCTGATAGGTTCCTTGGGGGTTTTGTGAAGTTGTGGCTTGATCCCTAGGTGGGAACACTGGGATGTTCTGATATTTCAACCCTGCTCTTTCTAATTCCATTAAGGGCCATGTTGGCAGTAGTCTTGGTACACCAGGACTTACGAGACGTGAAAGTCAAAGAAGGGAGTCAGAGCGAAGGGACAGCACAAGCAAACAGGGCAGTCAAAGAAGATCTGGCAAGTAGGCCAATATTTTTTCAAGACACCAATGCAGATCAAAGAGATGGACATGCAGGGAGGAAGAGCAAGTAGGGAGCTCGAAGATATGTATGGCAGATCACTAGAAGAAATCCCTACAACAACAGTGATTCTTATCACTAACAATCATTGTAAATATCATTTCACATTTTTGCAGTTCCATTTTGTGCAAGCCAAGGAGTCCTTGAGCTTGAGGAGCCTTAGAAGTAGTTGCGTACCAATTTTCGTATTTTTTAGATCTCGTTTGAGCCCCCAAATAAGCCCTGGAACCTAATTTTTAACTAGGCCGGACACTAGGTCTGGACAGGGCCAAAACTAGTCAAAAACTATAAAAAGAGCTAGAGAGCTCATTTTTGAGGTTAGATTGTAATTGAAACGAACTTGTAAGAGCTATTGAAAGTAATCTAAAGAACTCCATTGATTCTCCCTCTTTGTCTTGCCGTGTGTGCGCGTGTGTGTGTATGTGTGTGCATGCTTGTGTGCTTCTCACTCACGCACTTGTGCCGACACTTGCTCGAGGTCTTCATACCATCCTCATGTCTTCCCGGATTGACATTAAAGGAGGTGCTACTCATCACTGAGCTACACCAAATTTTGGCGCCGTTGCCGTTGATCGAGCTTTGAGGACGAGCGTGTGATGGTAAGACGTAGAGTTGAGGCGTTGGAGTTGTAGGTATTTTCTTCACTCTCATCGATTTTCTTTTACTTTCTTTACCATCTTCATTTCCATCATCATCATCACCATCTCCCACCTCCATCTCCATCATCGCAAAAATTTTCAGTTTTTTTACTATATCCCCATCTCCACCTCATTTCCCTCATTTCACTTGTGAGAGAGAGCGAGAGAGTGAATTTGCATGTGCTGTTTTTTGCATGTTTTGTGAGCATTCTGCAGGTACAGGCCGCATCATCGTCCCCAGCACCCTGCGCAGGTACGGAAATCTGAGTAACTGTCTGTGTGTCGCCGAGCTCTGTCAATCGCGACTGACAGAAAAATTGCTCTAATTGCTAAACAAAGTGCATATCCATGACCTACAGGCCTAGAGCTTCCCAAAAATGTGTTTAGTTTTTTGAAATTCCACAGATTTCTGTCAATCGCGATCGACAAACCACGACGGACAGACCTGTCAATCGCCATCGACACGTCAATCGCGACCGACAGAGTCAACGACCGATTGACCGCGACTGACGGATCATACGCGCGACACGTGTCAATCGCGATCGAGTCATCAATCGCGATCGACTCATCAATCGCGACCGACACAGTCAACGACTATTTGACCACGACGGACAGACCACGACGGCTCTGTCAATCGCGATCGACACAGTCAACGACTGATTGACCACGATCGACAGACCCTTGCGACCGACCTGTCAATCGCGATCGACTCATCAATCGCGACCGACAGAGTCAACGACCCTTTGACCACGACTGATTGACTTTTCGTAACCCCTGTCAATCGCGACTGACCAGTCAATCGCGACTGACAGCCACGACGGACCTGTCAATCGCGATCGACACGTCGATCGCGACTGACCTGTCAATCGCGACCGACAGACTTTGCGAACGCGTTAGAAGGGCAAATTAGGTCAAATTTTCAAGGCAAAATTATTGGTCTAAATTTTGACTAAGTGTGGGACAAACACTAGGGTGTAGTATGGCATCGCAAGGCCGTGCCACAAGCTACTCGAGTATTCCTGTTTGACTGTTAGCTTGTATTGAATCCTGATTTAACCCGCTAAACCCTGAACAGTCCTAACTTTTTCATACGAAATCCAATTTTTGAGCTCTTGGGCTTGTTGGAAAGCTCGTGGCATATACTACACGCCCTCAACTGTTTTTTATAAAGATAATGCGTTGATTTTCAGAGAGGGTATTTTGAAGTTGACCATACCCAGGGGGATCAAAGTTAGGGGTCTTTAGAACTATTTTCTTAAAAGTCACAATGCAAATATGTGTTTATGTTACATGAATGAAAGTGGTTGGTTTTGTCCTTTGAATCTAAGCATTGAGCTAACTGTGGGACTTTTATAGGTCCATTGAGAGCAACAGAGAGCATCCAAAGCAAGGTTTCTTTGCGAGCTTGAGAACCGGGTTCTTGAGCACCATAAAGCAAGGGATCAACAAGTAAGGTTGGACACTTTTAACCCCCTCTGTCAATTCATAGCTTAGGCTAAGAACGACGAGAGGTAGGAGTAAGTCAGAGCGACGGTAGGCAGTTATCAAGTTGAAGAGTACCTAAAAACTCAAGTTCAAGCTAAAAACTTAATCTCTGCACTGTCGATAACATAAAGGAAAAGAACCTAACGTGGAACGATCAACCTAAAGTACGGAAAACATTCAAGTGTTCCTGACGACGTGATATCAGACAAGACCATAAACACAATAATTAACTAAAAAGAATCAAGTGACTGGTACCAATTGATCGGCAACGAGGTTGTACTCTGGAGAAAAATTGGGCTAATCAGTTGGGCATATGAACCTTAGATCAGGACGACACCTAGCAAGAGAGAGACAAAGCCTTAGGTCTTCAGAGGCTAGTGTCAATCAACCTGCAAGGTCTTGGGCCCAGCAGTTGAGCCACCACTCGAACTACCCTAGCTCTGAGACCAGTGAGTCAGAGATGTCTCAAGGCATGGACAGACCTACGGGAAGTTCAGGAGTGCCTTACTTGTACAGGGTGGAAGGCCCTTACAAAACACAGCTGGAATATCTTAGGACCAACCGACTAGGTGCTAGCATCTATGAGGACGGCCTAGGAAGATCCGTGGTCCAGATTAAAAACCCTGACCAATCCATAGGACTAGAGCACCCAGCTGTCAAGTTTGAAAACGGTGCATACCTGGACAAGGAAGGAACTATATATGTAGTCACTAGTCACCCGGATAGGACAGATGACTTTGGGAATGTAATCTCAGAAGCGGACCTAGGTGACCTGGAACAAGGGAACATGGGTGCGGAACCTAGAACCCCTCGAGGTAAATCAGTTCTCACTAGGATTATCACGCCTGAGTGGGTACCCCAAGACAACAAGAGCATAGAGTTGCTTATCAATCGAGAAACTGATGAAGCCTTTTGGAGGTATAAATCCAATCAGCCAACTGATATAGGAAATATCATGATCTATGAGTTTAAGGATCCAGATAGCCCAGGTAGAGTGACCTACTTAGATCACACTTCGGAACGGATCTTTGTGGTGACAGAAAATGATAGGCATGCCTACACTTGGAAGGGTGAATTTATTTTCCCCCAACCAAGATCAAATGTATCCTATGGTCACCCTGGGGCTGGAACTTCCCAAGCTCATGGTACGCAAAGAGACAGAAGTAGAGAGAGACCAGAAGTAAGTTTTGCCAACCCAGTGGGCAGAGAAAGAACGAGAACGGAGACGAATAGGGTAGAACCTGAGATGCTTAGAGCCCACAGGAACCAAAGAAATGTAGAGGGATTCCCTCTGCCGAGGCCTAGAGAGCACACAAGAACTTTGAGACCCACCCAGCTAGTTAAGTCCATGAAGAATTACTTTGACGGCACAGGAGATCCCTATGATCATGTGGCGGAGTTCAAGCAAGTCTTGAGAGCTGAACAAGTGGAAGATCTGTTCACGCAGTACAATGCCTTCGGTCTAACCCTTAGGAACACAGCACTTACATGGTTTCAGCCATTAGATGAGGCATAGACCAACTCCTAGAGGCATTTATTGTAGAGTTCTCTAAGAGCGGCATAAGACACAATACCTCCTCATTGATTCACAGCTTCAAACAGACCCCCCAAGAAACTGTCAGATTGACCGGAAGAAGATTTAGACAATATCTTGAAAGGTGCCCTATTTCGGAGCTACCCACATCTGCTAAACAAGTAGCCTTATTCCTTGATGGATTGCTGAGTACGAAATTGAGATCCTATGTGTATCTAAAGGACCCTAGGACCATAGAAGAATGTGTACGCATGTGCATTGACATTGAAGATAACCTAGGAGAAGAGCTAGAGCTTTCCAAAATCTACAAAGATTCAGATAGTGCATCTAGTCACTCTTCCGCGCAATCCACATCAATTGAGGAACTTGCCGAAAAGGTAGCTCAGAAATTAGGTGTGACTAGCAAACAAATCCCAAGGTTTGCCCCTGTGAAAAGGTGCTATACATGCGGTGGTGACCATATGGCGAACGTCTGTCCCATTATGGCTCAACCCCAAGTTAACCCTAGTAGCCAGTACTGCACTATAGAACGGAAGTACACAAACCACACTGCGCAAGATTGCCCATACAACAAGCAGGCAGTTAGGCAACCCTACCCTCAGCCCTACCAACAAGGCAGATACCAGAACCAGTATCCTCCACCACCACAATATGCTAGACCCCAACAACCCTACCAACCACAATATCAAGCCCAACAGAGACCCCAACCTGTACTAGCACAACAGCCCCCAAACCCCGCTAACGTGATTCCAGTAAAGTATGCTGTTGCAGAAGAAAACCTGAATAGGGCCATAGTACCAGTAACCCCATTGATCTCAGAAAGTGACCCAAGTGACCATAGCTTTGATTCTACACATGTCGATAGTCCCCAGGCTTACTACATGCAGTCTCCAGAACATGGTGAGTCTTACTATAGTGAAGAACCAAGTGAACCTAGTTGGGAGTCAGATTACACGAACGTCATGTATGCAAACCCCAACCCCAGGCCTCAACCTAGGCAGGTACGACCACCATTCCCTAGAGGTCCATGCTACCGGTGTCAAGGAGATCACCTCATTCGTGATTGTCCCTTGCCTCCACCTACACAACCCCAGCCAGTAACGATCCAAGGTTTTTGCCAAGATTGTGGAAAAGAACATCTCTTACGAGATTGCCCTAAGAATCCTAATAATATGCCAAAAATCACTCCAATCAACGTTATTGGGTTAGTGGTAGATTCCACAGGAAGTGTCACCTCCACTGCTCCCGTACAGGTAGTCACTCGAGCTCAAGCCTTGCAGCAGAATCAAGGGGCAAACCAGGATAAGAACTCAGAGGCTAGTGAAACTGAGAGCGTAACAAAGAAAAGGACTAGAGCATGGAAAGATAGTCGGGAAAGAATGAAAAGACAATGGGCTAAAAAGATGAGTGAGCTTGAGGAAAGCATAAGAGAAACCAAAGCTAGGATAACTGAAATCACCTCTCAAACCCCCTTTCACACTATCCCATCACCACCACTTCCACCGCCCTCCGACCCGCCACCTTCCAACCCACGTCATACGATTCCACCATCCCCTAGGGTAGGATCAGTATTAGCTGATCCCACTCCTGAAGACATAGACATGATGCTCAAAGCATATCAGGCCAGAATCCAAGAAGGGCCAAACGTCACGGATCATAACAAATGCTATCCTAGAGCTGACCTAGAGATAGAAAGAACCAAACTGTGCGCGAAAATGGTCGCATTGGCTCAGACTATGTTTGAAGCCAGTCGCCTTTTCAATTACTCGGGCTCAGCCAAAACGCAATTACACTTGGATGGATTCCTAGAGAAGTTAGAGGAAATAATTGCAAGATCTGCCAAGGAAGAAAAAAATCAAGAAAAAGATAAAGCAAGCAAAAACATGAAGCAGTCCCCATCAGAAGTGTATGTGGCCAATTCCATTAAACCAAACACCTTCCCCTCCTTAGAAAGAAAAGAGAGGCTAATTGCACAGTCAGAAAAGGAAAGGGCAAGAGAACAGAAAAACCAGCCTCTTCAGGAAGCCCACGGGCCTCCTCAAGAAGCTTATCTTCCCCCCCAAAAGTCACAGGAGCCTCTCTCGAAAGCTTGTGTACCTCCACAGGTTGCCTACATCCCTTCTCAGGGAGCGTATGAGCCTGTTCGAAAAAGTAATAGAATAAGTAACCCTCTCCAGGGAGCTTGTGCTCCAGCTATCTATGAGAACGAGGAAAGAGCCCACAATAGAATAAGCCCTCCTTCCCAGGTTGCTTATGCGCCCAATTCTACGGAGCCAGACACTTCTTCTTCTATGAATCGGTTTGCACCAGACTTCCTACGAGAGATTCAAGAAGACAAATGGGATAACGAAAGCGAGGTCGCCCCTCCTTTTGAACTTGTGGACGATGCACACGACCAATTCCCACAAGACATCCCATCTATTTACGGGGAACATGAGAGTGCTCAGTCTCACGAGAGATTGGACTTTGAGTCTAATTCCATACAAGAGCTACCCCACTTCACAGGCCCATGGGAAGCAAAATCCACATGTATGAGAGCACCCATAATCATGGTAAGGAACGACGACTCAGTCATACCTAGGAACACAGAGGTAGTGAAGAACACTAACGTGCAGTGTAATCTCAAGTTAGAAGAGCTACTCAAGGTTAGACCTGAATTATGGAAACATGTAGCCAAACAAGTACCAGAGATAGCAAAACCTCGTTCCCAGGTAGGATCCCATAGGACAGTGCCAGAAATTCCCTTGGATAAGATAGGGGATATGTGTGAAGGTGAAGAAGGGAACACCTATCTTCCCATCACCTACCAGGACTACACCACGAAGGCAATTTTGGACTCAGATGCAGGAGTTGCAATTGCCACTACCTCCTTATGGAAGCGTTGGGGCAAGCCGGCACTCAGGCCGACGAGAATGAAATTGCAGATGGCCGATGGTCACATAGAGAGACCCCTAGGATTGATAGAAGGAATAACTCTCACCACTTGTGGTGTCGAGTTTGAACATAGTTTTGCTATCTGTGACTTCAGCAAAAATCATGCTTATGAGATGATTTTGGGAAGACCATTTATGCGACAGTTGCAAGTGGTACAGGATTGGGGGACCAATTCTTTATACCTGCAACACTTAGGTGTTACGACCAAAGTCAATCTCAAGGATTATTCTCATCGAGACGTCCCTCCTATCCAATGGAATCCCATCCATAGAGCCAAAGATGATACAGAATCGGTGCATTCCATAGGGTCAGGATCCTCATGGATGCATGAAGACACTCACTTATGGATGTGCAAGGTAGCAGTAGAGGAAGAGAAGAGAGAGAAAGCCAGAGAGGTAGGTGCGAAAGAAACCCATAGATCAATTCAAGACCCAGCCTATGCACCTGTAGTCTTTCCTGACGAGGAATTTGAACCCCATGGCTGGGCGGAAATTTTAGCAACCATGGACGTAGCCATCAATGAAGAACAATGGACACCTCACTGTGATGAGGATGGCTATGACATTTCAGTCTTCTCCATAGAGCCAATCATGGGAGAGGCAGTTCTAGAAGAATGCGAACCTAGCCCTGATGCATTTGAGGATGCAAGTGACTCCGATCTAGAGTCAATCATTATGGACCCACCATTTGCATCAGATGAAGAATACTTCCATGAAGTAGAATTTCAACCCCAGAGGTATGGAGAGGATACAACTAATGTAAGATTAGCAACACATGTGACCCCGAAGGAAGAAGGAAAGAAACGAAAGAAGAGAGAAGCCTCACCAGAAGAGGAAGAATCTTTGTTTGAGGTTCCAGAAAATTTTAAGAAGTATGAGATAGACGACAGGAGAGTCATGATTAGAATGCCCAAACGAGAGGCACAATCAGGAGAGGCCTATGATAACAAAGAAACTACCAAGAAAATAGTAGTGGCCATAGAAGAAGGAGAGGAGAGATGCACGTACATAGGCCATGACCTGACAGAAGAAGAAGAGCACGAATTGATTGCCTTGCTAAGAGAATACAGAGATGTATTCGCTTGGAGTTACAAGGACTTGAAAGGTGTTGACCCTGACATATGCTCACACACTATCCCCATGACCTCAGATGCCAAACCCTCTAAGCAAAAGCCTGATACATATAATGATAATTACGCTGCTAAAATCAAGGAAGAGATAGATAGACTGGTCGAAGCTGGATTTATCTATGAAATTGAGCACACTGAGTGGGTATCACCCATCGTAGTGGTGCCCAAGAAGAATGGCAAACTGCGCGTGTGCATTAACTTGAAAAAGGTTAATGCAGCCACAATTCGAGATAACTATCCACTTCCCATCACAGAACATCTCTTAGAAAGAGTGGCAGGCAAGGAAGTGTATAGCTTCCTTGATGGATTTTCGGGTTACAATCAAGTAGCCATAGCTCCAGAGGATCAGCATAAGACCGCCTTTGCCACAGAATGGGGCATTTTTGCTTTTAGAGTAATGCCATTTGGGCTTACCAACGCACCAGCTACCTTCCAGAGGCTGATGTGCCATGTGTTTAAGGAGTTCCTAAGAAAGAGTTTAGAAGTCTATGTGGATGATCTCTGTGCTCATTCCAACGTTAGACAAACCCATATTCCTGAACTCAGACAAATCTTTGACAAATGTAGAGAATATCAGGTCTGCCTGAACCCAGAAAAGTGTGTTTTTATGGTCAGGCAAGGCAAGATTCTAGGACACATAGTGTCAAAGAATGGCATATCTACCGACGAAGAAAAAGTGAGAGCCATAGCAGAGCTACCTAGGCCAAAGAATGTCACGGAAGTACAAGCTTTCATGGGGCACTGTGGTTATTACCGACGATTTATACACATGTATGCTGTCATTGCAAAGCCCATGTACGGACTTCTGACTAACTTTGAGTGGACGGATGAATGTGAGAATTCCTTCCAAGAACTTAAACGAAGATTATGTTCAGCACCAATCTTGACCACGCCAGATTGGAATAAGCCATTCCATGTTCACGTGGATGCATCCAATTATGCTATTGGATGTGTGCTTGCACAACCTACTGGTGAAGGTAATATGGATCTTCCAATTGCCTATGCCAGTAGACAGTTGAATGCGGCTGAACGGAATTACACCACTACAGAGCGAGAAGGATTAGGCATGGTATATGCAGTTAAGAAATTTAGACACTATTTGCTTGCAAATAAGTTTAAATTTTTTACTGACCATCAGGCATTACTATATCTCGTAAATAAGCCATGCAATACAGGAAGATTAGTGAGATGGTTTCTCTTGCTCATGGAATATGACTTTGAAGTTGTGGTAAGGAAAGGTAGGACTCACTTACGGGCAGACCATCTCTCTAGACTCACGTCTGGAGAAGCCCCACAAGGAGTATCAGATGACCTTCCTGATGCTTACCTATTTAATTTGGAGGTGGTGCTGCAGTGGGCTAAGCCATTGGTACCAGTATTGACATACGGGCCTAACCATCCAGTGGTAAACACACGGAATAGAGAGGTTGTAAAAGCCCAAAAGTACCACATCATGGCAGGAAGCATGTACAAGCACACCGATCAAGGGATCTTGGCTTGTTGCGTAGAAGAGGATGAGTACGCTAAATGGTTGCAATTAGCACATGTAGGTGCATTAGAGCAACACCATTCAAAACAACGAACTTTACAGACTCTAAAGAGATTCGGAGTGCATTGGCCAACTATGGAAGCGGATGTCCAAAAGTTGTGCAAGGAATGCCCAATCTGTTGTACTAAACCACCTGTGGAACACGCTACTCTTTATCAAGTATCCATAGTGCCAGATTGGAGTGAACCTCTAGTATCATTCTTGAGGACAAACACATTCCCTCCAGACATGACTCTAGCTAGGAAAAGGAGTTTAGAACAAGAAGCCCAGGAGTATTCACTCATTGGTGATAATCTATATAAGCATGGTAAAGATGGTTACCTGAGGCTATGTGTCCATGAAAGTGAGTATCTTAAGATCTTAGAAACTGCTCACCAAGGTGTAGCAGGAGGACACTTTGGACCAGATCGGGTGATCAAGGCTATACTATTTGCGGGCTTCTGGTGGCCTACCCTTCACATGGATGCACATACCTATGTGAAACGGTGTGATGTCTGTCAGAGGACTCAGTATCCCATACGCAAAGATGAGATGCCACTGAAACCTATGATGGGTGGACGTGCATTCTCTAAGTGGGGAATAGACTTCGTAGGTCCTATTAATCCCCCAGCTAAGGGTTCTCATGCGGAATACATCATTGTTGCGACAGATTATCTCACCAAGTGGGTAGAGGTAAAGGCTACGACAAAGAACGATGCTCAAACAACTGCCAAATTCTTGTTTGAGAATGTATTCACGAGATACGGGCTACCTATAGAGCTTGTAAGTGATAGAGGCACTCATTTCTTGAACGAAGTGATTGAAAATCTACTCCAAGGATTCTTGGTCATACACAAGAAATCTGCCCCTTATCACCCTCAAGCTAATGGGCAAGCTGAGAGCACTAATAAGATCTTATGCAATGTACTGACAAAATTAGTGAACACTAAACGCTCTGATTGGGACAAACAGCTACACCATGCTGTTTGGGCATATCGAGTTGCCTACAAAACGGTACTCCAAGCCACCCCCTTTCAGATGGTGTTCGGCCAAAACGCTGTGCTACCCTTGGACTTCCTGATTCCTACATTAAGAGTAGCACAGGAGCACGAATGGACAGATCATGAGCTCTCCTCTAGGATCTTTGACCTTGAACGATTAGGGGAAACAAGACTGAGAGCCGCCGCAGGAATATATGCAGCCAAGAAGAGACAGAAGGCATACTTCGATGCCCATGTGAAGGATAAAGGCTTGAAAGCGGGAGATCTAGTCTTAGTCTATACACTGAAACAACACGCGAGGAAGCTAGAAAAGAGAGGCTACGGACCTATGATTATCAATAGGATCTCCACAAGTGGAGCAGTACAATTAGCCACGTTAGAGGGTGATGTTCTCCCTAACTATATTAGCGGATGCAGAGTCAAGTTGTATCAGGAACCCCTCACGGAGGAAATGCTGAGCCGACTCAACACTGCTAAGAAACGCAAAGAGGAAGAAAAGAGAATTAGAGAAGAAGCTCAAGCAGAAGCTTTAGAACGCATCAGAAGGATGAAATTACGAAGGCAAGGTAGAGAGCAGCCTAGGACAAATGACTATGCAGATCAAGGATATCATATGGCAATGTGTGAAGTCGCAGGAACCAGCTCACATAGGATAACTGATCGACGTCCTTTCGTAACCCTAGAGGTAAGACAAGGGAAGAGTGCAAGGACCGTAAGAGCCTTGATTGACTCAGGTGCAGCCACTAGTGCTGTTAGAGTGTCTTACTGTCAAGAGTTGCAGTTAACGGTCAATCCTGTGGAAGCATATCTCATAGGATTGGGAGGCGTGGAAACCCCTTGCATGGGCGAGGTGGAACTTCCCCTCTACATTCATGATGAGGCAATGACAGTTAAAGTACTGGTGTGTCAGGATGAGGATCTCACTGAACCTCTTATCTTGGGTCAAGATTGGATCTATGACCAAGCAGTCAATTTAAACCTAAGAAGTGGACTTCTCCAGGTTTGGATCAATCATAGCCGAGTTACAGTAGAATTAGACAATGGAGCACTCAAGGAACTAGGAAAGGCACAGACTCCTGGTCCTTCCAGGGGTACACATGAAGATGACCATGCTGTTCTTGTTCAAAACCCTGTGTTGCAGAGGAATGATGTTTGCAAAAAAGGAGTCAGGGATGCAACGGAACTCCCTTCTTTTCTAAAGGCCAGAAGGAGGCAGCAACCCAAGGTGGATCAAAGGCAGAAAAAGCAAAGTACTACCTATGTCCGAGATCAAAAGTACCTGCTCAGCAGAAGGTCTCAGAAAATAAACCATGTGTGGGTGCGGAAAGGCGAACAACCGGTTGCACATCCGTCAACTACACGGGCGAAGTTTCTTATTAATAACCGACAACATGACACTAATAAGAAGTCTTTCGGAAATTCTTCTGCTAACGTGAAATATATTTGGGTGCCCAAGAAGTCGATGAAGGCTAGCCCACAATCAAGACAAATTTGGGTGCCTAAGGCTTGCTTGATGGCACAAGTAACTACGCTGAGGCCACAACCTAAACAGCATAACGCAGCTACGCATACTGCCAGTATTCACTCGTTCTCAATGCTCAAGAACACACCAAGACCCAAGAGCGTGTATGTAATCAATTGTAAATGGGTCCCTAAAAGGCCTCATTTTCAAACCGCGACACCGAGAAAGCTCTCTAGAATCTCTCCGAAACCGAAAGCAAAGCCCATTCACTGCATTTGGCAGCCTAGGGCGTGTAATAAACCCCCCGACCCCAATTTGTAAATTCATACCCACTTACTAACTGCATTAGTCTCCTAGGACAACCCAAGCACTAACTACACACACTGTCTTTGTGCACTTACTAACCACTAACTCACCATCTACCTCATGTTAATGTTGTAACGGGGACAACAACGGATTTATTCTGTCCATTACGATGTTAACACTCGGTTCTATATTCTCACAGAACCAACCAGCAAACAGGGCCATGGCAGAAGCAGGTACCAGTTCTCAAGCCGGATCTGGTGCCCAGATTGTGGACATAGAGACACTTCTCCTTGAGCCACGTCTCACCGCAAGGCCGCAAGAACTTCAAGCCGTGCATGTGCTCCCCATTCAGGATCCTCCTCAAGGGCACACTTCTCAAGTAGGTAAGCATGCGCATTGGTTCAGTGATGTTGCTGGACCACTGGGCGATGGAACCTATTTCTGGGAAGCAGAATTGGAATTTAATGGCAAATGGGGTCGATACCACTTTTTCACGCGCGAGTTTGAAAGCTATCAAAACGCCGAAGTCATGAGATCAGTTTGGATCAAAGCGGGTGTGGACAGTTATTTCAGGGCCCACTTACCAAAGCCGGATTTCTTACGATGTTCATATCTGATCAGTACCATCACGCCAAGCAAGGCCAAGGGAGGCGACAGCACCTTTGTGTTGCCATCACTGCTGCCGGGTCATGAGCTTAAAAGATTCAAGTTGACCCTCACTTTGGTAAGAGAAGCATTGGGTATGTATGGCATGCACATCCCAACAGAAAAGGAAACCATGGTTCCAGGTCGAATGAAGCACAAAGATCTTAATAAGTTGAAGGATATGGTAGCGATGACACCTACCATTGCGCTTCACCTGCGAACCATCATGCAACATTTTGCTTTCCCCGCTCAGGAACGATTCACAATGCCCCCGAAAAAAATATGGTTCAGCTTATATCTAGCAGAGACAGAAAGCCTTCCCATCAATGTGCCACACTGGATCATAGATCAGATCCACCTAGCCCATCAAAGGTGGAACAAGAAACAGAAGAATGTGCTCCACGGGTGTTGTGCTCTGACCAGAATAATCTATAGATGCTTGGCTTATGACGTGCCTGTTCAGCGGGCACTCGTATGGTCCCGAGTCCAAGAATTCCAGAGAAGACTATCAGCAGCAGGTCCCCCATCAAAGAAGATGAGGGGGGGAGTCCAATTACCCTGTGCTCAACCAAGGGGAGCTACCACTACACCAGAAATCACCCCTCCCCAGACACGACGAGTTAGGCCATTCACAATCCGGCTACCAAGACCAAGCACAGAGGGGCCTAATCTGGTGTTTCCACCCATTCCATCAGATTTGGAATTTCCACAGGGATTTACTCTTGAGGACCTCACGGATGAAGAAATTGCCAGATTGATCTATGACTCTAATCTCGAAGCTGAAGCAGAGCGAGCTCAGGAACCACAACCCCAAACAACATCGGCCCCTACCCAACCACAAGTTGTAGAAGTCGATGTAGATGAACAAGAGGCAGGAGGAGACGAAGAAGAAGCCGACGAAGAACAACATCAAGAATATGACGAACTCTCCGAGTTAGCAAGTGCCCCAGCATATTCGGCACAAATCAAGAGACTATATCGAACCATGCGACTGGTTCAGGAACAGCATAAGATGTCACTAGAATCGGGCAAGAGACTCATGAACGACTTGCTAGCTGAGGAAGGTGTGGACGAGTTGTTCATTGAGTCCATGAACCTTCATGCCGACGCCGTAGGACTGGATGAGGCCATTCATGAGGCAATGGCCTACATTCATAGATTTGAGAAGAGGGTTCCTGTTCGTCCCAGGAGGTCCGGGAAGCAAGTTCACATCAATATATCAGCACCAGGCGAGACAGCGCAAGCAGAAGAATATCAGGAAGCACCGTTGTCACCACCATCCCCACCTCGCACTACACAATTCACTCCACCACAGGACACTAGCACTACCACGTCCACTACCACCACCATTGTCATGGGCATCCCACTCTCTCCGGGAATCCAATTCGGGGGAGTCACCATGCCCACCTTCACCACCCTGTTCACCGACGTCACATCCACTCCACCCACGATCCCCATCTACACCGTCACTCAAACAATTGACACGATGGAAACATCACCTGCCACAGCACCGCTCCCTCCCCCCATGCCACCTTCATCGCCCATACTCCCTCCACCCACCTCTCCACTTGCATCCACATCATTCACATCTCCCATTCCCGCCCCCATTCCCCCTGCATCTTCACCCCTCCCAGCATTATTTAATGTAAATAGCATATTTTTAGCATTAAATCAATGTGTATACCAGCTCCAGAATGAGTACAGAGCTCTGGACGACCGGTATCAACAACTGGCAACGCACCATCAGAACTTACAAAGACAATTTCACATTCTACAAACAGAAAATGCAGAACTGAATCAACGCTACACAACGCTTGAGCAGGCTCACCAAACATTATTGGAGGCACCCCAACCATCGACAGACTCAGGTGTCAAACAACTAGAAGCTTTGCTCGAAGTATACCAAGCCGATAATCTCAAAGTCCGGCGTAACCTGGCACTTCTCAGGAAACACATGGCGGCCGCCCTTGAAGAGAACAAGAGACTGCAGCAGCAAAATGAAGCAAATCTAGAAGCAGCAATGGAAGGCTCTCCCCACGAAATTGATCCAGAGCAGTTTAAAGCTGTACCCTCAGAGACAATGAAGACCATCTTGGACAGCTATGCAGATCTATTAGAAGCTCATGATGACTTGGAAAGGGAACGTGATGCGCTGCGCAATCAACTCCAAGAGCAACAGACAGCACCCAGAGTCACAGAAACGACCACGACTTCAGAGGAAGTCAAGACATTGAAAGAGCAGGTGGCCGAATTACAGGAAAGATTACTCACACACGAAAGGCAGCCCTCTCCAGTTGTCGAACCAGAACCCGAGGATTTGGTACCCATCGAGGTAGATGAGACGTATGAGGAACCATACGTTCCTATGCCAATGCCAGGTGGTGAGCAAACCGCAGAAGGAATGGATACGTTAGAAATTGAAGTACCTGAGTGGCTCCAGACACTAGAGAAAACAGCATCAACTCATGAAGATCGAGTGGCAGTTCAAATCCAATCTATGGCAAAGATAGAGGACACTATTATTAAATCAGAATACTTCCGCAGCATGTCCCACCATAGATGGATCGGAACCAATGATGATCAATACGTGCCATATTGTATACTCCTGGCGGACTACAATGCAGAAATCCAACAAAGATGTGGCAAACCTCCAACGTTTGCTACACAATTTGGGCCAGATGACATCCCCGAGAGCGCTCAAAAAGGATCCATTCATCAACCCACCTGGAGGATCCGACTCCTCGAAACCTACCCGGAGATGGTTCGCACCTGGACGAATATGCCTCTTTTTATTAAATATAACCCTTGTTATGTTCCTGTATTCCGCAGACGCACATGGCCAGAGTTTACCCTTGCAGTCAAGAATATCAAGGGCTGCGCCAAATGGTTAAACTACGTCTATCTAGCACCCCCTCAAGGACCTCCCACCGTCAATTATATGATTTCCACCATACGGCACTGGAGCATCCGATTAAGGAATACCCCTGATGTGATGGCCCAGATGTGCATGAAAATTTTTGAATTAATGCTTATTACATTCAGGACATTCAAGAATATCAAGGACCCACACTTCTCAGGCGTCGGATTCCTTACAGGAAACCAAGATTTAGTTTATGACATGAGCACCACTCCTTCCATAGAGGTGATATATGCTTGGCACGCCAGAATAAAATACCTCCCAGCCTGCTTTAAACAAACATTCGAGGAGATGTTCATAACAGGGTTCTGGGAATACCACTCAGAAATATTTGTACCCAGACCCTCACATCTCCTCCATTTATTTGCTGTGGAGCAAACCATTCACTCAGAACAATTACGGGTGCCACATCCAGATGTCCCAGGGCCAGTCAATTGGGATGCATTGCTGACAGATCTAGCAAGGGGACTCAGGTTAGAAGAACACCACCTCGCCGCAGATGTTGTCCAATATTACGTACAAAAAGCAGCTAGACAAGGGTCTGTCAGGGGCGACAGACGCAAGAGTGGGGGGGGGTGTTGGCAGTAGTCTTGGTACACCAGGACTTACGAGACGTGAAAGTCAAAGAAGGGAGTCAGAGCGAAGGGACAGCACAAGCAAACAGGGCAGTCAAAGAAGATCTGGCAAGTAGGCCAATATTTTTTCAAGACACCAATGCAGATCAAAGAGATGGACATGCAGGGAGGAAGAGCAAGTAGGGAGCTCGAAGATATGTATGGCAGATCACTAGAAGAAATCCCTACAACAACAGTGATTCTTATCACTAACAATCATTGTAAATATCATTTCACATTTTTGCAGTTCCATTTTGTGCAAGCCAAGGAGTCCTTGAGCTTGAGGAGCCTTAGAAGTAGTTGCGTACCAATTTTCGTATTTTTTAGATCTCGTTTGAGCCCCCAAATAAGCCCTGGAACCTAATTTTTAACTAGGCCGGACACTAGGTCTGGACAGGGCCAAAACTAGTCAAAAACTATAAAAAGAGCTAGAGAGCTCATTTTTGAGGTTAGATTGTAATTGAAACGAACTTGTAAGAGCTATTGAAAGTAATCTAAAGAACTCCATTGATTCTCCCTCTTTGTCTTGCCGTGTGTGCGCGTGTGTGTGTATGTGTGTGCATGCTTGTGTGCTTCTCACTCACGCACTTGTGCCGACACTTGCTCGAGGTCTTCATACCATCCTCATGTCTTCCCGGATTGACATTAAAGGAGGTGCTACTCATCACTGAGCTACAGGCCAGTACCTTTGCTGATTCTTGCCCAAGTACGTAATATGAGTGGGGATTTCAGGTTCTTGCAATTCATAGATAGTGGTTGGGTTGCTGGCTTCTTCCCACAATGAAGAATGTGTTCTAAGTAGATGCTCCATCCCGTTGATTAAATAAACATCCATCAGGGAATCATCTTGGGGAATTAGGTCTCCTCTCCAAACCCTAATTACAATGGACTTCCCTCTAGGTGTAGATACTTGTTCTTCATGTCCCTCTCCATTAAGGTTGTGGGTATTGACATCTTCCCTTTGCTCGTTGATGCTTTCAGGATGCTCTGTAACTACATACAGAATCTCTCTTTTATCCATGTAGAATCCTCATGCATACTTCACAGCTGGCCTAGGTACTATGTAAGAATCTGAGGCTTTCTTTAGTCTAACAACTGATTTGTTTAACCCGTCTAGGTAGATGGGTAAATCGTGTTGATTTGTGCTCACATATTCCAAAGATGTTCGATATTCACCCTCAATAATTGACATCATGCCAATTATTGGTATTGAATTCTGCATGTCTTCTGAGGCCATGAGGGTTTCCTCCTCAGACTCACTCGAGGTTTCAAAGTAATGTGAGTGAATGCTTGGTTCAGCTGCACTTCCCACAGAAGAGATTACCCTTCTTCGGCTCCCTAGGGTTCTCCCAGAAGCTCTATTCGAGTTTTGACAACCCTTTAGCTCCCTAAGCTCTTTGCTAACTTTCAGAGTTGTGTGAATTATTTGGTTGAATTGGAATGTCCCACTGAAGTATCTAAAAATCTCCCTGTACAAGACCTGACACTGGCTCAACACACGACACTTAACACTAGACAAATATCGTTCTCAGAACTCCACGACATTCGACATCTACCAAATATCGCGATAGCAGGTCCACGACAGCTGACACTTGCAGAATCATGATACTTGACAAATGTCGCGAAAAAATCACAATCCCTAACGATACCCGATATCGGACAAATGTCGCAACTCAAAGTTCCACGACACTCAACATTCAACACTCAGGTGAGTTCCACAATACTCGAAATCTCTCGAATGTCGCAAAGCAAAGTCCACGATACTTGACACTTGACACAGAAGTAAGTCCACGACACTCGATACTCGATACTCGATAGATGTCACGAGAAGAAGATACTCGATATCCGATGGATGTCGCGAAGCTAAGTCCACGATACTCGACATTGGTCAGGTGTCACTGAATAATCACGACACTCAACACTCGTCAGGTGTCGCGAAGGAACTTCCACGATACCCGATATCTGCCAGATGTCGCAAAAACTTCTCACGATATCAGACGTGGCTAAATATCGCAACACTCAACCACAGGAGATCACAACATCCAGATGTCGCGACACTCAACCATGGGAGAACACGACACTTGCCAATTTTTTAAATTTCTAACAAGTAAATTAAAGTTTCCAGTTAATGCAAGTGCTCCTTTCTCTACCCTCCTTCAATTACCTGAATCTAAGAAAAAAAATTTCCCAGCCCTTATAGAACACTTCACGAGACTCACCGCAGGTTGTTTTCTTGTTTTACTTGACTTCAATGGATGTAGAGACTAGGGTTTTAATATGCTCACCTTGGAAGCTTAATCTCAAGTTCTTCCACACCCTCACTTGCTCCTCATGGCCCAAACTCTCTGATCTCTACTCGCGATATTCCCCATCCAACGCACTCGACACTCACCTTCGTACCAATGAAGTGAAAAGCTTTGAATTTTTTTGGTTTTTATACTTGTTGAGAAATACTTGACTGAAAAACTGAAAGAGCTAACTTGAAAACTACCCTATCTTCCTAGCCTACTCACTTACTTCCTCCTTCCTACTCTAACTTGCATCTCTACTCACTTCCCTAAACTATCAACTCACTACACACACTCCAAGAGCGAGAAGTAGTGAGTGCGAATGAAAGTGACTTACCAAAGAAGAGAATTTCACTACTCCTCTACTGACTTCAACACTACGAGCTATTTACCATCACACAAATGCCTCAGTCTGATCCGACTTTCCCCGGCAACGGCGCCAAAAATGTGTGTACCTAAGTACCGACTTAGGGACTTGTGGAGAAAGAGTCTATACCTCAATCCCCCTCAAGTGCATATAGTGGGGACTCACGCTTTAATTATCAATCCAAGGAGTATCAAAACCTAGTCGAGTATGAAGACATGCATTCAAATGATGGTCAATGCAAATGAAGTTTCACAAAGTAAAAATAAGTATAAATCCATCACAATCAAGTTTTCAAGGTCGATTATGACATCATGACACTTGGAATAGCAGTCAACAGTAAATCAAGCTTTTCTCTCAACTTCAAATGCTGAATATAGCAAATAAGGGGTTCCTTTCGAAGCTCTTGAGAAGGCGCATCCAATGGTTGTCTTTTCACTTGATTCTGACACTTCCACACCAAGTTATGAGCAAAATACTGAGTCGCGGGAATGATTTTTCTACACTTCAGTACTTCCTACACTTCACACACCTTATCTACTGCAAACAAGAACTTTCATGGATAGACAACACTTCTAAGCACTCTTTCCAAGCATCACACATGCATGCAAGCTCACAAGGAAGAAGATACCGAGAGAAGAAGACACAAATTCGAAATTCTGTGCTCTTGATTCTCACAATGGCAAAAAGTACCTACAAAGGGTCACCAATTGACTTACATACATGTGCCCTAAAAATGGCCCTTTCACACAAGAGACCGGCACTTTATTACCCAAAAGGCTAATTTCCTACTAATTTACAAGGGTAAGATACAAATCTATATGGGTATGACTCTAGAGGACTCCTCTAGTGCATTTACATCAGAAAATATATTACAAAATGGCTACAATACCAAAAAGAAAGTGTCCAATTTCGAAAAATTTTGGGGCCCTTCTTTTTTTTTTTGCCTCTTTGCTCTTCTTTGCTCTGCAACAGGGAGGCATGGGCTTTCCAAATCAAATAAAAAAGATTCATCATGAAGCTTACATTGGTAAGAAGCCATTTGTCTCATACTTTGGAATTTTTGAGTGTGTGCTATGCTCTTATCCCAGGTCAAAGGAAGACAAAGTTGGAACAAAAAATCAAGAGATGCATCTTTGTAGGTCATTATGAAAAGCAAAGGGATTTCATATTATATGACCATGAGGCAAAGAAGATCAAAGGGATTCGCAATGTGGTGTCTCTGGAGTAGCCATATGCAGTGGAAGAAAAGAAAGGACCTTCCACTTTATCATTAAGCAAAGGATTAATTCTTTATGTACCTAGCCCAAGAGTCATCCCTACCCATAAAGAGGAAGCATCATCATCAGATGGTGAAAAGAGGGTCTAGCAACCTAAAATCACCCAAACATATTGGTTGTCATTGCAAAGGGTGAAGCAGCTTTATGGTCACAGTAATCCTATTCCAACGAATATTGAAGAAGAAGACAAAAGGAATAACAATATCACAGATAATAGAGGAGCAACGATGAGATTCTACTCACATAGTGAGCATAACCATGATAGTTGAGATTATGAAAAGTAATGAACCTGATAACTGAAGATGAAGCACTTGTGAATTTGGCATGGAAGGAGGTTATGCAAGAAAATTATGATAGCTTAATGAAGAGTGAAACATGGGACTCACTAACACCAAATGGTCCCGGCAGGACATGATAGAAGGAATATTGGAATGCTATCAAGATACATCGATAACACAAGGACTTTCATTAGTGAAGGGTTTTGGTTAGGCTCTTTTGCTTTATTGAGCACTATTTGCATAGTACTAGTGGTGGCACCTCAAATGAAGTGGGAAGTTTTCATGTTACATGTCAAATCATAACTTTTGAATGTTGACCTCAAGGAGGATTCACATTGTCTTAAACATCAGACTTTGAGGCTCCATACTCAAAGAACACATTATGTACACTCAAGGAGGTATTCTATGGGATGAAATAAGCCATAAGATCATTGGATGAGCAGATAGACATTGGGAGCTACATGAAGGCCTTTGGTAGTGTATCTACTTATGGAGTACCGTGCAAGGTATCTGCGTTATAGTTAGACTTTTGAGTAGCTTTGGAAATAGGCCTCATGACAGACATCCAAGAGTTGGCAAAGTGCACAAGATCCAATAAATATTCTACTATCCAACCAAGAAGAATGCAATAGATACCTTCACCAAAGTCCTTACGGATTTAGTTCAGATACATTTATGAAGACTTGGCATTGGTCCAAGGAGATAGCTCACCTTTGGGTAGACATTGGGGGGGGGGGGGGGGGGGGGGGAAGGGTTGTTAGACATGGTCAATGCTCCACCCTCATGGAAGACTTGGCATCATGCCAAGAAGGTAGTTCACTTTTGGGTGGACATTCAGGGGATTTGTTAGATCTAGTTAATGCCTCATCCTTACATAGCACCACCATTGTTCCATAACACTCTATTTTATAAGGCCCCCACTATGAGGAGAAGCCTTGTGATAGTGTTGAACATTGGTAGGATCTTGAATTTTAGGTGAGATGAGATCTAGAGTAGACCATGATGGATAGTTAGGAAGGTTGCTTCTAAGCCATTGGATTTGGGATGGATCCTATGTGAGAATCAACCCAAATCAATGGAGAGAAACAGAGATAGCTTTCTTCACTTGGGGAAGGGTCTGTTTGATATGGGAAAATGGATCTAAACTTGATCCTAAGTGTGGATTAAGCAAGATCATAGGCTACAAAAAAATCGTTGTTGATCCTACTTTTCTACCATAATTGGATTTACATAAATCATTGATGGCGAGCATTTTTGGCATGGATCAAGCTACCACAACCCTAGAACATGGCTATGTTGGCCTAGGCTTGGAGGACCTTATAAGGATGGTCCCTTCCCCATCTAAGATCATAGTTTGTAGTACTTGGAACCATTAGGGTTTCCATCTTAGTACCCATTGTGTTGGCCTATAGCCCTTCACCTATCTTCTATCTAGATCACCATCTAAGCTCCATAAAGAGAGTGCATGGGTGGATAAAACGATCTATTTCTTTTGTAGTTTGATTTTCATTGTATAAGAGTTTTGAGTTTGATTTGAATTGAGTTGAGTTTATCTTCTACTCATCTTGATCCACTTTCTATTACAGCCATATCTCTTGTATTATCTCCATGAGTAGCAATATCTCTCTTTCTCTCTAACCTTGATCCTATATATGTTGCGGTAACTCCTACATGGTATTAGAGTTGCATCACTAGTTCATCCTTATTCATCACTGAATTTTTTTGTACATTAGACACATTAGAAAATGAAGTTTTTCTCAATTATATTTGTGTTTGTAGAGTTATTAAGAGCCCTTCACTGTAGTCATGTTCAGAAAGTTGCAACTGTTCAAGAACAAAAAGAAAGTGGAATGCCACATTAGGGAATAGGCTCTTGAAGCATACTCGTAAGCAACACCTACTCTTAAGACAAATGTACAAAACGTGCACTCTTTTGCACGTAGAGAGATCCCCATGGAGTCATTTATTGAACCATAAACCATACCTATAGGCATGTTTAAAGTGTGATTCAATGTGAAGCCAATCAAAGATAAATGACCTTGTATAGCTGTCAAAATTGGGTAGTCCTATCACCACGTGGTAAAATATCTCATCAACACCAGTATCATAGCGAATGTCATACAATTGTCCCTAATCCATTAGCTCAAGGAAAAGATTAATCCAATATAAGCATACTTAATAGGCTTCAATAGATCACAGGCCCCATGCATTGGAAAAGTCACACTTCCTATGCATTTGGGCAAGGCTAAGTCGTATATCAGATTTTTAGCTATGAGGATGAAAAAATTAATGGAACTAGTAATCATTAAATAAAATTGGAAATTTGAAAATTCAGTGAGTTTAAACTGGTTCAATGCTACACCATTACTTAAATGTGAGGAAAAAAATATACTTGTATTTCTTTTCACTTCTTCAGTTAATGTCTTGATTCCCAAAGAGACTCCAAAAGCTTTTGATTCCTCTACTTCGAATCCAACACCACTTATGCCAAAGATCAAGCATGGTAATGTCACACCTAAACATAAGCAAGTGCAAAGAAGGCAATTGACATGATCCAACCAATGCAAGCCTAAAACTCGTGGCCACATAACAACAGTTATTCTTAGCCTCTTGTGGCAACCCAAGAAATGCAATCACACAAGCAATGCAATCTCTTGTGGCAACACACGATACAATCACTTGTGGAAGCGCAAATGATGCAATCTCTTGTGGTTGCACAAGCAATCAAGTCACATGTATGGTGCCCAAGAAATGTATCAATCCATCTAAGGATTATTTTGATATCACCAAGAAGAACAAAGACTCACACCGACTACCACTTCAAGCATTCATACCGCAACATAATAAGCCAGCCCTCACGATGCATATTTCAATCCCTAAGACCATTAGAGACAATCAACCTCACTCCATTCATGTATTATTCACAAAGCATTTTCTTACGGATCAAATAAGAAACATATACAAGAACTCTTAAGGCTTAGGGTCACAAACACACAACAAAAGAAAAAATTGAGTCACAAACCTATGCCAATTGTTCAATGGCTGCCCAAGAAATCTCAGCCACCGCCAAAGGAGCTAACAATGTGTATTATGTGGGTACCAATGCAAAGTGAAATTCCCACCAGTCACTTCTCCACCAAACCATGACCACGTGAACCACTCACTATTGTTAAACATGCATGACAGTTTCAAGCATTACTTTTTTTAATCATCATGACTCATCAATCACATGTGCATAATTGCAATCTAAGCTATATCAGCCCACTATGCAACCAAAATCAAAGTCATCAACAATGACCAGGTGAATATGGGTTGTAAATCCATAGAAAACATCCATCTCACTACAATCTACTCTTCAATAGTATAATATAAGCCCCTTCATACTATGCTCCTTCCATAACCATGTCTATTGCATCATAATTGAGATCGCCTACACTTCAAATATGCATAGAAGCTAGAACCACACTACATGGCCATGCATTCGACATTGTTATGAAATCTCATGCACATGAGATATAAATTATAATAAGAGGCCACAAGTCACCAATAAGGTTTGAAAATAGCTTTATTTTTTTATTTTATTTCCCATTGCATGCACACCCTCTGACTTGAACCATATTCTTTTCTTTTTCCATTCACCTTTTGTTTCCCTTTTCAAGGGGTCACGTATCACTCATGCACACCCTCACTCGACATCTTTTCATTTTCTTTTTAATCTACTGTTCATTTTCTCTTTTTAGGATACACCAAAAGATATTAAAAAAAACTCAAAATATCTTCAAGAAGTTGCATCCACTTGTTTACAAGTTTTGTAGGTCTCAAAGACCCTACCAAGGGCACTTATCCTCAGCGCCTTCCATCTATGCATCCATGCTAGTGCTCAACTTACGCCCCATGAAAATATTTGTCAAGGACGAAAAAATGCAAGGAGGAAGAAGTGTTGGAAGAAGCTCAGAAGAATTATCCAAGTGTAAAACAAAATGATCAAAATCAGCATCAAAGAGCCAAGCTATAGTCAAGGAGAAGCAAGATCAAAGAAATGAAGAGAAAGGGATTCAACTAATATCAAAAGGTTAAAATCCATTGCATGTTATGATTTTCCTCCATTTGTATCCAAAATACATGTAAGATGGCCTACTTTTTTCTTTAAATCATATTTTTGCACAAGCCATATCCACCATGGCAAAGCCAAGTAATACTTGAGTCTCATATGCATTAGAATAACCTTCTTAGATTTTCTCATTATTTGTAGACACTTTTTTGTCTTCAAATGAGCCCTATGACTTGATTTTTTACTAAGTTGCTCGCGTCAATGAGAGATGGAAGGAGGCCCCACTTATTGACAATACTCTGCGTAATATAGCTCCTGTCAAGTCTAGCTCAAGACTAGCTTTCCTCCATCTGTCTCTACACTATAGGTTCGACCAAGAGAAACCCGTCTTGTCTTTGATCTGCACCAGATCTAGGTGTGGCTTGACTTGGTCCCAAACCTCCTTCTCATGACCATCAATCACTCACCCTCTATCCCCCCATCTGTTAGAGAAAGCCTCCACCATATTAAAGTCCCCATAGAGAATGACATTGTAGGGCAAAGAGTCCAATGATTGTCAAGTGGAAATTCTTTCCACAACGATATTGGGAGCATACACAGAGACTATGATGAATTGTAGAGGATCCCCAAAGGAAGCACAAATCCACCGATGGTTCAGATCCCCTTGGGTATCCACAAGTCTAATGAACCAATTGCTTTTAATGTCGATAGCCGTGCCACCATTTCCCCTAGGGTGCACGATGGAGATCCAGACATGGGATGACAAAATACATTTTAGTCTCTTTTGAAGGTCCTTCTGGTCAATTTTGATCTTTTGAAGACAGATGAAGTCTACATTTAGGTTTTTATCATTGAACCACTGGCCGATAATAGTCGCTCTTAAGGGTTAAGACAACCCTCTAACTTTGAAAGAAACGATTATCATTATCAGAGGTTTAGTTCTTTACGGGGAGGGGCCTTGTCCCTCTTTTTCTTGTTTTTCTCATCATCTTTTTTCTTTGAGGTGGAGGGGTCCTGACATAGGAGTTTACCCTTAAGGGGACTTTTCCATGGTATCTCAATGGGTTATTTTCCTTTGTGAGAAATCTTCTTTGAAAACGAGTCATGTATCCTTTTAGGAATTATGGATCCAATGATCGAGCTTTCGATGTCCTGATTATCTTCATTGTTGGTAGTGAATCCATCCTCTTTGCTAGTGGTGTATCCTTCTTGGTTGTCTTCCTTACAAGTGAAATACTCTAGAGATTTCTCATCATTGCAATAGTCATGGTGATCCATTCCCCTAGGGTAATCCAGATCATTCACCTTCTTACCCAAGTTGCAAAAAACATTTGTTAGCTGAGCCGTGCGAGAAGGGATCCTCTCAATAATCCCCTTAGGGCTTCTTCTCCTTCTTTGTCTCACTCTCATGAAGCCTTTTGGGTTTTTCTCCATGACTTGTGTTTCCTTCTCTTGTGCAGCATCTAGAGGATGACCTTCTGACATGCTTTGGGCTATTGAAGCTTCTTTATTCTTTGTTACAATAGTTTTTTTTTTCTACTTCTTAATGGTTTATATGGCCCTGCACAATCCACAGTGAAAGCAAGCATTTGGAAAGTTCTTGTAGATAATCTCTTGCTCTAAGGTTTTCTCTTCATGGAAATTTTGAATCGGAGATCTTTGCTGAGATCTACTTCGACACAAAATTTGTGGGTGCCATCATGCGTTGAAAGAGTGTTTAGCACCTTCATAGATGAAACCTTCGACGTCCTAAAAAAGGCACAAGGTAGTTCTCCATACCTCCAAGGTGCCAATTTGCAAGACTTGGAAGGTCATTTTGTCATTTTCGAAAACCAAGAGCATGTGATTAGTAGGCAAGAATGGGCACTTGCTCACTATCAAACCACGAGGGAACCGCTCCTTATGGAACCATTGTCACCAGGACTCAACAGGGGGTTTAGGAACAAACAAACAATCATATTAGACAACTCCATTCCACAATCTAGCACATGCACCTATATTGATTGAAAAGGCTAGCACGTTGTGTGTTGCAAGTGCCAAGGATTAGATACTTCACATGTTGTTGTGACATGACAATGATGTAGGTTAGATCAATATGAGCATACCATAATCACATGCAAACATGCCCTGGCAAGCATGCTTCTCCCTTGTTGTCTACAGTCCACTCCTGACTACGATCTACGATTGTTGTAGACCTATAACAGGTTCAAAAATCTGACATAACTAAATAATGTTCAACATGCAATCCACTTATGTCATCCGATATGACACCTCCTGAAAGACAATAATGCCCACACACCATGTACTCGTACCCACCCACCATGGACCATGGGGGATGAAGCAAGGTGTGTGTGTGTGTGTGTGTGTGTGTGTGTGTGTGTGTGCACGCACACACACGCACATGCATTCCCCAAGAGTGTTGGGGTTCACAACACATGCAAACAACACAAAGTTCAAACAATCACTGATCCCAAACAACACGTATGTTGCTTACTCTGAAATCATATCTAACAAATCTGAAATCATATCTAACAAACAACACCACACCACATAACAAACTGAATTGGTAGAATGAGAATCATATCAAAAACGCACTCAGAATAACATAGCAGAACTAGAAATATCATAGATTTCTGATATATTATGGAGAAAAAACGCCATACATTCAATAATACATCATTCTCATATCGCACTTCTTTCCTTGTGCTCCCTTCTTAAATAGAAAGAACCATCCAATACCCGTAAATACAACAGTTAAGTCACATGAGTTTCAGGTACTTACAAATACAACTACTTTTAACAGAATCTGATCAAGCAAAAATTAGACTCAGTACATATTCGAGTTAGCAAACCTACATAACATTCGACTGGGTAGTATTTTAGTTGTGCAACTAAGTTATTACAATTACAAAACACTTCTATCTCTAGTTTAACAGAGAGAGGGAGAGAGATCTTTCATAGAATAGCAATCATTGGTGACCAAAAATGCATTCACTTAGTGTGGGGGTTCAGACAGAGAATGCATAATGAATATAATCCCATTGAAAGATAGTAAAATCACTCGGTTTCCTCCATCTGTGCATTCTTCCACACACAAAGAGAGAGAGAGAGAGAGAGATCTTTCATAGCAAAGCAATCGCTAGTGACCTAAAATCTTTCATAGCAAAGCAATCACTAGTGACCAAAAATACATACAATGAGCAGCATAACAATCATGATCAGCTATACTAAACAACCAAAGCCTTGAATCATGTATGTTTCTTCAAAACCAACACAACAGGAATCAAATGGCGATGGACTAACAGTCCAATCTTAAAGGTTTAACTCTCACCTAATTGTAGATGTAAAAGATATCGATTACAGTTACAAAATCAAAGAGAAACATGTTCATTAGCATTCCGCCAAACACACTAGCAAAACTCTGTCCATGGCCTAAATTGGCCAAGTCATGAGCACCTAGATAGCATGGCTTTCTCCCTCAAGTCTTGAAGTCTTAACTGGTTCGTTGAAGGTTCAACTCCAACAATTATACCAATGACAGTCACAGAATCAAAGAGAAATGCATTCATTAGCGTTGCCAAATATATTGGTCAAATTGTCCCTGGCATCTGCAAGCAACAGGGCAGCTAGTTGGGCCGCTCGTCTCTTGAGACGGGGGCGAGGCTTCGACCCCCCTGCCTGCTGCTAGATAGTTTATGGGCCAGAGGCCAAATTTAAACTAGTTGTTCTTTCCATTAATCCAAGCAAGGAAGAGTGGTCTTCGGCCGAACTTCCTCTTTATTTATTTTTTTTTTAATTGCCCATGGCCTAATTTGGGCACATAATTAACATGTGGATGGCATTGGCTTTGTCCATAAGCATGAATTGGTCAAGTTATGAACAACTGAACGATTGGTTCAAAGTGATTTGTTGAGAACTAAGTGACAAAACATAACAAAATCTGAGAAAAAGTAAACCTAGTTCATGTGATCCAAGCAACATAACTTCATCCTGCCAAAAAGATTCATTTGAATAAATAGGTTATTTTGAAACTGTTGATTTGCCATGCCAGATTTAAACCACTTGTTCTTTCCGTTAATTCAAGCAAGGGAGAATAGGCTTTGACCAAATTTCCTCCTTTGAAAATAAAAAAATTGTCCACGGCCTAATCTGGTCAAATCATTACCATGTGGATGGCATTGGCTTTGTCTGTAAGCCTAAATTGGTCAAGTTTTGAAGAAGTGGACAATTGGTCCAAAGTGGTTTGCGGAGAACCAAGAGAACTAGCATAGCAAAATCTGTGGAAAAGTAAGACGGTTCATGTGATCCAAGCAACATAACTTTATCCTATCAAAAAGGTTCATTTGAATAAATACGTTATCTTGAAACTGCTGATTTGCGTAGAACACTGGCATAAAAAGAATAATTGAAAATTGCTCGTCTCTTGAGGCAGATGCGAGGGTTCAAACTTCCTTTTTCAATTCAAGCAAGGAGAGTAGGCTTCTGCCAAACTTCCTCTATTAAAAAGAATTATATTTATAATTTAAATTAAGAAAAGAAAAAAAAACTGTCCATGGCCTAATTTGGTCAAATCATGAACGTATGGACAAAGCATTGGCTTTGTCCATACACCTAAATTGGTCAAGTTTTGAACAACTGGACGATTGGTCCTAAGAGGTTGAACTAAATGGTTTGCTGAGAACTAAGTGAACTAGCATAGCATAATCTGCGGAAAATTAAACCTAGTTCATGTGATCCAAGCAACATAACTTTATCCTGTCAAAAAGGTTCATTTGAATAAATAGGTTATCTTGAAACTGCTCAAACATATTTTATGTGTAGATAAATGAACAAATAAAGTTAACTCGAGCACTCTTGCCGCCTCCTAAAAAGGTTTGCATTCCACTCAGATAACTATAAAGTCCGTAAGCACTTCATCAAAAGTAAATTGATGGCATGAGTCTCTGTGCCTTCTGGAAAACAAATTGTTAGCATTTTGGAAATACAATTCTTTAGTATTTCCCTTTAATAAATTACTCCAAGTGGATGTTAAGTCTTGCATACGGTGACTATGGAGAAAGATCTGTTGATGAAGTGCTGCATGCATTGCAAAACATACTACAGACAGCTCATGTGTCACATCTCCATAGGTCATTACGTTGTGTTTCTCTCCAATAAATTACTCCAAGCCAGTATTTCCCTTTAATAAATTACTCCAAGTGGATGTTAAGTGTTGCATACGGTGACTATAGAGAAAGATCTGTTGATGAAGTGCTGTATGTATTGCAAAGCATACTACAGACAGCTGATGTGTCACATCTCCATAGGTCATTACGTTGTGTTTCTCTCCAATAAATGACTCCAAGCCACCACACAGAAACAATGAATAAATAATATTGAATTTACTGTGCTTCACCATCACAATTCAAAAAACACAAAAAACACTCCACACCAAAAAAAAAAAAAATCAGCAGGCAAACTATGACAAGTTCCAACAACTAGCAGAGAAAAACTTATATCTACATCGTATCCAACTCATTCAATTATTTGATTGTATATCCAGAAAGCAATCCACCAGAACTGACTGAATCTATCAAGTTAAACATCTCCACAGGTCATTACCTTGTGTTTCTCTCCAATAAATTACTCCAAGCCACCACACAGAAACAATGAATAAATAATATTGAATTACTGTGCTACATCATCACAATTCCAAAAATAAAATTAAAAAAAAAAAACCCAATAAAACAAAACAAAAAACTATGACAATTCAGCAGGCAAACTATGACAAGTTCCAACAACTAGCAGAGAAAAACTTATATCTACATCGTATCCAACTCATTTAATTATTTGATTGAATATCCAGAAAGCAATCCACCAGAACTGACTGAATCTATCAAGTTAAACATACTCTATCTACATCACATCCAACTCATCTGATTAATTGGTTGTATATCCAGAAAGCAATCCACCAGAACTTATTAAATCTATCAACCATACTCAATCTTTTACATAGCTGCCACATTTCTACAGAAGCCAAGAATCCAGGGCCAGGCAATCATCACACAAACAGAAAATAATGACCGACTAATATGGACGCTTACTATGATGACTCAAGTTAAACATACTCTATCTACATCACATCCAACTCATCTGATTAATTGGTTGTATATCCAGAAAGCAATCCACCAGCACTTATTAAATCTACTGACCATGCTCAATCTTTTACATAGCTGCCACATTTCTTCAGAAGCCAAGAAGCCAGGGAATCATCACACAAACAGAAAATAATGACCAACTAATATGGACGCTAACTATGATGACTCATTATTTAATTTGGATCACAGAAACTTATTAAACATCATAGCTTTCTCTCACAATTTAAAAAAATTTACAGGATCCAATACTTCGCGAAGAAACAAGAAAAAACATCATGGCTTGGTCTCACAATTAACAAACTTTAAGAGGCTCCAATACTCCATGAAGAAACAAGAAAAAGCTTCTAAAACATATTTAATCATTTAATTTTGTTCACCAGAATCTCTGTTCTATGTCTCCGCATCATTAACTACATAGCCAGCATATGCCACCAGAAGTGACCAAATTCACTAAACTAAACCACCCAAAAACTTTATATTGCAACCTGCTACATTATAAGAAACAATACAACAATCTTGAGGGACTCTACTATAAACAAAATCCCAACTGACTTGAAAGAAACTGAAACCATACACCCTCTCTTCAGTGAATGGTGCCAAGCTTCAGGAAATATGCTGATACCTTCAGTAACTCCCTTCTGAAATAATAATAACTGAGATTGATAACCTCCACCTTGACATCTCTTCAAATAGATTTTTAACAAACCCTGCAAATTACTAATCACCTTGTACTGCTTTCAAAAAAACCAGAAGAAAACTTGGTTGTATGCATTTGCAAGCTTTATATAAACTGTAATTGGCCACAGATCCCGAAGAGCTGACTCTGACCTCAATACCTTCAGTAACTCACTTCTGAAATAATAATAACTGAGATTGATAACCTCCACCTTGACATCTTCAAATAGATTTTTAACAAACACTGCAAATTACTAATCACCTTGTACTGCTTTCAAACAAACCAGAAGAAAACTTGGTTGTATGCATTTGCAAGCTTTATATAAACTGTAATTGGCCACAGATCCCAAAGAGCTGACTCTGACCACTGCCCACAATCATCTGTAATGGCTGACTACATGCTCGGAGTACCTTCACTCAAGTTTTGTTATGTATGCTGTTCGCATGCCTTGATCACCATATGAAAAAACTTCTTAACCATTCCAGATGCCTGTTATTAGTAGCCTACAACATAAGTATTGGACACTAAAAACTTCATGTCTAATGACAAAACCCGACAATCTATCTAGATAATTGCATTGCAGGTAGCAACCAACATTCACATGGCTCTCTTCATCTGAACCATCCTACATTTTAAGATCCCTGTCAAGTTCTGACCAGCCTTTCAATTGGCACTTATTCAAGGTACCTCTTTAAAAAGTTGATATGTATATCTCTAATCAATTTCAAAAAATTATTTTGGCACGAGCAGTATTCCTATCTGATGTTTTCTCAGCAACTGGAAGAAGATCAGATATCCATGTGTTGGGCTGAGGACTGCCTTGATTTGTGTGTTGCCCTAGGTCTGTTGCCCTAGGTCTCTCACCTACAGAACAATCTAAAACAAGTTTTTGATTCAGTATCAAAGAACCCCATCCTGGCCCAATTTTCCTGAGCCATTTCCTATCTATAACAGCCTGTTGAATAAGGTTGGATATTTCTCCAACAGACATACTTTGAATGTGCGGGCCACATGAGGTTTTCAAAATCATAGCAGAAATATACCTGATAGAAAGCAAAATACTTCATCAAGCATAACCTTCAAAATTTTGAACTAAAAATGATGCTCTGGTATCAAAGCTTTACCTGCTGCAAGAAGACAGAAATACTTGCTTCTTTTCATCATAAAGTAGAAACCTTTGTAATTCTATCCATGCATCCACACGGTAAATCAAACTCATATTTCCAGGATCCACACAGTCCCAGGGTATGCATTGATCAGGGGGTAAGTACATTATCAAGCCTCCACCCAATTGGGCCTTCGTAACCTGGCGTGATGCTGCTGCTGTTTCCAGTGTTTCCTTTACATTCACTTTAATAGCCTGAGGATCCCAATATTCAATGCATTCACTCAAATTATTTTCAGATGGTGCAAGCATATCTCTTTGAAGTGTCTTCATAGCACTGTATATCTTATCTAGACAGCTAGCATATGATAACTTCTCAAGTTTATTCTCCAATGTACCTGAAGATAGTAAGAATACAGGCATGGTTCTATGAGGACTGATAGTTTTCATCACCTGATGTTCAGCAATATCATGCTTATGTGGCAACTTATAGTTAGAATTCCTGACTAAAGATGTATTATCTGTACTTATGTTATTGGTATTAGGAGTGATATGTCTGAGAGGCCCCCTTGGAAATGGATCTCCAGAGGAATCCACCCTTTTTATACATTCAGGCATTACGCTTGGCTCTTGAACAAGGTCTGTGTGCTTAGCATCCAGTACAGACTGCAAGCACTGTCCCGAAGTAGGATTTGAAGAGCAGGAACCATTAAAGACAGTGCCTGCTGGAACCTTACTATCCTGAGAATGTGTCTGCACCATCTCCTGTCCACAAGGGTGACTCCTATTCTGAGAAAATACTGATTCACTATGGTGCATAAGATTTAAAGATCTGAAATGCTCCAATGTACTTGTAATCTTTTGTGGAGATGCATATCCATTGGAAACTAAAGAGCTCTGAGAAACAGAAGTCATTAAACTCGAAGACATTTCTCTCGTCAGTGTAGGGTCATGGGAATTTAATCCAGCATGGTCTTTTGAAGATGCACTGGAAGTTAACTGCTTTGAATCTGGCCCTGCAAGTATACCCTGTGCCATGTCTTTCCAAAACCATCGCTTTTTTGCAGCACCAGTAAGAGCAGGCTTGACAAACTGAGCAGCAGGTGTAGCTAGAAGGATATTATATGTCTTCAGCCTCAGACGATGCAATGCATTGGCGAAATCCCCATCACCAGACACAAGTAAAATATTGGCAGGAGCAGGATTGTCAAGAGCCCATAACAGCATGCCAACTAGAATGGCTTTATCAGCTGCATCCTTGTTACCTACAAAATGTATGATACCAATCACACCATTTAAACCATGAACTTGACCACATCTCAAAATCAAAAAGGGAATAAGAAGATTCAAATTACATTCTAATCGAGTTTATTATCATCTTATTACATATAAATAAAACGGGTCCTGCAGCTTGTCCAGAACTCAAAAGCTCCTTTAAAGATGTCTTATGCAAAAAGGATAGACTCGAAAGAAAATCCAAAACTCAAGAGTAGCTTTTACTTCTCATTGTGCTTCCATTCTGGTAGAGCTCAATTCTCTTTAGATAGTTGGCAGAAGATGGTATGAGTCCCTTGAACTCAGGGCAATGAAGAAAGTGTAGAATTTCCTGAAAACACTGGTGTTTGCATCATATTCATTACGTACAATATAAGCTCGTTGCAAAAGAGCGTATTTGTTAACTTATGTATTCCAAGTGTAAGGATGCTCCAGATTTCCAAGACCACACTTCTGTTGAGCACCAGGGAGCTGAGGAGAATACTTTTCAAATTTTCAGAAACGACATTTTAAAACGTCTAACTGGGAACTTGGAAGTAATGCATGTAACGCTCTAAAGTTCCAAAAGAATTTTCCCCGACTCCGTGACAAAAAAGAAAAAAAGGGGGGTTAGGGGGGGGGGGGGGGGTATATAATTAAAAAAATGCGGATCGCTTGCACGGAAACTGGTAAGGTTCATCCAAGGTAATAAAATATACCATCACTAAACCAGCAAACAACATTGGAACCCAGAACCATGTATAAACGTGCAAGTCAACACTTCTCATAATGCACTTTAAATTATGCACACTCTAAATAAAAGACTGGGATGAAATAAAGATAAGCGATACCTCTCGGCACATGATTCAGAGTAATGCCTGTGTCGGTTAATGCCTTCTGTGTAGCGTGAGGCAAAATTTTTGTGTCCCCAAAAGCTTGAATTTCGATCGGACCAGTTAGACTTGCATGGTGCAAGGCACCTGTAATATTTTGTGCTACAAAATGAGGATCCACATCCTTTGGAACATGACAGTTCTCAATGTCCCACCAAATAGAAATCTTTGATTTGTTCTCTGTGTCCTCGCCCATGTTCCTGAAGATTGAAAGTCCTCATTAGACAGATAGCTCTAATCGTCTAGACACAATACGAACGTGTAATCGAATATGCTAAAAGTTTTTTCAAATGAAGACATACACAACAGAACAGTATGAGAAACTAATAGAGTGAGAAAGAGACGAATAAAAAAGATGCACAAAGTTCGCAACAGAAATAACACCATCCTTTCCGTCACTGTGTATACCAGGAAACGGGATGAGCTTGAATATGAGAAGCAACGAAATGGAAACAGACAACTTACCCCTAGCGAAAGATGCGGATGATCGCAACAGGGAAGCGAATACCGTACATAAACTTGGTAAAGATCAACGAATACTACGGTTTAAATGCGTGCCAGTCTCCAGACTCCCAATATGCTACACCGCCCAAAGAGACGTTAACATGTCAATCTTTCGTTTCTTTTCGAAAAAACTGAAATTAATTAAAAAGCAAAATACAATTGCTGATAAGAAGGGGATACAATACCTCATAAGAAGGAAACCGAGTGGCAGAGTTGACTAACTTGACTTTTAACATTGGTTAATTTTTTTTTTTTTAAATGGAGGTTCAACTGAGGCCTACTCCTCCAGACTTTAACTTTGAAATTGCAACTGCTACTCCTCCAGACTTTAATTTTGAGATTGCAACTGTACAAGGAAGGGCATAGTACCCATGGGACCCCTCTTATCCCACAAGAACAGGGGTTTACATAGCTGGGTTAGACTGCAGTCACAACTACCGCGGGGCAGGATAAACGGTGGCACATCAGCCACAAGATATAACTTTCCATGATAACATGTCCCTCACATGTTGCCGGTGTGGGTTGAACCCTCACCCCTGCCTCAAGAGGCGAAAGGCCCAACCACCCAACCAAGCGGCCTGGGACAACATTGGTTAACATTGGTGGATGTTAAGATATGGAATCAATGCTTGGAATGTTTCTTTGTCCCATTCCATGTTGCGTCAAGATCCCTCACAGGTGGACTTGTGGCAAGAAGATGGAAGATTTTCTGAGAATCAAAAGAAATTTGGACTTTCATCACTCTCTTAGCAAAAAGTAGTGTGTGGTTGTGGATCAGATAAGCATTCAAGTTCAAAGACTTATGCCACCCGCTTATTGAAAATAAAAAAGCAGTGTTAATGTGGCAGATTCTGCATAGGGGATATGGACCAATGTCAAAGATAGGAAAATTTGTGGTGCTCCCCCTTAGTGCAAGCATGGCACGAGTGGTAGGGAAGACTTGGGACACCTTTTCTTTCTTATCCGAGAAGCATTTCGACTTGGAAACACGTCATCAAGCTCTTTTTGTTGCCAAATCAAGTTAACTTGAAACAAGCTCTCTTTGGGGAAAGTTGAAGCACTTTGGAAGATTCAAACGGAAAGATGCACGATCAACTTCGGCAACCAACCCAAAGAGTGGTCTATTGAAAAATCTTGATGATGTTAGGTAGAAGGATGTGTGATTGTAAGAATTCTCTCTCTTTTAACTTACCACGGGTTATTCTTTTTAAAAAACAACAAACTGAAAAACAAATGGGTCCCCATGAAGAGGGCAAAAAATTTATGACCTTCTTTGCACTCCGCCCTGATGTTTTATAATTGTTCCTTGTTTATAATTTAAAGCTAGTTTTGCAAAACAAAAAAGAGGAGGATTAGGACCCCAACAAGGATGTTAAAGTTGTTGTGCAGGATGAACCATAATCATTATTGTCAGGCATTGTTCTACAAAGACCACTCTATGTGTGTGTGGGACAAGAGCCAATGTAACATAAGGTATTCTTGAGGAAGAGGTGTGAACCACCTCTTAGATATTATGAGATGGGCACACACATGAGTGACAAGTGGCACTCATGTGTGAAGCCATGTATAGATATCCTTTATGGATATTTGGAGAGAGAGAGAGTTAATGGGGATAGCATGCAGTTGGGTGGCTAATTTTTGTAGAGACTCCGTGTTTGTTCGATCCGTAATCATAGCCGGCGACCTACATCGATCTGAGTGCATAAATCTTTTAAAAAGACGGCCATCATTGGGAGGAGTCTACCACAATAGTATCGGAGCAGTGTTACCCACGACAACCAAGCATAGTAGGCACAACACAACGAGAAGCAGGCCACCATCTGGAGGAGTAGACCAGAGCCATCTGTGAGCTGTAGAACTTCCACGTTAAAGGAGAGTTCTCCAACCCTCCAACCCCCTCTTGGGTGAGAGAAAAGAGGATTTGGCCTCTCTTTTATAGCCAATAAAGGTGCGTCTAATCGGGTATGTGGGATAAATCGACTTGCTATGAGCTATCAAGTTGAAAAGGGAGAAATTGACTGAGCATAGAAAGGGTAATGAGCTCGTCTGAATTTGAGTTTTTTTTTTTTCCAAACTTTGGGGAAGAAAGGCCATGCTAGGGGTCAAGGAATTGAAAGGTGATGATGCAAACATGTACTATGGGCTATGGACTTGGGCTATGGGTCTAAAAGGCTTCAGGTTCTCAGTTTTGAGCTTCCAAAGTCACCCCTTCATGAAGAATTGCTCTTCCACTTCCTACCCTTGACATACCTACATTCTCTAGACTATAGCTTGATGACTCGAAATCCGATTTGATAAATCTTTGTCGTGTTATGAAGCTGCACTCCTAAGCTTTGATTAGCAACAAACAATGATTTGTTTGGTGATGATTTGGTCAACCAAAATCCCTTCAGTTTTGAGCTTCCAAAGTCACCCCTTCATGAAGAATTGCTCTTCCACTTCCTACCCTTGACATACCTACATTCTCTAGACTATAGCTTGATGACTCGACATCCGATTTGATAAATCTTTGTCGTGTTATGAAGCTGCACTCCTAAGCTTTGATTAGCAACAAACAATGATTTGTTTGGTGACGATTTGGTCAACCAAAATCCCTCTATAGCACTTCTATAGAAACTAGGCAGCCACTTATATGCCTAGTTTTTCATCATTTGGTATTCGAATCAACTTTTTTCACTTGGAGTAGCTTCATACTTTTGAACTGCAGGTGCTGGACTACCCATTTGGACTGACAAGGACTGTCAAAATTCAAAACTGCTTCAGCTTGACTCAGTTTGATCTATTGCTATATGATTTTGGCATCATTTTTGTTGATTTTTGGTGACTAGAACCTCCTCGGGCCAAGTGAACATTTTGAATTTTTGTTTCGGCCTAGCGAGGACTGAAGTTCAGTGCCTTTACGCTTCAAGGATCGCGTCAATTTTGCTTCCAAAGCTTCATTTTGTACAGGGAAGTGCTCTAGTGTCATATTTCTCTTCTTCTTGCATATTTAAAGTTTACTTCCGTTCTTTTCATATACTGTAGCTAGTAAACGGGGGGAGTGAAACATGGATTCCAAGGGCAAACAAATTATAGAACACATTTCTCCATCTAAAGAACAACTAGAGGACCCTGATTATAGGATGGAAGAAATAGAGCTTGAGTAGGAAGTTGAGGGAAAGCTAGAAGGGAATGAGCCTCAACAAGAAGAGTACACTTATGAGGAACTCCTCGATGACTTTGTTACTCATGAACAATTCACAGAACTGAAAGAATAGACCCTTAGGTTAGAGAGAGACATAGGTATCATGAAGTCTCTCATTGAACAATTTAAGTCCCAAATGATCTCACTAGAGACTCATTTCACCTCTTTCCTAGCTAGGAAGGAAAGAGAACCCCCTACTCTTCCTGTAGAGATGACTAGAAAAGATCTTTCTTTTTTGACGAAGCACAAAGGAGAGCCCTCTAGGGAAGCTCCCCTCTTAAAAGGCTTGAAGCCACATACCTTTATAGGGGATGACCGAGATAGAAACAAGGATGCAATCTACACTTTTCTCCAAAAGTGGAATGATTTGCATCAACTAAAGGGCACCCCATCTGAGTACCGTGTGCTAGAGGTGAGTCTCTCACTTGGCCCGCATGCTTATAAGTAGTGGATGAGTCTTAAGGAGGCTAAATCTATCCATATGGATTGGGCTCAGTTTGAAACTCTTTTTCTAAAAGAGTTTCTTCCTGAGAATGAGGAAGACAGGAATTTGGATGAAGGGGATAGGATCACCCAGAGAGGTAGGCATTTGACGGTCTACATATCCCACTATCAAGAGATCATTTTGAAACTTAAGGGATTAGATGACTTCTAGAAAAAAAAAAGGGTTTGCTAGGGGCTTAGATAAAGCCATCTAGAGAGAGGCAAGAAGAAATGCACCAAAGACGTTTTGAGGAGGCGATCAAGTATGCCAAAATTTATGAGGACCATAACCATCCTCAATATACTCCTATGGAGACGGATCAGCCCCTCAAACCTCTTAGTATGACTAAGTTCAAGAAGAAAGTGCCATTAAGGAAAAACAAAATCTTCATCAAGAAACAAAGATCACAAGGGCCTAGGTTACCTACAGAGCAATTTGAGAGGGCCAAAAGAGAGAACATGTGCTTTAGGTGTTTGTCTCCTAGCCATTCACAGTGGAACTGTCCACTCAAGAAGGGGGATGAAAAGAAGAAAGGACCAGATAGTAGTACGACCCATGATAAGGGCAAAAAGGTGGTCCACCTAGTGCAGACACTTCCTATTCATGGTAGCTCTAGCTACAAGCTTAGGGAGTGGAAGTGATGCATGAGGATATAGAGCACACTTGTTGTTAATATAGAGGTTCCCGGTACTTCCCAGGAGGTCACCCATCCCAGTACTGTTCCCCCTAGAGCTCGCTTAACCCTGGCAATCTCTTGCCACTAAGTTACACTCTTGTGGTGTTTGAAGAAGGGGAAAGACTAAGGTTGACATTACCTTGAACATGCTTTTGGTCCCTCAAAGCTTCATTCTTTGCTTTCAAAGCCTATTTTTGAAGCATTTTTGGGGTGTCTTTTGGAGCCGTTTTGGAGTACTTCCACACATAGTTCCCTTCACACAGGTCCAAGAAAATCAAAGAAGAGTGTTCTTTGTACTTCTTCAACATTAAATATCAAACTTTGGGGCTGTGTTTTCAGCCACACTTATAAAACTACAGGTTTCTTGAAAGATTTCAGTTTTGGTGGGAGCAGCCGCCGCAAATTTATGCAGGTTTTTTGAGCCAAAAAAATCAGAGTTGATAGACACTTGCAGGTGTTATTGGCTGGTTTTTGGGTTGTGCATTCAGCCTTTTAGTGTCATTTTACTACATATATTGAGCACATACACATTATATATGCTTTTGTGGATACCGCTTATGTACGTCCATGTGGTCATTGATATAGCGGTTATGTTCTTTGCATAAAGCCTTTTACGTTTGATAAAGAGGGTCATGGTGAGGCTTTCTTAATTGGGAGACACCCAGATGTCGAGGTCTCTTCGGTGATGCAGGTGGAAGACTTACCCAGCTCATCATAGGAGATGTATGATAGTTGTTCATAGGTGCTCGAGAAGCCTAGTTGGCTTCTATTGGGTACCTGATTATATGCAGTGGAGTCAGTGATTCACCATGCAGGCAAACATGTCAGTACTTGCAGTTTTATGATATTTTGACACTGGTCATACGCTCATTTTGCAAAGGATATTCTGGCAAAATTTTTCCAGATTTTTGGTTTTGTCAACTATACAGTGGTCGATTTACTCCTTGATATACTTATTTGTTGGTGTTCGGACTCCATTATCATTCCATTCAGTTCTCTACCATCATGGCATCAGAGGTCTCAGGCACATCCGGTGGATCGGGGTCTACTGCTAGTCTTCCAAGGAGGAGCTATAACTTGCAAGGCAAAGACCATTTTGAGATCCGAAAATTTGATGGCACAAACTTTATTCTATGGAAGAATCAGAGTAAAGATGTGCTAATTCAAAGGAGGCAATGGAAGCCAGTAAATGGAATTTCAAAGAAGCCTACTAACATGGATGAAGATGATTGGGATGAGCTAGATGAAATGGCTAGATCTACCATTTGCTTGCACCTAACAGATATAGTTTACTTTATAGTATTAGACTGTGAAAGTGCAGAGGAGCTTTGGAAGAAGTTATGCAATACATATGAAAAAGAGACGGCATCAAATAAAGTCTATTTGATGAGAAAATTATATGACCTTCGTATGAAGGACACAGATAGTGTTGTTGCTCATCTAAATGAGTTTGATGCTATATTCTCTCAATTATAGGATCATTAAATGGATATGGATAATGAAATGAAAGCAGTATTGTTGTTATGCACCTTGCCTTCATCATGGGATACATTTTGCACAGCTATTAGCAAAAGTGCACCTTGTGGTAAACTCGTCTATGATGACATATGTGGAGCACTCTTGAGTGAGAAGATTCGTAGAAAATCTATGGAAAGAATCAACAACATGGCAGGAGCAAGAACAAGGAAAAGAATGGTCAGCTGGCACTCATGTATAAGGAAGTGCCAAGCTATGTGGAAATCACTCCACAAAAGGAAGTAAGCCCAAAGCTTTGCGGAAAGCTTCAAACTTCTCCCTACGCAGAGCCTTCGTGAAAAGGTCTGCGATGTTCTCCTGCGTGGGCACATATGCCAAGTTGATCTCCCCAGCAAAGAACCTCTCCCTGACATAGTGATAATGCACCTCAATGTGCTTAGTGCGAGCATGGAACACAGGGTTCCTCGCAACTGCCAATGCGCTCTGACTGTCAGTGAAGATGGTGGTGGCAGAAGACTGGCTAACACCCAAATCAGCCATAAGGAATCTGAGCCACACACACTCAACAGTCGTTGTGAAAGCTTCCCTATACTCAGCCTCACAACTGGAAGTGGCCACAGTAGGCTACTTCTTGCTCAAACAAGATATACATGAGTTACCAAGCATGAAGCAAAAACCACTGGTGGACAAACGAGTGTCATAACAACCAGCCCAATCTGAGTCAGAAAAAGCATGCAAATCTGGCGGTAGTGATCCCCCCTTGGGATAAAACAACCCAAGTAGCCGAGTACCACTCAAGTAGCGAAAGATGCGCTTAACCGCTTTCCAATGCGTGACTCCTGGGCAATGCATAAACCTGCTCATCTGTGAGACAGCAAACTGAATATATGGCCGAGTAATGCATAAGTAAATCAAGCATCCAACAGCTTGCTGATAGAGAACAGCATCAAATGCATCTCCAGCATCATGAAGACTCAATCGTAAACCTGTCTCCATAGGAGTGGCAATAGGCTTACAGTCTTCAAGGCCAAAACGCTGCAATAATGTGTCAATATATTTCGTTTGACACAAAGCCATTCCACCATCAACATGCATAAACTGAATGCTCAAATAGTGATGCAAATGCCCCAAATCAGACATCTCAAATGAGGCATGAAAATCAGCCTTAAAATCAGTAATATGTGTCTCAATAGGACCAGTGAGCAGCATGTCATCAACATAGACAACAATGATCAGAAGCACATCATTAGCACGTTTAACATATAAGGTGCTTTCAGTTGGACTGTTCTCAAAACCATGTGCAATCAGATAGGCATGTATCTTCTCATACCAAGCACGTGGTGCTTGCTCTAAACCATATAATGCCTTCTTTAACCTGCAAACCTGGTTTTCATGCCCTTTCTGCACAAAGCCACGGGGCTGAAAAACATACACTTCTTCATGCAAGTCACCATTCAAAAATGCTATTTTAATGTCCAACTGATGTACATTCCAACCATGATGGGCTGCAAGTGCACAAATGCTCTGAACAGTAGTCATATGGCATGTAGGTGCAAAGGTCTCATCAAAATCAATGCCTCTTTCCTGTGCATAATCCTTTGCAACAAGCCTAGCCTTATACCTGTCAACTGTACCATCAGGTTTACGCTTCAGCTTGTATACCCACTTAGTGCCAATGGCCTTCTTGCCAGGAGGCAAGTCACATAAAGACCATGTACCATTCTTCATTATAGCATCATATTCAGATTGCATAGCAGCCATCCAATTTTCTGAATTTTGTGCTTCATCAAAAGAAACAGGCTCATTCTCATCACAGAGACTAGATGCAGCCATAGCATAGCAATCTGATGCAAAGGAGGCACTATGAGAGCCTAAACGAGTACGATATGACAAAGGTGCATCTAATTTGCTATCACGCAAAGTCTACACCAGCCATTTTGGCATAGTTTTTGCCTGCTCAATATCAACTCTCTCATCAACAAGTGCATCATGTAAATCAACATCAGAAATGGAATGATCTGCATCATCATATGAAACCTGCAAATGCTGAGAAGTTGCCTCATTAGGACCAGCACTAGCCTGTCCACCTGTAAAAAGAGGCATCAAAGTATCATACATGTCTTTGGAGCTAACAGATGTCTCCTTAGTACATGAAAGCAATGGCTGAATAGCATCTTCCACAAAGACAACATCACGGCTAACCAAAATGTGTTTAGTATGTGGATGATACAGACGATAGCCTTTACTTTCATAACTGTACCCAACAAAAATACATTTTACTGCCTTATCATCCAATTTTCTGCGATGTTGTTTAGGCACATGCACCAAAAACATGCAAATGAGCAACAGATGGCTTGCGGTCATGCCAAGCCTCATATGGAGTGATAGACTGCAATGCTTTAGTGGGACACCTGTTCAGTACATATGTTGCACACATGACAGCCTCAAGCTAGAAACTATGTGGTAAAGCCTTACTTTTGACCATGCACCTCGCCATCTCCATGAGTGACCTGTTCCTCCGTTCAGCAACTCCATTCTGTTGAGGTGTATACGGCATTGTACACTGGTGTTTTATCCCACGTTCAGCCAGAAATGCATTAAAATCTGAAGACATATATCCCCCCCCTCGATTAGAACGGAGGGTGCCCATTTTACATGCTGACAGATTTTCAGCCAAAACCAAAAACTGTTTGAAGCACATGAACACTTCGGACTTTGCTTTGAGTGGATATACCCATGCATGCCTGGAAAAATCATCAATGAAAGTCACGAAGTAAAGGTAATTTCCAAAAGAGGGTGTCTGCATAGGACCACAGACATCACTATGTACAAGCTGCAATTTCTGTGTAGCCCGAACTGAACCATCTTTTGGAAAGGAAGAACGCTACATTTTGCCCAAAAATACAGCCTTCACAAACATGTTTTCCAGGTGCCTCAAGTTTGGGCAAAGAGGACACCATTTCAGATTTCTGCAGGCGTAACAAACTAGCAGAATTCAGATGACCAAAGCGTGCATGCCAAAGCTTTGCATCTGACATAGCCTGAGAATCATGAACTGCACATGCCGAATCATTCACAGATCTTTCATAGTCTATGAGCTTATACAGCCCACGACATAAAATGCCAGAAGCAATAATCACATCGCCATTTGAGAGATCATGGACTGTACACCTGTCATCAACGAATTTCACAACCAAGCCAATCTTGGCTAATGCAGAAACTGATAACAGGTTCTTTTTGATCCCTGGCACAAATAAAGCATCTGACAAAGTGAAAGAATTACCATCAGCAGTAGTCAGAATGATCTTACCAACTCCCATAATAGGATAAGAGGAGTTATTGGCGCATGTGATAGTATTCCCTGTAGGGGCAGGCTCGAGTGAAGAGAAGAAACTGCGCTGCGAGGTAATATGTTTGGTCGCCCCACTGTCAAAGTACCAAACATCTGAGTCTACTGCAAACATGCATTGATCATGAGAAGATGGGTCAAAACTGCAGACAGTAGTAAACGCCCATTCTTCTTCCTGCACAAGATTTGCAGACTCTATTTTTGGTGTAGAGGCCTCTGCAACAACCATTCCAGCCTCTTTCTTCTTTGCCTCTTTAGCAGCCACTTTTGGACAGTTCTTTATAATATGATCATTTCCTTTACAGTACTTGCAGAACAATTTCTGCTTTTCTGATTTCTTCTCATCTTTATCCTGGTTCTTCGATTATGCAGCATTTGCAGATTTCTGCTTACTAGTAGAAGAGCTCCATTTTCCTTTGCCCTTCTGACTAGCCAGGAAAGCTTGATCTGCAACACACATAATGGACTTGTTCTGCCTGGACTGATCTTCTTGCAACAGAACAGAGACTAATTCCTCAAATGACAAGGCATTCGGATTGCCTTTCATCATCAACCAAGAGTAGAGGCAAAACTCTGATATGAATCGGGAAGACCATTCAGAACGGTCTGCACAAGTGAGCTATTTGGTATAACCTCATCAGCAGAAATCAATTGTTCCTTTAGGTCTTTGATCTTTGTAAGAAAATTGTCCATAGAATCACCTTCATTCATGTGCTCACTCTCCAACTGTTTTCGGAGGTAAGCAACACGAGCCTCATTCCTAGCCTGGTACAAAGTGGTAAGTGTATCCCAAGCATCCTTTGCTGTTCTGCAAGAGCGAATGTGAGGAATAATGGCACGTTTGACAGACAAAGCTATCAATGCATGTGCCTGGGCATCTCTGCAATCCCAACGAATCTGCTCTGCAGTAGGTGCAACAGAAACAGCAGCACGAACAGGAATCTGCGGAATATCATCTTCGACACCATCTTCATCAGCTCCAACACCTGTATTTGCAGTACCTGTCGTTACAGGTGTAACAGGACGTCTTTCAACACCCTGCACAATGTTCCACAATCCTTTTGCAACCAGTACATGTCACATCATATAAGCCCATAATGGGTAGTTGGTACCATCCAACTTATCCTCAACAGCCAACATACGAAATACATCACTACTTTTAGCCATGGCCGGTGACTAAAATACCTTGATGCAGAAAATTGACTGTATCTCAAAAAGTTGAACGGAACTGCCCAGACGAGTTCTACTAGACCTGTAGCAGACTTCGAGACGCTTAAACTGGCGAGCAGAAACTGATATATACCTTTGGCATAAAAGGACGAAATAGCCTGCACAAGCACTGTGATAGTGCGTTCGGAGGCCAAAACGAGCTCAGATCGCGATTTCGGCACCACAGAGCGAAGCCGTTTTGATCTCAAAAACACCCTGAGTATGCTCACCAAATTTCGTGTGAATCTGAGACTACAAACGAAGGAGTGTCGACGGCGCCCTAGAAGAAGCGACGACCTGCTCTGATACCAATTGTTGGAGATAGACGTCTGCGGAAGCACGCGAACAGCACAAGGAAGAAGAAGAAGCTTGGAGCACAAACACACAATATTGAATGTATTACTAGAGAATGTACAAAGATAAGTAGCCCATTAGGGCAATAGGCGTATATACAAGCCGGGGGAAAAAAACCTCCTAAAGAGGGAAAAAAGTACTCCGGCGGTCTTAGAGTGTTCACACACATCACTAACTAAATATATCAACAAGTACTATGCCAATTGAGGCTCTTATGGCCGATTCTCTTTCCCACACTTGGCTGCGAGATTCTGGTGCTTCTTTCCATGTGACACCACATAGAGAATGGTTCTCTAATTATGCAACAAAGTCTCTTGGTATCGTGAGACTTGGTGATTCTTACCAGTGTGATGTTGTGGGGATTGGAGATGTGGTTGTGCAGTTCATTGATGGTTCAAAATTTATTATGCATAATGTATACCATGTACCTCAGTTATCACACAGTTTGATGTCAATTGGTCAACTTGATGACCTTGGTTACAAGGTGGTCTTCTATGCTTAGTCCTTTTGCATATCAAAGGGCAATATGGTTATTGCAAAAGGAAGAAAAGTTGGCTCACTTTATCCTTTATTCATATCACAGAAAGAACACTTGTTAGCTGTTATTGAACAGCCTATGGCTTGTATTTGGCATGGTCGTTTGGGCCATATATCTCGTAGTGGAATGGAAAATCTTCTCATTCTGGCTACTTACCTGTGTTATCTTTCTCCGATTTTTCATTTTGTGAGCAATGTCAATATAGAAACCAAACTAGAAATGTGCATAGAATGCACATTGACTCTTCAATTCAGCCTTTAGATCTTGTTCATACAGATGTGTGTGGTCCTATGCCGACTAGATTCTTAGGTGGTTCTCTTTACTTTGTCACTTTCATAGATGATGCTACTAGAAAAGTTTGGGTATATTCTATCAAATCGAAGGATGACCTATTCCCTACTTTCAAAAAATGGCTTGCTTCAGTTGAAACTGAAAAAGGACTTAAGCTTAAGGCTTTACGCTCAGATAATAGGGGTAAGTATACCTCACAGTCTGTGGATGATCATCGCTACTCATTTTCAATGACACTTTTAGTTTATCAAATACAAACTTCCAGAAGTGTCTTGTAAATATGACATCCCTATCTGAAACTATGGATTTCGGTAACCCATTCAATCTGAGGACATGCTCGATAAACAACTCCACTACCTATGGAGCTTCTATCCTCTCATACATGGGTATAAAATGAGCCATCTTGCTCACTCTATCTACCACAACTAGGATAGTATCCTGCTTCCTTTGGGTCCCTAGTAACCCCACTATGAAGTCCATGGATAGACTACCCCAATTGTGCCTTGGAATCTGTAAAGGATGTAAAAGACATGGTGTCTTTACTCTTTCTGCCTTGTTGACTTGACACATAAAGCATTGTTGAACATATGTGTGGACATCTCTAGCTAATCCAAGCCACCAAAATATTCTTCTAATAAGTTGAATTATCTTGTCAACACTAGGATGCCCTGCATAAGGAACATCATGGATATCATGCATGAATTTTCTTCTCAAATCCCAAGAATCTGGTACACAAACCTTTCCTTTCCATTTAACTATTCCATTCTCCTTTGAGAAATTGGAATATAGACTTGACTTGTTTGCTTTACTAGGGGAAGAAACATCTAAAACTACCTCATCTCCTATGATACAGTCATCACTGATAGCTATAATGATCTATAACAAATATGGATCTTCCACTTGTGCTTCCTTAATATTTTCAAGCAATGAGCTCTGTGGAACTGTAAAGCTCATTTGATACACCATTCTTGGTAATGCATCAGCTACTATTCTCTTTCCATATGAAACTCCTGCATGAGCTCAACTTAATGAGCATGCATGCCTCGAAGATCTAGCTAGCTACAAAAATACTTGAGTGTATGGTGATCTGTGTATATCATAAAGTTTGCACCATAAAGCTAGTGTCTCCAGACTTTGAGATCATGCACCATTGCATACAACTCATGTTTAATGCACAGGCTAATTGTGTTGTGCACTACTCAACTTTTTGCTTTCAAAAGCTATTGGCTTGCCATCTTGGCTCAAGACCGCCCCTATGTCTATGCCGCTAGCATCTATCTCTAACTCAAATGGTTTTTGCGGGTCTACCACTTTGAGTATAGGAGCCTCTAAAACAACTTGTTTTAAAGTATCAAACCTTTTCTTGCTGCTCTTGCTTCCATGTAAATGACTTTTTGCCTTGAAGCAAGTTTATCATAGGTATTGCTACTGACGAATAAAAGGAAATGAATTTCCAATAAAAATTGAAAAGTCCTAGAAATGAGTGCAATTGCCCCTCATCTTGAGGAGTAGGCAAGCTAGTATACTTGAGACCTTCTTGGGATCCATTTGAACCCCATCGGCTCATACCACATGCCCTTAATACTCTATCTCTACAAGGAACAATTGAGTCTTGTCTGGATTAAAAAATAATTGATTTTCTTTTAACTTATTTAATACCAATCTCAAATGACTTTCATGCTCATGTATATATCTACTATACACTGACAAGTCAACAATAATATCCACAACAAACTTTCCAATGAACGATCGTAAAATATTATTCATTAACATCATAAAAGTAGAAGGTGCATTAATCAAACCAAATAGCATAACTAAATACTTATAATGCCCAAAACAAGTCTTGAAAGCTGTTTTATACACATCTTGTTCCTTTACTCTAATATGATGGTAACCACTTTTCAAATCTATCTTACTATATACAATGGTCGCACCTAGAGCATCTAAAAGATCATCTATCCTAGGCATGGGATATCTGTGCTTGATGGTACTCTTATTGAGTGCTCTATAGTCGACAAACATCTTATAAGATCTGTCTCTTCTTCACGAGAAGAGTTGGTGCTGCAAAGGGCGAATAGCTGGGTCAGATCAACCCTTTCTACAAGTACTCGTCCATGAATTTGCAGACTTCATTCTCCTCTTGAAAACTCATTCGAAATGATGGTCGAGTGGTAAGACTCGCTCTTGGTACCAATTCGATTCTATGCTCAATGCTCATGCAAGGAGGTAAACCCAAAGGTAATTCTTTCAAAAACAACTCTTGGAATTCTACTCTTACTTTATATGAAAGTACTTGAGCATTCCAACTAGAGTTTCCATGAATGCATGAATCCATCAGTACTACACATGATGAATAAACAAAATAAAGAAAGTAAATATACTTACAATCGATCTTGAACAACTTGGTAGCAATCACCAATCATGTCCCTTGGAGATTCGGCTCTCCATCGATCAATGCTCACCTCTCCTCATGCTCAAATTGATAAACATGTGAAGCAGAGTCTATGGCTGGTCATTTCCTAGCATGCCACTTTTTACTTAGGACTGCATCAAAACAAGCCAGTTATGCTATCTCAAAATCCAATTTGTCCTCATAGCATGTCTCAATTTCCTTCCCATCGGCTAACTCTACTGTGTAGGCATACTCTGACTGCACATTCTCTAAGTCTAGCCTCCTAGCTAGTCAGGAACTAATAATGTTATGTGTAGACCCAATGTCAAAGAGCACCTTAACATGCTATCCTACCTCGACTCCTCTCATGACAATGAGCTCTATGTCTGGGAACTGGTATCCTTTCCATGCCACTAGTGAAATCACAATGTCTGGCACAGTAGGAGTCTTCTTCATGACTGTCATGGCCACTATGGGAGATTATATCTTGGATGGGGAATCACCAAAATCCTCATCTCCATCACATACTCCCTGCCTGTGTAGGATTGATCACTATGGTAGCTGCTATCTCTTTCTTCTTAGGACACTCCATGAAAAGGTGTTGTCCTAGATATCCATAGCACAATCCTTCCTTCATTGCCTTCTCTTTTTGTTGAGGGTAAGGATAGACTTATTGTACACCCTCTCAGATAGAGCAGACACTTTTCTTTTTCCTCCTGAAACTATTTTGATCATGTGCAACAACTACTTAGCTTCTTTCTATGGTTTGGTTTTTTTGGCTGATAAAAAACCAAGTGTCTAGTGCTCTAGAACTCTCGTCCGGTGGTACAAATTTATTATAGAACAAGACTTTAAATTACTCCCATATCATGGGTTCTTTCTTGTCTCACTCAATCTTATGCCACCACATGTGGGTGACGTCCATAAGATTTTATGTGGCCTATTGAATTTTATGTGTATCCTCCATGATATGGCATAAACGGAAGCACTGCTCCCACTTGTTGGGCCATTTCTTAACAGCATCAATAGTTCTAGCACTAGTAGAGCCATGATATCATGGTGGCTTAAGGTCCTTAAGCTTCCCTCTGGCCTCTCTAAGTAGTAGTCTCTCTCTAGGAATCTCTAGAGTTTGATGCTTGCCTGGAGCATCTAACTCCATTCTTGGTACGTCACTCTCATGCACCACTTCCTCTTTCTTGGAGCCATTCATGTGCTCTAAGATATCATGAAGTGCGCTCTCTAAGTGTGATATCGTAGCACTCATGGTCTCTATATGATCTGAGGTATCCTTGTTGAGATATCAAGCTCAACATGTGATGATTCAGGATGACACATATCATTTTTCATTTCTCTGACATGTATAGTGGTCACGCTGGTATGTGCCAAGGGCACTTCATTGAGCTTTATTTGATTTATCTTTTGAGAGTGATGGCACATTTGTTTCTTGCTAGCTCACTCATCCACGAACATTAAGACTTTCCTTATGTATTGTTCTTTATATATTGCACTTGTTGAATTCTTGTTTTAGGTCATTCTTGTACATTCCTTTTATGTTATAGAAGAAGAAGAAGAAGAAGAAGAAGAAGAAGATCATTCTTCCTTGCGTCAATCTGTGTGTGTGCTCCTCTTTGAGCATGAGAGTGTGTTTGTGAGCTCTCTTCCTTATCTCCTTCCTCGTGACATGGTATCAGAGCAGTGTGGCTGCAGAGAGCTCATGAAAAAGGCCGATGATGAAGATTATGCGAGAAGGCATGGAGAAAGCGAGATGCCACAAAAATTGGCATGGAGATAGAAGGCCTTAAAATATTTTCAAGAGTTATCGTTTTAGGGTCACTTGTTTTTTTTTCATATCAAAGTTTCGAAGCCATCTCAACCTCGATTTTCAGGTCGCAAGTTGGGGCCCACAGAAAATTCAAGTCAATTTGCAAAATTCTAACTTGCATCTTGTTTGAAGACACTCAAATATTCCAGATCTAGAATTTCAAGTGATTCTCTGCACTGTTGATACACAAAAACTGCATTTTTCTGAGATCCAACTATCACACGTCAAAGTGCGATAGTGTTCAAGCAGAACTACTGCTTATAGTGTCGTTTGTAGTGTGTGAATTGCTGCAAAAATGGCAAATGTAGATGGAATGAGTCAACTTATGAGCAATAAGCTGGAAAAGAACAACTTCCATGCTTGGAGATTCAAAATGATGAATTTCTTGATGGGAAAAGGCTACTGGAAGTACATCGAAGGAGAGAACAAAAATGCTCCACAGCTACCAACGAGGAATCGGACTGCAAACTAGTTAAGAGAGTATGAAGAATGGAATCAAGGAGCATGAAAGGTAATGTGTTAGCTTTGTGTTAGCATACAAGACAACATGATTGGGCACATATAGGATGCCAAGACTCTGAAAGAGGCATGGAACAGTCTGGTCACATTGTATGAGACCAATACAAAGGAATGGAAATTGCAACTCAAGAACAAGCTGCATACATTGGAAAAGAAGGCCATGTCGGTAAGTGACTACACTCTGAAAATCAAAAGCATATGCGAGTTTCTTGCATCTATTGGTATGAATGTAGATGATGATGATGATGATAAGGTGGAAGTGTGCCTTCATGGTTTAGGCGTTGCATATAAGCAGTTCATAACTTCTATATAGACTAGGGAAAATATTTCGAATTTTGTTGATCTGGTATCCATGCTGATTATTGAAGAAAAGACACTTGGTGAGGATTCAAAATCCCAAGGAAAACCTAGTTTTGAGTAGGTATTCTACTCTAGCAGAGGAAGAGGTAGAGGTAGAGGCTTCAGAAGTGGAAGGACACAATAACCAAGATCAAGGACAACAACAGAATCATGTAGGATGTAGAGAAAAATTTCGAGGCAGGGGGAGCCAAAGAGGTCATAGAAATTTCCAAAGAAATGATTCAAGTAATGATAATAAATGATTTTGGAATTGTGGTCAACCTAGACACTTTGAACGTGATTGTAGGTTGAAGAATCAAAATAACAGAAGGTAGCAAAACAACTATGCTGCATCCACAAGTGCAGATGACTCTGAGAAGCTGTTCATGGTTCAACATCATATGATGAATATGATGTCTTTTGATGTTTCAAAATCAAATGGTAATATCTAGTATGTTGATTCAGGTGCTTCAAATCACATGACCAATCATGCGGAATGGTTTAGTAGTTTGTAAAAATTGCTAGTTCCTGAATATGTTGAAATAGGTAATGCCATAGCACAACCTATCAAGCATACATGAAGCATAGCATTGTCTATTGAGGATGGGAAGTTAAAAGATCTTGCTGATGTGATGCATGTTCCAAATATAAAAAATAATTTGTTCTCTATTGGACAAATGGTTGACTAGGGATTACAAGTCAAGTTCAATGCTGATGGGTCATATGTAGAAGAGTACAAGAAAGATGGACGACTGATTGCCAAGGGAAACAAAGTGGGTAGGATGTTTACCTTAAATATGAAAATTCATGAAATGATTCAACCATGTTTGCAAAAGGTGCAAGAGTTATTGCTGATATAGAGATCTGGCACAAACAAATTGGACATGCAAATTTGCAGAGGCTAAAATTGATGCAGTCCAAGGAGACTGTCAATGGACTACCAAATTTCAAAGTTGTAGAAATGCAAAGGGTATGTGTAGCATGTCAATTTGGTAAATAGTCAAGAGCATCATTCTCGCATGATAAGGATGCTAGTGAGAATGTACTAGAAATAGTACATATAGATGTTTCGGGTCCTGCAAAGACCACATCTATGGGTAATTGTAGGTTTTATGTTACTTTCATTGATGACCATACATAGAAAGTTTGGGTATATTTCATGAAAGAGAAGAGTGAGGTGTTCACTCAATTCCAGAATTTTAAGGCTATGGTGGAAAAGCATATAGGAAAGTATATTCACATATTAAGATCTGATGGAGGACGTGAATACATGTCAAATAAGTTCAAAAATTTTCTTAAAAGTAATGGAATTCAACATCAATTTTCATGCAAGTACACACCACAACATAATGGCATTGTTGAATGCAAAAATAGACATATTGCAGAAATAGCAAGAGCTTTGATGGCTGAGAAGAATATGCCTCATTGTTATTGGACAGAAGCTGTGTACATTGCTATATACATCATGAACAGAACTCCAACCGCTATTGTACATCAAGTTACACCTGAAGAGAAGTTTACAGGTAAAAAGCCAAACTTATCACATATGAAAGTATTTGGTTGTATTGCATATGTACATGTTCCAAATGAGTTGAGGAAAAAGCTTGATCCAAAAGAAGAAAAATGTATCTTCATTGGATACTCCCTTGAGCAAAAGGGGTATAAATGTTATAACCCAGTCACACTACAGTCGAAGGTAAGCAGAGATGTGGTATTTGATGAAATTTCAAGCTTCTATGCAGATGCCAAAAAAGGACTAAATCTAGAACCAAATGACAAAGAAAATGCTGAAAAATCAAGTGCAAAATCTCAAGTTTTGAGTGGATCAGATGCATCACCAAGCAATAGCTCAGACTCAAATCCATGGAGTGGAAGATTGCATGGTAATTTTAGTCCAACAAATTCATCAAATACATCCAAGAAAGGTAAAGAAAAGCTTTCTGCTAGTAGTAAAACATGTGCAAGTTTTGAAGACCTTGATGGAGATTCAAGCAGTTCAGAAAAGAGTCTTGATGAGGAACTTGGATTGCCCTCTGTGAAGACTCCAAGAGTAAGAAAGGCACATGCAGATGATACAAAGAGAAGTGACCTAGGACCAAGAAGATCTGGGAGGATGCGGAACTCAGTGCAGCGATTGACATATGATAGTTACATGGCTTGTCATTGTGCCTACATGACAAAGGTAATACAAGATGCTGAATCTTCTTATTTTGAAGATGCAATTGGAAATGCAGATTGGGAAAAAGCTATGGATGAAGAGATGGCTACACTTTATGGAAATGATACATGGAAGCTGGTTCCATTGCCGCAAGGAAAGGAACCCATAGGCTACAAGTGGGTTTACAAGGTAAAGCACAATGCTTATGGTAGCATAAGCAAGTATAAAGCATGATTGGTAGCAAAAGAATATGCACAAACATATGGCATTGATTATGAGGAAACATTCAACCCTGTAGCTAAAATGTCTACTCAAAACACTTTTTGCATTAGCTACAACAAAAGGATGGACTTTGCATCAGATGGATGTGAAGAATGCTTTCTTACATGGTGAGTTACAGGAAGAAGTACACATGGAACAACCACCAGGATATGAAGATTCAAAGCACCCAGAATATGTTTGCAAGTTGCAAAAGGTTTTGTATGGGCTTAAGCAAGCTCCTCGTGCATGGCATGCAAGGATTGTTGATTACTTAACCACCATTGGGTTTTCTATGTGTGATGCAAATCATTCGCTATATGCAAGGAAGGGTGATGATGGCATTACGATTGTGGCTATTTATGTTGATGACTTGATTGTAGTTGGTGACAATGAAGAAAGCACCAAAGAGGTAAAGCAACTTTTGCAAGAATTTGACATGAGAGATCTTCCTGTGCTGCATTGTTTCTTGGGCATTTAGTTTATACATACAGAAACAGGTATATGGATGTTGCAAAGGCAATATGCCTTGAATATGCTGAAAAAGTATCATATGGCTGATTGTAAGACAATTTCTATGCCATTAGATCAGAATTTGAAGTTGGATACCACATAAGGTGAAGCATTGAAAAATGCTACTATGTAGAGAAAAATTGTGGGAAGTTTGATATATCTCACAATTACAAGGCCTGATCTAAGCTACACTATTGGACTTGAAAGTCAATTTATGCAGGTTCCCAGGAAGCCACATTTAGATGCTCTGAGGTGCACTCAACGTTATGTGAGTGGTACTTTGGATTATGCATTGTTTTACGAAGCTTGTGTAGAATTGCAAGTTCATGGATACACCGATGTAGATTGGGCTGGTAGCATTCTAAATAGAAGATCTACTAGTAGCTTTCTATTCTCACTTGGGAGTGCAGCTATTACATGGAGCAGCAAGAAGCAACCCGCTGTTGCTTTGTCGAGTACAGAGGCTGAGTATAGAGGTGCTGCAATGGCGGCATGTGAGGCAAATGGCTGAAGGTGCTACTTGTAGATATAGGTATGGAAGTGCTAAATCCTATCACCATCTATTGTGATAATCTTAGCGGCATACAGTTAGCACGGAATCTTGATTTCCATGCTAGAACAAAGCATATTGAGGTACATTATCACTTCATTAGAGAGAAAGTATTAGCAGGTGATATTGATCTTGTTTATGTGAGGACAGATGAGCAGGTTGCTGATATTTTCACTGAAGCACTTGGAGCTGCGAAGTTGAATAATTTTTGGGAGATGCTTGGATTACAGGATATGACGTTGAGCTTGAGGGGGAGTGTTGAGATATCAAGCTTAACATGTGATGATCTAGGATGACATGTATCATTTTTCATTTCTCTAACATGTATAGTGGTCACACTAGTATTTGTCAGGGACACTTCATTGAGCTTTATTAGATTTATCTACCGAGAGTGATGGCACATTTGTTTCTTGCCAGCTCACTCATCCGTGAACATTAGGATTTTCCTTATGTACTGTTCTTTATATATTGCACTTGTTGAATTCTTGTTTTAGGTCATTCTTGTACATTCCTTTTATGTAATAAAAGAAGAAGAAGAAGATCATTCTTCCTTGCCTCAACTTGTGTGTGTGCTCCTCTTTGAGTGTGAGAGTGTGTGAATTCTCTTCCTTATCTCCTTCCTCGTGGCAATGCTCAACCATGAGTGTATCAATCCTAACTGGGAGAGAAGGTCCTGATTCCATTCTAGGATAAAGTAAAGGTCTCTTTTTTTAATGGTTTTATTTATTTATTTTTAATAAGTTTGTGTGTTTTATATACACCTAAGATAACAAAGTGGAAGCATAAACGAACTAATCACAAGACTTTGCATAAAGAAATGACAGAAAAAAAGAAACTTTTAGTATACTTTGCTTACTTTTTATGCATATGCATGCTAAATTTTAAAAATTTTCACACCATTTGATCAGAAAATGAAAAAAAAAACTAAGTGTAATACACACATTTCCAAACCAAAAGGTTATGATAGGCATAATATATATATAATGAAACGAAATGGCACTACACATCCTTGTAGAAAACCCCGTGCTTGTGACACAGTAGAATCAATAAGAACACGGAGAGTTCTTATAACTTCTTGGTTGTACCTGCAAGATCAAACATTAACATACTAGTTTCATGCAAAATGCAAAGTTGAAAAAGCCTCTAAACAACCCTATGATATATATGCTATGCATTATGCTTGTTCTACATGCATAATGATGCATGAAAAAACAAGAATGCATAAAAAATCACAAGAAAATTTATCTTGAGTCTAAAACTTGATGTGCAGGTGCGCATAGGTGCTGGAAATGGTCAACACACACTCTTCTTAAGTCTCCAAGAATATCTCGATAGTTATTGCATCGAAAAGGTGCTTGTATGGGGGTCTTCATTGTTGAACAACCAACTTCAAAGCTCTGTACATATCCAACAATGAATCCAATTGATAGATTTCAACCACTCAATGGAAACCTCTCTAAGGATTCTAATGGAAGTGGATTCACTCAATTTGGTTGCGAAATGAGTGAGATATGGCCATTTTAGTGGAGCTAGGTAGTTCAATGTAATATATGAGGACATAGAGAGAAGCTTCTCTCGAGCTACAAGTTTTGTATTATTGATGGAAAGATCTAAGGAAGACTTCTTTTTCAATAGTCCCTTTTGCATTTGTTGGCTATTTTTTTTAGAATACTTTTTAGAACCATGTGGTAGATAGTCTCATTTCTCATCTTCCAGCGAATCTAAATGTGCTAAATCCTCCAAAAATTTCTAAAAGAGAGATTGAAATGAATATATTCACCAATCAACAACTTATTAGGAGAAAATATTTTGGAGTGCAAACAACAAAAAAAGTTGCCACGAGCTTCCAACATGTCCTTATTGTCATAATACTTTTTCCTACTCCCCCCCCCCCCATATTTATATCCAGTTCTACATGGTTTGCTAGGCACTAAATTGTGTGCAACTATAAGGGGAGTGGTGATGATGAATGAGCTCTAAATAATGAATTGGTCAGGAGTTTCTTTCCATGTGAGGGTGATGACACATTATGAGAATGTATATTAAGTCTTCCCCTCCTCACCTCTAAAGTTGACATCTAGTTGTGGTTAGGATCATGGGTAGATGCCCTACAATGGCCATGCCTCTCGCCACTTTCATCATTGGGCCCATGGTTTGTATTCTTCAAATAATCAAATAGTGTTGATTTTTTTGTTCCACCATCTTTCAATATTCACACAGCTGATGATACACAAATAATACGTATCCTATTTCACCTCTCTATGTGAACATATTGAAGGTGGAACAATGATTATTGAAGGTGGAACAATGATTTCAAATAGTTTTCCATCTAGAATAATGTATTTTTTTATGTTTGTTTCGTCGTTTTTCTGTGAGCCCAACCTAAATCACTTGATGGCAATGGAATGGAGAGTGCCTCTGCCAACGTGTGATCGTCACTTTACATTTTGGATGAAGTTCATGCTTTTACTATCTCAAGTTGGCCAGCTTTAGGCCATTTTTATCTTTTTTTTTTTTTAAGAGGAAATTTGATCAAAGAGTAATCTCCCTTTGCTTGAATTGATAGAGAACAACTCTACAAGTGAACAAGCATAATATCCATGAGACCCCTTGTATCCCACATAGTAGAAGTTAGACCGCCCAATGCAAACATTAGGAACAACTTCCCGAAGCCATCTGGTTTAATACTGCCCAAAGGCATTACACTGGCCTTAGGCCCACATATGTCTTGTCGTAGAGGGGGGCTTGAACCCTCCTTGCTGCCTCAAAAAGAAGGAGGCCCAACCACCCACACTAACGTGCACACCATTTCTATCTTTTGGATCTTGAGAGTTGGCTTGAAATAATGAACCCCCTACCCATGGCCATCCTTTTCCTTATAAGTTTGCCAACTTAACCCCCCCTTGGAAAGATTAGTCACATTTGGTGTCAGAGCTCCACATTTGGTGTCAAGAGCTCCCCCTCATCGGCAAAGCATCAAAACTTGAATCCTTTTTAAATAGCCTAAATGAAACAATTCAAGTTCTGTTGATAACAGTGACATATAATTAGAAAAACTTCATATAAATTAGATAATCAGACACAAACTCGTGGAATTCAATGTCAAGGCTTATATACAATAAATTTACAAATTATTGAGCTCGCTGTTTTATACAAACTGAAAGTAATTTGAACAGAAATCATTTTGTAAAGTGAAGGAATACCTTCCAATGAAATTCTGTATCAAGAATCCGACGTTAATTAATTGATCAATTCTCTTCGTTCAACTCCTCTGTGTATATCCTGTGTATATCCTGTTTATCTGATTTGGAAGATTGCGCTATCCATCGCTTTTGTTTCCTTCATACCTTTCCGAAACCATATCTAGCAATACAGATCTTATCAGACGTTTCTACGCTCTACCCAATAGAACTGTGTCACGCACTACGTAGCTCCGCTATTGTCTGTATCTTGCTATCGTACCAGCATTGCCAGATCTTTGTGATTGTCTCCATCGCCAAAAACATTTCACTAATGACGTCTATGATTGTGTAAGGGCTCCACTGTTAATATCGCACCTCGTCTTCTCTAATCTGGATAGTCTAAATCTGCATCATGACTTCGGATTCATCAGCTGCGTGCCTCTTGACATCTGCGTGTGTCGCGCGTATTAGTTCTTCTACTCTATCAATATTAATCTGGATACCGAACTCCTGAATGTATCGTGGATAATTACATGCCACGGCACTCTATCTGCTCTGTTTCTCTGCTGGTTATCTGTCAATGCGTCTTCTTCTTCTGGATGATGTATGCCTTGTCCCTTTTAATAGGCATCAATGTAGCTTGCTTTTTGTCTGCGTGCTTTTCGCCAATTGCTTTTTCTTTGGTTTACTATCTTATGATGGATGCGTTTCGTATTGTTGGCGGATAATATAATAAGCCACATCACCTATCACACGATGTATCACACGTCATCGGTCCTTAGTCGATTACCTAGTCCTGCCACGTGTCACATGTAAACGCTCTACCCATCTATAAAGATGTAATCATGCGTACATGCTAATAATGATTCATAACAGAAGTTCACGTCTTCTTGTTCTTGGGGTGCGCCCTGTTGTTTCATCTTCTTGCAACACGTATCTGTTCGCTTTCTTGTTTATGCTTTTAATTGATTTGAAATTAACGTTGCGCTGTTTTATCTCGTAGTGCGTTGATTGATCTTTTTTTTTTAACAGGAAGTTCGGCCTTGGTCTATTCTCTTGGACTTTAATTAAAATAAAGGAGAAAAGTTACAAGTGAATGGGACTAGTGACCAAGGGACCCCCCAAATCCCACAATGTAGGGGACAAGTTCAGTAAGCTAGAGGGCATTACAAATGATGCGGACAAATCTATCATCTCCCTCATGTGGGACCCATTTTGGTTTCAACTTGTTATTTTCGAGGAGATAAATATAGTGATGTCTAAATGGTGGAGATCTCTTATCTCAGGAGATTCTTTCACCTAGAAGAAACAAAGATTTCTCAATCAACCATTCCTTTGGAGTTCGGCCAAAATTGATAGCACATCACTCCCTCGAAATCTTCCAAAGAGTCTCACCCTTGATGGCATTCCACAACCTTGATGAGCAGCCAACCGCCTCACCCAACAACGCCTATTGCCAATTGATTTGGTTTTTGAGTCTCAATACCCATGTCACGTGATGCTAGATAACACCGGACTTGGGACAATCGAAGAAAAGGTGAACTAAATCTTCGATGCATCGATGGCAACTCTTGCACCATGGAGGCACACCACAAATTTTGTTAGCCCTTGCATTGGACCTGATACCCTTATGCAAGATCTACCACATGAGAACGGACTTTTTGATCTCAATTAAGGGGTGCCAAATAGACATGAACTTTAGTCCCCATCGAAGTTTGGTTCAAGAAAGGCACCACCTTTTGTTAAGGGTGTGATGAACATCTAAGTTCTCTTTGAATTTGGGGATTCTGGATAGTTTCTTACTATTGCTCCATTTGAGGCCCTCCAGGCAAGGAAGATCCTGTCCAAAGAGAAGGCGAGTATTTGAGTGGTCCCAATATAGACACCTGCCTTGAAGAAGAGTCCATTCCTCGAGGCTAACTCTATGTCTCGGGTCTAAGTCTTCGAACATGATCTACTAGTCTCTTGTTTCCAGAATTGTTTCCACTGTTTGAATGCCTTGTTCCATAGTTGCTTAGCCATTTGGAGGTTCCAAGACTCCATCCCCTAATGCCGATGATCGAGAACCAGATAGAGTCATTTTGTCTTATCCCAACCGCCCACTTCCATGCATCACTGATTCTAATGAATTGTTTGGCCTTGTTCCAACTCCTCCATAAGGAACACACAAGGCTAGAGCCTTTAGGGGACACCGGGTGGGGGGACAACAAAAGCGTGAGGATCCCTATGTCCTTCCAACCAGGATGGCCAACTGAGGTAAGGTCTTTCATGTTTCTGAATATCAATTTAGCCCAAGAGTACTCACTATTGCTCCAAGCCTTGATAAACCACTTTGCCGCCAACTTGTCAGCCAACCCAGTGATATCCAAAATGCCCAAGCCCCCCGAGTCTTTCGAGCCAATGCAAGTTTCCCATTTGATTTTGGGAATCCCCCTCCTATTGGGTCCCCCGTCCATAGGAGGTTTTTGCAGATTCTGTCAAAATCTTTCTCCTTAGGTCTCCAACATGAGATAAAGTAAATGGTCGTAGAAAGCATAAATGTGTTAAAATCCATTGCACGCCCTGCCAAGTTAACTTGCATACCTTTCCAATGATTTAGTTTGCTATCTAGTTTGGATAGCACCCAGTTCCACCGTTGGTCCATTGAGATGTTGAAGCCATCGGAATACCAAGGAGACGTAAGACTTGACCTCTAGGGATAACTTGACACACTTGATCTAACAAGAGTTGGGGTGGAGGACCACGGATTGCTCTGAAAGCAGTTTTAGCATGGTTGATTTTTGAACCTGATGCCACACAAAAGGTGTCGAGGCAACTCGAGAACACCTCAATGCTGTTCATATATGTACAAAGGCATTCATGCCATCGACAAAGAGTCTCGCAATCAATTGGTTGTGATCTAGAGGTAGGGAAAGACCCTTGAGATTGCCAGTGTCCATGTGATGCTTTAATAGGTGATTGAGGCCACCCAAGGCGATAGCGAAGAGTAGTGGAGCCAGAGGGCAACCTTGCCTGATAGATCTTTTAAACGTATGGGCTCAGAGAGCTTACCGTTGATATTTATTCTCGTTGAAGCATTTGAGTAGAGTGGAAACCATCTTTGTAAACTTTTGACTGCATCCATGGTCTTTCAATGATTGAAGAATAAAGTCCCATTCCAATCTGTCATACGCTTTGTCGAAGTCGATCTTAATGAATACCAAATCTTGTGCAGACTCCTCAGCAAACGCAAGGCCTTCCCAAATATCACAATTGCTTCAAGTATAGATCTACCTTTGATAAAACCTTTATGGTCCTCTCTAAGCCATGACTTTAAATGACAAGAGATTCTATTGGCGATAACTTTGGCAATTATCTTGTATCCAATTTGGAGCATGGTAATCGGCTGCCAGTTTTCAATTTTGTTCTTATCTCCCCTTTTGTGAATTAACTTGATGACACCATTATTAAGACACTCAGGGAGGGCACCGAAGGAGAGAGCCTCTTGCCACACCAAACGCAGTGGGGTGGCCACCACGTGCTTGAAGGACTTGAAAAACTCATTGTTGAGGCCATCAGGACCCGGAATTTTTCCATTGGGGAGAGCATCAATAACCTCGATAATTTCATTCTCAGAAATGATAGCATCCAGCAACGAATTCATGTTCTATGGGATTTTAGATTGAGCAACCCTTGAGATGGTTTCCATGCAGTCATGCCTGGGCGGGGAAAGAGGAGTCGAGACCCCAAGAAGATGGGTAAAGTGCTCGACGATGATAGATCTATTCTCAACTTTCGTGCTACATTCGATCCCATTGTTGTCGACCAGGAAGGGGATGGCTTCCCTAGCTTGTTTCCTTTTAAGGATGTTACACATCTCTTTCGATGGTTTGTCAGCCTTCCCCGCCCACCAATCTTTGAAGAATATAAAAGTCGTGAGAGCCTCCGTTACACCATTTCTCTTCTTTTTTTTCGGATATCTCTTATATCCTTATGAGCCCTGATCAAAATTTGTCGAGTCCTTGCCACCGCGCTTCTCCAGCACTTAGCCGGTTCATAACTGTAGGCAAAGGCCTCTGCCCACACTGCGGAAATTTCTTGGTGGATAGAGGGGAGGGAAAACGACGTCTGACAAGCATGAAACCAAGGAGCTTTTTGGAGCATGGGAATCGATTTGAAAGAAAGAGTGATCGGGTAGTGGTTCGAGATAGTCAGATCCATGTGTTGGGAAACCTAAGGAATACCCCACTGGAGGATGGTGTTTTGATCGATGTAACATCTATCAAGTCTTGCTTTCCTCAGAGAGTCCCCCAGTTGGAGATTAGACTAGGAGAATCCCTTCATGTCTTTCACCTCAACCAGGTCGAGATGGAGCTTGATTTTATCCCATATCTCTTTCTCCCAATCGTCAATAATTTTTCCCTTGTTATTCCATTGGTCCTCAAGAAACTCAACCATGTTGAAGTTCCCACAAATCAAAACACTGTGTGAGAGGGAGTCGAGGGAAGCCCACGTATCGATTCTATCAAAAATTGAGACCACAGTGAACTGATTAGGGAACCCGATAGAGGGAACAATCCAATGATGATTCCGATCTTCACAAGTCGAGGTCAATTTGTCGGACTAGGAGTGACTAATACCAATCGCAACGCCCCCCGCCCCCCTAGGGTGCGAACTGGAGAACAAAAGGTGGTTCGGAGAAATGCATTTAAGCCGTTTCTGGAGATCCTCTGCGTCGATTTTAATCTCTTGTAAGCAGATAAAGTCGGGGATGAGGCCCTTGTCTTTGAACCACTAACCAAGAATCCCCGCTCTTGAGGGTTTAGACAAACCCTTGACATTTAGCGATGTGATTTTCATTATTGATAGTTGCCCTCTTTGAGGGGAGGGCCCAATCTTTTTTTTCTTGTGATCTTCTTTTTTCCTTCTGAATCCATCTCTGCAACACGAGTGCCCTCTTCTTCCTCCATCAGAGGGGGATGACCCCGAGTGCCAACTTGAGGGAAAGGATCCAGAGCCCCATCCGTTTTAAGCTTTTTTTTATTGGTATTTTTCTTCAAGGGGCAATCTTTGATCCTATGCCCTTGGTGCCCACAACAGAAGCACGCATTGGGCAAATTCTTGTAAGTAACCTCCTGTACCCACATCTTACCATCTCCAGAGCTTATGGAGATCTTCGAGGGGAGGACTTGGTTCAAGTCCGTTTCAACGCACATTGCCATCATGCTTTGAAAGAATATTGAGCTCCATCGTAGATTAACCCCCCAACGTCCTCTCTTGAGGCCATCAGAAAACCGATCGGTGAAACAATTTCTCGAAGAAAACCATACAGGAAATACGATAGATTGGGAAGCTCCACCCAAAGTGGGTAATGAAGAGGCTTTGACTTGTTTGGATCAAAGTCTTGAGTCCACTTAAATAGACATAAGGTGGACCGGCCCACTTGCCATGAACTGGCTTGCAGGGCTTGGAAGGCCATCTCTTCATTCTCAAACACTAGAAGCGGGTGATTCGTTGATAGGAATTGATATTTGCACATAATTAGACTGCACGGGAACCACTCCTTGTGCAACCAAATTCTCACATTTTCTAAGGGGGGCCTAGGGCAAAAAACTTGACCGACCAGACAAGTTTTCATCAGTTTTTCTTGCTTTGCCACCATAGACTCCTTGCACAAAGAGACCACCGGAGGTGTGACGTCTGATGGGACGGAATCCATCTCAAGGGAGCACTTGGACTGGGGGGAGCTGCATTACTCAGGACCAACGAGGGAAGAAAGGTCGACATTGAGACGAGAACAAATAAAAGCTAATCAAATTGAGTAGAGACTGAAGTCTGCTACGCCATTGTCACAATCTTCATTAACAAATATGACTTTTAAGAGAAAGTAATTCTATCACTAAGAAGTCTTTAACCAAATCTACCCATGGAACGTTTGAAGCTTCCTTCCTTCCTTCGTCCCCCATTCTTACAAAGACACCTCCTTTTCCTTCTATATTTCTTTCTCCGACTCCCCAGTACAAATTCTTGGTGGAGACTTTCTTCTTAGCCGTTGCGATCGATCGTCTAGCGATTAAACTCTTAAAGCAGACTGATCCATAGTCTTTTTTTTTTTGAAAAAGCAGGAAAATATAAATTGACAGAGGTATGATACATCAGTGCAGAGGGCAAGAGCACCTCAGACCATAACTGTTATAGTGAGTACAACATGGCAAATATGTGCCCAGATTAAATTTGAGCTAACAGAGCTTTCCAACAGGAGTACTTGTTTTCATACAAAAGAGAGTGAATGTCCTCGGGGGGCAAAGAGGGCCTAACAATGCGTTTTATACAATGGATTGCAACTTTCTTAAGGGTCTTGGGGAGGGAAATGAGGACCATGACCAAAAACTCTGTTATTTTTGCTTAGCCAGATGGCCCACAAGATGTGACCTCTCCACGTGTTCCACAACAGAATGTCCATATTTCTGCAGCAACCAAGAATGACCTCCAACTTTTGAAGCTTGGGGGCTTGAATACTCTACAAGTAGTTTTCAACAGGGAACCAAAAGGGTTTAGCATGGGCACATTCAAAGAATAGGTGACAAACATCCTCCACTCTACCACAAAATGCACATTTTCCTCCATCAGCAAATATTTTCCTGACTCGGGGGCCCACCCAAAGACCTTTATGAATAATCAACCATTTTTCTAGAATCAGGGTAAGCCCATAGAGATTTAAATCTGAAGGACCATTGAAAGGGGGACCAGTTGACACTCCAGAGCCTGTTCAACTTAGGGACGATGATATCCATAGAACCCTTATTCCTTTTGAAGCTGCAGAATATCCATTCAGCAACAATCCTGAGCCTGAGAACCTTCCATCTACATTGATTCAACTTTACTTCCAGCATGGCCTTATGCTAAAGAAGAACCTGCAAACAGGACAAGGAGATATTAGGCATATTTAACAGGGCCTGATCTTCTATCATGTCTCCATTAACCATAAAATCTCCACAAGATTTGAAGGAGAGCTTGTGACACTTATGCTCCTTTATAGCTAAATTGCATTTGTTCTAGTGAGCCAACCAACCAAGCCAGGGAGACTCCTGCACATAGAAATCAGCAAAAGATCTCTATTTATCTGGGGGAAACAAAGATTTAGCTTTAAACGAAGCCTTCCAAATCCTGCAGACCAGAGGGCTTTCAGTGGGGGAAATGGGATGAGGACAACATATGATATCCCACAACCTTATGTTTTGCGAGGACATGTAATTGGTCAGATAAAATTTAGATACATTCCTATGGATAAGAATTGTCCATATTTCATTACACCCGATACTTCTAAAAACCCACTTTGCAGCCATGTTGTTAGCCATTTTAACAGGACACAATAATCCCAGGCCACCTTTCTCTTTAGGCAGACAACAAACATCCCAGGAAACTTTAGCAATTTTTTTCCTATTATCATAACAACCCCACAGAAACCTTTTAGCCAGGGAGATTAGCTCGCCCAATTTCTTTTTGGAGGGAGACCAACATGATAGAAAATAGACCAGTTTGGGAAGCAAATAATGATTCAAAATAAACGTTCTATGGGGCAAAGAACTGTTAGCATCATACCAAAGAGACATACTTTTCTTGAATTTTTCAACCACCCAATCCCACTTTTGAGCAAAGGAGACATTGAACCCCATGGGGATCCCTAATAATCTAAAAACCTCACCATCTTTTATAAGGTTGCACCCAAGTTGAGTAATTTTGATAGGAATGATGTTATTAGAAGCCTTGAAGCAAGTCTTGCTATGATTGACTTTAGATCCACTAGCCAGACAGAAAATATCCAAACATTCTAAGAATTTTTCCAGGAACTTAGAATCAGCCTTAAGAATAACATTAGTGTCATCAGCAAACATTTGTAAGCACAGAGGGGAAGGGGAGTTAGGATTGAGAATACCATCAATAAGACCTTCAGTGATAGCATCCTTAACCAACCAACCCAAAGCATCACTAGCTATGTCAAAAAGCAAGGGAGCAAGGGGACAACCTTGCCTTATAGATCTGACTAGTTTAAAGGGTTCAGAGACTTGACCATTAACAAACACTTTAGAGTAAGCATTTCCAAATAAAAAGCTCACATACTTGATAAATCTTCTTCCAAGACCCAAGTCGTGCAAGGACTGGAGGATGAAGTCCCACTCAATCCTATCATAGGCCTTATCAAAGTCTATTTTGAAGAAGAAGTAGTCTTGCACAGACTCACTAGGAAAGTCCATCCCTTCCCACCAGGAAATGATAGTATCCAAAATGAACCTACCTTTGATGAAACCTTTCTGTTCAAGAAGAATGAAATGGGACATCATAGGGTTGAGCCTTCTAGCTAGAGTAGAAGCAAAGATTTTGTAGATGGTATTCAAACAAGTGATAGGCCTCTAGTTGTTAAGATCCTCTTTGGGCCCTCTCTTATGAATAAGCTTAATAAACCCAGTGTTAATGTTGCGAGGAAGAAATCCTTTGCTAACAACCTCTTCCCATATCAAGAGAATGAAAGGAGTGAGAAAATCCCTTAATATGATAAAGAATTCATTTGGCAACCCATCCAATCCAGGAGACTTACAGGGTTTCAGTTTATTGATGGTTTCTTTGATCTCACCAGCAATGAGGGGCAGGTCCAGTATAGGAACCAGGCTCTGAGGAATCATTTTTTTCCTTTTCATGGCAATGGTAGCTCTGGCCCTCTCGATGTCCTCCCCCCACTTGGGAGACACAGAGAAAACATCCATAAAGAAGCTTTTGGCCTCTTGTAAGGTCTCTTCAATACTCATGGTGTATCCTCCTTTTTTTTTATCAAAGGCACAAAATCCCTAATTTTCCTTTTCTTCATGAGATTAAACATGTGTTTGTTGTTTCTGTCCATATTCTCACTCCGAAATTCCCTGGATATAGCAAGAGAGTTCCTAGCTTCAAGATATCTCTCCTTATGCAACCTCAAGGAGCAGTCTAAGTACTCTTGAGAATTAACAGCTAGGGAGCAACTTCTTCATGAAAGAGTTCCTCCTTTGAGCTCTTAACTCCAAGGCAAGCTTTCTATGATGGGTGAAAAGCTTTTGGATATCAGCAACCGAACGCTCCCAAGCTAAAGTTGGGGAAATCTTACTATCAAAATGGTAAGAAATGATATCCTTAGTTTTAAACAAAATACAAGGCAACCTAAGAAGGCTATAATCTAAGTGAGACCAACCTGACTTGTACGAGGGACTGCGCTTCCTGAAAGACAAACAAAGGGGCTTATGGTCGGAAACAAGAAGGGACATATCTATTTTGGCACTAGTGTTCCAGCAACCCTGAATGAAATCAGCAGTAGCATAGCATCTATCCAATCTAGCCGCCCTGTAGTTACTACCAACTTGCTTATTGGACCACGAGAACCCAGAATTAAGGGAAATGTCAAACAAATCATGGCAGTTACACAAGTTAAACCAAGACAACTTTTCAACACCACTAATACAATTGCCTTTACCTTCCCATCTATCCTTAATATCAGTAACCATATTGAAATCACCTATAAAGATAACTGGCCCATTAATGGAACAAAGCTCATCCCAACCGAGCACCATTGATGGGTAGGGCTAGTAAAAACAAAACGAACAGAGTTAGCTATAGAATTCAATATACCAATAACAGCACCTCCTTTACCATTGTTGTGGTTGGTGTAATACCAAACAAAGTTAGAAGCTAAGATGTTAAGATGCACATGGAGAGAGGCACCACCCAGCTTCACTTCCTGCAAACAAACAATCTCAGGATACTTGGGCAACAATTTTAACCAATTGTTGATCATTTTAGGTCTAACTGCATCAGACAGACCCTCCACATTGATAGAGATAATATTTATGTCAAACATAGAGAAAAAAAATGAGAGTTATTTCCTGCTGTTCTTAGTCGGCTTCAGAGCTGAGGTAGACGACCTTATAACTTCTTTCCTTTTAGGTTTAGGATTCTTGGATTGCTCGTTAGGAAACTCCATGTCTTGAGACATGGGAACAAAATCACATTGCTCACCTTCACCGTCCATGCATTCTATTGAGTCCTGGTCCATAGCTTCTAGTTCTTGACCAAAATGTTCCAGCACAGGAGGAGACACTTTATTTACCTGCTGAGGACAGCTTATGTCACCATGGTGCCTCTCTGACACTTGAAGGACTCTGTTTTTCTTACCGATAATTTTCCAATCCTTATTTGGGATGTTAGATTTAGACGTGCTACCTTTGGAACCTGAGTTGGACACACATGCCCCTACAACATTGTTAGGGTTGATGTTTTCATCTTGAACACAACCATTAGAGGGCTCACCTGCAACATCTTGAACACAACCATTAGAGGGCTCACCATTAGAGGACTTAAAACTTTTCTTTTTACTTTTTTGAGCTTGCTTCTTACCTGCCAGGTTAGATTTATGATTATTTGCTTGGGGAGCTTCATTTTTTTCAATTTCTCCATTTTCACCTTGATTTTGAAGGAGGGGACACTCTCGGATTAGGTGACCTTGCTTCTCGCAATGGTAGCAAGCGTTTGGGAGATTCCTGTACACTACCTTTTGAGTGTGTAACTTAAGACCTTGAGAATCCTTAATAAAAATTTGGGTCTTGATTTCTTTGGCCACATCTACTTCACTTAGAACTTGAGGATCCCATTTAGGGTTAATGATGCTGTTTCTAGATCTTTGGCCTAAGACTCTACCCACCATGTTTCCTAATTGTTCAATCCATGGGTAAAAATCTATCGGAAGCTCTGGGAACTCGACCCACACCGGAATCTTGGTGGGCTTAGGTCCCTTCGGGTTAAAACCTATCTGCCACTTAAAGAAGGATAAGGGAGTATTCCTGATTAACCATTGCCCCTCACTTATCACATGCAAAGCACTATTCACCTCCTCAAAAAAGAAAAGGTAGAAGTTATTAGGACAATAATGTATATAATGTTTCACATGCAGACCCCTGGTTTCCCAATGGTTTTTGATCCATGATTTTAGCACGTCGTGAGGGAACCTAGGGCCATGGCAAAGACCAATAACCACTTGACCTGATAGATGTTCGTGCCAACTGTTCAGAGAAGTATGGTCAATAACAAAGACTTCGTCCTCAGTGTCACTAACTATATCGTCGACAAAGAGCATGTGAGGGTGAGCGTGGTTATTACCAAAATCTTTACCCCCAACACCGGCTTGAGCGTGTGCCTTGGTACTATGGTCAAAGATAAATGAGGGAGGCGTACCTGAAGGTTTCGTTGTTTCAACATAAGTTTTTTGTGGAGAAGGGTTACCAGTGGCCTGCTGCTTTCCATGATTGTAGACAGACGAACTTGCAACATCAACAACATTAGCAACGACTGTCGTAGGTCCTCCAATCGGCACGCCCTGAGCAACAATGGCAGGTCTTACATCTCCCCCATGCTGAGGTGCTTCCAGAACCGAGATACCATTACGGAGGGCTTCAAATAGAGCCATTAAGGTCTGATTGAGACAGCAGCACAACTAGAGGCAAGAGCCCGAGCACCCCCCCACCCAGGGAGGGGTGCGGAGAGGAAGAGGGCACGCGCGACAGCAGAAGCACAAGCACCCCCCGTCTCAGGGAGGGGCGCGGAGAGGGAGAGGGCACGACTTAGAACTTCATGGCGCACGACCTTCAGACTTCAATGCGCATTCTCCCTTGATCCATAGTCTTTCAAGCGCACCCAGGTGCGAAAGCGAATGCCGAATAATCAACCATTGACATGAAAGCTAAGCGACATGAATGAGCTCTAAATTCACAAAGTCGGTGAGTCACGATGGATGCCCAAAGATCAACCCCGATGGAGGCCCGAAGACTACCACGATAGACGCTAGCCACGATGGATGCTAAAGCGTCCATCGCGACTCACCAAAAATTGCACGAATGACTGGAAATATCACGATTGACTGAGGGGTGTCCCTCCTGACTAAGGCTCAATTCACATTGACCGGCACCCCTTCGAATTATAAGATGAGCTCCAATCATAACACACCATGTAGAGGAACTCCTGATGTTTGCTCTCAGAAAGGTCGGAGTCCCAACTCTCTTGGAGTGCCATGTCACAGAATAGTTTCAGGTTTTTTGTTCCGAGTCCCGACCCCCCTCCCTCCGCCCCAACAATTTTTTGCTTGCCACATCAGATTTGCAGAACACTATTCAAAGAATCTTCCGCCGCTCTGTGTGAAAGATGAACCGGAACGCTTATTAGAAGCAGTATCGTTCCACCTGGAACAACCCCCATTGAATCCTTCATTCCACCGCCCCAGTCTGAAGTGAGCCTAACAGGAGGTCCCTCTTACACGACTGACTGGGGGTGTCCCTCGTGACTAATAGGTGGTGTCTCTCGCCACGTTCACACTCTCCGCCTTGGCCGAGTTCATATCTCCAGTGCTCCAGCTCCGCATTCTGGACTCTTCAATCTTCAAACTTTCAAACTTGGCAGCGCAATCACACTTACTGCTAATCCTCTCCTTGTTCTTCTGTGGGTGTGGCGCCTAGTGGCTGACGCCTTGAAGCTGTAGGAGGATGTCCTGATTTCAAATCCTGGCTGGACATGTCCATGAGTCTTTCATGAGGGGTGCCTCTACCTTAAGAGGTCGTATTTCCAATTCGTTGTACTCTAAAAAAAAAAGTTTTTGAGGGGGCAGCTCGACAGAGTAACTGATCAGGGCTGTCAGCGATGGATACCTTCGTCTGCCCCTCACAAACAAAATTAGCTCGACTTGGTTGGATCGATTGATCTTATTTTTTATTGTAGTTCACTTGATTAGTTTTACGGATTTCGCAGTTCACGTTATTTAGTTTTCTGGTTGATTTTCAAAAATAATAGTTAAGAAAAATTCGAAAGATCATGAAGAATTCACGAAAAGCGGAGTCGTGACAAGCCTAGGGTTTTTGGGTTCTCTCTGCTCTCCCGAGAGTCCCCCCCCTTAGTCGGGAGGGTTCTCTCTCGCCTTCGCCCTTCCCCTTCGCGTGGGGGGGGGGCAGGGCTACCTGTTCCGTCAGCCGACCTCTCCCTCTTGGTTTTGCATGGCGCTCTTCAAAGCTTTGCGTACTGGAAGCTCCTCAGAAGGTGGGCTTTGAGATAAATGCAACAGCTTTGCCAAGCTTTTCGAACGGAAGACCACAGGTAAACTCCTTCAATCACATTGGGCTCAATGAGTCTATGAAAGTTAATTTGTTTGCTATCAGCCATTTTATTCAATCTTCAGAAGACGTATGCTGACACCATTAAACACACAGGTAATCCCCTTCCTCCCCCTTTCATTTCTGACCATTGTGTCAAGACGCATTTTAATGGCAATGATATAGAAAAGGGGAAAGCTGAATGTTCTGAGAACCCTCACACGATGCTTGTCAATGATGTCCCCAGCAAAGATGAGGAAGACACTTTTATAATAGATTGGACATCTCTTGATAGTTGGCATGAGCACTTGGTTGGGAGGGTTGTCATTGGGCTCTGTCACGGGCCTAGACCTACTCATGAAGTGCTAAAATCCTGGATTAAGTCTCATTGGGAATCTCGAGGGCTTTTGGTAAAGCATATACAATATTGCCCTAATAATTTCTATCTGTTTTTTTTTGAAGAGGCGAATAGCGCTCTGCATGTCATCAACGAAGCTCAATGGCTTATTCGGAATACTCCCATTTACTTTTTCAAGTGGCATATAGGTTTTAACCCTAAGGGCCCAAAGCCTACTAAGATCCCTGTGTGGGTAGAATTCCCAGAACTGCCCATAGATTTTTATCCGTGGATTTGTTATACGATAATACTTCAATCCAACTTTCGGAAGAGTATTATCGGGTCCTCGGGTTCTTGGGAGTGGTAGGGGTCTGTTAGACAGAGGCCCTGTACTATTTTCCCAATCCTTTACACAATCGCAAGTATTCCTTCACGTCTTAACACAGTGAGTGAGTTTGAATACTGACTACTCTTCGGCACGATGAGTGTTAGAATGTTCGGACTGAATATGCTATGGTAGTAACACAGTGGTCCTGCCGTAACTTACAACTACGAGAATACGCTCTTCTCAATAATTAAATACTTCTCAATAAGACGATTCCATGTGGCAAGTAAACACACCGGACAAAAAAATACACAGACAACTGGGATCGAGATTACTTCAAACTTTGCGTATACTGACTCGAGTCACAGATTTCTACCGCAATTAATATCTTACTAATACTTCTGTCTACACACAGATCCTTGTCGAATACTCAGTGATCGCCGATTATTATATAGAACCTGGTCACTTAACCGAAAAGGTACTAAACTTTGTTCTTACACATTCTCACGCAGGACAACAAACACACAATCTCACAGCCGAGAAATACAGAATCGTATATAACTGATCATCAAATAGACTCACAACACAAAACTACCGAATGGGAATCGGTTCAATCAGAGAATAGCAGAATAATTAAATATGAATAGAATGGAACAGTACTCAATGTACTCAGCAATATCTCATACACAGTCTTAAAATATGATACTCGCAATCTCTGAATACTTCAGTTCGCGATGTGATCAACCCTATTCACTACAGTGCTCAACAGAACAGAGATTCCTTCTGGAAAAAACTGCCGATCTTTTCCGCTTCCCTTTATGTGCTTTTAAATAGAAGTCTGCTACCGCGAATCCACTTTTTTCGGCACCTGTCCAGGTTCATCCGTCCTGGTTCATCGCCGCTCAATTAATTTCCACCTTCTAGGGGAGACATTGACTATTCCATTGATTAACACTGGCACGCACGGTGGACTCGAACCCGCAAGTGCAGTACTATTGGTAATGTCCTTTTGCCTGGGCTATCCCACTGTTTTCTTTCTTTACATGCATCAGAAAGACTCTGGCTAAACGTTCATAATGCCCATATCTTGCTGGTGTTTCAGCAAATATCTTTCAAGCCCGAATGTTCACTGTACGTGATAGGTCGTCTCTTTCTCCAGAACTTCCTCAAAGTCGTATAGCTGGTCTAGTTGCCTCTTTATGAAGTCCCGCTTTCTTATATGCTGTTGCTTCAAAAACTCATACTTGACATACTCGTATTCTTCAGTTGGATCCACCTTCTTGATCATGTGCTTTAAGCGCTTCGTCTATGGAATCAAAGTACCCTCTGTGCTGTTGAATCCTCTTCTTCTTGAAAGTTTGTGCGTGTTTTACCATCTTGGATATATTTGTGTCATACTTGTTGAAGATATCCATGTCTTCTGCAGAAGCCATGTAACCATACAGTATCCTATCACCACCTGGCTGAAATATCCTTTTACAGTGTCTGTCGTTCCATGCCAGGATTCACTCCTTTCTGATCGCACTTGTTCTAGTGGCGGAACAAGTCCACTGTTCCCAGGGTAACTTAGCAAACTGTAGGAGTCCAATCCTCTGGTGATGTTGTCGAAGTTCTTGAGTCATCTTCATCATCCGGGTATACGCGTTTATAAGTGCTAGACCTTGAGCTGCCATTTGCTAGAATGATGATATTTCATTCGGACATGACGCTTCATGCTGCTTTCCGAGATTCAAAAATCATCATTCTGGAGATCGATGCTGGACTTGGAACGTCTTTTACATGTGCGAAAAGTATTATGCCCAAAAAATCATGACTTTTAATAAAATATATCAGTACAACACCGGATTTGTAGGCCCGAAATCTATAGTTCTGCTACGAGGCCTTCTAAATACATATTTCTAGCTAATCGAAAGATACGGGCAATCTTTTTCTTAAGCGTTTCTAATACATTTTTTAGGGTGTCGGGTTCTAATAATTGGGCATCTGTCCGCACCGAACTGAGCGCAATAGCTCCCGAAAGTAAATTTTCAGCCTCTGTTTGTAAGAATGCTTCCTGTAAATAAAATTCATTGGCCAATGCTGCATCTCTGGCCGTCTTCATATCTGTTACTTGTTGCTGCATTCGATGGATGTAATCATTTTGGTTGCGTACTTGATTGTCGAGTCTTTCTAACTGTTGGTTAAGGAACTGGATCGTTTTATGAAATGCATCTCTTGCCCTTTTCGTATCTGCTAGTCTTTTCTGTTTCTGAGGCTCTTCAATGAGATACTTATGCAGTATGTTGTTAACTGTTGATAAACTGTTTTTTGTAGTATCCAACTCGAATTCTTTTTGAGCTAGCTGCAATCTAGTTTCTTCCAGTAAGTTGCCTAATGCTACTCTGACATCTTCTGCATCTTTGAAGTTCTGTGTTAACTTATTGATTTCTGCAGTGGCTTCTGTCAACATTTCTTTTTGATTGTTTATTGTTTCCAGAGCTTCATCCCGCTGTTTTGTTATATCTTCTTGGTCACTGAGTCGTTCTTGCAGCTGTTTCACCTGTTCTTGTAGGGCCTGATTTTCTGTCTTTACTATGTATAATTCTTCTTGAAGCGGAGTGATATCGGCTTCCAGTATTTCTATTTTATGCTGCAACTCCTTGTAAATATTGTCGGTATCAGCTCTTATCTGAGCAGGTAATTGCTGGGAGAGGTTAATAAGAAACTGTCCAATTGATGCTAATTCGGAAAATACCTGAACAGATTGTGTTTGTGGAAGTTGTCGTGGTTGGGCAAACGTATCGGTGCGTAATTGGTGAGAATTCGGTGGTGAGTAGTTAGGGGAAGATGATGATGTATCGTCGGGGTGGTCTTGGATGGGATGTGCTTCATGTTGCGGTGGTAAAATGGGACGAGCTGCGTTAGAGCTAATTACCTTATTTGCATCCTGTTGTTCATTTGCTGAGAAGCCGACATCTGTTGTTTCTGCTGCCTTCAGGAGCTTATCCAGTGCATCATTAGTAGGTTGATGTTCATGGATTTGTTGGTTCTCTTGCTGCTGCTGTTGACAGACTTTATCAGTTGACATTGCTTCCGTTTCAGTTTGCTTCTGCATTTGTAGATGCTCAGATGCTAATGAATACGCTGATGATTCCTGGTGCATCGACGTATTTGTATCATGGAACCTCTCTTCATCTTGATGCTTGGCCTCTGTTTCTGCTTCCTTGTCTTGCTGATCAGCTTCATTCTCTACTGCTTTGTCTTGTTTTTCGTGTTGTTGTTTTGTGTCGTGTTGTACTTCTTGCTGTTGTTCGGCTTCCTTTTGTGTTACTCCACCTGAATGCTGATCGACCTCCTGTTGTACTTCTTCGTCTTGTCCGATTGAACCTGCAATCTTACTTTCAGAAGAACTGATTCTGATTCGTTTACTTCTGAATAACTGATTAATCTCTTCTTCATCTTCTTCGTCTTCATCTAAAGGTTGCGCTGATTCTTCAATCTGTAGTACTGGTCCTCTTGGTGGTGGTTGTGCTTGCATTATAGTTGGAAACAGAAATGACAGAATGTGTGGCAGTCGAGACCTCGGGGTTTTACCTTTGTTAACTTGCTTCATAATTGAGACGCACTCCTTATGAATACGTTGAAAGAAAAACGACGCAAAGTTAACAGGTTCTCGGGCAGCTATATCGATGGCAGAATAAAATGGTCGAGAGATACCATAGGTACGTTTCTGAAAATTGAGTATAGCAACTAGGAATTGTAATGCAGTTCTTTCGGGTTCTGGTCGGCAGAGAATGGCGTATTCATTAGATGAATAACGAGGGAACAATTCTGCCATTCGGGTTACCGAAATCATGGGGAGATTCTCGCGGCCTTGTGGAGTCAAATGGTATACTTCTGCAAACGCTTGGAATGTGATCACAATTCTAGAAGGTAAGGAAAGGAAAACCCATTGTTTTTCGGTGGGAGATACTCGAGCGATAGCAGAAATGATCTGTGCGAAGAAGGGGTGAGCTTCGACTGAGTGCCAGGGTAGCTCGGCGAAATTACCCAATCCTCGTACATGCAGGTAATTTCCTACTTCAGCAGGGATACCATCGGCAAAAGCTGTATAGTTTGCTAGGGATTCCATTACGCACAGATACAAGATGCAGAACACAAGTATTCAGAAAATATAGCCGTGATCGCAAAAGACTATATTACCTATCCGGCGAGTTTAAGTGAGTTATATAAGAAATTTGTACAGAGAATATTTTAAACGGTACTAATTACACAAAACGGGCAGTAATGTCTATATCTGGCGTGCATGCATGCAAAGAGAGAAAAAAGGAGCGGGCGGCTGGACATAAATAGATATTAAAGTACGGCAATTACACTTACTTTATTGATTACACCGAATTAAAACAAAAAGGAATTAAAAGACAAAAAGAAAATTAAGAAATTTGCGGTACGCTGTGTACCCTTGTTATTGCCGAGGTGACGTTACTTGATACGGCCGTAGCTTAGAACCGTTTATCGCTTTTGGAAGTGGTTGTCCAGTCAATGTAGTCAATCGAAAAGTAGCCGGACCAACTTGTTCTGAAATCTTGAATGGACCGACCCAACGTAGCTTGAATTTTCCTGCTGATCTATTGGACTTCGCATTGTAAAAAAGAACAAGCTGTCCTACCGAAAATACTGGAGTCTTTAAATTACGGTCATGTGTCCTGGCCTGTCTTAATTGGATTTCTTTCATAGTTAAGAAACTGAGCCATCGGTGCTCATCTAATTCTCTAAGTGTTTCCAACCGAAATACCAATGACTCTTCGGGTAAAAGCTTCTGAGACATTGCTACTCTTAAACTTGGTATTACAATTTCCATCGGAGCTATTGCTTCTATTCCATAGGCTAATTTAAATGGTGTCAAGCCGGTGGTTACCTTATATGTAGTGCGATAGGCCCATAAGACTGCAGGTAGCAACTGATCCCATCTTTCCGGTGTTTCTCTAGTCAATTTCTGAAGCATATTCAGCAAAGATTTGTTGGTACTTTCTGCCAATCCATTTGCACGAGGATAATATGGTGAGCTGAATTTATGACTGATTTGAAATGACTGTGTTAATGCTTTCATCAAATTGTTCATAAAATGAGTGCCCTGATCTGAAACAAGCTCTAGTGGCAATCCAAATCTTGGAAAGACATCTGATAATAGACATTTCGCTACTTCAACTGCTGTAGCCGAGCGTAAAGGCCATGCTTCTGCCCACCTGGTTGCGTAATCTGTGCAAGTCAATATATACCTGTTATTGCTGAATACCGCGGGAGGTGTGATTGGACCAATGAAATCAAGACCCCATTTCTGAAATGGTTCTAAAGGAAGTACTGGATGAAGTGGAAAGTAATGGCGTTGTAGTGGTTGTCCAGTTCTTTGACAGCTATCACAAGTTTTGATAAATTCCAATATATCTCTGTACATAGTTGGCCACCAAAGTCCACTTTGCAGAATTTTTCGGTGAGTAAGATCTGCTGCAAAATGTCCTCCTGTTGGACTTGAGTGAGCTAAATTGATGACTGAATTTACTTCGTGTGTAGGAACACACCGTAGTAAGGTTCCTGTATAATCTGCATAATAAAGTTCTCCAGCAACTAACCGGAATCGTCGACTAAAACCTGCAATTTTTCGGCGTGTAGCTGTGGGGACTTCAGAAGGTAGACATCCATTTGAAAGGAAGGTCAATAACTGATCATAATACGTAGTTGGTGCTGGTTGGTTTGACAATTCCTCAGTAGTTGGTTCTGAAGTATAGATAGCTGGCGTTGTATCATTTATACCAACCGGAGGTTCACCTGAATCTAAGCGTGACAAAAAGTCTGCTAAGGCATGTGAACTACCTGGCCGATGAATGACATCATAGTCGAATTCCTGCAATAGTAGAACCCATCGTGCTAGGCGGCCACCTATATGTTGCTGTCGAACCAAGTAAACAAGTGCAGCATGATCGACATGAAATGTAAATTTTCGGCCCAACAAATAATGTCTGAATTTTTTTACCGAATACACTAGTCCTAAGCATTCCCTCTCAGTTACCGAGTAGTTCTTCTCTGCAGGTGCTAATCTTCTGCTAGCATAGTATACTGGTCTAAACCATTTATCTGTTTGTTGCATTAGTACACTTCTGTAGCTCAATGATGAGTAGCACCTCCTTTAATGTCAATCCGGGAAGACGTGAGGATGGTATGAAGACCTCGAGCAAGTGGCGGCACAAGTGCGTGAGTGAGAAGCACACAAGCATGCACACACATACACACACACGCGCACACAAGGCAAGACAAAGAGTGAGAATCAATGGAGCTTTTTAGATTACTTTCAAAATGCTCTTACAAGTTCGTTTCAATTACAATCTACCCCAAAAATGAGCTCTCTAGCTCTTTTTATAGTTTTTGACTAGCTTTTGGCCCTGTCCAGACCTAGTGTCCGGCCTAGTTAAAAATTAGGTTCCAGGGCTTATTTGAGGGCTCAAACGAAGTCTAAAAATTATGAAATTTGGTACGATGGTACTTCTAATACGCCTCAAGCTCGAGGACTCCTCGGCTTGCACAAAATGGAGTCTAATCTACCAAAAACGGGATTTACAATGTTTGTGTAGTGATTAAAATCACTTGGGTTGTACATAGTCTATGGGAAAAAATGATCTGGCCTTGTTGCCGTATTGTGCATGACTCCTTTATTGCTTTGTATGCCAACACTCCCCCCTTCCTAGCGTCTGTCGCCCCTGACAGACCTTTGTCCCCTCGGGTGGTCGATGTAATATTGGATGACATTGGTGGCCAGTTCATGTTCTCCTATTCTTAAGCCTCTTGCTAGATCGGCTTCCAATGCCTCCCAATTTATTGCACCGGGGGTCTCTGGTTGCGGGGTGGTGTAGTACTCTGAATACATTGCTTGTTCGCAAGCAAACAGTTGAAGCAGATGTGTCGGCTTTGGCGCGAAAATCTCCGAGTGGTACTCCCAGAACCCTGATCTGAACATTTCTTCGAAGGTCTGTTTGTAGCAGGCGGGGAGGTATTTGATGCGTGCATGCCAAGCGTAAGCCACACGGATACTGGGGGTGGTGCTCATGTCATACACCAAGTCGTAATTTCCATTGCTAAACCCCGGAAGGCGTACCTGTGGTGCGGCTGCATTTCTAAAGGTCTTCAGCACCACTTGCATCATATCTAAGATTTTAAGCATCATTTGTGCTGCTACATCTTGCATGGGCTTCAAGCGCGGCATCCAGTGGCGAATGGTCCCCATCATATATGCTACCGATGGTGGTCCTTGTGGTGGCGCTATGTACGGGTAGTTCAGCCATTCCTTGCATTGCGCATTGTTCTGTACCTTGATATTAAATGCCTTCCACGACCTGCGGCGGGGGACTGGACCGTAGCATGGGTTGTACAGGAGGTGCAACGGCGCGTTGTTCCATGTGCGTAGCATTTCTGGATAAGTCTCTAAAAGTTTCTGCCGCCATGTTGGTTGACGAATCTTGCCTTTTTGCACCTCTGGAGGAAGGTCTTCGGGTTGAAATTGGGTCGCAAAAGTAGGAATCTGACCCGTGACTCTTTGTATTTCTGCATTATAATCAGCCAAGATAATATAATATGGCCTGTACTGGAGTTCCGATGAGAGAATCAGGCGTCTCGATGACAAGTTCTTGAAGTAATCTGATTGTAAAACTGTCTCCTCTATAACCCTCATAGCCTGATTTTGCACTACGGTGCGCTCTTCATGCGAGGTCCCTATTTCCTCCACTTGTCGTAACCATGGCGGCCGTGGTGCCTCGAACGTGTCCTGCGCTTCTTCTGTTTGTTGGCCTCCTGGGAATGGTTGCGGATCATATTCTTCATCAAACGTTTGTTCCACAGGAATTTGCACAACTTCTTCGTCCGTGGGAGCCTCCGGAGGGGAAGATGGCCTCTCATATTGTAGTAGGCGTGTCTGCAATTCAGTTACCTGTTGCTGGAGATCTTTTATGGCCTCTGCGTCGGAGGGAAGCGAAGCTGCAGAGGGGGTGGTTGGAGGGGCAGCTGTTGGGCCTTGTTGGTGTTCCTGCTTCAGTTGTCCTAGCTCCTCCGATAGCTTATCATGTGCTTCGAGTAGCATGGCATAATCTTCCAATATAATCTTGATGTTATCGGGGGTCACTGCTTGAAACTTGGATGGGCTGATGGGTGCCCCCGGTGTGCTCTCAATAGCTGCTTCCAGGTTCTCTTGATTTTGTAATTGCAGGCGTCTATTCTCTTCCTGCGCAGCCGCAAGATGGCGTTTAAGTAGCGCCATATTGCGCTGAAGTTTTGAGTTGCGTTCCAGTTGTGTCCGTAGGTGACCTTCTACCACCTGCACTGCTTCCTGATCTACGTTCTGTAGCTGTACTTCCAATATATTGTGGGCTTCTTGTAGGGTGTGGAACTGTGTGTGGAGGCGAGTGTTCTCCTCCTCTAGTACCGCAAGGCGGAGCTGTAGTGTCGCTGAGTGCTCTTGCAGGCGTGCGTTTTGTTGCTGAAGCTGAATGTAATCTGTTCTTAAATTTGATATACAAGCCAACATGGTGTCCAATGCATTACCTATAGATGAGTGGGGGGTGTTTACCGTGGAAGATGCATGGGAAGGGAATTGGGGAAGGGAGACAGTGAATGATGTGTCTACGAAAGTTGTGTGTGTGGGTGTAATTGGTGGAGGGGGAATGGGAGGAGGTGAACCCGTGGGTGGAGGTGCCGTGGGTGGTGAAATGTCCATTCCTTCAGGAGTGGGTGTTAGTGTGGGACCTGCCATATACACTGGTATGGTAGGTGGTGTGTGTGTGGAAGTGGTGAATAGATGTGAAGTGGGGTGAGGAGCTGAAAAGACAGGGAATGGTTGAGGGCCTGGTTGAAAAGCCCTAGCAAAGATGTCCTGGAGGGATTGTAGAAATGGAGGGAGGGATATCGGGGGTTGGGGTCGTAAAGTTGAGGAGGGCTGAAAGGGTTGCGTGGTAGCAGGGAAGCCCATGAATGTGGATCTAGGGTCAGGATGACCCGTGGCTGAGGGCGTTGGGGATGGTTGCCCTAGGGCAGGGTCTAGGAGGGGTTCGGCGGATTGTGTAGTGTTGGGATTGCCTTCGAAGATAGGATTATCAGTGGTAGAGAATAGGGTGGCACTGGAGATCGGAGTACGGAAGATGAAGGTGGGGTCGGTGGGTTGATTAGTCGATGTGGTTTCTACTGTTTCTCCTCTAGGAGGTGATGGCGGGGGAGTAGGTGGTAGTGGTTCGGTGGACTCCTCATGGGTGGCTGGGTGCTGTTGGCTAGCTGTCTGGGGGGTTGTTCTGATAGTTTCAGGTGTAGTAGTCGGCTCTTCTGCAACTGTAACGGGAATTTGTATATTTTTACCTGGGCGAGGTCGTGTCTGGAACCTTCGTGGGTCATATTGAACAGAAGGCCTCTGAATGGCAGTGCGCACAGCTTCTACAACTCCATATGTTTCTGCCATCAATAAGAGACCTTCCCTGTACTCTGAGTCAACTCCCGCTTCTTCCAACAACTGAGTCATAAGTACTCTGCTGCTCTGTTCAGTGAGTAATTGCTGCGATCGTACTCTTTCCATAATCTGATACAGCCTTCGGAGTTCTGCTGTATATGCTGGGGCTTCAGTGGTCTCTTCTTCATACACTTCTTCTTCTTCCGGGTGTCCGTGTTGTTGACTTTGCTGAGCGTCACTCCAATGAACATGTCTACCGTCTGTAGACCTTCTTCTTCTTCGTGAGGATGTGCCCTGCTCCTCTGCCTCTGAATAAAACTCCACATCAGAGAATTGTGTGCTTTGTAGGAATGCTTCGAAATCCTGGGGGTCCAGTCCTTCGGCCTCTCCAGTGGCAGCAAATTCGAATTCAGGTGTAACAGGAGGAGCCGATGGGGTAGGTTGCGCCGTAGTGTCAGATTCCGACCTGGGTATCCTAATGGTAAAGGGGGGTACAGTGCCCTCTCTTAATGGTGATGCCTCAGGAGTAGTCAGGACTTCCCTTGTTTGGACACAAGGGATCGCGCCCCTCATGCGCTTGGACTGATGTGTGGATGTCTTGAGCCTTTTAAACATTTGTAATTGTGCACAAGTTAAGGCACGCTCAATGGGGACATCATATGCCAAGCATCGATAAATGATGCGTGTGAGTGCGCAGCATCCGTTCACCACTAATTTCCTAGATGCCCGTTTGTTTGCTTCATACAACTGATCTATAATCCACACTGGTAGCTTAATAGGTAACGCACCTGCTGCCGCCAAGTAGAGAGCAAACCAGATCTTCTTGTGTGGTTGCGTGAATCGGTCTTGACCGGGGAAGGCGAAGTGTTGCATGCACATTCGGAGAGGGATGGACACATTTGGGGTGAGTGCTGCCATGTCTTTCAGCTTCACTACTTTCCTGTCCTTCATGTTGGTGGGAACGAGAGCATCCTTTTCTGAGGGTACATGCGTGCCATGCATATTTAAAGCATCACTTACCAACTCCACAGTAAGCTCAAACCTCTTCAACTCGTTGTTGCCCAGCAATGAAGGGAGAACAAATGATCCGGGTTGGTCCTTATCTTCATTAGCTTGTAATGTGGAGACCAAATAGTAACATCGGAGGAGATCGGGTTTAGGTAGTGGGGCTTCAAAATATTCTGCCAATCCTGCTCGTTGCCATATGATCTGTAGATCTTCTGTGTTCTGTAAAGTCTCGAACTCTTTGGAGAAAAATTGGAATCGCACCCATGATCTGTCATACTCGCATTTAGACTCCCAGATATACTTGGCCTCACCTAATGGACCGGGCATGCCATTGAACCAATGAGAATTCGCATGAACTCTTTCCGTGATGCCTGTAGGTGGATCCGGCACCGGGAGTTGCTGAAGGTGTTGCATCTCCACTGGTCGTTCAGTCGGAGGCACGTCCACAGGTAGGCTATCCACATCAATTCCTGCAGTAAGTATCCCTGCTTGTGAGCCCGAACCTGTCACTTCTGCCATTTCTCTTCTTGCTTTCTGATTCTGTGAGAATATAGAATCATGTGTTAACATCGTAATGGACAAAATAAATCCGTTATTGTCCCCGTTACAACATTAACATGAGGTAGATGGTGAGTTAGTGGTTAGTAAGTGCACGAAGACAGTGAGTGTAGTTAACATTTGTGTATTCCTAGGAGACTAATGCCGTTAGTAAGTGGGGTGAATTTACAAATCGGGGTCGGGGGGTTTATTACAGATCTTAGACTGCCAAATGCAGTGGATGGGCTTTGCTTTCGGTTTCGTAGAGACTCCAGAGAGCTGTGTCGGTGTCGCTGTTTGGGAATGGGGCCTTTTAGGGACCCACTTATAAGTGATTACATGCATACTCATGGGTCTTGGTGTGTTCCTAAGTGTTGAGCACGAGGGAATTCTGGTGGTACTCGTAGATGGGTTATGCTGCATAGGTTGCGGCCTTGGCATAACTACTTGTGCCCGCAAGCAAGCCTTAGGCACCCAAATTTGTCTAGATTGTGGGCTTGCCTTCATCGATTTCTTGGGCACCCAAATAGATTTTACTTTAGCAGAAGAATTTCTAAAAGACTTCTTATTAGCGTCGTGTTGTTGGCTACTAATAAGAGGCTTCGCCCGTGTGGTTGACGGTGGTGCAACCGGTCGTTCGCCTTTCCGCACCCACATCTGGTTGAGTTTCTGGGGCATTCTGCTGCGCAGGTACTTTTGATCTCGGACATAGGTAGTACTCGGCTTCTTCTGCTTGTGATCCGCCTTTGGTTGCTGCCTCCTTCTGGCCTTTGGAAAAGAAGGGAGTTCCGTTGCATCCCTGATTCCTTTTTTGCAAATATCATTCCTCTGCAACACAGGGTTTTGAACAAGAACAGCATGGTCATCGTCATGTGTACCCCTGGAAGGACCAGGAGTCTGTGCCTTTCCTAGTTCCTTGAGTGCTCCATTGTCTAATTCTACTGTAACTCGACTATGATTGACCCAAACCTGGAGAAGTCCACTTCTTAGGTTTAAGTTAATTGCTTGGTCATAGATCCAATCTTGACCCAAGACTAGAGGTTCAGTGAGATCCTCATCTTGACACACCAGTACTTTAACTGTCATTGCCTCATCATGAATGTAAAGGGGAAGTTCCGCCTCGCCCATGCAAGGGGTTTCCACGCCTCCCAATCCTATGAGATATGCCTCCACAGGGTGGACAGTCAACTGTAACTCTTGACAGTAAGACAATTTAACAGCACTAGTGGCTGCACCTGAGTCAATCAAAGCTCTTATGGTCCTTGCACTCTTTCCTTGTCCTATATCTAAGGTTACGAAAGGACGTCTATCAATTATTCTATTCGAGCTTGTTCCTGCAACTTCACACATGGCCATAGGAAATCCTTGGTCTGCATAGTCATTCGCTCCAGGCTGATCTCTACCTTGCCTTCGTAATTTCATCCTTCTGATGCGTTCTAAAGCTTCAGCTTGAGCTTCTTCTCGAACTCGCTTTTCTTCCTCTTTGCGTTTCTTAGCAGTGTTGAGTCGACTGAGCATTTCCTCCGTGAGGGGTTCCTGATACAACTTGACTCTGCAACCGCTAATATAATTTGGGAGAACATCACCCTCTAATGTGGCCAATTGTACTGCTCCGCTCGTGGAGATCCTATTGATGATCATAGGTCCGTAGCCTCTCTTTTCTAGCTTCCTCGCGTGTTGTTTTAGTGTATAGACTAAGACTAGATCTCCTGCTTTCAAGCCTTTATCCTTCACGTGGGCATCAAAGTATGCCTTCTGTCTCTTCTTGGCTGCATATATTCCTGCAGCGGCCCTCAGTCTTGTTTCCCCTAATCGTTCAAGGTCAAAGATCCTAGAGGAGAGCTCATGACCTGTCCATTCGTGCTCTTGTGCTACTCTCAATGTAGGGATCAGGAAGTCCAAGGGTAACACAGCGTTTTGGCCAAATACCATCTGAAAGGGGGTGGCTTGGAGTACCGTTTTGTAGGCAACTCGGTATGCCCAAACAGCATGGTGTAGCTGTTTGTCCCAGTCAGAGCGTTTAGTGTTCACTAATTTTGTCAGCACATTGCACACAATCTTATTAGTGCTCTCAGCTTGACCATTAGCTTGAGGGTGATAAGGGGCAGACTTCTTGTGTATTACCAAGAATTCTTGGAGTAGATTTTCAATAACTTCATTCAAGAAATGAGTGCCTCTATCACTTACAAGCTCTATAGGTAGTCCATATCTCGTGAATACATTCTCAAACAAGAATTTGGCAGTTGTTTGAGCATCGTTCTTGGTTGTAGCTTTTACCTCTACCCACTTGGTGAGATAATCCGTTGCCACAATGATGTATTCCGCATGAGAACCCTTAGCTGGGGGATTAATAGGACCTACGAAGTCTATTCCCCACTTAGAGAATGCACGTCCACTCATCATAGGTTTCAGTGGCATCTCATCTTTGCGTATAGGATACTGAGTCCTTTGACAGACATCACACCGTTTCACATAAGTATGTGCATCCATGTGAAGGGTAGGCCACCAGAAGCCCGCAAACAATATTGCCTTGATTACCCGATCTGGTCCAAAGTGTCCTCCTGCTACACCTTGGTGAGCAGTCTCCAAGATTTTGAGATATTCACTTTCATGGACACATAACCTCAGGTAACCATCTTTACCGCGCTTATATAGATTATCACCTATGAGTGAGTAATCCAAAGCTTCTTGTTCTAAGCTCCTTTTCCTAGCTAGAGTCATGTCTGGAGGGAATGTGTTTGTTCTCAAGAATGATACTAGAGGTTCACTCCAATCTGGCACAATGGATACTTGATAAAGAGTGGCATGTTCCACTGGTGGTTTAGTGCAACAGATTGGGCATTCCTTGCACAACTTTTGGACATCCGCTTCCATAGTTGGCCAGTGCACTCCGAATCTCTTTAGAGTCTGTAAAGTTCGTTGCTTTGAATGGTGTTGCTCTAACGCACCTGCATGTGCTAATTGCAACCATTTAGCGTACTCATCCTCTTCTACGCAACAAGCCAAGATCCCTTGATCTGTGTGCTTGTACATGCTTCCTGCCATGATGTGGTATTTTTGGGCTTTTACAACCTCTCTGTTCCGTGTGTTTACCACAGGATGGTTAGGCCCGTATGTCAATACTGGTACCAATGGCTTAGCCCACTGCGGTACAACTTCCAAATTAAACAAGTAAGCATCAGGAAGGTCATCTGACACTCCTTGTGGGGCTTCTCCAGATGTGAGTCTAGAGAGATGGTCTGCTCGTAAGTGAGTCCTGCCTTTCCTTACCACAACCTCGAAGTTGTATTCCATTAGTAAGAGAAACCATCTTACTAATCTACCTGTATTGCATGGCTTGTTTACTAAATACAACAATGCCTGATGGTCCGTAAAAAATTTAAACTTATTTGCAAGCAAATAGTGCCTAAATTTCTTGACTGCATATACCATGCCTAATCCTTCTCGCTCTGTAGTGGTGTAATTCCGTTCAGCCGCATTCAATTGTCTACTGGCATAGGCAATTGGAAGATCCATATTACCTTCACCAGTAGGTTGTGCGAGCACACATCCAATAGCATAATTGGATGCATCAACATGAACATGGAATGGCTTATTCCAATCTGGTGTGGTCAAGATTGGTGCTGAACACAATCTTCGTTTGAGCTCCTGGAAGGAATTCTCACATTCATCAGTCCACTCAAAGTTAGTCAAGAGTCCGTACATGGGCTTTGCGATGACAGCATACATGTGGATGAAACGTCGGTAATACCCACAATGCCCCATGAAAGCTTGTACCTCCTTGACATTCTTTGGCCTTGGTAGCTCTGCTATGGCTCTCACTTTTTCTTCGTCTGTAGATATGCCATTCTTTGACACTATGTGTCCTAGAATCTTGCCTTGCCTGACCATAAAAACGCACTTTTCTGGGTTCAGGCAGACTTGATATTCTCTACATTTGTCAAAGATTTGTCTGAGTTCAGGGATATGGGTTTGTCTAACGTTGGAATGAGCGCAGAGATCATCAACATAGACTTCTAAACTCTTTCTTAGGAACTCCTTAAACACATGGCACATCAGCCTCTGGAAGGTAGTTGGTGCATTGGTAAGCCCAAATGGCATTACTCTAAAAGCAAAAATGCCCCATTCTGTGGCAAAGGCTGTCTTATGCTGATCCTCTGGAGCTATGGCTACTTGATTGTAGCCCGAAAATCCATCAAGGAAGCTGTACACTTCCTTGCCTGCCACTCTTTCTAAGAGATGTTCTGTGATGGGAAGCGGATAGTTATCTCGAATCGTGGCGGCGTTAACCTTTTTCAAGTTAATGCACACACGCAGTTTGCCATTCTTCTTGGGCACCACTACGATGGGGGATACCCATTCAGTGTGCTCAATTTCATAGATAAATCCCGCTTCGACCAATCTATCTATCTCTTCTTTGATCTTAGCTGCGTAATTATCGTTATATGTATAAGGCTTTTGCTTAGAGGGTTTAGCATCTGAAGTCATGGGGATGGTGTGCGAGCATATGTCTGGGTCAACCCCTTTCAAATCCTTGTAACTCCAAGCGAATACATCTCTGTATTCTCTTAGCAAGGCAATCAATTCGTGCTCTTCTTCTTCTGTCAGGTCATGGCCTATATACGTGCATCTCTCCTCTCCTTCTTCTAGGGCCACTACGATTTTCTTGGTAGTTTCTTTGTTATCATAGGCCTCTCCTGATTGTGCCTCTCGTTTAGGCATTCTTATCATGACTCTCCTGTCATCTATCTCATACTTCTTAAAATTTTCGGGGACCTCAAACAAAGATTCTTCCTCTTCTGGTGAGACTTCTTTCTTCTTTCGTTTCTTTCCTTCTTCCTTCGGGGTCATATGTGTTGCTAATCTTACATCATTTGTAACCTCTCCATGCCTCTGGGGTTGAAATTCCACTTCATGGAAATATTCTTCATCTGATGCAAATGGTGGGTCCATAATGATTGACTCTAGATCGGAGTCACTTGCATCCTCAAATGCATCAGGGCTAGGTTCGCATTCTTCTAGGACTGCCTCTCCCATGATTGGTTCTATGGAGAAGACTGAAATATCATAGCCATCCTCATCACAGTGAGGTGTCCATTGTTCTTCGTTGATGGCTACGTCCATTGTTGCTAAGATTTCTGCCCAACCGTGAGGTTCAAATTCTTCGTCTGGAAAAACTACAGGTGCATAGGCTGGGTCTTGGATTGATCTATGGGTTTCTTTCGCACCTACCTCTCTGGCCTTTTCTCTCTTCTCTTCCTCTACTGCTACCTTGCACATCCATAAGTGGGTGTCTTCATGCATCCATGAGGATCCAGATCCTATGGAATGCACCGATTCTGTGTCATCTTTAGCTCTATGGATGGGGTTCCATTGGATAGGAGGGACATCTCTATGAGAATAATCCTTGAGATTGACTTTGGTCGTAACACCCAAGTGTTGCAAATACAAGGAGTTGGTTCCCCAATCCTGTACCACTTGCAATTGTCGCATAAATGGCCTTCCCAAAATCATCTCATAGGCATGATTTTTATTGAAGTCACAGATAGCAAAACTATGTTCAAACTCGACACCACAAGTGGTGAGAGTTATTCCTTCTAGCAATCCTAGGGGTCTCTCTATGTGGCCATCGGCCATCTGCAATTTCATTCTCGTCGGCCTGAGTGCTGGCTTGCCCCAACGCTTCCATAAGGAGGTGGTGGCAATTGCAACTCCTGCACCTGAGTCCAAAATTGCCTTTGTGGTGTAGTCTTGGTAGGTAATGGGAAGATATGTGTTCCCTTCTTCACCTTCGCACATATCTCCTATCTTATCCAAGGGAATTTCTGGCACTGTCCTATGGGATCCTACCCGGGAACGAGGTTTGGCTATCTCTGGTACTTGTTTGGCTACATGTTTCCATAATTCAGGTCTAACCTTGAGTAGCTCTTCTAACTTGAGATTACACTGCACGTTAGTGTTCTTCACTACCTCTGTGTTCCTAGGTATGACTGAGTCGTCGTTCCTTACCATGACTGTGGGTGTTCTCATACATGTGGATTTTGCTTCCCATGGGCCTGTGAAGTGGGGTAACTCTTGTATGGAATTAGACTCAAAGTCCAATCTCTCGTGAGACTGAACACTCTCATGTTCCCCGTAGATGGATGGGATGTCTTGTGGGAATTGGTCGTGTGCATCGTCCACAAGTTCAAAAGGAGGGGCGACCTCGCTTTCGTTGTCCCATTTGTCTTCTTGAATCTCTCGTAGAAAGTCTGGTGCAAACCGATTCATAGAAGAAGAAGTGTCTGGCTCCGTAGAATTGGCCGCATAAGCAACCTGTGAAGGAGGGCTGATTCTATTGTTGATTCTCTCCTCGTTCTCGAAAATGGCTGGAGCACAAGCTTCTTGGGGAGGATTACTTATTCTATTACTTTTCCGAACAGGCTCACACATCCCCTGAGAAGGAATGGAGGCAACCTGTGGAGGTACTTGAGCTTTCGAGGGAGGCTCATCTGCCTTTTGGGGGGGAAGATAAGCTTCTTGAGGAGGCCCACGGGCTTCCTGAAGAGGCTGGCTCACCCGTTCTCTTGCCCTTTCCTTTCTTTGAGGGGTAGGTTCCTTTTCTGGCTGTGCTATCGGCCTCTCTATTCTTTCTAAGGAGGGGAAGTTGTCCGGTTTAGGGGCCTTGGCCACATACACTTCTGATTGGGAATGATTCCCGTTTTTGCTTGCTTTTTCTTGGTCTTGATTTTTTTCTTCCTTGTCAGATCTTGCAATTATCCTCTCTAACTTCTCTAGGAATCCATCCAAGTGTAATTGCGTTTTGGCTGAGCCTGAGTAGTTGAAAAGGCGACTGGCTTCAAACATAGTCTGAGCCAATGCGACCATTTTCGCGCATAGTTTTGTTCTTTCTATCTCTAGGTCAGCTCTAGGATAGCACTTGTCATGATCCGTGACGTTTGGCCCTTCTTGGATTCTGGCCTGATATGCCTTAAGCATCATGTCTATGTCTTCGGGAGTGGGATCAGCTAATACTGATCCTGTTTGGGGTGGCGGGTGGGTTGCGTGGGCTGTCTTAGAGGGTGAAGGGATGGAGGGTGATGGGGATGGTAGCGGTGGGAATGTGTGAGAGTGCGGTTGAGACGTGATCTCTATGATTTTAGCCTTGGTTTCTCGTAGACTTTCCTCAAGTTCACTCATCTTCTTTGCCCATTGCCTTTTCATGCGTTCGCGGCTATCTTTCCAAGCTCTTGTTCTCTTTTTATTTTGGCTCTCAGTATCGCTAGCACCTGGGCTCTTTTCCTGGCCTACCCCTTGGTTTTGCTGCAATGCCTGAGCCCTAGTGACTACCTGCACTGGTGCAGTGGAAGTGACACTTCCTGAGGAGTCTACCACTAACCCAACAACGTTGATAGGGGTGATTTTAGGCATGCTATTGGGGTTCTTAGGGCAATCTCGTAAGAGATGCTCTTTTCCGCAGTCTTGGCAAAAGCCTTGGATAGTCACGGACTGAGGTTGTGTGGGCGGAGGCAAGGGACAATCACGAATGAAGTGATCCCCCTGACATCGGTAGCATGGTCCTCTAGGAATTGGTGGTCGTACCTGTCTCGGTTGAGGCCTAGAATTGGGGTTTGCATACATGACGTTCGTGTAATCTGACTCCCAACTAGGTTCGTTTGGCTCTTCACCATAGTAGGACTCACCATGCTCAGGAGACTGCATGTAGTAGGCCTGGGGGCTATCAACATGGGTAGAATCAAAGCTATGATCACTTGGGTCATTTTCAGAGATCAAGGGTGTTACTGGGACTATAGCTCTATTCAGGTTCTCTTCTGCAGCAGTATACTTTACCGGGATCACATTAGCTGGGGCTGGGGGTTGTTGTGCTAGCACAGGCTGAGGCCTTTGTTGGTTTTGATATTGAGGTTGGAAATTTTGTTGTGGCCTGCCATATGGTTGTGGAGGGTACTGGTTCTGGTATCTGCCTTGTTGGTAGGGCTGAGGGTAGGGTTGCCTAACCGCCTGCTTGTTGTATGGGCAATCTTGTGCGGTGTGGTTGGTGTATCTCCGTTCTATGGTGCAGTACTGGCTACTAGGATTCACTTGGGGTTGAGCCATAATGGGACAGACATTCGCCATGTGGTCACCACCGCATGTATAGCATCTTTTCACTGGGGCAAACCTTGGGATTTGTTTGCTAGTTACTCCTAATTTCTGGGCCACTTTCTCTGCGAGTTCCTCAATTGATGTGGATTGCATGGAAGAGTGACTAGATGCACTGTCTGAATCTTTGTAAATTTTGGACAGCTCTAGCTCTTCTCCTAGGTTATCTTCAATGTCAATGCATATACGTACACACTCTTCTATGGTCCTAGGGTCTTTCAGATACACGTAGGATCTCAATTTTGGACTCAGTAGTCCATCAAGGAATAAGGCTACTTGTTTAGCAGATGTGGGTAGCTCCGAAATAGGGCACCTTTCAAGATATTGTCTAAATCTTCTTCCTGCAAGCCTCACAGTCTCTTGAGGGGTTTGCTTGAAGCTGTGAATCAGTGAGGAGGTGTTGTGTCTTATGCCACTCTTGGAGAACTCTACAATGAATGCCTCTAGGAGTTGGTCTATGCTCCTGAACTGACGCTCATCTAATGGCTGAAACCATGTAAGTGCCGTGTTCCTAAGGGTTAGACCGAAGGCATTGTACTGTGTGAACAGATCTTCCACTTGTTCAGCTCTCAAGACTTGCTTGAACTCTGCCACATGATCATAGGGATCTCCCGTGCCGTCAAAGTAATTCTTCATGGACTTAACTAGCTGGGTGGGCCTCAAAGTTCTTGTGTGCTCTCTAGGCCTCGGCAGAGGGAATCCATCTACATTTCTTGGGTTCCTGTGGGCTCTATGCATCTCAGGTTCTACCCTATTCGTCTCTGTTCTCGTTCTTTCTCTGCCCACTGGGTTGGCAAAACTTACTTCTGGTCTATCTCTACTTCTGTCTCTTTGCGTACCATGAGCTTGGGAAGTTCCAGCCCCGGGGTGACCATAGGATACATTTGATCTTGGTTGGGGGAAAATAAATTCACCCTTCCAAGTGTAAGCATGCCTATCATTTTCTGTCACCACAAAGATCCGTTCTGAAGCATGATCTAGGTAGGTCACTCTGCCTGGGCTATCCGGATCCTTAAACTCATAGATCATGATCGTTCCTATATCAATTGGGTGATCCGGTTTATACCTCCAAAAGGCTTCGTCCGTTTCTCGATTGAGAAGCAAATCTATGCACTTGTTATCTTGGGGAACCCACTCAGGCGTGATAATCCTAGTGAGAACTGATTTACCTCGAGGGGTTCTAGGTTCCGCTCCCATGTTTCCTTGTTCCAAGTCACCTAAGTCCGCTTCTGAAATTACATTTCCAAATTCATCTGTCCTATCTGGATGACTGGTGACTACGTATATGGTTCCTTCCTTGTCCAGGTATGCACCGTTTTCAAATTTGACAGCTGGGTGCTCTAGTCCTATGGATTGGTCAGGGTTTTTAATCTGGACCACAGATCTTCCTAGGCCATCCTCATAGATGCTAGCACCTAATCGGTTGGTCCTAAGGTATTCCAACTGTGTTTTGTAAGGGCCTTCTACCCTGTACAAATAAGGCACACCTGAACTTCCCGTAGGTCTGTCCATGCCTTGAGACATCTCTGACTCACTGGTATCAGAGCTAGGGTAATGAGAGTGGCGACTCAACTGCTGGGCCCAAGACCTTGCAGTGTGGTTGACACTAGCCTCTGAAGACCTAAGGCTTTGTCTTTCTCTTGCTAGGTGCCGTCCTGATCTAAGGTTCATATGCCTAACTGATTAGCCCAATTTTTTTCCAGAGTACAACCTCGTTGCCGATCAATTGGTACCAGTCACTTGATTCTTTTTAGTTATTCCTCGTGTTTAAAGTCTTGTCTGCTATTACGTCGTCAGGAATACTTGAATGTTCTTCGTACTCTCAGGTTGATCGTTCCACGTTAGGTTCTTTCCTTTATGTTGTCGACAGTACAGAGATTAAGTTTTTAGCTTGAACTTGAGTTTTTAGGTAGTCTTCAACTTGATAGTGGCCTATCGTCGCCTTGACTTACTCCTACTTCTAATCGCTCTTAGCCTAGGCTAGGAATTAACGAAGAGGAGTTGAGAATATTCCGACCTTTCTTGCCGAACCTTGCTCTTTAGTGCTCGAGAAGTGGATTCTCAATCGTGTGCCACACCCTTGCTTGGATACTCTCAATTGCTTCTCAATAGGCCTGCATAAATCTCAAGATTAGCTCCAAGTAGACCTTTCAATTGACAGACAATTTATTTCAGACACTTTTTTAATGACCCTTATTCCCCCTTTTGCATTGTTAGAAATTTACTCTAGAGCTCCCTTGGTGTTCCTACCCCTCAGTATGTCAATTTCCAAATATCCTATCTGAAAATCAACGCATTATTCTTATAAAAAACAGTTGAGGGCGTGTAGTATATGTCACGAGCTTTCCGACAAGCCCTAGAGCTCAGAAAATGGATTTCGTATGAAAAAGTTATGACCGTTCAGGGTTTAGGGGGTTAAATAGACAAACAGATACTATCAGGGATTTTAATGCATTTTCTAAGGCCTTTGTAAGTAGATGAGTACATGAAAGTGCAAATATGCCCAAAATTTAGCCTAAATTTACCAAAAATTCACTCCTTAATTTTTTGCCGAAAATGCCTGTCTATCGCGATAGACGGTGTCTGTCGCGATAGACGGTGTCTATCGTGGGATTCTGTCTGTCGCGATAGACGGTGTCTGTCGCGATAGACGGTGTCTATCGTGGGGGCTGTCTGTCGCGATAGACGGTGTCTGTCGCGATAGACGGTGTCTGTCGCGATAGACGGTGTCTGTCGCGATAGACGGTGTCTATCGTGGGGGCTGTCTGTCGCGATAGACGGTGTCTGTCGCGATAGACGGTGTCTATCGTGAAATTCTGTCTGTCGCGATAGACGGTGTCTGTCGCGATAGACGGTGTCTATCGTGGGGGCTGTCTGTCGCGATAGACGGTGTCTGTCGCGATAGACGGTGTCTATCGTGGATTTCTGTCTGTCGCGATAGACGGTGTCTGTCGCGATAGACGGTGTCTATCGTGGATTTCTGTCTGTCGCGATAGACGGTGTCTGTCGCGATAGACGGTGTCTGTCGCGATAGACTGAAAAAATGCAAATTTTTGAAAAACTTCTAGTGATCTAGAGTGCCCACAAGGTGTAGGTTACAGTGGTAATCATGCATTCACAAAATGTTAAGATTTTCTGTCTGTCGCGATAGACAGAGACTGTCGTCCCGGGATCTGTGCAGAGCCTGTCGTACCTGCGCACACTGCTGGGGATGATGGTACAGCAAAAAACCTGCAAAATAGCTCAGAAAACATGCAAAAACAGCACATGCAAGTTCGCTCTCTCGCTCTCTCTCACAAGTGAAATGAGGGAAATGAGGTGGAGGTGGGGATATAGTCAAAAAAAAACTGAAATTTTCGCGATGATGGAGATGGACTTGGGAGATGGTGATGATGATGATGGTGAAGAAAGTAAAAGAAAATCGATGAGAGTGAAGAAAATACCTACAACTCCAACGCGTCAACTCTACGTCTTACCATCACACGCTCGCCCTCAAAGCTCGATCCCCGGCAACGGCGCCAAAATTTGGTGTAGCTCAATGATGAGTAGCACCTCCTTTAATGTCAATCCGGGAAGACGTGAGGATGGTATGAAGACCTCGAGCAAGTGGCGGCACAAGTGCGTGAGTGAGAAGCACACAAGCATGCACACACATACACACACACGCGCACACAAGGCAAGACAAAGAGTGAGAATCAATGGAGCTTTTTAGATTACTTTCAAAATGCTCTTACAAGTTCGTTTCAATTACAATCTACCCCAAAAATGAGCTCTCTAGCTCTTTTTATAGTTTTTGACTAGCTTTTGGCCCTGTCCAGACCTAGTGTCCGGCCTAGTTAAAAATTAGGTTCCAGGGCTTATTTGAGGGCTCAAACGAAGTCTAAAAATTATGAAATTTGGTACGATGGTACTTCTAATACGCCTCAAGCTCGAGGACTCCTCGGCTTGCACAAAATGGAGTCTAATCTACCAAAAACGGGATTTACAATGTTTGTGTAGTGATTAAAATCACTTGGGTTGTACATAGTCTATGGGAAAAAATGATCTGGCCTTGTTGCCGTATTGTGCATGACTCCTTTATTGCTTTGTATGCCAACAACTTCCTATTGCTATATCAGATGCATCAACAAATACGTGAAATGGGTGATCCCAATCTGGTGGCTGTAAAATGGGAACCTGTGTTAATAACTGTTTCAGTCGATCAAATGCTATCTGACATTCCTGAGTCCATTGGAATTGCCTTGGAGTCTTGGAAATTAATTTGTTCAGTGGTATTGCCACATGAGCAAGCCACCGTAAATGCCTTCCATGCCACCTCACTTGTCCCATAAATCGCATTACTTCCTTAGGTGAATTAGGCACCGGAGCTTCTAATACTGCTGAAATTTTATCAGGATCAACTTGAATACCCTGTGCTGATATGATGTGACCAAGTAACTTACCACATGAAACCGCAAACACAGATTTGTTTGGGTTTAAACACAATCTATATTCTCTGCATCTCTGAAAGCAACATCGTAAATGTACTAGATGTGCGATCATTTTACCGAAAATTGAAAAATCGTCAAGGTATACTTGCATGAATGAGGTGAGATAAGGAGAAAATATCTCCTGCATACATCTTTGAAATGTGCTTGGCGCATTCCTCAATCCAAACCACATTACTGTACAAGCAAAGACACCCCAATTTGTAATAAATGCAGTTTTTGGTATATCCTCTTCAGCCATTCTTACTTGGTTATATCCACTGTATCCATCTAGAAATGAATACATCTCATGACCTGCTACTTTGTCAAGCATAGTATCCAAAAAAGGAATCGGAAAAGGATCCGGTATTGTTGCAGCATTTAATTTCCGATAGTCTACGCAAATTCTCAATTGCTTGTTTTTCTTTGGTACAATTACAATCGGTGAAATCCATTCCGCATGTTCTATTGGTACTATGAATCCCACTTTTAATAACCTATCAAGTTCAGCCTTTACCTGTGATGCATAATGTGGGTTCATCCGGTAACTGGTTTGCCTTATCGATTTTGCTTCTGGTTTTAGCATAACTCTGTGTTGATAGATACGAGGATCCAAGCCCTTCATGTCTCTGTAATCCCATGCAAAGACGTCAGTAAATTCTTGGAGTAACTTGATTAATTCTGCTTGAAAGGCTTCAGGTAAGTTTTGCTTTATCTTTACAGGACGAGGGTGGTCTTCATCTCCAAGATTATAAGTAATTAACTGGTCTTCTGGAACATAAAATTGTTGATATTTCTCTGTATTAGCTGATGGTTCGAGAAGTTGTTGTAGTTCATTACCTTGAATCGAAATGGTATCTTCCTCCTTAATTTCTTCGGCAATGGGTATTACTGTACATACTGAAGCATTCCAGGTATCTACCACAAACTGTAGATCAATAGTTCCTACTGTCATCAAATCAACATTATTCTTCAGAAATTCTTCTTCTTCGTCATCCGACAATCCATCTAACATATGGACTGGTTCGGCAAAATATGGTCGAGCATGTAACTCACAGGGTTGTATAGCATCTAACTTTACAACACATTTGCGATTTTTATCTTTGAACGTAAGTTCCTGGGCTGACCAGTCTTGAATTACCTTGGCTTGTTTCAACCAAGGACGACCGAAAAGTAGATTGTAGTCTAGGGTGGATTCCGGCAATTCTAAAACAACAAAAGTCATCTTGAATGTTGTGTCTTGGACAGTTATGGGTATATCTCGGACCAGTCCTACTGGATGAACTCTAGATTGATCAGCCATCCTAACAAAGAATTGAACTGGTTCTATCTTAGTCCATCCTAACTTCTTACAAAGTGACGCAGTTGCAATATTCACGCCAGACCCCCCATCAATTAAAACTTGTGGAATTTGATGTTTATGAAACCATACCGTAATCAGAGGAACTGAGTGATCTACCGTAGAGTCTAGCTCTGGTTGTACTGTTGCGGTAGCCGGAATGCAAGCAGATTTTGTAGTAGACTATTGTTGAAATTGTTGGCGTATTCCTGGTACTAATGCCAGTAATTGCCCGAAAGGCAATGTGATGGATGCTTTTGACAATATATCCCAAGCTGGTTGCAATTGATTTGCATCTTCCTTAACTGTTGAGGATGAAGCTTGGTCTGAAGATGGTAATTCTACTGTAGATGAGGTACCTGCTTCTGTATTGTCAGCACGAGCTTGTGTCGTATCCGGGGACTGGATTACTGGAGTAGGTTCTGGAAAAACAGGTGGTTCTACGGTAGTCCACTGGCTAGCCTTATGATACATTCTGTGTTGTTCACGTATCCCTGGTTCAAATAATTCTGCTCCTGGTTGCAATTGTTTACCGGAACGAGTTTGAACTGCTGCTGCCTGTGTCTCTACAGGTGTGATTGTTACCACATTGGCCATTGGGTTTTGACGTTCCTTTTTTCTTTGATCATATTCCGCTGCATCTCTACAGAATCTTCTAATATGGCCCAATTGTCCACAGAAATGACATCGAGGTGGTGGTAAATTTTGATTTTCCGGTGGTGGTCCATTCTGCCAGCGCGGTGTGTTATAGTTGTTGTTCCTCTGTCCTCGATAATGTCGATACCCTTGTTGTTGATTGTGTCTCAAATGTGGGGGTACATATTGATTGGATGACTGCCCTTGTTCCTGAATAATTGCATTAACTGTTGCTGCCCCTTGTCTTCTAGCATTGTATGCACAATTCTCAGTGGTATGTCCCACAATGTTACAGATGGCGCAATAGGTCTGATTTAACGCACACTGGGCACTAGTATGTCCTGAATTCTTGCTGGTAGTGCAATATACTTGCCTAGTTATATCTTCAGCTATATGTTTGTTTGTTTTAATCCATTCCAAATCCTCTGAAAATCCACCAACTTTGTTTTCCAGCTGAAGGGTCATTGCTATCACTGCATCGAGGGTCATGGCTCCTACACATCTTATAATCATGATTTGCCTAAGTTGAGGAAGCAAGCCATTGATAAACCACTGTGTAATAACATCGTCTGGTAAATTAGCATGGGCCTGGGGTAACTGTCTTAAATGAGTTCTGAAAAGGGTAGCATACTCTTGTACAGTTTGATTTGGTTTCTGTCTATTGTTCTGTAAATACTCAAAGATCTCTGCAGGATTCTTTTTCAGCCTGAATCGCTGCAGAAAAGCGTCTCGTACTGCTTCATAAGTACCGAAATGATTAATATCATATTCAGTAAGCCATCTTGCTGCTTCATTCACAAGTGTGGATTGAAAAACAATTGCTTTGTATGCCGGATCCGGTGGATGGTTGAGGACAGCGTAACTGATTTCGAAGGTGCGTACGTGAGCATTTGGATCATCTCCTGGAAACCCACTAAACTTTGTGTATGTTACTCCCGTTGAAGCCAATCTGGGTTGACCTAATTGTCGTTGTGGTTGTTCATTCATCGTAAATGTATTATACACTCCTTCTGTATTTCTGGTTTGAGTTTCTGAACTACCGGAATTTATTTCGCCAAATGGCACACTTTCCGGTGCAACTAGCTTACTTACTATATTGCGAATTTCTGTTTCAAATAGTCTTCCTTCCTCCTTGATATCCAAAGTAGGAGGACTTGCTTCCAAACGTTGTAGTTGAGCTGAAGATTCAGCCGAAAGTGCTGAATCGTCACCGAAAAACTGTGTTTTTCTTACCGAAATTCCACCGGAAGGATTCAAAATTGTGACTGGATACAGCGTAGATTCGCCTGTATTAATTTCCTTCCCTAAAGTGTTTCTAATCGTATCTGAATCTATTCCAAAAACTTTTAGACTAGATTCCAACTGCGTCTTGGTAGGTTCCAAAATTGCTGTATTTTCGACAGTCTGCACCGTAGTAACACCAGGCAATTCTAGAGATGTACTACGTTCTACCGTAATTTCACCGGAATCAGTGTTATCGTTTGTCACTTTTTCGACAACTGGGTCAGGTCTAATTGCACTAGTACCTCCCAAAGTTGTTCTTAATACCCCTAATTGATGATTCTTGGGATACTTTTCACCTGATCGAGTAATCGGCATGTGGCATTTCCGTACTAATCATATAGTATTACGAACAAACAGTATTGCAACAACCTGATTCTGTTGCTACTGTCCTTCCAACAAAATTTAGTTTGAACAAAATACCAGGCAATCTCAATGCCACATCCCCAGCAGGATCGCCAATGTTATACGATAATACTTCAATCCAACTTTCGGAAGAGTATTATCGGGTCCTCGGGTACTTGGGAGTGGCAGGGGTCTGTTAGACAGAGGCCCTGTACTATTTTCCCAATCCTTTACACAATCGCAAGTATTCCTTCACGTCTTAACACAGTGAGTGAGTTTGAATACTGACTACTCTTCGGCACGATGAGTGTTAGAATGTTCGGACTGAATATGCTATGGTAGTAACACAGTGGTCCTGCCGTAACTTACAACTACGAGAATACGCTCTTCTCAATAATTAAATACTTCTCAATAAGACGATTCCATGTGGCAAGTAAACACACCGGACAAAAAAATACACAGACAACTGGGATCGAGATTACTTCAAACTTTGCGTATACTGACTCGAGTCACAGATTTCTACCGCAATTAATATCTTACTAATACTTCTGTCTACACACAGATCCTTGTCGAATACTCAGTGATCGCCGATTATTATATAGAACCTGGTCACTTAACCGAAAAGGTACTAAACTTTGTTCTTACACATTCTCACGCAAGACAACAAACACACAATCTCACAGCCGAGAAATACAGAATCGTATATAACTGATCATCAAATAGACTCACAACACAAAACTACCGAATGGGAATCGGTTCAATCAGAGAATAGCAGAATAATTAAATATGAATAGAATGGAACAGTACTCAATGTACTCAGCAATATCTCATACACAGTCTTAAAATATGATACTCGCAATCTCTGAATACTTCAGTTCGCGATGTGATCAACCCTATTCACTACAGTGCTCAACAGAACAGAGATTCCTTCTGGAAAAAACTGCCGATCTTTTTCGCTTCCCTTTATGTGCTTTTAAATAGAAGTCTGCTACCGCGAATCCACTTTTTTCGGCACCTGTCCAGGTTCATCCGTCCTGGTTCATCGCCGCTCAATTAATTTCCACCTTCTAGGGGAGACATTGACTATTCCATTGATTAACAGATTGAACATTTAGGAAATATGATTGGTAGAGTATTGGGGCAAAAATCCAGAAATAGCATTATTAACACTAAATGGGATCCTCAGGTTTTAATAGAAGTCGACGTGTCCAAAGAAATCAAGACCCAAATAGTGATTAAAGACTCCCAAGGGAAGAAGCTGCATACTCAAAAGTTATTGTACCATAACCTCCCGAACGTGTTATAACTGTTACAAGCAAGCCCACCTAATTCGGGATTGTCCCCTCCTCCAAACTCCTACAGAGAATAGTGAGCAAGTTAAACCGGAAACCCCCACAGTGACTAGTAACAGTCCTGATGTGTCGGGAAAAAAACAGGTGCAAAAACCAAAGAAAAAAAATTTTAAATCGGAAAACCTCTATGATATCCTTTTAGAGGACATCTCCAACCCTTTTGATGACAAAGAAAATCCTGGAATTTCTTCTAATGTTTTGGAACAGGATGAAAATGTCAATCCTAACAGTTCTATTTCAGGTGGTTCTAAAGCCGATCAGTTAATTGAAGTCGATAATGGTTCCTCAATAAACTAGAAAAAAGTTGGTAGAAAGAATAAGGTCTTGCAAGAACCAAGTTGTCTTAAAGATAAGCCTTGCTTTTCTCAATAGGTAAAGGACGTCCCCCCTCCTATCTTGGAGAATTTAGGTCAAGAACTCGATGCCATGGACCAAGACTCAATAAATTGTATGGACGAGGAAGGTGAGCACTGTGAATATGTGCCTATGTCACAGGATCTGGAGACCTTTAATGATCACTCTAAAGTCACTAAACCTAAAAGGAAAGAAACTGTCAGGTTCTCCACCTCTGCTCCCAAGCCAACTAAGAATATTCATAAATAAGTTCCTTAGTTAATATGTTTGACTTGAAAATTCTTTCTTTAAATGTTAAAGGGCTGACTGATGTTGTTAGGCCCAAAATGTTAAATTGCTGGCTTAAACTTCTACCCAAGATGCCTGATATTCTTTGTTTGTAGGAAGTCAAGATCGGGGGTGATTCTCTCCTAAGGCACCTCAACATTGTGGCCTCCAATTTCACTTGGTACCACACCAACCATTCTAGTGGTAAAGTTGGTGCCGTGCTTGGGATGTCTAAAACTATTATCAATGCCTTTCTGGATGTTTCTTACAGTAGCTCCCACCAATGGTGTGTTGTAAAATTGGGTGCTCCTTTTAATTGCTCTGTTGTTTCGATCTATGCTTCTAATCTCTGCTCTGAAAGAAAAACCTACTCGGACAAGTTGTGTATTTTTGTCAGTCCTGTCATCCTTGTTGGGGATTTTAATATGGTCATTAATCTCCAAGATAGATGGGAAAGAAAAGGAAATTGTATTTTTGGTACTGAAAAGCAGTCTTGGTTTAACTTATGCAATCAACTTGACCTCTCTGGCATTTCTGGTAACTGGGGGTTCTCCTGGTCCAATAAGCAAGTGGGTAACAACTATAGGTCGGCTAGACTAGATAGGTGTTATGCTAGTACAGACATCATTCATGGGTGTTGGGATATTAGCAGCAAAATCGACCATTCCCTTCTTGTTTCAGATCACAAACCCCTCTGTTTTTCTTTTAAGAAAAGCAATCCTAATTATAGATCCGACTGGCCCCACATTGATTATGGTCTGCTCAAGTTGCCTAGTATCCTGTCTCGCACTAAGGATATAATCTCCTTTTACTTCGGGACTGATAGTTCCTCTACTGTAGCTTGGAATCATGCTGTTACTAAAATCCAAAAGCTCTTCACCATGCATAGGAGGCATGCCTTGGAGTTAAGGGCTCAGAGGAGGATCTCGATTATGAACCAGTTGAACTCCCTAGATGTTAACTCTCAAGAGTAAATTGAGTGCTCTTTGAGGTTGTGTAAAGAGAGATATCTTGAAGCTAGGAACTCCCTTGCTGTTTCAAGAGAGTTTTGGAGTGAGAACATGGATAGGAACAACAAGCATATGTTTTCTCTCATGAAAAAAAGGAAAATAAGGGACTTTGTCCCTCTTATTAAGAAAAAGGAAGGAGGTTTCACTTCCAATATTGAGGAGACCTTACAGAAGGCCAAGTGCTTCTTTATGGATGTTTTCTCTGTGTCTCCCAAGTGGGGGGAGGACATCCAGAGGGCCAGAGCCACTGTTGCCATGAAAAGGACATAAATGATTCCTCAGAGCCTGGTTCCCTTTCTGGACCTGCCCCTCACTGCCGGTGAGATCAAAGAAACCATCAATAAATTGAAACCCTGTAAATCTCCTGGATTGGATGGCTTGCCTAATGAATTCTTCATCATTCTAAGGGATTTTCTCACTCCTTACATTCTCTTGATTTGGGAAGAGTATGACCTTAACAGTTGGAGGCCCATTACCTGTTTAAACACCTTATACAAAATTTTTGCTTCTACTCTAGCTAGGAGACTTAGTTCCTTGATGACTCATCTCATTCTCCCTGAGCAAAAAGGTTTTATCAAGGGTAGATTCATCCTGGATGCTATCATCTCCCTCTGGGTAGAGACTCTGGTCAAGAATTCTATTTCTTTAAAATAGATTTTGATAAAGCCTATGATAGGATTGAGTGGGACTTCATCTTGCAGTCTCTTCATGACTTAGGTTTAGGAAGGAGATTTATTAAGTTTGTGAGTACCCTTTTGGGAACGCCTTCTCTAGAGTTGCTGTTAATGGTCATATGTCTGAACCCTTCAAGTTGGCTAGGTCCATAAGACAAGGCTGTCCTTTGGCCCCCCTTTTATTTGCCATAGCTAGTGATGCTTTAGGTTGGCTTGTGAAGGATGCTCTTTCTGCTGGTAAAATAGAAGGTATTAATATTCCTAACTCTCCCTCCCCTCTTTGTCTTCAGATGTTTGCTGATGATACCAATGTTGTTTTGAAAGCTAAAAACAACTCCCTAACCAAGTTCTTGGAGTGCCTGGATATTTTTTGCTTGGCCAGTGGCTCTAGAGTTAACCACAGCAAAACATGTTTTAAAGCTGCTAACAATGTTATACCTGACCTTATTACTCAACTTGGATGCAGTCTGATAAAAGATGGTGAGGTTTTTAGGCTTCTTGGGATCCCCATGGCGTTCAATGTCTCTTTTGCTCAGAGGTGGGATTGGGTTTGTGACAAATTTAAAAAGGGGATGGCTCTCTGGTATGATGCTAACAGCTCCCTGCCCCATAGAACCTTCATTCTCAACCACTACTTAATGCCTAACCTTGTCTATTTTCTTTCTTGTTGGACTCCTTCCAAAAAGCACCTGGGTCAGGTTATTTCGTTGGCTAAAAGGTTTTTATGGGGGGGCTCTGCTAATAGAAAGAGAATTGATAAAGTTTCTTAGGATATTTGTTGTCTCCATAAAGAAAAAGGGGGACTGGGTATCAGGTGCCCTCTAAAAATGGCTGACATTTTGGCTGCTAAGTGGATCCTCAGAAGTATTGGAAACACTGAGATTTGGTCTACTCTTATTCACAGGACTGTCCACAAATTTTTTGTGTCTAATTATAGGTCTTGGAATAACTTAAACCTTTGGGATATTATTTCTTGCCCTCACCCCATTTCCCCTGTTGGGAGCCCTCTGATTTGCAGGTTCTGGAATGCCTGGTTCAAAGCTAAAGGTGTTTTCTTTCCTCCTGACAGTTTGCCTTCAATGGCTGATTTTTACCTGCAGGAGTCCCCCTGGCTGGGATGGCGTCCCATTGGAACAATGGGAACATTTCTATTAAGGATCATAAGTGTCACAGGCTTTATGGCTTCAAATCCTGGAGGAACTTTATGCTGAATGGGAGGGTTATGGCAGATCATGTCCTGGTCAATGTGAATAATACCTCTGTTGCTTGCATGCAAGTTTTGCTAGCCCACAAGAACATGCTATCTGACCAACTGATCCGGTGCAACTAGAAGGAACTCAAACTTTTTGATGTTGCCGAACTCATATACAAGAACTTCAAAAAGAGCAAAGCTTCGATGGTGGGCATCACTCATAAATTGAATAGGAAGTGGAACTTGAATTGGACCCTAGCTCAGTGGTCTTATAGATTTAAATCTCTATGGGCTTACCCTGACGGCAACAAGCAGTCTTTTCTCCAGTGGTTGATCATACATCAAGGGCTGTGGGTGGGCCCCAGAGTCAGGAAAATATTTATTGATGGTGGCAAATGTGCATTTTGTGGTAGGGTGGAGGATGTTAATCACCTTTTTTTTTATTGTGCTCATGCTAAGCCATTCTGGGAACCTGTGGATTTCTTCAAAAATCTAATGCCCCCAAGCTGCAGAAAATGGATGCCCTGATTGGCTGCTGCAAAAATATGGATCTCCTTCTTTGGAACACATGGAGAGGCCACATCTTGTGGGCCATTTGGCTGAGTAGGAATAATCAGGTTTTTGGTCAAGGGAGGAAGAATTTCCTTATATCCCTCCATTCCACTCTGAGAAGAGTGTCTATTAATTGTGCCAATTGTATTACCAAGCCTTCTCTACCCTCTCAAGAATTACACTGTATGTTGGCTGTTCACCATTACACAAGATGGAAGGCTATGTTGAGTCAGTTGTATTCTCAACTCAGATTTGCCATGTTGGCATCACTGTAATTCCCTGAGCCTAAGGTTCTCCTGCCCCCTGCACTTATGTAACTTTCCCTGTTAATTTATATTTTCCTACTTTCTTTAAAAAAAAAGTTATATTTTATTTTTTTCTTAAAGAAAGTTCGATCATTGAGTGTTTTGTTTTTATTTTTATTTCTAAGGAAGTTCGGTAGACCTACACTCTCGAATTAGTTTGAAAGAAAACAAGAAATTGTCCTCATGCACCTCTCAATCAAATCAATCACTCACTCTGTTAGGCGCATTTCACACAGAGCACCAAATTGTTCTCATGCACCTCAATGGGGTCAATCAATCATCCCCTTAGGAGTATTTTACAGAGTGCGACATCTCTTCAAAAGCTCAATGTTCAACCATTCACAGACAGCCACGTGACAACGTGTTTGCAGACAAGGGCGGAGCCCCGAGAGTCTTGGCATGCCAGCTCACGGCACATTTCAAATAGAAATGTGTCGATACCCCCTCCCTCGTCTTAAAAGGAAATTTGAAAGCTTATTTCACGAGGTGATGACATGTGGATTATAAGTGATGAGCTGTTATGCAAATCTCAAGCTTCATCGACAATGTTCCAATTTCCATTGATTTCACATAGAGCAGAGGTGGAAACATGTACTTTGAAGGGTCCACGATCTTATGTGAATAGCTCATCACTGGCATAGGTGTTTCTTTAACATTTCTCTATGGAACACATACATTTTTAACATGAGTTCCACGAGTAGTATGTGGAGCCGGCCTTAGAAGCAAAGAGTCACACCGCTTCACACATGCACTAAAGACAATTTTGTTTTTGTTTGATTTTGTCGTTTTACTTTTTTAACTTCTTTAACACTTGTTCACACACATACAGAGACTTTCACATGAAAAAAAAAAAACATCACACAAACATACATATATACATACATGACCACAAAAACCACACCTTTTGCATATATACACATATCATATCGTTGCACACATAAACTCAAACATGTTTCTCACGCACATACAAATGCACAACTCTCATATTTCACATATTCTTATATGTATGCACACTCATACTCGTAGATACATTCATACACTCTCACGCACATACAAACACACAACTCTCAGTATTTCACACATATTCTTACAAATATGATCTCAGTATTTCACACATATTCTTACATATATGTATGCACAATCGTACTCGTAGATACATTCATACACTTTCACACACATATAAATACAAATATGTACACCTTTCTTTTTTTTTTCCTCTCTCTCTCTTACGATCTATTTTTGTTTCTATTTGCAGTACTATTGAAATATATCATGAAGATTTGTTTTACATATGATGCATATTGAAGGTTTAAAGGATTAATTATCAACTTGATATGTTCTTTGTATTAAGATCATATATACGACATCATCTTAGATTCTTTTCGTCCCTTTGCATCACCAAGTTGGCATTATTAGTTCATATCTCCTTGCACATACAGATTAAAGCTTTCCTTAGCTTGCATTTGCATGGCTTGACATGATACTAAGGACACTTCTCCGTCCGAGGGTAAGAACATTAGGAAAGGTCCTTGACTTTTCATTTAATCCTCACCCTTTCATTAATTTTCACCATTAAAGGGAGTCATCCTAGGGTCCATGGATTTAACTTAATGAGGACGTGAAACTTTCTCGGAGAAGGGGTGAATATCATGACCCATCTGGCTATCCCCTATATTTCTCTCCAATTTGGATGGAGGTGTGGGTGGTTTGGCTTGCTGACCCAAATTATGTGCAACTATAAGGCAAGCAGTGCTGATGAATGACTTCCTGATATTGAGTTGGCCAAGAGTTGAATTCCACATCTTGGCAATGATCAACTATGGGCATGTGTATTTTAAATGATATACTCAATACTCCACTCTCAAGTGACCAAATGATCCATGGTGCTCTAAGTTCTAAGGCCCCCATTATGAGAGCTTGGACATTTATAGAAGGACCTCATACTAAGTTGGCCAAGAGTTGAATTCCACATCCTGGCAATGATGCACTATGGGCATGTGTACTATGTTAGATATACTTAATACTCCACACTCAAATGACCACAAATCTAAGTTTTAAGACCCCCATAGTGAGTTGGTCAAGAGTTGAATTCCACGTCCTTGCAATGATGCACTATGGGCATGTGTATTGTGTTGGATATACTCAATACTCCACCCTCAAGTGACCACAAATGATCCGTAGTGCTCTACATTGTAAGGCCCCCATTATGAGGAGAAGCCATTGTGAGAGCACATACATTTATGGAACCCTAACTTCAAAGTTAGATGAGGTCTATGTGTGACCATTGATAGTAATATATGACCTTTGTGAGCCTAACCATTAGGCTAGGTAGGGCATATACTTCTAGGCTATTGGGTTGCCATTGAAGGAGAAAATAAAGGCATTGTGGCACCATGAGCTTTCCCCATAGGACCTTAATGGGGGGAGTGTAGAGGGGGGTTTTCCCTCTTCTACAGGGTGCCCCTAGCCCATAGGGCTGAGACGGTAGAACTTTTGATAGTGGAAATATTGTAAGATTATATAATTTTCCAACTCATTTTTCTCTCTCGACTATGTTTATCTATATCGACTCCCATTGTAAAAGCTACATAAGCATGGTCCGCATGTAGCTCTAGACATCATTGTGCCTAGTAAGCCCTTCATCTAGAGTCTACCTAGATCGCCATCTAAGCTCCATACTAGGAGTGCATGGTTGGACAACACCATCTTTGTAGTTGCATTGCTCTTGGCGATTTGAGAATTTCTCTATCTCTTAGTTGTGTCTCTCTTTGTCTCCATTTTTTTCTCAGCTTTGTCCACCATTTTGTTATGCTACACCACTGTTTCTTACATATTGAGCCTTACCTTCCTCACCTCTCAAGTCAACAACAATTTCAACTTGGGTCATGGATAGATGCATGAAAATGGGAGTGCTCCATCGCCCTCATCGCTGGATCCATGGATTGATGATCAACGAGGCATATGCATGTATGCCATCCTCTTATTTTATATGTGCTCATGCTTGAGGGACCTTCTTGCATTAATCTTGTCAAAGGAGAGACTTAGATGCCTCAATGGAAATCAACTAAGTCACTTGATGAAAATGGATTGTGAGTCACACTCTTCTACATGAGATCATCCCTTTTCATTTTGGATCAAGTTCATTCTTCTGTTATCTCAAGTTGAACTTCAAGCCCTTTCTATTTTTTGAACCTTGGGAGTTGGCTTGAAGGTGAAGGGAAGCTTCAACTCCTCAAAGTGAACCTTATCTTTTTGCTGAATGTCACAAACTTGGTACCTACTTGTGTAGAGCTATAGAAAAATGAAAAAAAACCAGAGAACAAAGAGTGCAATTTTGCTATATGTAGGTTTCACAAATGGGCAGTCTCAATTGAGATTGTGAGTGACTAGGTAACTATATGTTTTATTGAAACATACATGTATAAGAGTGTCCAACATCCATTTGGACTTTCACATAGACACTAACAGTAACAATCAATAAGAATATCTTAATAAAGGTTAATTGGTTGATTGGACAAGAAAGAAAAACTAAAAAATGAAAAAGAGTATACCTCCCACTTGATGGACATGTTACACAATTTACAAGGGAACAAGATCAAGTGATCCCCATTAAGTGACAATAATGTTTAAATATATCTTGTGATAAAGCTTTTGTCAAAGCATTTGCTACATTTTCTTGAGAATCAACCTTCTAAAGTAATTTGCTCCTAGTAGCTAAGCAATCACGAATAAAGTGATACCACACCTCAATGTGCTTGGTCTTTGCATGAAGACCATATTTTTAGCCAATGCAATAACACTCACTATCACTAAGTAAACGAGGTACATGTTGAGGTATGCCTATGTCACATGCCATTCTAGAATGCCACAATGCTTCCTAACATGCCTCACTAGATCCAACCTACTTTTTTTGTAATGGAAACAATTGTACATTCTTGAATATAAGATACCCAAGAAATAGCACCTCTTATGAAGTGAAAAATGTATCCCAAACTAGAACTCCTCTACATAACTAGCATAGTGAGAGTTTATGTATCAAACAATGATGCATCACCTGTACCCAAGGATAGACACATATCCTTAGTGTCTTTTAGATATTTCAATATCATTTTGACCAGTTCTTAATGCTTCTTGTCAGGATTCGACATATATCTTCCACAACTCCCACTACAAAGCCATGTCTAGTCTAGTTTCTACCATAACCTACATGAGATTATCAATATTAAATTGGCAAGGAATTTTGGTGATGAATTCCTTCTCCTCATCAGATTTGGGGCATCCTTGCTTAGCTTCATATATGTAGGCAATAATGTACTTTTTTCCATCAGGCATATTGAAATTGTGAACTACTTTGGTTATGTACTGACTCTGAGATGATTCTATGAATCTATTACTCTTGTAATTAGTAATGTGCATGCCAAGAATATGTTTGGCATCCCACATCTCTTTCATATCAAATGTATCTCTTAGCCTCTTCTTTTTAGAAGGAGACGAAGAAGACTGATGAGATTCGCATGTGAGAATGTACAAGAGAGAAGATACACACACTATCGATGTGAATAAGCCATCGTCCCCACCTATATCAACCCACTCTTATAATGGAGGATTTACTCCCACTAAGAACTCTCTCCACTTTTCTTTTCCCAACTTCCTTTTCTACCAAAAGCTATCGCTCTAGATGCAAGGCCTTCTAGCCACACATCCATGATCTAAGGTCTCTATCTTATCTTAATCAATTATTCCCTTCTCATGTTCCATTCCTTCCTCAAAATGGCATTGGGATTCATATGGAAAAGAATATCTAATGGTCGCCCCCATTGCCCCCTAAGTAAAATTTATGTAGTCATCTATATGTGTTGTTTACCCATATTCCTCCCCTTAAGAAGACCCATGGGGAGAAAAGGAAAATTAGAAAATAATCTCATAAGTATCTACTATCTCCCATATATACCTAGCTTCCAAACTATGGCTTCCATAAAATCAACATTATCCAAGTAAATTTGCTCTATTAAAAAAACTTAGCCAAATTCAAATACATGGATTGTTGTATGCTAAAAATACCATTGATTGTAATATAGTCTTTGACCAAAAATAGTCTATTTCCAATTAATACTTGAACATTATTCCTTTATCAATATCTTCAACTGCTATTTAACTCTAAATGCGGAACCCTTTTGCAAAAAAGGTAGTTAATCACTACTCCAAATTTAAAATACCTACTCTTTCTTATCTCAAAACATTCAGGGCTACTTCAAACTTAGAACCTCAATCCTTTTTCTAGAACATTCAAGTATTGTTCCTTATCAGAACATTCATGTGCCACAAATATATTCTATCCAGAAACTTATCTTCTATAATTATCTTCTATCCAGAAATTCATCTCTATTACCATTAGTGTCCATGTGGACAGCCAAAATGGCTTCTAGACACTTTTGTATATGCTCTCTAATAAAAAATATATGCTTGGTCATCCACAGGCTGAGAATTGGATCACATTTTGTAAAAAAACTAGGAATTTTGTGTTTGAGCTCTTGGTGTATTGCGTAGTTTCTGTGTATTCTACAAGTTTGTGTGGATTACCATGCACATCCTCTAGAGCTTGGTTTTCTATTGTGAGGGCATTGTCGCAAAGCTCACACAAAAGGGAAGCCATCATGGTGCATTGCCATTGCATCACTTCATTAGTATCATAGTAATTTGCAGCAAAATGTTTTCATTAAGAGAGCACAACCGATTCATCACATATGTAGTGGCTTCCTCCAAGGCTTACAACTTGTTAGGCCATGGGATAATTATTGTAATTTTGGCCCTTATTGTAATTTTGGCCTATCGATGTAAATTTTGATGAGTAGTCCTGATTGAAAAGGCAAGACTGTAGATTGTAACTATTTGCAAATTAATGAAAGAGTGTTTTGGGCTTGTTGTGCAAGAGACAAATTGGATCAATGCCAGTGTTTTGGCCAACAGTGCTTCAACACGTTGTTCTACAATATAAATCACTATGTTAATAGTCTCTGCAGTATTCTATTTGTCTGGTTGTGATCTAGTGTCTATTTATCAGAGTTATTAAAGATTGTCATGATAAATTCATTGTACGAGTTATTGTGGAAGTCGCTAGATAACAATGCAAGAATGTGAATGCGACTGTGATAGAATATGATGATTTCTACTCTATACTGCTCTACCTCGTAAGTATATTGGTCTTTTAGTTCAATTTGAAGCAGTGAGGAGCGATGTTTAGTAGCACCTGTGTAATCTAAAAGTTTGGTAATGAAGTCTACGAAATCTCTTGTACATTCTAGTGATATTAACTAGTTGACTCACATCCATACTTTGGAGTTTAGTTTGGGAGTAACTAAGAGACTTTGAGTAATCTAGGTCATCCCACCCAAGAACCCAATGTTGGCCTATTCCTATGCTTAACCAAAAGGAAGATCAGAGTAGTACTTCTTCTATGATAGGAATATGCCTTCTTTTGTTTGCCAAACTTCCATACCTAAGAAGTAGTGAAGTAGTCCAAGATCTATCATAGAGTACTCAAGGTGAAGCTAGGTGATGATGAATTGGATGCATTCTTCATCTGAGCCTGTCAAGATCAAGTCATCTACATAGAGGATGATGTTGGCCACTAAGGACTCATTGTGATAGATGTATAAGTTTGCATTGGCACTGCTTCTTGAAATCTTTTATCTTCAAAGAACTTGTGAATCTTTTGATACCGGGACCAAAGAGCTTGCTTACGTCCGTAAAGTGCTTTGTGAAGCTTGTAGACTTGATCTTCCTTTCCTTTGATCTTGAAACCTTAAGGCTGGTCAAGATATACTTTTTCTTGAAAATCTCCATTTAGGAAAGCACTTTTGATGTCCAGTTGGTAGATGGGCCACTTGAAATGTGCACTTAGTGCTAGAATGATCCTTATGGTGGTAAACCATGCAGTAGGGGCAAAGGTTTCTTCATAGTCAATGACATGTTGTTGCTTATATTCTTTGGCTAGAAGTCTTTCTTTGTACTTGTCTAATGTGCCATGTGATTTGTACTTAGCTTTATAGAGCCACTTAACTCCTATGATTTGATGATTTGTGGGCTTAGGAATAAGGGTCCAAGTCTTGTTCTTCTTGATTGCATCCATTTCCACTTGCATAGCTTCTTCCCACTCAACTTGTCCTTGAGCTTCTTTGTAGTTGGAAGGCTCTAGAATTAGGTGGATCTGATGCATTGATGCATAATTTACATAATGACTTTGTTCTTGCTGTTGCGTTTAAACAAGCCATTGTGATCTTCTAGGTTGATGTGGAGTACTTGCCTCTAACGGGTGCTTTGAAAAGATCGTGTCCCCCTCTGAAGTGTAGATGGGCTGATTGGGACTTGGATTTGGATCTTTGGTTGAGTATCTTGAAGCTTCATTAAAGACTATATCTTTTGAAATTGTGATGGAGTGGTTGTCAAGATCGTACAATCTATATGCTTTTGAATTATGCTTCTTAGACTTGGACTGTAACTTGTTGTGATCATCTTTTGGTACATGGACAAATGCTTCACTTCCAAATGCTCGAAAATTAATTGAAATTAGACTTTCTTCCATAGTAAGCTTCAAAGGGTGTCTTGTTGTGAAATGCACTAGTGAAGCCTCGATTGAGTATATGTATGGGAGTGTGCACTACTTCTGCCCAAAACTTGTAGGGTAATTCTTTGTTGTGAAGCATAGTTCGCACCGTTTTCATCACACTTTGAATCTTTCACTGAGCTACTCCATTTTTGGATGGAGTGTGCAGTGTCGGAATGAAATCCCTCAGGGAAGTGTACCTCAAGAATTTTTTTCAAAGTTCATTTCATTGATTTTCTTGGTATGATGTGATGTTTTGACTTCAGAGAGTTAAAAATTGTTCATATTTTGGTTGACCTAATTGATTATGAGATGAAAAACCATGTCGTGTATGTAGATTGGGCTTGTATATTTGTAAATAGTTCACTAACCTAAAGGTTTGACCCTTGGAAACCCTAGGTTTGACCCTTAGAAACCCTAGAATTTCAGCCCATAAGGGTAGATAAAACCTTTAGTGGATGTGCATGACCTTAAACATAGGCAAACCCTAATTTTTCCTTAATGAAACCCTAGGTTGGAATCGTAGATTTGCCTTTTACCTTAAGTCTAACCCTTTGGTTTAATTTAATTTGTACATAAGGTGTGTAACCAAACCTTAGTCCAAAAATAAAAAGAAAAAAAAAAAGAAAAGGAAAAATTGGGAAAAATAAAAAGAAGAAAAACCAAAAATAGAAACAAAAGATGGGATTTTTCAAAAATAATAGAAGAACATAGAAGAAGGTTCTAAAAATAGAAAGTTTAGATAAGGAGGTTTGAAGATTCTAGAGAGAAGTCCTAGGGGAAACCTATAAATAGGTGTCCAAATCTCATTTGTTTCTCCCCATGGATCTTTTCTGTGGATCTTCTCTCCAGGTACACTTTCTTACCCTTCTCTTATTCATTCTTTTCTTATTCATGTTTTGCTTTTATATGTTCATGCTTATTGTCTGCGAGAGAAAGAGAGAGATAGGAAATGATAGAGCAATCGCTAGTTTCATGATTGAGTTCTTTGTGCATTTCAAATTGTAGTTGGATATCTGAGGAGGTTGTAGCTACATGAACGAGAGAACTCATGTATGTCACAAATGAAAGATAATCAAATGCTTGTTTACACGAAAGAGAAAAGGCCAATCGAAGTCCCTATACTATTTAGGAAGAAAGAGAGAGACAAAATTTGAGCTCCCATTCAAATGACGCCCGATTTTATCCTGTGTACTCATGTCCCAAGTCCCCAAGCCCGAATGAACTTCTCCCTTTCAGCCCCGAATTCTCAGTTTGCGAATTCGGACTTGCTCGTTCGTAAGGGTTTGGACTCTGGAGTCATCCACTCACATCCACAACTTTGATCAAATCATCAATCCTTGCATTTCTTAGCAGAAGTTGAAGAGCTCTCCAATTTCCCTATTCCCCCATCCAATATGTAGCCTAGGAACATAAGCAGAGGCACACCTATTTCATGACTCTGCCTTTTGAAGCGTGCATTTCGCATAGAGATAGCCCAAGACGACTGGTTTCCCTTTACTAACAATCGGTCACAATGTCTTGGGTCCTAAGAGAAGGAAGTGGAAGCTTAGTGTTTGCAAATTGAGAGCTATGAAGCTTCTAATCATAGAGCACGTGCCTTGATACTTTAGAACCATTATATAGAGCGAGATCAAAATGCGCCATGTGAATATGCAGGCGTCTGCAAACACTATTATTGTTCTAGAACCATCCAAACCTCATCTAACGGATGCTCTATGCATAAAAGGATATGCGTCCAGTTACACCCATACCCTCGCCACCTCCATGGATGCTTCAAACTGAGAAGCTAAAGAAGATGTTAAGGAAAATAATTTCTCCTCGTTTTGAAGGCTCAAACCTGGTGATGAGAGAGCTATCATCGAGAAAGATTGGCACTGAAGTAGTGCAGACAAATTCCCTGACAGAGAGGAAGTTTACCTCATTTTATAGATCGAAATCAGGCTCAAGAATCGCAAAGGTTGTGGATCGTCCCTCTGATACTGTTGGATCTATAACTCACTTTCATACCCTGCATGATTCCAGCTCAATAGCGAGACGACAGAAAGTCATTGAGGAGGACAAGTCGAAAGTCAGAGAGAGGCCACTTGGTGCATAGAGCACGATTGTTGGACGATCGTCACAGAATATGTCAGAGAGAGAGAGAGAGGTTAATGGCGGTTCTGACCATCGTGGAGAGATTCGATGGAGGAAGAAGCAACAGGGTGAAAGATGGGCCTAAGTCAGTTGCATGGACAAAATGATGGTGAACACGGCGCAGAGAGAGAGAGCAGTTGAATTAAAGGAGAGAGAAAGAGAAGTGTCGCATATCTGTAGAGAGAGAGAGAGAGAGAGAGAGAGAGAGAGAGAGAGAGAGGGAGGTTAATGGTGGTTCTGACCATCATGCAGAGATCCGATGGAGGAAGAAGCAACAGGGAGAAAGATGGACCTAAGTCGATTGCATGGACAAAATGATGGTGAACACACCGCAAAGAGAGAGCGGCAGAATTAAACGAGAGAGAAAGAGAAGTGTCGCATAGCTGCAAAGAGAGAGAGAGAGAGAGAGAGAGAGAGAGAGAGAGAGAGAGATGGCTCTCCACGCTAAGGACAAAGCCCTGACAAGATCGAAAACATAGGGGCAAAAGGAAATCCGATGGATGGAGTCTGGAGAGAGTGAGTGAGAGAGAGAGAGAGAGATGGCTCTCCACGCTGATGACGAAGCCTTGACAAGATCGAAAACATAGGGGCAGAAGGAAATTCGATGTAGAGAGAGAGAGATGAAACGGTACAAGTTATGTCACGATGGAAGATATCATTTAAGCCATGATAGAGAGATAGATGAAGTATTGCGATGCCGATGCACCACACTGTGCTCTCCCCCTCGTGAGTTTCACGAGGATGTCCTGAGAGTAGAAAACCGAGCTCCTAAGGCCGCACATAGTACTCTGCACAAAGACTGCATAATACACAAAAAACAGAGTACAGAGGGAGCACGAAGACATACTTCTTAGGTCTTACAAGTGTGGTGGAACTTACAGTCTGTGACTGACCATGACACTATATGTTTTATTAAAGAACATATACAAAGAAGTGTCCAGTGGTCATTTGGCCTTTTACATAGACACTAAGAATAAAAATCTCCCACCAAAGGCCAATATGGACAAAGTAACTATGGGAGAAAAATAAAGAATGATAAAGAATACCTGAGTATAAGTATACAAACTATACCTCCTACCTGATGGGCATGTTACATAGTATACAAGTGACTGTGTAAGATCATGAATCAAGTAATGCCCATCAAGTGACAACATTGTCGAAAGCTATCCTGTGGTAGAGCTTTAGTCAAAGCATCTGCAACATTATCTCGAGTGTGAAACTTCTCAAGAATAAGGCACTCAGTGGCTAAGCAATCTCTAATGAAGTGATATCTCACCTCAATGTGCTTGGTCTTTGCATGATAGACCGGATTCTTAGCCAAAGCAATGACACTCTAACTATCACTAAGAAAACGAGGTACATGCTGAGGTAAACCCATATCACAAGCAAGATGAGAAAGACACAACACTTCCCTACATGCCTCACTTGTTACAACATACTCTGCTTATGTGGTGGAAACAACTGTACATTCTTGAAGACGGGATCTCCAAGAGATAGCACATCTAGCAAAACGAAAAATGTACCCTCATGTAGACTTATGATTGTCTACACAACCAACATAGTCAGAATCTATGTAACCAATAATGGATGCTTTCCCTCCACCTAAGCATAGACACTTGTCCTTAGTGCCACACAGATATCTCAAAATCATCTTGACTACTGTCCAATGTTTCTTGCCAGGATTAGACATGTATTTGCTCACAACTCCTACTGCAAATGCAATGTCTGGTCTCATAGCTACCATAGCATACATGAGACTACCAACAACAGAATGATAGGGAATTTTGGTCATGAATTCCTTTTCCTCATCTGATTTGGGGCAATCATCCTTGCTCAATTTCACATATGTGGGTAAAGGTGTACTCAATGCCTTTCCACCCTGCATATTGAACCTGTGAAGTACTTTGGATATGTACTCACTTTGAGACAATTATATGCATCTTTTGCTCCTATCACGAGTAATGCACATGCCAAGAATATGTTTGGCATCCCCCAAATCCTTCATGTCAAATGCTTGACTCAACTTCTTTTTGAGAATTAACAAATCATAAGGGGACTTCCCAACAATCAACATATCATCGACATAAAGTATCAAGCATATCAAGCTTCCATTTGAGCGTCTCTTTGTGTAGAGACAATGATCCTCACTGCTTCGAGAATAGCCTTGAGACTTCATAAAAGCATCAAAATTTTGGTACCATTGTCTAAGGGACTGTTTAAGTCCATACAAGCTCTTCTTAAGCTTACAAACTAGACTTTCCTTGCCAAGAACTACGTAACCCTCTAGCTATTTCATATAGATATGATATGTAAGATCTCCATGCAAGAAAGCAATTTTCACATCCATTTGGATCAGCTCTAAGTCCTCCATTGCAACGAATCCAAGCAAAATGTGTAGCATAGTCATCTTGACCATTGGAGAGAAGATTTCCTCGTAATCAATACCATGTTGTTGCTTAAAACCCTTTGCAACAAGTCGTGCTTTATATTGGAGAAGCACTATCTGATGTGAATTTCAGTTTATATACCCATTTACATGGTAAAGCTTTCCCACCCTTTGGCAAAGGTACTAAATCCCAAGTACCATTCTTGTGAATTGAATCCAACTCACTCTTCATGGCACACTCCCACTTGACATGATCCTCTGTCTGCATAGCCTCTTTGTAGCAAGAAGGCTCACCAACATCTGTTAGCATAACAAAATCTAAACGTGGAACATATCTATCAAGTGGATGCTAGACACATGTAGAACGTCTCAATGGTTGCTGAATAGGAACATGTGCAGGCTGATCTGAATGGACATTCTCTTGAACATCCCTATGTGCAACATTTTCATGTATGCTAACCATAGGACTAGTATCCTCAAATACTACTCTTCTCACTTCAACCTCCTTAATGGGCTATTTATGCATCTTAGACTCATTGAAAATCACATCACTACTTCTGATCACTGACCATGTTTCAGGATCCCATAAGCAATATCCAAATTTTCCTTCTCAACCATATCCAAGAAAAATCATTTCTTTGACTTATGGTCCAACTTTTGTCTAAGATTCTTGGGTATATGAACATATGCTTCGCACCCAAAAACTCAAAGATGATCATAATATGGTGGCTTCCCTATCCATAACTTTTGTGGCACTTTTAGACCTTTGGTAGTACTAAGTGAATGGTTAATCACATGAACTACAGTCAATACTGCTTCTGCCCAAAAACCTTGTGAGAGGTTTGCATGATGCAGCATAGAGACTACTCTATCTTGAATAGTTCTATTCATCCTCTCAGCTACACCATTCTGTACTGGGGTATAAGGAGCCGTAAACTCTCTATTAATCCCTCTAGACTGACAAAAAAGGCTAAATTCATGTGAGGTATACTCACCCCCATTATTTGAACGTAAAGCCTTAAGCTTAGTTTCTTTTTCAGTCTCAACTGAAGCAAGCCAATTTTTGAAAGTAGGGAATACATCATCCTTCAATTTCCTAGGACATACCCAAACTTTTCTAGTAGCATCATCTATGAAAGTGACAAAGTAAAGAGAACCACCTAAGGACCTAGTTGGTATAGGACCAGACACATCTATATGAACGAAATCTAAATGCTGAATTGAAGAGTCAATGTGCATTCTATAAACATTTTTGGTTTGCTTTCCATATTGACAATGCTCACAAAATGAAAAATTGGAGAAAGATAACACATGTAAGTAGCCAAAATGAGAAAGATTTTCCCTTCCACTACGAGATATATTGCCCAAACGACCATGCCAAATACAAGCCATAACTATTCAGTAATAGCTAACAAGTGTTCTTTTTGTGATACAAATAAAGGATAAAGTGAGCCAACTTTGCTTCCTTTTGCAATAACTATATTTCCCTTTGATATGTGGAAGGACTGAGCATATAAGACCACCTTGTAACCAAGGTCATCAAGGTGACCAATTGACATCAAACTGTGTGATAACTGAGGTACATGGCATACATTATGCATAGTAAATTTTGAACCATCAATGAACTGCAAAACCACATCTCCAATCCCCATAACATCACACTGGCAAGAGTTACCAAGTTTGACGGTACCAAGAGAGTTTGTTGCATAATTAGAGAACCATTGTCTATGTGGTGTCACATGGAAAGAAGTACCAGAATCTAGTAGCCAGGTGTGGGAAAGAGAATCAGCCATAAGAGCCTCACTTGGCACAATACTATCAAGTGTCAACACATCAGCATCATCAAAAATAGCATTAATTTCTTCAATCTTCACAGTCAAAGTAGATGGTGCAGGTAACTGTTTAACATGCCCATCAACATTCTGTCCTTTACCTTTAGCATTCTTTAATGCATAACAGTCTTTCTTCATGTGTCATTTCTTATAACAGTAATGGCATTCGATATCCCTCTTCCTTGATTTACTTCTACTCTTATTCCATTGACCATTCTTTTCCTCGTTCTTACTCCTACCACATCGCTGATTCTTTCCTTGGTACGAATCACAAACATTATATGCATCTCCACTCTGAGTGCCAACCATAGATTTTCTACGAATCTCCTCAGTCAAGAGTGCTCCACATATGTCATCATATACGAGTTTACCACCAGGTGTACTATCGCTAGTAGCTGTGCAAAATGTATCCCATGTTGATGGCAAGGTGCATAATAGCAATACTGCTTTCATTTCATTATCCATATCCATTTTTTGAGCCTATAACTGGGACAATATAACATCAAACTCATTTAGATGAGAAACAACACTATCTGTGTCCTTCATATGAAGGTCATATAATTTTGCCATTAGATACACTTTATTTAATGCTATCTCTTTTTCATATGTATTGCATAACTTCTTCCAAAGCTCCTCTGCACTTTCACAATCTAATATTGTAAAGTAAACATTATCTACCAGGTGCAAGCAAATGGTAGACCTAGCCATTTCATCTAACTCATCCCAATCATCTTCATCCATGTCAGCAAGCTTATTTGAAATTCCATTTATTGGCTTCCATTGCCTCCTTTGAATTAGCACATCTTTAATCTAATTCTTCCATAGAGAAAAGTTTGTGCCATCAAATTTTTAGATCTCAAAATTGTCTTTGCCATGCAAGTTATAACTCCTCCTTGGAACACTAGTACTAGACCCTGATCCACCGGATGTGCTTGCGACCTCTGATGCTATGATGGTATAGAGCTGAATAGAATGATAATGGAGCTACAAGAGTCCGAACACCAACGAATAAGTGTATCAAGGAGTAAATCGATCACTATATAGTTGACAAAACCAAAAATTTGGAAAAATTTTGCCAGAGTATCCTCTGTAAAATGAGCATATGACCAATGTCAAAATATCATAAAACTGCAAGTACTGACATGTTTACCTGCATAGTGAATCACTATCTCCACTGCATGTAATCAATTACCCAATAGAAGCCAACTAGGCTTATCAAGTACCTATGAACAACTATCATACATCTCCTATGGGGAGGCTAGGTAAGTCTTCCACCTACATCACTGAAGAGACCCTGACATCTGGGTGTCTCATAGTTAAGAAAACCTCACCACGACCCTCTTTATCAAATGTAAAAGGCTTTATGCAAAAAATGCAACCGCTATATCAATGACCACATGGACGTACATAAGCAGTATCCACAAAAGCATACATGGTGTGTATGTGCTCAATATATGAAGTAAAATGACACTAAAAGGTTGAATGCACAACCCAAAAAACTAGCCAATAACACCTACAAGTTTCTGTCAACTTGGATGTTTTAGGCTCAAAAACCTGCATAAATTTGCAGCGGTTGCTCCCGCCAAAATTGAAACCTTTCGAGAAACCTGTAGTTTTACGAGTGTGGCTGAAAAACACAGCCCCAACGGTTGATATTTATTATCATAGAAGTACAAAGAACACTATTCTTGATGGTCTTGGACCTATGTGAAGAGAACTATGTGCGAAAGTACTCCAAAATGGCTCCAAAAGACACCCCAAAAAATGCTTCAAAAGTAGGCTTTGAAAGCAAAGAATGAAGCTTTGAGGGACCAAAACATGTTCAAGGTAATGTAAACCTTAGTCTTTCCACTTCTTCAAAAACCACAAGACTCTAGCTTAGTGGCAAGAGATTGCCATGGTTAAGCGAGCTCCAGGGGGGAACAGTATTGGGATGGGTGATCTCTTGGGAAGTACTGGGAACCTCTATATTCCTTGATTGTTGAGTTCCTCCCTCGCGTGCAGACCAAGAAGTGTCCGGTGGCCATTTGGCCTTTCACATGGACACTAATGGTAACAATAGAGAAAAGGAGAAAGATTTGATGCAGAGAGAAAGTCGATGAAATTGGATTACTAAAAATCTCTGACTTCTATGAAAATCCTTAATGATCTTCGTCGATAAATGCTTTTGGTTGACCCAAGATATGTTCTATACCCGAGATGCTGCAATTAATGAACAAAATAGAAATTTCTTCTAAATATTTTCATGGATATGAGATGGATGAGAATTGTGTATTCTCTTATCGATTTTTTGATGTAATGGGATCCTAATTGTTTATATAAAAGGTATTACTAGTGAGATCGAGCAAGTCAATCCATGGAGAGAAAGAATGTGGAAACTTGGATTTGTCGCGATGATTTATTTTGATAATTTAATTTTCATTGATAAAAAATTGATTATAAATAAATACATAGATAAACGAAAAGTGTAAATATAACATTATAAAATAAGTGAAATGTGAAATTACGGAGAAAAATAAAACGAAATGAAGAGAAAATAATAAAATTGAAAAAAATATGCATTTCCATTTAAAGAGAGTTTTTTTTTTCTTCTATGAGTTTTATGAATTTTCAGTAATACCAATATAAGCATTACCCTAGCGGATTCTCTCCAGGTTGCTGCAAGATTTGGAGGTTGCTACGGGATTTGGAGGTTGCTACGGGATTTGGAGGTTATTGCATGATTTTAAGGGAAGAAAAGTGTTGAAGTAGAGCTTTTGGAAAATTGAGAAAGCGAAGTAAAGAGCGAAGACCTGAAGTGAAGAAAAGATCCGACCATAAAGACTGGAGCTGAAGCTCATGGTTGTCTTCTTGTACTGTATCGGGAAGTCTATACTATATTACTAATTTTCACTGTAGCAGGATTCATTGTATTATTGAGAGCCATTTGTTGACCTCAATTGCATATTCATTGTTTCATTGAGCATAGTTTGTTTATCTCGCACATCGAGTTGAGTGATTTATATTTCCTAGCATTGTATTTCAATTTTTCATCCACGATGCTTATGAGCATATGTGCATGACCGAATACTTTTCACTTTCTCTTCCAAGGCACAGGCCTAAGATGTATGATATGATCATCCTACTAGGGCAAGGTGCCTAGCCTGTAGATGTAGCTCACCGGACAGGGAACGATGCGCCAACCCCGCGCAACTCTTCCCCTTCTTAGATCTCCTTCGACCTTTCCAACACCTGAACTGGACGTGAAGCGAGGCGGTTTCCCAGTGATCCTTGACATGCCACCCACTCCTTGAGAAGAGAAAACAAGAACCTTGGCATCGGACAGAGATCTCCAAGTACCAACATTTCAAGTTCTTTGATTTTTTTGCATTGTTCCATGCACTTTAAATAGAAAGATTGATTTTTTTTGTCCGAGTCTGAGCATCCACATTCTGCACTACTTTAGTCCATACGCATGTGCACTCTTTTTATTCTTGCTTAGACTAGGAATTTGTGATTTTTGTAGCTTAGATTGAACATTGGAAACATTAGAAAAATATCATAGAAAGAGGGGAAAAACACATTGAAATTTTTGGGAATCAAAGAGAGAGAAAGAAAGGGAAATTAAGAAAAAATTAAGTGATAAATCAAAGAGGAAATCAAGATCAAGATCAAATAAAAATTCGAGGCAATAAAAAGAAAGATCAAGTGAGTTAGATCAGACTTTGGCCTAGGTAGAGAGCATTTAGACTGACCTCCACCTCCTGGCTCATGACCCATCAAGTTTCTTCTCTGAGCTCTACACTGAGCTAAGAGAGATAGTACAACCACTCACATTGGACTTTGTTCTACATTCCAGGACAGACCAGAGAAGAGAGATGGAGGAAGTGCTCAAGGAATTAGTGATAGAGGAATATGGGGCTCATGTAGTCCAAGCCATCTTAGGAGAAAAAGGCAAGTTTACGGGTTTGAATGTGATTGAATATTTAGATGTGTTTGAGGACTAGGCACAGATCTATGGACTACAGAAGAAATGTTTACATATTACTTCACAAGGGTAGTTTCAAGATCAATCTTGGCATCTACTTCAGCGCACATAGTGAAGGCCTGGGCTGAATTTAGAAAGGAACTTCATAAGTTGTTTTACCTAGAAAATTTCTCCCAACATAGTAGAGAGGGGTTCTTGCACTAGGTAAATTCCCCAAAAACCACTGCTTCCCTTATTCACCTCTTAAATGAGTTCTTAAGAAGATATGTTGAGTTACCTCAGGCTGATTTGGACTCGTTAAGGCCTAACTTAGTCATTTCCTTTCTTAAGAGCTTAAGTCTTGAAGACATGATTGAGGTCAAGAGGAGGATAGAAGAGCCTCGTAAGAGGTTTGGGTTGACAAAAGATTGGGTGATAATTAGGAGAGAAGTGGAAGTAGTTGCCCAGATGAGGCAACAACATGCCATATTTTATGATAGATCGATAGTAACACAACCACCTAGGGAGACACCTCTTCCAACAATTCCAAATCTACCTGCAGCATCAACTTCTACTAATGTTGCATCCACTTCTTGCTCACCAGTAAAATTATAGCTTGAGATTCTAAGCAGGAAAATAGAGAAACTTATGTCGATGCAAGCATCCATGTCTAAACAAATGGCCAACATACATAATAAAGTCTATTCTATGGGGTATAAGGCCCCACTCCTCCTCAGGTGAGTACTAGTTATATAGACCCGATACAAAGGAATGCTATGCCTATTCCAAAAATGCAAGGTTATTTAACTCCTCAGCCTGCACCTCCAGTGCAGCCTGTCGCTTAGCAGATGCCTGCACCACCAGTTCAACCCACATTTCAAAGAAACACTGGACCATTTAAGAGACAAGAAACTCATGGGTTTGAAGGGGCAAAGAGATGTGTGTGGTGCGACACATAGGAATATTTCTCCTATGCATGTGAAGAGTTAAATCAAGAAAAGGAGCATTAGTTGGTGATAGATATAGATAAGAATCTCTACGACTTCAGGACCTACCTTCCTCTGCTTGTGAACTGGGGGAAGGGAGGAATGAAGAAATGAATCTATCAAGGAATAATGCCATCACATCAACAACTCAGTAAGAGCTGCTAGAGGAAGGAGATGAACATGAAATTAGGCCTCAACCTCAAAGAAACTACTCTATAGAAGCTTTAGTGAGAGCTAGGGATGCGATCATGTAGAAGACTACCTAGAAGTCTCCTGTAGATTAGTTCTATGTACTCTCATATAGCCAATGTAGAGGAAAAGAGGAAGAGGGATGAGATCCAAGAAGAGGGTGAGGGAGAGAGGATAGTGACAAGGAAGCAAAGTAAAGAGGGTGAAGAGAAGAATAGAGAACTTGAAAAGAAAGTGCAATTTAAAGAGCCTGTTGCTTCTGAGGAAGAGGCAAAGAAGAAGGAAATAATGGAGGGAAAGAGGCGATTTGGGTCAATCAAAATCCAAGAACTAAGTAAAGAGAAGGAGAAAGAACAAGAACCTGCTCAAAAGATTGATGACGCTTAAGAAAATATGCAAGAAAAAGATAAAGAGAAGAAGAAGAAAAAGAAGAAGACCCTAGAGGTGGTATTGATCTCTAAGTTAGAAAAGAAGAACGATACAAGAGAGATATTAAATGATTTTCTATTAAAGAGCTAAGTGACCATGTCCTTGAAGCAGGTTTTCTCTATAGCAAAGCCTGAATTCAAGGATAACTTTATAAAATTGATAAAGAAGAAAAGATTCCCATTACCCAAGGATGTGGAAATGGAAGAGGCAACTGAAGATACACAAGTAACAAATGAAACAGTAGCCTTGAGCGACTCTTCTGATGATGAGAGTGATGAGATTGCAAGGAACCATATGAATTTCTTAGGTCCTATTACACTCGATGGTGAGATGAGAAGGTCAGAAAGTGAGTATACCAAGACTTTTTGGGCAAGAAGGACACTTGAAATGAAGGTGAATTAGGAAGCAATGAAGATTCATGTTTTTCTTTGGCCTTGATTGACTGAGGTTCATAAATAAATGTGGTCTCTAAGAAATTATATGATCATTTTAGGTGGCCTATAGATAAAGACCATGGATGGAGGATGAGGACAATGGATAATGGCTCTAGAGCTGTACTTGGGGCATGCACCTTTGTGCCTGTGACAATAGGAGGGATTTTTGAGGAATTCCACTTCTTTGTCCAAGATCACTGTTCGTATGAGGCTATCCTTTGGCAACCTTTCATACCTGAAGTGCGAATGGAAACCAAGGTGATGGATGATGGATCTACCTATGCATGATTCCCTTCAAGATCTGGTCTTCATTCTTTGCAAGTAATGACAATGTGTTCGAATCACTCAAGAAATAGAAAAAATATAAGAAAGAGACCCATTAACTCTCATGACATGATGACTACATGCTCCTAGGACTGTGTATTCTATGTGATATGGAATGCTCACTTTGCTCATGTTGCGAACCCCTTATATGATCTTTTGAGAAAGAAAAAGAAATTTGTTTCGACAGAGTAACAGTCGAGAGTAATGCGTAAACTCAAGCAGCTGTTAATTGAAGCCTCAATTCTAAATCATGTTGATTATTTAGGTCAAAAGCCTATCATTTTGACTGTTGATACCAATCCTATTGGTATAGGCTGGGTCATAGGGCAAGATGATGATGAGGGGCAGAGATATGCAGTTCGCTTTGGTGTAAAGATTCTGCATGACACTCAAAGAAAATATATGTAGATAAAAAGAGAGCTATGGGGACTAGTGACTACTTTGAAAACTAATAAAGAGTATTTCATTGGAGCGAATGTGGTAGGTGAGACCAATTTTATTCCACTGATTGGCATGATAGAAAACTATTCGTCTCCAGATATTGCTATGCTTAGATGGATCTCTTATGTAAAGTTTATAAATCCCACGTTTGTTCACATAGCTGGGGAGTATAGATCCAATCATTCGAATGGGAGCCATCCTGTAGATATGACTAATGGTTGGAAATTCAATCTGGTTGGCGTAGGAGCACATTGCTGGCAAATGTGGCATTCTTTAGCAAACTTGATTGCATCCCGTTAGATATGAGGCCACCATAGTCCTTTGTGGATGATTCTGTGAGCCAAATCTTTCCCTTTTAGATGCCCTTCACTATGTACTGCCTCAAGCAAAAGGTTTACCTCCTCTGGAAAAACACACTTTCTCAAGATACCATCCTGACAATGTCTATGTAAATTCCCGTTTATAAGTGAGTACGCTTTGGTTTTAAGGAGTAATCTTCTCTTTTCTATAGGTGTTAAGTGTTCTGGGAGTTTTCCAGTAGTGAGACAATGGAGAATTCCATCATACTATTCATCCTGAGTTGCTACTAGGAAGATATTACTATCCACCAATTCATCATTAATACCTATTGCCTTCTCACTCATTGTGGTCCTGGATACTTGATCTGCCATGTAGCGCTCTCTTCCTGGCTTCATATGAATATCAAAGTTGAATTCTTGAAATAGGAGTAACCATCGCCAGACCCTTCCGACCACTCTAGGCTTGTTTATCAAGTACTTCAAGGGCTGATGGTCAGATATGACTATAAAATGTACACCTAGAAGGTAACGCTGAAACTTTTGAAGAGCAAAAACAATAGCGAGACCTTCCCTTTCGGTTGTACTGTAGTTCCTTTTTGCCTTGGTAAGTAGCCTGCTGGCATAGGAGATAGGTCTATCAATCTTGTGTGATTATGGTTGAGCCAAAACTACACCAATAGCATGAAGACTAGCATCTTTATGCACATGAAACTCCAATGACCAGTTAGGAACACTTAAAAGTGGAGCAGTACATAACCTCAATTTTAGTTCGCAAAATGCTTTCTCGGCTTCAAGACTCCATGAGAAGGGGACCTTTTTACTGGTAAGCCTTGACAAGGGCTTAGCTATTTCTGAATACATTCGTATAAATCTTCTATGGTATCCTGCATGGCCCAAAAAATTTTGCACTTCCTTTGAGGTTTGTGGAATAGCATGGAAAGGATAGCAATAACCTTTGCAGGATCAACCATTATCCCTTCAACAGATACTATGTGACCAAGAAGAGTGCCCTTAGTGACCAAAAAGTGATATTTAGCACGATTTAACTTTAAACCTATTCTAAGACATTGCTCAAAGATTTCTTTTAGATTTTCCAAATGATCATGGAAATCTTGAACTACTTCTCTTCTATCTGTGCCTAAAAACACTGAAAAGTCATCCATGAAAATGCGTAGAAAGGTTGTTAACAACTTGCCCACTATCAGATACATTGTTCTATTAAATGAAGTTGGTGCATTTTTCAAGCCAAAACCCATGCGGGTATAGACATAAGTGCCCCATGGAGTAACAAAGGCTGTTTTGTCCCTATCATCAGGATGGATCACTATCTGATTGTAGCCACTAAAACCATCCAGGAAGCTATACAGAGTGTGTCCGGCTACTTCCTCAAGTAATTGCTGTTTAAAGGGCTCAGGAAATCCATCTTGAACAGTTACCTTATTCACGACACAAAAATGAACACATACTCTTATTTTTCCACTATTTTTCTTGGGTACAATAACCATAGAAGAAAGCCACCTGGAATGTTCTACTGGAACAATTATACCTGCTTCTTCTAGTTTTGTAATTTCCAACTTTACCACCTCTGCATACTTTGGATTGAGTCGATATGACCTACTTGTTGCAGGCGTGGCTCCCTCAACTAAGGGTATTCAGTGTAATCCAAGCTCATCTAGTATCCCTATTAGATCTTTGTAGGACCATGCGAAGACATTTTTAAGCAAAAGTAAAGAAGTACCTTCTGTAGTAAAGGGGGATAATGTCATAGCCAAGAGGCCAAGTGGACTACTTGAGGGTTCTCTTCATCTTCTAGATTTACTTCTTGAACAAGTGTTTTAGGATTGGTCTTACTTGAGAAATCATCCCCACTATATGGAGGAGTGGAATTTAGCTTATACTCTACAATATGCTCTCTGGTCCACCCTTGAGGTATATCCGAAAAGGGGAGATCTTCTCTGCATTCAGGCTCATAACTTTCCTTCCCTGATACTTCTATATTTGTTGCCCCTTCAAAGTTTGTATTCGAGTGCAAACTCTCATTCTCTAACTTTTTGTGAACTTCATGGCCTTTTTCTGCAACTCCTTCATCTGCAACTTCTTCCTCTATTTCATTGATTTCCACCATGCAACACTCCGTACTTTCCATCATCCAGTTCAATAATGTATCTTCTTTGTGGGGTAAAGAGGGCATTATCTGAGTGTCCATAGTATACCCAGTAGCTTTCCTTGAGTCGAATCCTTCTTCCAAATGTAGTTGCAGTTGTAGAAACCTCGGCATTGATCATATATTTCTAGGTACTAGCATTTTAAATTCATTGAATATTTGCATTGTTCCACACACAAAAAGAGAAAGATTTTCTTTGTCTGGCCATCCACATTTTGCATAAATTTAGATCATACGGGTGTGCACTTTTCTATTGACACACAGATTTAGAATCTACTTCTTAGGTTAGATCATAAGTAGACGAAAATTAAATTGAAGGAAATTATTGAAGAATAGTTTAGGAAACACCAAGAGCAATTTAAGGAAATGGACATTAACACTAGTGAATCTATAAAATCAAAGTTTGGTATTGTTATGATTTTAATGCAACTAATAGATGCAATATCTGACACTATTTAGCTAATGGGCATAAGTATCAAAGACATAAGCAAGGAAATTGATTCTGAGATTTTGGAATTGAAACATAAGGTTGAGCTATTGACCAAACAAGTTAAGGACCTACAAGTATTGAAATGTGATAATGAACGTGTGGTAAAAGTTCAAAGCATATCTGTACATAAAGAGTCATTAGGTCTTAGAAGATCCATGCCTACAATGATGCCTAGGAAATCAAGTTGGGTTGAGAAGAGACCTATATGATGTTTTTGGTGCGATCACTATGGACATATGTTCTGGGATTGCATAGCATAGTAAGTGAACATGAAGGTAAAATTTGTAAATATCAAGATCAAATGCCTTTAATTTGAATGTAGGAAAAGGTGGGATGAAGGAATATTTTGAAGAGACCAAAACTAGATCAAAGTCATTTGAAAAGATATGGAAACCAAAAACTCATGAGGATAATAGATCTAAGGAACAAACGAGTATGTTATCCATTGAGAGTCAAGAGAAACCTATTGAAGAAACCAAAGGTAGAAAAATAATTGCTGAAAAACAAAATATTGAGCAGAGATTAAGAGAACAAATGGAAATTAATAAAAGAGAATCTGATAGAGAAATTCAAGAGAAATCGAAGAAAGACCAAGATGTATATGTTTCATTTTATCCAAAACTTTTGACTAATGAGGATCTACTTGATCAAGAGAAAGTTATGAAATTACACTCTCAATTAAACTTTGATAAGTAGATTGAACAAGAAAAGAGTAAAGAAGAAACTCAAGAAGATATAAAATCCGATAAATGAGTTAACAAAGCAGAAAAACAGTTGCTTGGTGATATTATCAAGGAAATGGAGGGAAATGTAAGGAAAAATGCAAAGCCTCCTAAGTCTTTGAAAATGAATAGGGGAACTAAAAACCTAACTCTTCAATATATATTTGCAAAGATTGAAGGATGATTGAAGAAGAATCATAATGAAAATGTATGAGAATGATCAAGAGTTATTGGATGAAGATGATGATGATTGATGGTTTATTATGATTGATGATGATGAATGATGATGATGAATGATGATGATGAATGATAATGATTGATGATGATGGATTGATGATGATAATGAATGATAATGATTGATGTTATTGCATGATGATGATGAGAATCGATGATGAAGATGATGCTGGAGGATGTTGATGTTGATATATTGATGAAGAACAATAAATCAAGAAATTAAAGAAAATCTGGATCGAACAACGATGAAGAGGAACCAAAAATTAATAACGTGAAATGCTTCCAATTTCAAATTCTATTTTCTTTTCGAAAGAGCATATGCATTGCATTGTTGTGTGTGATAGAGATCTGCACAAGTTTAAGAAAATCAAGTAGAGAACAAGATAGAAAACATTTATTATGGTTTTGCATGAAGGACAAACAAATAGAAATTATATGAATCCATTCAGTTAGTGGCTTAGAGACTTTTGGGAGTGAAAGCTTGGGAATGTGATAGTATACTTAAACTGAGTGCATGTATATGCTGATAGATTTGAACGCTTAGCGAGTGGCATTCTTTGGATCCTACTATTTACTTCTTGTGAGATCTTACCTCCATATAGATCATGATTTAGGAAAACCTTCATACTTAAGTCAACAGTATGTGTGTGCGCATGTTGTTAGTGCACTAGGATGGGCTAGTAGGTTGATGGAGCGATTTTGGTCGTGTGATCAAGGCCATGAGTTGACACTAGTTTCATCGTAGGCCTGACATATTTGTTTTCATGTGCCTACATGGGTCAGTAGTGGGTGGAGTCACTCTGGCCAGGTGGTCAAAGCCATGAGCTAACGTCGGTTTCATGTAGGGTTGAAATTATGTGTCGTGCACTATGTCGGGTCAACAGATAGGTAGGATAAACTTGGCCAGCTAGACAAGTCCATGAGTCACATCCGATTGCGATAGAAGCCGACTTTGTGAAAATTAAAAAAAAAAAGAAAAAGTGATGAGCTAAGATGAAGTGTAAAAATAAAAGAAAAACAAAAAGAAAGAGAAAAATAAAAAAAGTAAATAAAATAAAAAGATATGATGGAGATTTGAACAGTACACTACAAGAAATAGGGGGGCGTAGCGAAACCCCGAATTGAAAAAAAAATAAAAATCGTCGCTTATGCGACGCTAGCATCGCATAAGCGACCGTGTTGTTTTTGGATTTTTTTTTTTTACGGGCCTTCGTCGCATAAGCGATGCTAGCATCGCTTATGCGATGCTAAAAGGGTGCGTCGCAAATAGCATCCCTAACTAGCAACGTTGGCAAACTGGCTGGCATCGCATAAGCGACATCCTGTGTTCCAGAGCATCGCACAAGCGACACTCTGGAATGTTAAAAAAAAAAATTGATTTCTCTCGGCACATTTGTGCCGGGATTTGGATGCGAGAGAACAAGAGAGAGAGAGAGAGAGAGAGAGAGAGAGAGAGACATACACATACATAATGCATACACACACATATGCATACATAATGCATACACACACATACACACACATATGCATATATATATGCATACACATACAGACATAGACACATACACACACACAGACACATACACACATTTAAACACATACACACTTATAAACACACACACACATACACACACATATACACACTCACATACACACATAGACACATACACACATACACACATAATGATGCAACCACACACATACACACACACATACACAGACACATACACACATACACACACATATATGCATACACACACACATAGAGAGACATGCACACACATACATATACATGCATACATAATGCATATGCATATGCATACATACATACTTACATGCATACACACACATATGCATACATAATGCACATGCATACATACACATACATAATGCATATGCATACATAATGCACATGCATATATACACATACATAATGCATACACACACATATGCATACATAATGCATACATAATGCATACACACACATATGCATACATACATGCATACACATACACACATAGACACATACACACACATAGACACATACACACACATAAACACATACACACTCATAGACACACACACATACACATAGACACACACACATACACACACACATACACACACACATACACACATAGACACATACACACATAATGATGCATACACGCACATACACATGCATACACACATACACACACATACACACACACATATATGCATATACACACACATATAGAGACATACACACACATACATGCATACATATGCATACATAATGCATATGCATATGCATACATACATACTTACATGCATACATAATGCACATGCATACATACACATACATAATGCATACACACACATATGCATACATAATGCATACACACACATATGCATACATACATGCATACAAATACACACATAGACACATACACACACATAGACACATACACACACATAAACACATAGACACTCATAGACGCACACACATAAACATAGACACACACACATACACACACATACACACACACACATAGACACACACACATAATGATGCATACACACACATACACATGCATACACACATACACACACATACACACATACACACACATACACACACATACACACACATACATACACACACATACACACACATATATACATAAACACACATAGAGAGACATACACACACATACACATACATGCATACATATGCATACATAATATATATGCATATGCGTACATACATACTTACATGCATACACACACATATGCATACATAAAGCACATGCATATATACACATACATAATGCATACACACACATATGCATACACACACATATGCATACATAATGCACATGCATATGCATACATACATGCATACACATACACACATAGAGACATATACACACATAGACACATACACACAGATAAACACATACACACTCATAGACGCACACACATACACATAGACACACACACATACACACACACATATACACACACATACACACATAATGATGCATACACACACATACACACATACACACACATACACACACATACACACACATACACACACATACACACACATACACACACACATACACACATACACACATACACACATACACACATACACACATACACACATACATGCACATACATACACACTGACATACACACATACACACACATATATGCATACACAAACATAGAGAGACATACACACACATACGTATACATGCATACATAATGCATATGCATATGCATACATACATACTTACATGCATACACACACATATGCATACATAATGCACATGCATACATACATACACATACTTAATGCATACACACACATATGCATACATAATGCATACACACACATACACACACATATGCATACATACATGCACACACATACACACATAGACACATACACACACATAAACACATACAAACTCATAGACGCACACACATACACATAGACACACACACATACACACACACATACATATATAGACACATACACACATAATGATGCATATACACATATACACATGCATACACACATACACACACATACACACACACATACACACACACATACACACACATATATGCATACACACACATAGAGAGACATACACACACATACACATACATGCATACATATGCATACATATGCATACATAATGCATATGCATATGCATACATACATACTTACATGCATACACACATATGCATACATAATGCACATGCATACATACACATACTTAATGCATACACACACATATGCATAGATAGAAAATCGAAAATTATACCTTAATAGTGTCAAAACAGATACATTACTCCATCCAAAACGATTTTGAAGATTGAGAATAAGTAAGCTCGCACTTAGTCGTGTCAAACGACTTCCTTCATATACATGCTTTAGACATTCCTCTCGAAGATATTTCTCATCTTTAGAAATATCAATGCTCTCACTGTCATTTTGATACCAATCCTCAATAAAATATGCCATTCCATCATCTTCATCATTGTCACACAAATCTTGTACTTTATCGTCTTTTGAATATAGATCCTTGAACCTTGCATATTCCACATGACTACTTTTGTGTAGCCTCCTCATAGAAGCTTCTGATAAATGAGGTCTTACTGGCAATTGTGAATGGTGTGGAGGAATATCATCAACATCATATGTTGGAATCTACACATATAAATAAAATTCATTAGTATTCCATAAATGAATAAAAAGTAAACTTTAAATATAAAATTAAGTATATAAGTTATTAAATATGGATAGAAAATTTTTATTCTCTCTAGCTAAAAGGTGCTCTTGGAGGTCTACGCCATCCATAATTCTTTAATAGTTCATCACCGACATGTAATGTAGTAATAGCATTGACAACTATGTATCTTGATACATATCTACTCATGTATGGTGATTCATGACTATTTTTATGCTCCTCAAATGTGCAATTAGTCCTTGAACTATTATGTAACCCTCGACTACTATTTATTAAACCTGCTATATTTCCATGTGTGTAAGATCTTCCATCAATATAGAATCTTTCATTTTCTGCATGTAAAATCCTTCTACTAGTAAGAGATGCTACGTTCAAGCATATTCCATAAGTACTCATTTCAGTCTCTAAACCAGGAGGTAGAGGATTTCTAGAAACCTCTGCTTGTAATTGATGAACAACAAGTCCATGACGTGTATGAGGTACATTAACATTATGAGAAAAATTATCATCATCATCATCATCGAGCAAGTATTCCTGTATATCAATAGTAATTTGATTTTGTATATGGTTTTTAAATAAAATAATGACATTAATTTATATAAAAATACATACCCAAGCATTGTCACATTGACCAGGTCATGGTGCATGCTCAAAAGTACCATACTCTACCTCATGTTCAATACATTCCAATCGTGGTCTTCAATACATGCCATAACAAGAGTTACACCAACATATAATATGCTCTTGATAGTAAAATTCATCATAATTCCTATTGGAGGACACATGTGAAGTCATTGCATGGGTAGGAGGTGGTGGAGTACCGTCTCATTGATCAGAATCTGATTATAATAAGAAACAAAAAAATATATAAGTTATGTATCCATCAAATATATTTAATATTAAATGTTTGATATACTTACAATATATAGTCCGTTGCACGATGAGGAGACGGTGGTGGAGTTCCATCTGATTGATCAGAATCTACAAATAATGGTATTTGATATTAATAATCTGATTATTTACATACACAAAAAATTCACATATACATATTTACACATACACACATATTCACATATACACATTTACACATACACACATATTCACATATACACAAATACACATTATTGTGGGATAAATGCATGTATTTTGTATGAATGAGTGTATATGCATGCATGTGTGTGTACGTATATATATGTATATGTATATGTGTGTTTATGTTATATGTATGTATATGTGTATATGTATACATATATGTATGCGTATATGTTTGCATGTATATGTGTATGTGGGTATGTGTATGTGTATGTGTGTGTATATATGTGTATGTATTCTGATTTTTTTTTTGTTTGAGATTAAATTAACAGGAGATATTGTATGGTGGAAAAAATAAGAGGTGACCTAACATACCACCTGAGCTGTGGCAATTCTTTCATAGACAGCTACGTCTTAAGGAGTCATTTCCTCAATAGAAAGTACACAAATTAATAGTTTATATTTATAATTTTCATATATTTTAGTAATTTTTTAAATTTAATTTATGTATTTCTTTTTTCTTAAATAAACAGGCTACTGCAAAGAAGAGAGTGGAGTCGGGCCACACATCGCACCTAGGCCAAATGGGCCATAATGGTTTTGTAGCTACATTTGTAAGTATATGTGTTATTGTGAGTATATTTTTTATTTTAGTTAAAATGCAAGAAACTAATCTTTTTTATTTGTTTCAATGCAACGAAAGGATTATGGCCGATATCCTATGGAACATGAGATCGAGTATGATACACATTTTGGATATTGGCATTTGAGCGAGTATAGGCGAGATCATCCGGATGCCTTTGTGAGTATTATTAAATTTTATATAATTATTTTATTTATATGAATGGTTTAATTGTTTTACTTATTTATGTTTGTTATATGTAATACATGAGTATTATGGAGAGGCAAAAATATGGATGAGGTGGAGAGACAGACACAGGAGGGACGATCTCGATCATCACATGGTGATCATGATGATGAGGATGAGGATGATCAGGATGATCATGATGCTGCTGCTGATGATGATGATGATCATGATCATGATGATTAGGATTCTAGTTGATTATGACAGTGGATTATATGTATTTACATTGATATATATATTATATATATATATATATTTCATTTCAGTTATGTTTTGAATTGTGTGTATGGTATTAAGTAATGAAGAGTTTTGTTCTATTGATTGTTATTATTGTTTATATTAAGCATGTGTTTTAACACTTTAATTATATAATTCATTCATATGTGTGTACATAAGTGTATATGAATGTGTGTGTTTATGCATGTATGTGCATGTGTATGTGTGTGTATATGTATGTATGTGCATGTGCATGTGTAAGTGTATATGTGTGTATGAGTATGTGTATGTGCATGTGTATGTATGTGTATATGTATGTGCATGTATATGTGTATATGTATGTATGTGCATGTGTGTGTGCATGTGTATATGTGTGTGTACGTATGTGCATATATATATATGTATATATGTGTATATATGTGTATAATGTATGTATATGCACGTGTATATGTATGAAACATGCATGTGTATGCATTTCCATTTGCATCCATGTGCATGCATGTGGATGTGCATATACATGTATTTACGTATATGTTAATGTGTGTATGTGTATATATATGCAATAATGCATGCATGTAAGTCTTTTTATGTGGTTGTAGAAATGTTTGTGCATATGCATGTGTATGTCTAAGTGTATGTGCACATGTATTTGTGTGTATATATGTCTGTGTATGTGCATGTGTATATGTGTATATGTGTGAAAGTGCATCTTCATCATGTATAAGTGTATAAGTGCATATCAATAAGTGTGAGTATGCTATCCAATGAAAATAACACAATTCAAATGATATACAAAGAATAGAAATTGTACTTACAATAGTTGGCCATACTTTTTGCTTGGTTAGCTTCTTGAATAACCTGCAATAAAGAGAGAAAGAAGAGAGAGAGAGAGAGAGAGAGAGAGAGAATTCAAAGAGAGAAAGACGTAGAAAGAGAGAAATAGAGACAGAGAGAGACAATAAGAGAGAGCTTAGGCAAAACAACAATTCTGCATATAATTGTTTTAGCTCGTAGCACAACGTAATTGCGAACGTTGGAGAACTCTTCGATCAGATGCATGAAAATGTCGATGGAAGAGCCTCCAACGTTTTAATTTTTTTTCGTCAACAGACCGTCGTGTAAGTGATGGTAACGCATCGTAAAAACCACTAGAATTGGCATCGCATAAGCCACATTATTTAGCATCGCTTATGCGACACAAAAGTATCGCTTACGCGATGCTTTTTGAAATCGTCGCCTTAGCGACGCTCTATGCAAGCGTCGCACACCCCGTCGTGTAGTACATAAAAAAAAAGTCATTTTATTCGTCCTTTAATCGACGATTTGTGCACGATGCTCATTGCAATGCGTTTTGCATTTTTATAGCGACGAAATTATGTCGCCTTAACCGTCGCCATGTGCCTGTATTCCTTGTAGTGGTACAAGATATATAGAGGAATCATGACATATTCTACAAACTAAGTTAGTAGAGCTTAGTATATTCTAGTACTTAGGATAAGTTGATCGACGTGAATGAGTTAAACAAACGAGAGATCTACGAATCCTACGATTTATTCATATGGTTATTTGTCTGATTGTGAAAGCAAAAACATAGTAAGAAATTTCTAAAGCTTGCATCTGCTTAATTTTCTAAAATTTGTACTAATCTTTATAAATTTGCATGGAGTGTATAAGATCACATTTCAATTTTTGAAAAGAAGAACATAAATTAAAAAGGGTTTTCAAAAAAATCTTGATATGCTTCGGTTTGATTTCGGAGGTTGGCAGATCGAGACAATGTGCAAGTTTAGTGGGGGCTGATCTCGAGATGAAATCCGTCAAGGAAGTGTACCTCAAGAATATTTTTGAAACTCTATTTGATTGTTTTTCTGATCATGAGATGTTGTTTCGACTGTAAGAATACGATAAGAGTCTTGAAATGTTCATGTTATGGTTGATTTGATTTTCTGTGCAATAAGGGACCTTGTCATTTTTGTACATTAGGCCTGTATATTTGTACATAGTTCACTAACCTATCTCCAAACCCTTGAAACCCCTTGAAAACCTGAGTTTACCCCATGGAAACCTAATCCAAACCCTAGGAAACCCTAGGATTTTAGACCATAATGTGAATAAACCCTTAAGTTCATTTGGGTAACCTTAATCGTAGGCAAACCCTAATGTTTCCCAATCTAAACCCCTAGGATGAGCCTTAGAATTGGCATTTATCCTAGGTTGAACCCTATAGTTTCATTCAATTTTGGTTACAAGTGTGAAAGCAAACCTTAGTCCAAAAATAGAAAGAGACAAAAGAAGCAAAATTAGAAAGAGAAGAATTGGAAAAATAAAAAGAGAAAAATCCAAAAATAGAAATAAAGATGTGATTCTCCAAAAATAGCAAAAGAAGATGCAAGGAGATTTTGGAAATAGAAAGTTTAGATAAGGAGGTTAGAAGATTCTAGAGAGAAGTCCTAGGGAGAGCCTATAAATAGGTGTCCAAATCTCATTTGTTTCCCCCCATGGATCTTTTCTATGTATCTTCACTCCAGGTTCGCTCCTTGTCCTTTCTTTTTCAATCTTTACGTTTTTGATTCATGCTTTCTTGTTCATGTTTTATGATTATGATGTAGGGTTTCATCCACTAATGCCAAGAATGAAACTAGCAAAATGATATTAAATCAATGACCATATGCTAATAGAATAGCCAATCAAGGTGACAAACGGATATGCAATTGAGGCTCCAATCTAGATCATGTCAGATGACCCTATGCTAAGACGATGATAGCTCGTAGGGCATCATTTTAGTGATGAGATTGTTAAAGAGATAAAGTTTGGAGAAAAATCATTCCTAAGAGATGAAGAGAAAGAGAAGTTCATTGAAGTCATCAAGAAACACGAAAAAGCATTTGCACTTTTCCCACATGAGATAGGTTGCACGGATCCGAAACAAGCACCTCCAATGATTATCTTTACATTGTCACATATACCAAAGAACATCCGATCTATACGAGTGAACTCACTTGCCCGATCTGATGAGACTGTTAAAGAAAATGATATCCATGTGCATATTGGAACCATCTTTGGCTCCATATTTGAATAGATGGTTGACAATGCCTAAGAAAAATGGGAAACTTTGTTTTATTCAAGATCTGCAGCCTATGAATAAAGTCACAATAAGAAATGTAGGGATAGGACCTATAGTAGATGAGTTCGTTGAAGCGTTTGTTGGGCATTCCATGTACTCCATGGGCGATCCGTATTCAAGATATGACCAATTTTAGTTGGCCATTGAGAGTAGAGATATCATGATCATGAAGAATCCTTTGGGCCTTGTATGCATGTGTAGTTTGCTCCACGGAGCGACAAATTCTATGGCTCGCATGATGAATGCCATGAACCTAGACCTGCGAGACTTTATACCATCTGTGACAATGCCCTTTATTGATCATATTCCCACAAAGGGATGTCAAGAAAGAGTGAAAGACGACAATTTAGATGCTTTTGGATACTGAAAGTTTGTAAATAACCATATCTTTGGCTGTGAGAAAATCTTTGAGAAACTTGAAGAGGTAGGCCTAGCACTTTCTCTAGAGAAATGTGTTTTCTAGCCGCAAGCCATACCAATAGAAAGTTGAGACCATTAGCAAGATTTCTGAGGTATGTCGTAATGTCAGTGAGGTGACAAGCTTCTTGGGAGCCTGTGTATTCTATGTGATATGGATTCCTCACTTTGCTCATGTTGCGAACCCCTTATATGATCTTTTCTGAAAGAAAAAGAATTTTGTTTCGACAGAGAAACAGTCGAGAGTAATGCATAAACTCAAGCAACTGTTAATTGAAGCCTCAATTCTAAAGCGTGTTGATTATTTAGGTCAAAAGCCTATCATTTTGACTATTGATACCAATCCTATTGGTATAGGCTGGGTCACAAGGCAAGATGTTGATGAGGGGCAGAGATATGCAGTTCGCTTTGGTGCAAAGATTCTGCATGACACTCAAAGAAAATATCCGTAGATAAAAAGAGAGCTATGGGGACTAGTGACTGCTTTGAAAACTAATAAAGAGTATTTCATTGGGGCGAATGTGGTAGCTGAGACCGATTTTATTCCACTGATTGGCATGATAGGAAATCTGATGTGGAGAGAGAGAGAGAGAGAGAGAGAGAGAGAGAGATGGCGATGTGCAGATCAACAAAGAGCAAGATGGTTAAGAGAGAGAGAAAGAAAAATGAATGCAAAGGCAATGAGAGAACTATCGATAGAAGAATAGAGAGAGAGAGAGAGAGGGAGAGAGAGATGAAACAGTATAGGTTATGTCGTGATAGGAGATATCATTTAAGCAATGAGAGAGAGATAGAGAAAAGGAGAAAGATTTAATGTAGAGAGAAAGTCATTGAAATTTGATTACCAAAAATCTCACACTTCTATGAAAAATTCCTTAATGATCTTCCTCGATAAATGCTTTTGGTTGACCCAAGATATGTTCTGTACGTGAGATGCTCCAATTAATGAACAAAATAGAAATTTCTTCTAAATATGTTCATGGATATGAGATGGATGAGGATTGTCTATTCTCTTATGGATATTTTGATGTAATGGGATCCTAATTGTTTATATAAAAGGTATTCCATAGTGAGATCATCTTTTGCCAAATTTTGTGAGCAAGTCAGTCCATGGAGAGAAAGAATGTGGAAACCTAGATTTGTCCTGATGATTTATTTTGATAATTTAATTTTTATTGATAAAAATTAATAATAAATAAATACATAGATAAATAAAAAGTGTAGATAAATAAAAAGTGTAAAATAAGTGAAATATGAAATTACAGAGAAAAAATAAAAGGAAATTAAGAGAAACTAATAAAATAGAAAAAATTATCCATTTCCATTTAAAGAGAGAGATTTTTTTTTCTTCTATGAGTTTTATGAATTTCCAGTAATACTAATGTAAGCATTATCCCCGCGGATTCTCTCGGGGTTGCTACGAGATTTGGAGGTTGCTATGGGATTTGGAGGTTACTACGTGATTTTAAGTGAAGACAAGTGTTGAAGTAAAGCTCGTGGAAAATTGAGAAAGCGAAGTAAAGACCAAAGACCTGAAGTGAAGAAAACATCCAATCACAAAGATCGGAGCTGAAGCTCATGGGCGTCTTCTCGTACTGTATCGAGAAGTCTATATTGTATAACTGATCCCCACTAAAGCGGGATTCATTGTATTATTGAGAGCTATTTGGTGACCTCACTTGTATATTCATTGTTTCATTGCGCATAGTTTGTTTATTCGACGCATCGAGTATTCTCTTTTGAGGTGAAGGCCTAGGATGTATGATACTATCATCGTACTAGGGTGAGGTGCCCAACCTGCAGACACCGCTTGTTGGATGGTGGAGGATGCACTCACACCCAACGGGGCTTGATCCAACCCTGCACCACTCTTCCCCTTCTTAGACCTCCTTCGATCTTCCCAGTAGCGGTTGAGTGACTTGCTGTTTTATCCCTTTTTGCTTTAATAAGTTGTCAAAGTCATGATTGATAAATTCACCACCACTGTCGGATCAAATAGTTTTGATTGTCTTGGATTCTTCATTCTCAACTTGGTTGATCCATTCCTGAAACTCAGAGAAAGTGTCTGCCTTTGACTTCAAAAAATATACCCAAATGTATTGTGGGTGGTCATCTAGTAAAAGAAAGAAATAGAGTGATCCATCAAGAGAAAGGGTATTCATAGGTCCACAAAGATCCATGTGGACAAGGGCTGAAGTTTTCCTAGCTCGTGTGGATGCCTCCTTGGGAATGTGAGCCCTATGTTGCTTTCCTTGGGTGCAAGCTTGGGAGGCATCGTTGACTTGCCCAATCTTGGGTAATCCTTTAACTATCTAAGAGGAAGAAATCCTCGGTAAATATGAAGTGTGGCCATACCTTTGATGCCACAAATTTGAAAGTGACTCCTTAGATAGGAAGTAGGAGAGTTTGTATAGCCTTTTTTCTTATATGCCTTGTGCGAGTATGTCTTTGATTTTAGGGTTAATCACCTTAACTGAAGTGTTATCAAATAAAACTTGTTTATCGTGATCAATGATGGTCTTGACTGATGGTAAACTCATGCACAAGTCAAGAACAAATAAGACATTGGATAATTATTTTCACTCCCCTTGATCATTAGTGATTTTGACTTTTCCTTTCCCTTCAACGGGTAGACTCTTGCTATTGCCTAGGTAAACTTTGCGAGTATGGTCCTCAATCTCTTGAAAAGAATATCGATCCTTATGTGCGATGTCGCTCCACTGTCAAAGATCCATTCTTGATATGAGCTTGAAGTTACCAGGGCATTGGCCTCTATGGAAATAAACAGTGAGACCCATGCTGATATGTTTTTGATGGGTTCTTGGAACTAGAAGGCTTCTATGTATGCTTTTTCTTGTAGCAAAATTTTTCCAAGTGCCTTGTTTTTGTTGGAGTTAGACGTCTGCGGAAGCACGCGAATAGCACAAGGAAGAAGAAGAAGCTTGGAGCACAACACACAATACTGAATGTATTATTAGAGAATGTACAAAGATTAGTAGCCCATTAGGGCAATAGACGTATATACAAGCCGGGGGAAAAAAACCTCCTAAAGAGGGAAAAAAGTGCCCCGGCGGTCCTAGTGTGTTCACACACATCACTACCTAAATATATCAACAAATCCCCCCTGGGAGTGATGCGGTGAACAAGGAGCTGGCACTCATGTATAAGGAAGTGCCAAGCTATGTGGAAATCACTCCACAAAAGGAAGTAAGCCCAAAGCTTTGCGGAAAGCTTCAAACTTCTCCCTAGGTAGAGCCTTTGTGAAAAGGTCTGCTATGTTCTCCTACATGGGCACATATGCCAAGCTGATCTCCCCAACAGACAACCTCTCCCTGACATAGTGATAATGCACCTCAATGTGCTTAGTGCGAGCATGGAACACAGGGTTCCTCGCAACTGCCAATGCACTCTAACTGTCATTGAAGATGGTGGTGGCAGAAGAGTGGCCAACACCCAAATCAGCCATAAGGCGTCTGAGCCACACACACTCAACAGTCACTGTGAAAGCTACCCTATACTCAGCCTCACAACTGGAAGTGGCCACAGTAGGCTGCTTCTTGCTCAACCAAGATATACATGAGCTACCAAGCATGAAGCAAAAACCACTGGTGGACACACGAGTGTCATAGCAACCAGCCCAATCTAAGTCAGAAAAAGCATGCAAATATGGTGGTAGTGATCCCCCCTTGGGATAAAACAACCCAAGTAGCCGAGTACCACTCAAGTAGCGAAAGATGGACTTAACCTAGGTTGCTTCTTGCTCAACCAAGATATACATGAGCTACCAAGCATGAAGCAAAAACCACTGGTGGACACACGAGTGTCATAGCAACCAGCCCAATCTGAGTCAGAAAAAGCATGCAAATCTGGCGGTAGTGATCCCCCCTTGGGATAAAACAACCCAAGTAGCCGAGTACCACTCAAGTAGCGAAAGATGGGCTTAACCGCCTTCCAATGTGTGACTCCTGGGCAATGCATAAACTTGCTCATCTATGAGACAACAAACTGAATATCTGGCCGAGTAATGCATAAGTAAATCAAGCATCCAACAGCCTGCTGATAGAGAACAACATCAAATGCATCTCCAGCATCATGAAGACTCAATCGTAAACCTGTCTTCATAGGAGTGGCAATAGGCTTACAGTCTTCAAGGCCAAAACACTGCAATAATGTGTCAATATATTTTGTTTGACACAAAGCCATTCCACCATCAACTTGCATAAACTGAATGCCCAAATAGTGATGCAAATGCCCCAAATTAGAAATCTCAAATGAGGCATGCAAATCAGCCTTGAAATCAGCAATATGCTTCTCAATAGGACCAGTGAGCAGCATGTCGTCAACATAGACAACAATGATCAGAAGCACATCACTAGCACGCTTAACATATAAGGTGCTTTTAGTTGGACTGCTCTCAAAACCATGTGCAACCAGATAGGCATGTATCTTCTCATACCAAGCACGTGGTGCTTGCTTTAAACCATATAATGCCTTCTTTAACCTACACACCTGGTTTTCATGCCCTTTCTGCACAAAGCCACGAGGCTGAAAAACATACACTTCTTCATGCAAGTCACCATTCAGAAATGTTGTTTTAATGTCCAACTGATGTACATTCCAACCATGATGGGCTGCAAGTGCACAAATGCTTCGAACAGTAGTCATACGGCATGTAGGTGCAAAGGTCTCATCAAAATCAATGCCTCTTTCCTGCGCATAACCCTTTGCAACAAGCCTAGCCTTATACCTATCAACTGTACCATCAGGTTTACGCTTCAGCTTGTATACCCACTTAGTGCCAATGGCCTTCTTGCCAGGAGGCAAGTCACATAAAGACCATGTACCATTCTTCATTATAGCATCATATTCAGATTGCATAGCAGCCATCCAATTTTCTGAATTTTGTGCTTCATCAAAAGAAATATGCTCATTCTCATCACAAAGACTAGACGCAGCCATAGCATAGCAATCTGATGCAAAGGAGGCACTATGAGATCCTGAACGAGTACGATATGACAAAGGTGCATCTAATTTGCTGTCACGCAAAGTCTGCACCAACCATTTTGGCAAAGTCTGCTCTCTTATCAACAAGTGCGTCATGTAAATCTGCATCAGAAATGGAATGATCTACATCATCATATGAAACCTGCAAAGGCTGAGAAGTTGCCTCATTAGGACCAACACTAGACTGTCCACCTGTAAAAAGAGGCATCAAAGTATCATACATGTCTTTGGAGCTAGTAGATGTCTCCTTGGTACATGAAAGCAATGGCTGAATAGCATCTTCCACAAAAACAACATCACGGCTAACCAGAATGCATTTAGTCTGTGGATGATACAGACGATAGCCTTTACTTTCAGAACTGTACCCAACAAAAATACATTTTACTGTCTTATCATCCAATTTTTTGTGATGTTGTTCAGGCACTAATGCATATGCCAAACAACCAAAAACACGCAGATGAGCAACAGATGGCTTGCGGTCATGCCAAGCCTCATATGGAGTGATAGACTGCAGCGCTTTAGTGGGACACCTGTTAAGTATATATGCTGCACACATGACAGCCTCAAGCCAGAAACTATCTGGTAAAGCCTGACTCTTGACCATACACCTCGCCATCTCCATGAGTGACCTGTTCTTCCGTTCAGAAACTCCATTCTGTTGAGGTGTATACGGCACTGTACACTGGTGTTTTATCCCATGTTCAGCCAGAAATGCATTAAAATCAGAAGACATATATTCCCCCCCTTGATCAGAACGAAGGGTGCGCATTTTACATGCTGACAGATTTTCAACCAAAACCAAAAACTGTTTGAAGCACAGAAACACTTTGGACTTTGCCTTCAATGGATATACCCATGCATGCCTGAAAAAATCATCAATGAAAGTCACGAAGTAAAGATAGTTTCCAAAAGAAGGTGTCTGCATAGGACCACAGACATCACTATGTACAAGCTGCAATTTCTGCGTAGCCCGAACTGAACCATCTTTTGGAAAGGAGGAACACTGCATTTTGCCCAAAATACAGCCTTCACATACATGTTTTCCAGGTGCCTCAACCTTGGGAAAAGAAGACACCATATCAAATTTCTGCAGGCGTAGCAAACTAGCAAAATTCAGATGACCAAAGCGTGCATGCCAAAGCTTTGCATCTGACATAGCCTGAGAATCATGAACCGCACATGCCGAATCATTCACAGATCTTTCATAGTCTATGAGCTTATACAGACCACGACATAAAATGCCAGAAGCAATAATAACATCGCCATTTGAAAGATCATGAATTGTACATCTGTCATCAACAAATTTCACAACCAAGCCAATCTTGGCTAATGCAGAAACTGATGACAGATTCTTCTTTATCCTTGGCACAAATAAAGCATTTGACAAGGTGAAAGAACTACCATCAAGAATAGTCAGAATGATCTTACCAACTCCCATAACAGGATAAGAGGAGTTGTTGGAACATGTGACAATATTCCCTGTAGGGGCAGGCTCGAGTGAAAAGAAGAAACTGCACTGCGAGGTAATATGTTTGGTCGCCCCACTATCAAAGTACCAAACATATGAGTCCACTGCAGACATGCACTGCTCATGAGATGGGTCAAAATAGTAAATGCCCATTCTTCTTCCTGCACAAGCTTAGCAGACTCTGTTTTTGGTGTAGAGGCTTCTGCAACAACCATTCTAGCCTCCTTTTTCTTTACCTCTTTTGCAGCCAATTTTGGACATTTCTTTATGATATGATCATTCCCTTTACAGTACTTGCAAAACAATTTCTGCGTTTATGATTTCTTCTCATCTTTATCCTGGTTCTTCGAATGTGCAGCATTTGCAGATTTTTACTTACTAGTAGAAGAGCTCCATTTTCCTTTGCCCTTCTGACTAGCCAAGAAAGCTTGATCTGCAACACGCATAATGGACATGTTCTGTCTAGACTGATCTCCCTGCAACAGAACAGAAACTAACTCCTCAAATGATAAGGCATTCGGATTGCCTTTCATCATCAACCGAAGAGTAGAAGCAAAACTCTGATATGAATCAGGAAGACCATTCAGAACTGTCTGCACAAGTGAGCTATCTGGTATAACCTCATCAGCAGAAATCAATTGGTCCTTCAAATCTTTGATCTTCGTTAGGAAACTGTCCATAGAATCACCTTCATTCATGTGCTCACTCTCCAACTGTTTTCGGAGGTAAGCAACACGAGCCTCATTCCTAGCTTGGTACAATGTGATAAGTGTATCCCAAGCATCCCTAGCTGTTCTGCAAGTGCGAATATGAGGAATAATGGCACGTTTGACAGACAAAGCTATCAATGCATGTGCCTGATCATCTCTGCCATCCCAACGAATCTGCTCTGTAGTAGGTGCAACAGAAACAGCAGCACGAATAGGAATCTGCACAATATCATCTTTGACACCATCTTCATCAGCTCCAGCACCTGTATTCGTAGTACCTGTTGTTACAGGTGTAATAAGACGTCTTTCAACACCCTGCACAATGTTCCACAATCCTTTTGCAACCAATACATGTCCCATCATATAAGCCCATAATGGGTAGTTGGTACCATCCAACTTATCCTCAACAGCCAACATACGGAATACATCACTACTTTCAGCCATGGCTGGTGACTAAAATACCTTGATGCAAAAAATTGACTGTATCTCAAAAAGTTGAATGGAACTGCCCAGACGAGTTTTGCTAAACCTGTAGCAGACTTTGAGACGCTTATACTGGCGAACAGAACCAGGTATATACCTTTGGCACAAAAAGACAAAATAGCCTGCACAAGCGTTGTGATAGTGCGTTCGGAGGCCAAAACGAGCTCAGGTCACGATTTCGACACCACACAGCAAAGCTGTTTCTATCTCGGAAACACCCTGAGTATGCTCACCAAAATTCGTATGATTCTGAGACTGCAAACGGAGGAGTGTCAACGGCGCCCTAGATGAAGCGATGACCTGCTCTGATACCAATTTTTGGAGTTAGACGTTTGCGGAAGCACGCGAATAGCACAAGGAAGAAGAAGAAGAAGCTTGGAGCACAACACACAATACTAAATGTATTACTAGAGAATGTACAAAGATTAGTAGCACATTAGTGCCAGTATTGACATACGGACCTAACCACCCAGTAATAAACACACAGGATAGAGAGGTAGTAAAAGCCCAAAAGTATCACATCATGGCAGGAAGTATGTACAAGCACACAGATCAAGGGATCTTGGCTTGTTGTGTGGAAGAGGATGAGTACGCCAAATGGTTGCAATTAGCACATGTAGGTGCATTAGAGCAACACTACTCAAAACAACAAACCCTACAGACACTAAGGAGACTCGGAGTGCATTGGCCAACTATGGAAGCTGATGTCCAAAAGTTGTGCAAGGAATGCCCAATCTGTCGCACTAAACCACCTGTGGAACATGCCACTCTTTATCAAGTGTCCATAGTGCCAGATTGGAGTGAACCACTAGTATCCTTCCTGAGGACGAAAACATTCCCTCCAGACATGACTCTGGTTAGGAAAAGAAGTCTAGAACAAGAAGCCCAGGATTACTCACTCATTGGTGATAATCTATACAAACGTGGTAAAGATGGTTACCTGAGACTATGTGTCCATGAGAGTGAATATCTCAAGCTTTTGGAAACTGCTCACCAAGGTGTAGCAAGAGGACACTTTGGACCAGATCGGGTGATCAAGGCAATACTATTTGCGGGCTTCTGGTGGCCAACCCTTCACATGGATGCACATACCTATGTGAAATGGTGTGATGTCTGTCAGCGAACTCAGTATCCTATACGCAAAGATGAGATGCCACTGAAACCTATGATGGGTGGACGTGCATTCTCTAAGTGGGGAATAGACTTTGTAGGTCCTATTAATCCCCCAGCCAAGGGTTCACATGCTGAATATATCATTGTGGCCACGGATTATCTCACAAAGTGGGTAGAGGTAAAAGCCACAACAAAGAACGATGCTCAGACAACTGCTAAATTCTTGTTTGAGAATGTATTCACTAGATACGGGCTACCCATAGAGCTAGTTAGTGATAGAGGCACTCACTTCTTGAATGAAGTTATTGAAAATCTGCTCCAAGAATTCTTGGTAGTGCATAAGAAGTCTGCCCCCTATCACCCTCAAGCAAATGGCCAGGCTGAGAGCACCAACAAGATCTTATGCAATGTACTGACAAAATTAGTGAACAATAAACGCTCTGATTGGGACAAATAGCTACACCATGTTGTTTGGGCATACTGAGTCGCCTACAAAACGGTACTCCAAGCCACCCCCTTTCAGATGGTGTTTGGCCAAAATGCAGTGCTACCATTGGACTTCTTAATACCTACATTGAAAGTAGCACAAGAGCATGAATGGATGGGTCATGAACTCTCCTCAAGACTTTTTGACCTTGAACGATTAGGAGAAACAAGACTGAGAGCGGCTACAGGGATATATGCAGCTAAGAAACGACAGAAGGCATACTTTGATGCCCACGTTAAGGATAAAGGGTTGAAGGCAGACGACCTAGTACTAGTATACACGTTGAAGCAACATGCGAGGAAACTGGAGAAGAGAGGCTACGGACCCATGATCATTAATAGAATCTCAACGAGTGGGGCGGTACAGCTAGCCACCTTAGAAGGTGATATTCTTCCGAGCTACATAAGCGGATGCAGGGTCAAGCTGTATCAGGAACCTCTCACAGAGGAAATGCTAAGTCGACTCAATACTGCTAAGAAACGCAAAGAAGAAGAAAAGCGAATTCAAGAAGAAGCCCAAGCAGAAGCCTTAGAGCGCATACGGAGAATGAAATTAAGAAGACAAGGTAGAGAGCAACCTGTGCCAGATGCATATGCAGATCAAGGATATCATGTGGCTATGTGTGAAGTTTCAGGTATTAGCTCTCATAGGATAATTGATCGACGTCCTTTTATAACCTTAGATATAGGACAAGGAAAGTGTGCAAGGACTGTAAGAGCCTTGATTGACTCAGGTGCAGCCACTAGTGCTGTTAAATTGTCTTACTGTCAAAAGTTGAAATTAACCGTCAATCCTATTGAAGCGTATCTCATAGGATTGGGAGGTGTGGAAACCCCTTGCATTGGCGAGGTGGAACTTCCCCTTTATATTCAAGACGAAGTAATGATAGTCAAAGTACTAGTGTGTCAAGATGAGGACCTCACTGAGCCTCTTGTCTTGGGTCAGGACTGGATCTATGATCATGCGGTCAACCTAAACCTAAGAAGTGTACTTCTTCAGGTATGGGTAAATCATAGCCGAATTACAGTTGAATTGGAAAAGGAGGCACTCAAGGAACTAGGTAAAACACAAACTCCTGATCCTTCCAGGGGTGCACATGAAGTTGACAATGCTATTCTTGTCCAAAAATGTATGATGCAGAAAGAGGATTGTCTCAATGTCGGAGTCAAGGATAAGACGGTACTCCCTTCTTTTCCAAAGGCCAGAAGGATGCAGCAGCCAACGGCATATCAAATACAGAAGAAGCAGAACACTACCTGTACTGGAGGCCAAAAAAAGGAGCAAAGCAGATTGTTTCAGCCGATGAAACAAGTATGGAGGCGAAAAGGCGAGCATCCTATTCCGACCAGGCCAACCCCACGGCCAAAACCTCTTATTAGTAATCAACAACACGACACTAATAAGAAGTCCTTCATAAATTCTTCTGCGAAAGTGAAGTCTATTTGGGTACCCAAGAAGTCAATGAAGGCCAGCCCACAATCACGAAAAATCTGGGTGCCTAAGGCTTGCTTGCGGGCTCAAATAGCTACACCAAGGCCAAACCCTGTACAACATGTTTCACACACGCGAACATCTGAGGCCCAGTCTTACACATCACGCACTAACACGTATTCTTCCATGAGCACAAGTAGAATCACTTGTAAATGGGTCCCTAAAAAGCCCCATTTTTCAAGTAAATACCCTATCACACTCTCCAGAGCCTCCACAAAGTCAAAATCAAAACCTATCCATTGCATTTGGCAACCTAAACCTTGTAATAAACCCCCGGACCCCAATTGTAAATCCATGTCCACCTACTAACTACTTCACTCTCACACCACATCATTCCGCTTAGCTCTTAGATCTACCCAATTCCTAACTACACACACAAGCACCAAGCACTTACTAACCCCCTAACCTCTCCCGAACCTCATGTTAATGTTGCAACAGGGGACACAGTGTCATTTTTGTGTCCATTGCAATGTTAACATTTATTCATATATTCTCACAGAACCAGCTGCGAAGTTTTCAACATGGCTGAGGCGGCAGGAACTAGCTCTCAAACAGAAACAAGCCAGCAAGTGGTGGACTTAGACAGTTTACCCGTTTTGCCTGAGACAAATGAAAGACCAGAAGAATTGCGGGCCATCAAAATCATACCTATTGCGGACCCTCCCAGTGGCCATACCATGCCCGTAGGAAAGACTTCCCACTGGTTTACTGAAGTGGCAGGACCCTTGGGTGAGGGAACATACCTATGGGAATCAGAGTTGGACTTCAATGGGAAGCAAGGCAAATACCATTTCTTTACAAGAGAATTCGAGAAGTTACAAAATGCAGAAGGTCTACGTTCGATATGGGAGAAGGCAGGATTGGATGCATATTTCAATGCACGGCTCCCAAAGCCTGACTTCATGCGATGCTACTATCTCATCAACACCTTGACTCCAAACCAGAACCCAAAAGGTGCAAGCTCATTTGTGATTCCATCTCTGACAAAGGGGAATGAGCTCAAGAGGTTCAGGCTATCAAACAACTTGGTGAGAGAGGCTCTAGATATGCGCGGAATGCATATTCCTACAGAGAAGGAAACCCTAGTACCAGATTACATGAAGAATCGAAGTCTCACCAAACTCAAGGACATGGTGTCCATGACGCCTAATATTGCAATACACCTTCGCATGTGCATGCAACACTTTGCTTTTCCTGCACAAGATAGATTCACCATGCCGCCCAAAAAGATTTGGTTTAGTTTGTATCTGGCAGAGACACAGAGCCTCACCATCAACTTACCCCACTGGATAATTGATCAGATACACCTAGCTCACAAACGATGGCCGGGAAAACAGGTTTTATATGGTTGCTGTGCTCTGACGAGAATCATTTATAGGTGTTTGGCTTATAACATCCCTATTCAACGGGCCCTAATGTGGAATCGTGTAGAGCAGTTTAGAGGCAGAACATCCACTGGACCCCCTTCTAAGAAGATGAGAGGCACTGTCCAAGTCCCATGTGCTCAACCACGTGGAGCCACCCTAACACCAGACGTCACCCCTCCAGCCCGAAGAGTCCGACCATTCACACTCCGACTTCCAAGACGCAGCACCGATGGTTCTACCTTGATATTCCCTCCTATCCCAACCAATCTTGAATTTCCCAGTGGTGCACCTTTGGAAGAACTCACGAATGAAGATTTCGAACAATTATTACAAGATGTAGAGCTGGAGGCAGAAGAGGCACAACAAGTGGAGAATGTGCAAACACAGACAACAACCTCCCAAGTACCTGTCACCACAGTTGAAGTGGATGAAGAGGATGAGGAAGATGAAGAACAGGAGGAAGATGAGGAGGATTATGATCAAGAGCATCAAGATGAGCAACCAGACGTGCCAGAACTTGTAGGTGCACCTGCATATACAGCTCAACTACAAAGGTTATACGACACAATCAAAGCAGTACAAGAAAGGCATCAACTCTCTCTGGTATCAGGTCAAGCTTTGATGCAAGAAATGCTATCAGATGAGGGGGTTGATCAACATTTCATTGACACCCTCAAATTAGTGTCAGAATATTTAGGAGTTCCGGAGGCTGTCCACACTGCAGTCCGCCAGTCCGTGAGGTATGACAAACGCAGAGTTGACACATTACCACGAGCAGGTAAGACTATCAGGATACCCGTCACAGAACAAGAAGTACCCATTGAAACCACAGCTACCCCCACCACCACCACTGACCTCTCTGCTGAAACCTTCGTTCAGACATCACCCATCTCAACCCAGCATCCTCCATCACCACCTTCTCCACCCCCACCACCACCTCCCACCATGGAAGAAACGACAGTCATCACCTCTACCTTCACTTATAACCCATCCTCATTCACATCATTCTCATTTCGAGAACCCACCTCACAAGACACCCTCTTCTCCTTCGTCACCAATCCCTTGTACGCTTCAACCCTTCTATCCTCCGAACCCATAATTGGCCATCCCATAATTCCAAGTGTGGTTGGAAACCCGGCACCCACCGAAGGCACCCTGTGTTTCCCAGCCTATTCCCCATTACGGGTACCTCCATTCCATGACCCTCACTTCCCATCTCGCCCCTACACCTCTTTCAACCTGACCTCACCACCCCAATACCCGTCCTTTGTGGATCAGTTCATCCGCTCTCCAATGTTTCAGAGGCACATTTCCCTGCTGTTCGCAACGACATCAATTTACACGAACACCACACTCACTTCACCTACCATACCCACCTACATGGTAGCCCCTGTACACGCCACCTTGTCTGACCCAATGGACATTTCACCAACCACAGCACCTCTCCCCACGATTCCACCATCTCCCCCTCCCTTACCCCCCACCTCACCACTCACCACATCATTGGCACACACAGCATTCACTACCTCCCTCCCCAATCCCACCTCCCCAGCATTTCAAACTTTTCCCCTTGCATCTCATAATGTAAATAGCACGTTCAATACATTACTTCAGTGTGCACATCAACTACAACAAGAATACCATCAATTGGAACAACGCACTGCTGCCCTCCAGGCAGAATCTCAACGTCTGCAAGCCAAAGTCACCACTCTTGAAGCTGATTACCAAACGCTCCTAACCGAGCATACCACCTTACAGCAGGCTCACTCCGAATTGGAATCAAAGACATCGACAGTAGATGATCAAGCAGTCAAGGAACTCGAAACAGTGCTCCAAGCGCCGATGATATCTAATGCTACACTCAGACGCAACCTTGGGCTATTAAGGAAGCATATGGCAGCAGCATTAGAAGAGAACAAGAGGCTTCAACAACAAAATCAAGACAACTTTGAAGCGGCTATGGAAGGAACGGCAGGAGCAACCATTAGCCCTACCAAGTATAGAGCGGTCCCATCAGAAGACATTCGTATCTTACTTGAGGAGCATGCAAATTTCTTGGAGTCATATGAAAAGTTAGAGACTGAATGTGCAGACCTAAAGAAACAGATAGCCAATGCCCCCACAGCTCAACAGGAGCCGGTAATCTTGGAACACTCTACAGAAGAAGTAGAGACCCTCCGAAAACAGGTGGCAGAACTCCAAGCACGCCTCTTACCATATGAAAGACCACCCTCGCCCACTGAAGAACCAGAACCTGAAACGGTAGTGGAAATCCCCGTCGATGACAGCTATGAAGAGCCGTACGACATCTTCCTTTCTCTTCTCTCTCTCTTTCTTTCTCTCTCTCTCTCTCTCTCTCTCTCTCTCTCTCCTTCTCTCTCTATCAATAGCGAATAAAAGAATCACTTACAAGTATGTCTCTCTTTGAATCGTTGTCGTCAAAGCATAATGTAGGTCGTCTCTCGTCCAATTCCAAACAATCGACACCAACGAACTTCTGCAAAATCAACAAAAAGAGAAATTAGAAACCCTAAAGCATAGAGAAACACAAATGCTAACAGTACGCGCAACACTTACCAAGATGTGAGAGCTAAGCCGAGAGAGAGAGAGTGTGTGTGTAGAGAGAGAGATCCGTGTGTGTGTGTGTGCACAAGACAATGCAGGTTCGCGCGCGCAAGTTCGATAGTAGACCGACAATACTCAAACACGCACAGAAATGTGAAGTTTTGCTCTCGGGTTCGCGGTATGTTTAAAAATTCGCCGCCGATATAGGCGCCAGTATGGACGTCGGTATACCCGTCGATAGATGCCAGTAAATTACTGACGCTTATACCCACGCTCATACCGACGCGTATACCGACGCTTATACCGGCGGCTGCAGGCCACACCAACAATCCGTTCAAAATGGTCATACCGACAGTCACTTGACCGTCGGTATCTCTTAGTCAGATTTTGCAAGGGCTATACCGATGCCGACTATGACCGTCCGTATATGCAGCATTGGTATGCCCCTCATATGTTGTAGTGATTGTAAATACAGCAAGGTAGTAGGCCCCTTTGTTAAGCAAGCACCTTTCTTACTGGCTTGAAATTTTCTAGTAGACGTTTGCAACCATATCTAGCTCATAAATATTTGTGTGTATGAGCTAGTGTTCAGAAACATTTCAATATCATTTCTCAAACATTTCTTGTACTCATTGGTTTTTTACAAATCTATTTTGGACTTCAAAAGTTTTGTCAAAGCGCATGTTGAATCTCTACATATTTTGAGAGAACCATCTCCATAACTTAGAAGTGGTCTAACTATGTATGGCTAGTGATGGCTATAACTTTTTTGTCTTGGAGGCATGGATTCTCCAAGTAGGAGTAACCATTTTGAGTGAAATAACTTGCATTGGAAAGTAATCTAAGTTTAGTTAATGTATACAAATGCTCTCATTTTTAATCACAAAGAGTTTAGAAAAATGATTTTTTGAAAGACTAGTGGTGGTTGGGCATGGTTGTGAGGACACCTATGCTTCAAGGAAACATAGGGATATTTCCTCTTCTCCCATCAATGGTATCAAAGATTTTCAACATGCAAAAGCATTAAAGGAGGACCAAGAGAAACCAATAAAGGACCTTGAAGGAAGAAGACGTGCTGGATCAAGTTCAAAAGCACACACCAAGTGAAGGGGAGTCTACTAATTAGGAGTTGAGGATCAATCTTATGAGTTTGGTATTTTTTACAAACATAGGTAAAAGCTATTGTTATTTGTTACCTCCTTTGCATCAAAGCGATCTAGTAAAGTGCATTAAATCTCTCCGTGTTAGAATATAGCACTCAAATCGAGAAGTTAAGTAAGAATAATTATCAGTCATGGAGGTTTAGAATATATAGCTATCTCATGGGGAAAGGACTATGGGGTCTCATTAGTGGAACACATGCTAGACCTAGATTAGGAGAGAATCCAACTCTTGGTCAATTAACAAAGTTTAGATAGTGAAATGAGAGAGATAAGAGAGTCATCTTCATATTATCAAAGGGCATTAGAAATTCCATGACACGTAATATACAAGATGTAGATACTCCCATGAAGGTATGGGAGACCCTAGAGAGGATTTACTCTCTTCAACCAAAGCATGAAAGATTCAATTGAATAATGAACTTAACAACTTGAGAAAAACACTAAGTAGCAATATAAATAACAAAAGTTTGAAAATCAAAGAGCTTAGTGATGCATTGGGTTCCATAGGTTCTCCCATAGATGATGTTGATGACCTAGTTGCGTACACCTTGAATGGGCTTACGGATGATGACAAGTGGAAGTTGTCATACTTTGTGATACACAATCATCTTCTTTGAGTAATTTCTCACCGTCTAGGTACTGAATGTGTAATCTATCAGTTGTATCAATTAGCAAGAATGATTATGAGCTTGCTTACAAAGTTTCATTGATATTACTTATGAAAATCTTGAGATATGGAGGTTTATATGCGACTTTATATGTACATCTTCATCTTTTGGAAAAGTTGGGGTGACTCCCCAAACTTCTTAAACTTATGGCTTAGTGCATATTGAGTCCAAATTCATGAAATAACTTTCTTTGGTTAGCTTAACACTTTAATTGAAACTATGAAAAAACTATTTGGTTATGTTTCACCAAATTGTGAGTACGAAGGAGATCTTTGAGAGATTTTGATCCAAAAATAGAAGGTTTCTTAGGATTTGTGATCTTCAAACTCATCTATTTTCTTAGAGAGATTTATGAATATGTTCAAAGGATTTAAGTGTGATCAATGCATATTGTGGAAGCTTGTTGGATGCACAAAGTATTCCTCAAGTTATTTTCGATAGTATTAAGTAGGATTTTGCCAAACACTCGGATCTCTGACATTCACAATGGTAACACATCAAATATCACAGCCATTATGATAGATGGACTTCCCTCATGCATTGATAAATTGGATCAAGGTAAATACACAGCTTGGTGTCCCAAAATGGAGGATTTTCTACAAGGAAGAAACATATATGGATACATTTCTGGTGATGAGATGATGCTAATATGTAGAAGCAATGACCAACCAATAGAAGAGAAGCAAGAAAAGTTGAATCCATGGTGCTCCAAGGATGCTTTGGCAATGTCATACATTCTCAAGTCTATGTCTAAAAGTTTACTCCCTCACACTAGGAATTGTCAAACATCTTAAGAGACATGGAATGTTTTGGAAGCATTCTTTGTGTTGAAGTTTGAGGTCTACGGAAGAAGATGAACAACAGAAGGAAGAAGAAGAATCTTGGGGCACAACACACAATACTAAATTCATTACCTAGCAATATTTCTGAGGTATGTCGTAATGTCAGTGAGGTGGGAAGGTTCTTGGGAGCCTGTGTATTCTATGTGATATGGATTCCTCACTTTGCTCATTTTTCGAACCCCTTATATGATCTTTTGAGAAAGAAAAAGAAATTTCTTTGGATAGAGAAACAGTTGAGAGTAATGCGTAAACTTAAGCAGTTGTTAATTGAAGCCTCAATTCTAAAGCATGTTGATTGTTCATATCAAAAGCCTATCATTTTGACTATTGATACCAATCCTATTGGTATAGGCAGGGTCGTAGGGCAAGATGATGATGAGGGGCAGAGATATGCAGTTTGCTTTGGTGCAAAGATTCTGCATGACACTCAAAGAAAATATCTATAGATAAAAAGAGAGCTATGGGGACTAGTGATTGATTTGAAAACTAATAAAGAGTATTTCATTGGGGCAAATGTGGTAGCTGAGATCCATTTTATTCCACTGATTGGCATGATAGCAAAATATTCATCTCCAAATATTGCTATGCTTAGATGGATCTCTTATGTAAAGTTTATAAACCCCAGTTTTGCTCACATAGCTGGGGAGTTAAATACAGCGGATGATATGCTTTCAAGAGCAAAATTTGATGATGAATCTGATGAAGATGATGAGGTAGAAAGAGATACACATGATGAGGTACGATCCATTAGTATATGTATATGAGGAGTTCCATGAGAATGAGTATGATCGTGAGTGGAGACACATAGAGAAATATCTGAGTACACTGAAACCTTCCCCAGGTTCATCCACAAATAAGTATAGATCCATTAGGAAAAAATCTTACAACTTTTTCTTGAACGATGGACTTATTTGGTGACTCACTAAGGGCAAGGTAAAGAGACCACAGAGGGCTAAAAAACATACACTTTTCATGCAAGTCAACATTCAAAAATGTAGTTTTAATGTCCAACTGATTTACATTCCAACCAAAATGAGGTGCAAGTACACAGATGCTGTGAACACTAGTCATCTGCCATGTAGGAGCAAAGGTCTCATCAAAATCAATGCCTCTCTCTTGAGCATAACCCTTTGCAACAAGCCTAGCCTTATGCCTATCAGTTTTTCCATTAGGGTTATGCTTCAACTTATATACCCACTTAGTGCCAATGGCTTCCTTTCAAGAAAACAAGTCACATAAAGACTAGGTACCATTTTTCATAATAGTATCGTATATTTGATTGCTTAATACCCGTCCAATTTTCATAATTTTAAGCTTCATTAAATGAAACATGCTCATTTGCATCACAAGGACTAGAGGCAGCCATAGGATAGCAATGTGATGCAAAAGAAGCACTTGAAGAGACTGAACGAGCATGATATGATAAAGATGCATCAAATTTTCTATCTCTCAAAGTCTGCACCAGCCATTTATGCATAATTTTTGCCTCTTCTATATTAGTTCTCTCATCGAAAAGTGCATCATGTAAATCTGCATTAGAAATGGAATGATTTGCATAATCACATGAAACCTATAAAGGCTAAGAAGTTGCCTCATGAGGACTAGCAATACACTGTCCACTTGTAAAAAGATGCAGCAAAGTTTCATACATGACTTTGGAGCTAACTAATGTCTCCTACATGAAAGTAATGGATGAATAGCATCTTCCACAAACACAACATCATGGCTAACCAAAATGTGTATAATATATGGATGACATAGACGATAGCCTTGGCTTTCATAATTGTAACCACCAAAAATACATTTCACTACTTTATCAAGCGATTTCCTGCATTGTTGTTCAAGTACTAATGCATATGCCAGACAACCAAAAACACTATTTTTGATCTCTGAAACACCTTGAGTATGCTCACCAGATTTCGTGCGACTCTGAAACTACAAACGGAGGAATGTCGCCGGCGCCCTAGATGAAGCGAACAGAAACTGGTATATACCTTTGGCACAAAAAGATGAAATAGCCTGCACAAGCGCTGTGATAGTGCATTCGGAGTCCGAAATGAGCTCAGATCGCGATTTTGGCACCACAAAGCGAAGCTTGTTTTATCTTTGAAACACCCTGAGTATGCTCACCAAATTTCGTGCGAATTTGAGACTGCAAACGGAGGAGTGTCGACAGCACCCTAGATGAAGCGACGACCTGCTTTGATACCAATTGTTGGAGTTAGACGTCTGCGGAAGCACGCGAGCAGCACAAGGAAAAAGAAGAAGCTTGGAGCACAACACACAATACTAAATGTATTACTAGAGAATGTACAAAGATAAGTATCCCATTAGGGCAATAGGCGTATATACAAGCGGGGGGGAAAAAACCTCATAAAGAGGGAAGAAAGTGCCTCGGCAGTCCTAGAGTGTTCACACACATCACTACCTAAATATATGAACAAAAGTCTACTAGAAAACTTCAAGCCAGTAAGAAAGGTGCTTGCTTAACTGAGGGGCCTACTAGCTTGCTTTCAAAACTCTTAGAGAAACTCACACATGTCGTGATCAACTACTCAAATATCAATATGTCTTCCTACTTATTTGAGAAAGATTCCCTATACATTAGAAACTACTTTTCCTTAATTATAGGATTTATCACACCTAAGTGTGATAGATGGAATTATGTTATTTTTAAGAGACATTTGAATTCAAAATCTAAACGCAAGCTCTCATGATAATCTCCTTGCTTCTTATTGTTCCACATCTTATCCATTTAAGGGGTCCTAGAGTCCTCAAATTTGAAGCTTGATTTTCAACATATATAAATTGAGGATAAAACGAGATTATAATCATTTTTTCTCCTATGCATAAGTCTTATACGTTCTTTAAATTTTTCATCACATTGATTACACTCAAAGAACTTTCTTTGAATCTTTGAAAGTGAATAGGAGTGGACCAACAACATGCATCAAGAAGCAGTGGCCTACTCTAATACCAATTCTTAGATGGAATTATGCTATTTTTAAAGTGGCCTACTCTAATACCAATTCTTAGATGGAATTATGCTATTTTTAAGAGGCATTTGAACTCAAAATCTAAACATGAGCTCTCATGTTAATCTCGTTGCTCTTATTGTTCCACATCCTATCCATTTGAGGGGGTCAAGAGTGCTCAAATTTGAAGCTTGATTTTCAACATGAGGCCAAAACGAGATTAGAATCATTTTTTTGCACATTAATTACACTCAAGAAACTTTATTTTTTGCATTTTTTTTTTACCTACTCTAATACCAAAGAGTGAAACGTTTAGGAGCACAACATAGATTGTATTAGTAATTGTGGTATCGATGATCACAACAATGATGATCAGGTGGTATCAAAACATGTTGTTGAATATCGCAATTTAAGTATTTTCAACAAAATTTCAACGCCTGTTTGAAGACACTTGTGAATCACATGGCCTGCTGCTCTATAAAAGTGAAAGTCCTCTCTCTTCAGCAACATAGCGTACAAGCAGCCAACGAGTGTTGTGAGAAGCAAGTGACTCGCTTGTAAAAGCAAGTGACTCGCTTGTAAAGACGTCGATGAAGACAGCAGCGCTGAAGCAGAAGAGCGGCGACGAGGCCATGCACGTTTTATTCTGGATGGCGGCGCTGCTGTTGGTATTAATGGCGGCAGAGGGGGAATCATACAGCGACAATTGCGATGGATCAGGACTCTGCGGCTGCTGCGTTAGTCAGAACGACTGCCGAAACGCTTTTGCCCGCTACACAGATGGTACCATCTACTCGGGCTACACCACCCGCGTTTCTGGGCATTGTACCGCGATATTGCAATGCGATGGCAGCTATCCATCGGTCAGCGGCGCCGTCCTCAAGCAGCAGTTCCTTCACATCTACCAGAACCAGCCGTGCCAAAAATGCGGCAGCCACGCCTTCAATGGCAACTGCGAGGCTACCCTCAATTACTGCGGCAGCTGCCGTGATTCTGGAAACCCCAATTAGCGCTCCCACGCTGCCAAACAATTGCATCAACGATCCGCCCACCTCTTCTTCTCCTTCTCTTCCATATCGCTCTCTGCATTTTCTTTCATGAATTCGCCTCCTGCTTCTCTTTGTACCTAGTTTGGTAGTACCACTGAATATAATAAAGTTGGCTTCGTCGTCGCACGCTCCTTAAGAACACATCGCAATGTCGCTTAGTGCGCAGAGAGAGAGAGACGTGCAGTTTGATGTGTACTTGTAACACATAGAGGTAGATGGTGTAATTACTATCTCTCACGCCACCTTATCTTCACATCCACAAAGAAGATCACGTGTATTGCATCACGATGTCTCCTCACAGAAGACAAAGTCCATTTTAGGACCACACAAAAAGAAGAAGGATACGTGTGTCATGGCTTATCATGAGTACGTGTGTGTGTGGATACATATGCGATGGCTCAAGACAACCATCATGCTTATTAGTTTATCTCTTCTTGAACATATGTTTGCATCTTCTTGCCATCCTGAAATTTGACATCACCAATGTGTTTGATCTCCTGCTCAATGTTGTCACTTGTCTCTACACATCCTCTTTGCTTTGGAGCCTGTAATTTGCAAAACATGTCCTCCCTACAAGACATATGATTGCGACATCCACTATCTATGTACCAAGTATCATCCTTCTCATGTTTACTATCTCCATATGCATATGACTCATGGCAAGAACTTGATCATTAGACAAATTTGAAGCATAGTTACCTTGAGCATTGTTCCTCCTTTGGTAGCATTCATTTGCCCAATGTCCTAGCTTCCCACAAACGAAGCATCCATTGCCTCTTGATCCTCTTCCTCTTCCTCTATTGTTTCTGCCTCTACCTCTTCCATTTGAAGATGAGCCTTCATTAATTGAGTCCTCTTGGTTGTCACTTTGCTTGCTTTGGCTTTGCCTTCCTCTTCCTCTACCTCTTGATGCTTTTCCTCTTCCTCTACCTGCATATAGCATTTGACCTTGTGCACCTTTGCCCTTGCTTCCACCTTGCAATATTTCTTCATTAACCATTAAAGTGTTAAATTGATCAAAATCCAGGCATGTTCTCCCTAAAATACAATGAGGATATGAAGTTCCTCCACTTGTCATCATCTTTAAGACCATTATGTACAAATGCAACCGTGTCATCATCATCAATTGAATGTCCTATGGCTTCCAATGAATCTCTAATACCTTTGGCTTTAATTATGTAATCATTTATGTATTGGTTACCTCCGTTCTTCAAGTTGTTGAGCTCATTTTTGAGTTGTACCTTCTTTGCCTTTGTGTTTGTGGTGAACATCTTCTCCAAATATTCCCACATTTCTTTGGGTATCTCCATGCTTTGAATGTGACCTATCATTGTGTTGCTTACATGCTGAGATATCATAAACACAACCCTTCTATTTCTTACCTCCCATTCTCTAATTCCTCTCCTTTCTTGGTCGGTAGGGTTAGTTGGATCTGCAGCAATTGGTTTGACATCTCCTCCATTGATTATGCCTCCTAGGTCCTTGCTCATGATGAAGTTTGTCATCCTAAACTTCCAAGTTTGAAACTTGTCTTTGTCCAACTTCTCAATCTGGTTGGACACCTCTCCCATCCTCTTGAATCAGCTAAAATTGAAATATGGTGTGGGACTACCTCCTTTGTTGAAATTGAAGTCCCTTTGTGTGATGAAGATGAAGCTCCCCCTTGGTTCCAAGTTTGCAACCTCCTTCAAGCTTTGAAAAGGCTTCAATGGTTGATTCCTTGGCTTGGCCTCCTTCTTTGTACTCTCCTTGATGTCCACAAGGAGCTCTGATAGCATTGTTGGAAGATCTCTCCTCCAAATGCATAACAAAAAGCTTGGACCCTTCCCAAGATCTTTCTACCTTCATACCAGTACTCACTAAAACTAGAATATCTCACAATTCCCGCATTCAATTAAAAAACTCTTTTAGCAACATAAATAAGACAGTAAGGGTTTTTCAATGAGCTATTAATCACTGGATTTGGACACCTGTAGACCTATCAACTCAGCCACACAAGACAACCCAATTTTCCTAGCATGTTTCGGGACAGAATAGCAGACAAAGAAATAGTTATATCTCACAGTGCAAGATAATTTTTGCCAAAATTCTTTTTTGAATAGAATCCTTGCTTTATAAGATTTCCAGAAACCACAAGAACGCTCAAAATGGAGCTTCCTACAAAGAGAAATTGAAGTACTAACAGGTTGCTACAGAAATGGAGCACCATTTGGAAAGGGTAGGAGAGATATACAATAGAATAAGAGCATTTATGAGAGCCTATGGCTAAATGGCACATATATATGCAACATCCCGACTTCCTAGCATCCATACTCACCTTGAATGAGCCTGGATGGTCTTTATATAGACATGAGAGCCTTCTATCACTCTTCATATGTCCTCCGTGTCTCTTCACATGCCTTCCTTGTCTCTTCACTTACCTTATGACTTTTTCTCTTCATTGGAGTGGCTTTTGGTGGTCCAATGCCTCCTTTTGGATAAGGTTGCGCCTTCAACTTTATTCTTTGACTTTCCTAAGGTTCAAAAGCCTTCAAATGGAGTTATTTTCTGAAAAACAAAACTTGAGCTTGCCCTAGAAATGCATATCTTTTAACAACAGAATGTGGCAAGGCACCCCCAAAAGGTTTCGATGCTGGTCAAATCATTATGCACAAATGCATTCATGTCATTTGCAAATAGCCTCATGATCATCTGGCCTTGGTTGAGAGGTAGAGTGAGACCTTTAATGTGGCCCATTTCCATGTGATGTTGCACCAGTCGACTTAGCCCCTCCATGGAAATAGCAAAATGTAGAGGGGCCAACGGACATCCTTGCCTAATAGAGTATTTTAGTCTGATAGCCTTTGATAACTAACCATAGATATTTATTTGTGTCGATGAGTTCCCCAACAAAGTAGCAATCATCTTAGTGAATTTGTGGCTGCAGTCGAGGTCTTTAAGTGATTGACGAAGAAAGTCCCATTCTAACGTGTCGTAGGCTTTGTTGAGATCAATTTTAAGGAATATCACATCTTGCTCAGACTCTTTAGCAAACTCCAGACCTTCCCAAATATCAATTATAGCTTCCACTATTGATCTACCCTTGATGAATCCTTTTTGGTCCTCACTAAGCCACCCCTTCAAGTGATAAGTAATTCTGCTGGCAATTACTTTTGCAAGAACCTTGTACCCCATTTGAAGCGTGATCGAACACCAGTTTTCAATCCTGTTCTTGTTATCTCTTTTATGGATAAGCTTGATGAGTCCATTGTTTAGGCATTCGGGTAGAGCACCAAAAGCCAATGCCTCTTGCTAGACCTGTCACAATGGAGTGGCCACCAGATGTCTAAAAGATTTGAAAAACTCATTTGTGAGGCCGTAAGGACCCGGGCTTTTCCCATTGGGGAGCATATCAATGACTTCAAGAATCTCATTATGAGAAATAGGTGCATCTAGGAGAGACTTTAGGTTATGCAGTATTGTCATGGGAGAGACTCTCGAGATGGTTGCCATGCATTCCTACCTGTGGGGAGTGAGAGGCGTCGAAACCCTCAGGAGTTGAGTAAAGTGGTCGATGATAATGGCACTATTTTCTTCTTCTGTTTCACATTTGACCCCATTACTACCTATCAAGAAGGGGATAGAGTCTTTTGTTTTCTTCCTCTTGAGGATGATGCACATCTCTTTAGTAGGTTGTCCGCTTTACCCGCCCACCACTCTTTAAAGTATACTTGAAGTTTTTTCCTTTGTATTTCTTCCTCTTATCTCAGCATGCCTCTGATTTTCCGTAATCATGTCTCGTATTGTAGTTCCCTTTGTTCAGTTCCTCCTCAAGATGTCAGAGCCGTCAATAAAGCTTCTCTCTTCACCTCCTTTGAACATTGTGAAGCATCTTGTGTGTCCTGACCAAAATTTGACGAGTTTTCTCAATCGCAAGCCTCCAACTTTTGGCTGGTGAAGTTTCGTTGGCAAATGCCGAGTTCCAAACCAAGGTAATTTTCCGATGGAAAGAGAGAAGGGAGAAAGATGTATGGCAAGCATGAAACCAGGGCGCTTTCTTGAGTTTTGCAATCAGCCTGAAAGTAAGAATAAATGGGTAGTGGTCCGATCAAAGGTCCAAGCGTTGAGAGATGTTGGGTTGGCCCCACTGATGGATAATGTTTTGTGCAATGTAGCTTCTATCAAGTTTTGCTTTCCTCAAGTTGACACCCGATTGGAGGTTCGACCAAGAAAAGCCATTCGTATCTTTACTTTCCATAAGGTCAAGGTGGAGCTTGATTTTGTCCCATATGTCTTTCTCTTGACCATTAATGGTACACCCTCTGATGTCCCATCGATCTGAAGGGTCTTCCACCATGTTGAAGTCTCCACAAAGCATCGCATTGTGGGAAAGTGAGCCTAAAGAGACCGAGGTGTCAATCCGCTCCGATTCCTTGTTTTTTTTTAAATGGAGGTTCAGCCGAAGCCTACTCCCCGATTCACTTGTACAGTTGCAATTTCAAAGCTCCGATTCCTTGTTAGAGGCATACATGAAGACCATAGTGAATTGGAAGGGGCCCCCGAAAGAGAAAGCAATCCAACGATGTTTTTGATCCTCATAGAAGTTGACAAGTCTTCCAGATCAAAAATTGTTTATTCCAATGGCTGAGCCACCGGATCCCGTGGGATGAGAAGTGCAGATCCCCTCGGATCCCCTTCTTATCAGCTATTGTATTTTGCTTTTTAATTAATTTCACTTTTTTCGAAAAGAAACGAAAGATTTGCATGTTAACGTCTCTTTGGGCGGTGGAGCATATTGGGATTCTGGGACGCATTTAAACCGTAGTATTCGTTGATCTTTACCAACTTTATATATGGTTTTCGCTTCCCTGTTGCGATCATCCGCATCTTTCGCTAGGGGTAAGTTGTCTGTTTACATTTCGTTGCTTCTCATATTCAAGCTCATCTCGTTTCCCGGTATACACAGTGACGGAAAGGATGGTGTTATTTCTGTTGCTAACTTTGTGCATCCTTTTTATTCGTCTCTTTCTCACTCTATTAGTTTCTCATACTTTTCTGTTGCGTATGACTTCGTTTGAAAAACTTTTAGCATAATCGATTACACGTTCGTATTGTGTCTAGACGATTAGAGCTATCTGTCTAAAGAGGACTTTCAATCTTCAGGAACATGGGGGAGGACACAGAGAACAAATCAAAGATTTCTATTTGGTGGGACATTGAGAACTGTCATGTTCCAAAGGATGTGGATCCTCATTTTGTAGCACAGAATATTACAGGTGCCATGCACCATGCAAGTCTAACTGGTCCGATCGAAATTCAAGCTTTTGGGGACACAAAAATTTTGCCTCACGCTACACAGAAGGCATTAACCGACACAGGCATTACTCTGAATCATGTGCCGAGAGGTATAGCTTATCTTTGTTTCATCCCAGTCTTTTATTTAGAGTGTGCATAATTTACAGTGCATTATGAAAAATGTTCACTTGCACGTATATACATGCTTCTGGGCTCCAATGTTGTTTTGCAAGGGTTCCCGTCTGGTTTAGTGATGGTATATTTTACTACCTTGGATGAACCTTGCCAGTTTCCCGTTCAAGCGATCTGCATTTTTTTTAAAATTTATTTTGTCCCCCCCTCCCGCCCCCTTCTTCTTCCTTTTCTTTTTTTTTTTTGAGAATACAGGAAAATTAAAATTGATGCAGGAAATAAAAGGGTACAAAGGGCCTTCCAATAGGAAGGTAAACCTTACATCATAAGACCTTCAATATACCACCTGATGAAGTCTATCATACTATCTCTAGTACTATTTGGAGATTGGAGCAATTTGGATCTCCACTTATTACAAGGGTACTTTTTAATAATGAAATGGGGACTAGCATCATCTGAGGAGTTACTACAGGCTTTTCTGATACACCAATCAATGAGTCTAACTAAGCCCATCATACTGGGGATAAAATGATCTTTACAATGTTTATCAAAAATTTTGCTGTTCCTGTCTTTCCAAATTGCCCACAGGATGTGAGCTCTCATCAATTGCCATAACACAATGTCCATTTTATTAGCTTCTCCAATAAGAAGAACTCTGATGTCTGGGGGCTTTAACACCAGCAGTTTGACAATACAGGAAAAAGACATTCCAGTATCTGATAGCATTTTTGCATTTGAAAAACACGTGCTCCAAATCTTCATCCATACCACAGAAGAGACAATTCCCTGCACCAATTTTAAATTTCCTGGCCTTACTGCCAGTCCAAACACCTCTATGCAGGATCAACCAGAGAAGGTAGGAGTGTTTAATGGCCACAGGAAAGGACCATACACACTGAAATCTATATCTCCATTGTTGGGAAGTCCAGGAGAGACACCACTTTCTGTTAAGCTTTCCAATCAGCAGACTGATACTGGTGCCCGAACTCTTGAAGTTAGTGAACATATCAAGAGAAACTTCAACAAGACTGACAGTCTTCTCCCACAGATTGGTATCCAGCTTTTCCAGCAGCTCTGCCCTTTTGTCCAAAAGAATCTGTTTACAGGCAATAGACAAATAATCAATACTTATTATTTGCAGATCATCCAGAACATTACCATTGTTAATCAAGTCGTTCCAATTTTCAAATCCCTTTCTTCTACATTTGTTCCATCTGATAGGTAAAGGTGAGATGGAGTCTTTAACATGCCATCCAATCCAAAGGGATTCCTGCATCAAAGGGATTCCTGCACCAGATGGTTATTAAAAGGGAGTACAAATTACCTATATGGTTACAGTTTTTCTTCCTTTTCGTCACGGAGTCTGTGAAAATTCTTTTGGAACTTTAGAGCGTTACATGCATTACTTCCAAGTTCCCAGTTAGACGTTTTAAAATGTCGGTTTTGAAAATTTGAAAAGTATTCTCCTCAGCTCCCTGGTGCTCAACAGAAGTGTGGTTTTGGAAATCTTGAGCATCCTTACACTTGGAATACATAAGTTAACAAATACGCTCTTTTGCAACGAGCTTATATTGTACGTAAGGAATATGATGCAAACACCAGTGTTTTCAGGGAATTCTAAAGTTTCTTCATTGCCCTGAGTTCAAGGGACTCATACCATCTTCTGCCTACTATCTAAAGAGAATTGAGCTCTACCAGAATGGAAGCACAATGAGAAGTAAAAGCTACTCTTGAGTTTTGGATTTTCTTTCGAGCCTGTCCTTTTTGCATGAGACATGTTTGAAGGAGCTTTTGAGTTCTGGACTGGCTGCAGGACCCGTTTTATTTATATGTAATAAGATGATAATAAACTCGATTAGAATGTAGTTTGAATCTTCTTATGCCCTTTTGATTTTGAGATGTGGTCAAGTTCATGGTTTTATGGTGTGATTGGTATCATATATTTTGTAGGTAACAAGGATGCAGCTGATAAAGCCATTCTAGTTGGCATGCTGTTATGGGCTCTTGACAATCCTGCTCCTGCCAATAGTTTAGTTGTGTCTGGTCATGGGGATTTCGCCAATGCATTGCATTGTCTGAGGCTGAAGACATATAATATCCTTCTAGCTACACCTGCTCAGTTTGTCAAGCCTGCTCTTACTGGGGCTGCAAAAAAGCGATGGTTTTGGAAAGACATGGCACAGGGTATACTTGCAGGGCCAGATTCAAAGCAGTTAACTTCCAGTGCATCTTCAAAAGACCATGCTGGATTAAATTCCCATGACCCTACGCTGATGAGAGAAATGTCTTCGAGTTTAATGACTTCTATTTCTTAGAGCTCTTTAGTTTCCAATGGAAATGCATCTCCACAAAAGATTACAAGTACATTGGAGCATTTTAGATCTTTAAATCTTATGCACCATACTGAATCAGTATTTTCTCAGAATAGGAGTAACCCTTGTGGACAGGAGATGGTGCAGAAACATTCTCAGGATAGTAAGGTTCTAGCAGGCACTGTCTTTAATGGTTCCTGCTCTTCAAATCCTACTGTGGGACAGTGCTTGCGGTCTGTACTGGATGCTAAGCCCACAGACCTTGTTCAAGAGCCTAGCGTAATGCCTGAATGTATAAAAAGGGTGGATTCCTCTGGAGAGCCATTTCCAAGGGAGCCCCTCAGACATATCACTCCTAATACCAATAACATAAGTACAAATAATACATCTTTATTCAGGAATTCTAACTATAAGTTGCCACATAAGCATGATATTGCTGAACATCAGGTGATGAAAACTATCAATCCTCATAGAACCATGCTTGTATTCTTACCATCTTCAGGTACATTGGAGAATAAACTTGAGAAGTTATCATATGCTAGCTGTCTAAATAAGATATACAACGCTATGAAGACACTTCAAAGGGATATGCTTGCACCATATGCAAATAATTTGAGTGAATGCATTCAATATTGGGATCCTCAGGCTATTAAAGTGAATGTAAAGGAAACACTGGAAACAGCAGCAGCATCATGCCAGGTTACGAAGGCCCAATTGGGTGGAGGCTTGATAATGTACTTACTCCCTGATCAATGCATACCCTGGGACTGTGTGGATCCTGGAAATATGAGTTTGATTTACCGTGTGGATGCATGGATAGAGTTACAAAGGTTTCTACTTTATGATGAAAAGAAGCAAGTATTTCTGTCTTCTTGCAGCAGGTAAAGCTTTGATTGATACCAGAGCATCATTTTTAGTTCAAAATTTTGAAGGTTATGCTTGATGAAGTATTTTGTTTTCTATCAGGTATACTTCTGCTATGATTTTGAAAACCTCGTGTGGCCCGCACGTTCAAAGTATGTTTGTTGGAGAAATATCCAACCTTATTCAACAGGCTATTATAGATAGGAAATGGCTTAGGAAAGTTGGGCCAGGATGGGGTTCTTTGATACTGAATCAAAAGCTTGTTTTAGATTGTTCTGTAGGTGGGAGACCTAGGGCAACAGACCTAGGGCAACACACAAATCAAGGCAGTCCTCAGCCCAACACATGGATATCTGATCTTCTTCGAGTTGCTCAGAAAACATCAGATAAGAATACTGCTCGCGCCAAAATCATTTTTTGAAATTGATTAGAGATATACATATCATCTTTTTAAAGAGGTACCTTGAATAAGTGCCAATTGAAAGGCTGGTTAGAACTTGACAGGGATCTTAAAATGTAGGATGGTTCAGATGAAGAGAGCCATGTGAATGTTGGTTGCGACCTGCAGTGCAATTATCTAGATAGATTGTCGGGTTTTGTCATTAGACATGAAGTTTTTAGTGTCCAATACTTATGTTGTAGGCTACTACTAATAGGCATCTGGAATGGTTAAGAAGTTTTTTCATATGGTGATCAAGGCAAGCGAACAGCATACATAACAAAACTTGAGTGAAGCTACTCCGAGCATGTAGTCAGCCTTTACAGATGATTGTGAGCAGTTCTGACCATGAATGCAAGGCAAATGCATACAACCAAGTCTTTTTCTCGTTTGCTTGAAAGCAGTACAAGGTGATTAGTAATTTGCAGGGTTTGTTAAAAATCTATTTGAAGAGATGTCAAGGTGGAGGTTATCAATCTCAGTTATTATTATTTCAGAGGTGAGTTACTGAAGGTATTGAGGTCAGAGTCAGCTCTTTGGGATCTGTGGCCAATTACAGTTTATATAAAGCTTGCAAATGCATACAACCAAGTTTTCTTCTGGTTTGTTTGAAAGCAGTACAAGGTGATTAGTAATTTGCAGGGTTTGCTAAAAATCTATTTGAAGAGATGTCAAGGTGGAGGTTATCAATCTTAGTTATTATTATTTCAGAAGTGAGTTACTGAAGGTATCAGCATATTTCCTGAAGCTTGGCACCATTTACTGAAGAAGAGGGTGTATGGTTTCAGTTTCTTTCAAGTCAGTTGGGATTTTGTTTATAGTAGAGTCCCTCAAGATTGTTGTATTGTTTCCTATAATGTAGCAGGTTGCAATATAAAGTTTTTGGGTGGCTTAGTTTAGCGAATTTGGTCACTTCTGGTGGCATATGCTGGCTATGTAGTTAATGATGCGGAGACATAGAACAGAGATTCTGGTGAACAAAATTAAATGATTAAATATGTTTTAGAAGCTTTTTCTTGTTTCTTCATGAGTATTGGAGCCTCTTAAATTTTGTTAATTGTGAGACAAAGCCATGATGTTTTTTCTTGTTTCTTCGCGAAGTATTGGATCCTGTAAATTTTTTCAAATTGTGAGAGAAAGCTATGATGTTTAATAAGTTTCTGTGATCCAAATTTAAATAATGAGTCATCATAGTTAGTGCACATATTAGTCGGTCATTATTTTCTGTTTGTGTGATGATTCCCTGGCCCTGGATTCTTGGCTTCTGAAGAAATGTGGCAGCTATGTAAAAGATTGAGCATGGTTGGTAGATTTAATAAGTTCTGGTGGATTGCTTTCTGGATATACAACCAATTAATCAGATGAGTTGGATGTGATGTGGATAGAGTATGTTTAACTTGAGTCATCATAGTAAGCATCCATATTAGTCCGTCATTATTTTCTGTTTGTGTGATGATTCCCTGGCCCTGGATTCTTGGCTTCTAAGGAAATGTGGCAGCTATGTAAAAGATTGAGTATGGTTGATAGATTTAATAAGTTCTCGTGGATTGCTTTCTGGATATACAACCAATTAATCAGATGAGTTGGATGTGATGTAGATAGAGTATGTTTAACTTGATAGATTCAGTCAATTCTGCTGGATTGCTTTCTGGATATACAATCAAATAATTAAATGAGTTGGATACGATGTAGATATAAGTTTTTCTCTGCTAGTTGTTGGAACTTGTCATAGTTTGCCTGCTGAATTGTCATATATATATATATATTTTTGAATTGTGATGGTGAAGCACAGTAATTCAATATTATTTATTTCATTGTTTTTGTGTGGTGGCTTAGAGTAATTTATTGGAGAGAAACACCACACAGAAACAATGAATAAATAATAGTGAATTACTGTGCTTCTGGATATACAACCAATTAATCAGATGAGTTGGATGTGATGTAGATAGAGTATGTTTAACTTGATAGATTCAGTCAGTTCTGGTGGATTGCTTTATGGATATACAATCAAATAATTAAATGAGTTGGATACGATGTAGATATAAGTTTTTCTCTGCTAGTTGTTGGAACTTGTCATAGTTTGCCTGCTGAATTGTCATTTTTTTTTTTTGAATTGTGATGGTGAAGCACAGTAATTCGATATTATTTATTTCATTGTTTCTGTGTGGTGGCAGCTATGTAAAAGATTGAGTATGGTTGATAGATTTAATAAGTTCTGGTGGATTGCTTTTTGGATATACAACCAATTTATCAGATGAGTTGGATGTGATGTAGTGTTAAACGCAGTGTTAAACGTTGTTGGTTCCTTCTAACTATCGAAAGTGAGTTTAAGTGATTCTTGGGTTCTTGGGAGTGGAAGGGGTCTGTTAGATAGAGGCCCTTTACTTAGTTCCCAAAACTCACTGCTCACACCCGACACTATACTAATGCTGAGAGCTCTATCAAAAATTGCTATACTTAGACATTGCCGTCACAGTCTTAGCTCAACCACGTGTACCGAATACCGGAAACAAGAGTAATCGTTAACCTTTACCGAATGGGTATAAACAATCAGACAACACCATAGACACATAGAACTGGATAGTTCAAACACACAGTACTGAAGGTTCAGTACTCAACCCAAGAGATCTCTACTGTAACTTAAACTTGCCGTGTGAAACCTGAACCAGATACTACCAACAACGTAGGACAACATCGATACCAAAAGAGTTACCATGACTGCACAGACTTCGCCATACACTAAGGTGCATCTATACGTACAGAGCTTAGGGCTATGGCTTCATTTAGAAAAATTTCTGCTTGGGTCTGCAGAAAGGCTTCCTGTAAGTAAAATTCATTGGATAAAGCCGCATCTCTTGAAATCTTCATTTCGGCAATCCGTTGCTCCATCTTCTGTACTCTTTCTTTCTGGTTTTCCAATTGATTCTCTCTTCTTTCGATTTCTTGAATCTGAAAGTTTACTGTTCTTTCATATGATGTTTTTTCGTGTCTGAGATTTGCAATTAGTTTCTGTGTCTGCGCTTCCTTGGTTAAGTAATGTTTGAGCATGTTGTTAACATCTGCTAGATTTTCTTTTGTCCTTTGCAATTCTTCTTCTGTTAACTTAGCTTGCGTCTGCTGTTCTTGACTCTGCTCCACTAATTCTTGTAGATGATTTCTGGTTTCTTCGAGCAAGTTTCCTAAGGCGATCCTTGCATCTTCCTTGTCTTGTATATCTTGCTTCATTTTGCTGATTTCTACGTTTGCAATATGTAATGACTCTTCTTTCTTTGTGAGTTCCGCCACGGCCGCATCTCTCTGATTGGTAATCGTCTGTTGTTCTGCAAGTTGAGCTTGGAGAGTGGCAATTTGTGAGTTGAGCTGATGGTTTTTGGCTTTAATTGCATCTATCTCTTCTTGTAGTGGCGTGATGTCTGCTTCTAGAACGTCCACCTTGTGTTGTAGTTCATTGCGGATGCTGTTTGTAGCTCCTTTCATTTGGATTGGAAGTTGTTGTGATAGGTTAATGAGTAATTGACCCATGTCGGCCAATTCAGAAATTACGGGAATCGACGGAAGTGGCAGTTGAGGTGGTGGTTGGGATGAGGAGGCGGCGAGCAGTTGTTGGGAGTTCGGTGGAGAGTAGTTGAGGGAGGAGGATGAAGAATCAGTGGGTTCGGCAGGGTGAATGGGTTGGATGGGGATAATGGGGTTGATGGGTGGTTCTGGTGGGGGAGTGGGAATGACACTCTGAGATCTTACCTGATCTATGTTTTGTTGTGCATTATCTGCGACTGTGGACTCAACTGCCTTAAGCAGCCTTTCGAATGCTTCTTTTGCAAGTTTTTCTTCATCTGCTTGTTGTTCCCTTTCAGACTGTTGTTGTGATGCTTCTTCGATAGATGTTGTGCCAGCTTCAGTATGCTTTTCCTGTTGTTTCTCTTGGGAAGATTGTGCAGAGGATTCATTCTGCATTGATGTTGTGGTGTCGTGGAATGTTTCCTTCGGCAGATCCTTGTGCTTCACTCTCAGAAGAACTAATTCGGATCCTTTTTCTGCGGAATAGTTGGTTTAGCTCCTTTTCATCTTCTTCTTCATCGTCCCATAGTTGTACAGATTCTTCATGTCGTAGAACAGGCCCTCTAGGTGGTGGTTGTGCTGCGAGAATTGCTGGAAAAAGGAATGAAAGGATGTGCAGCACTCTGGATCTTGGCATGCCTCCCTTGTTACTTGTTTAATAATGGACATGCACTCTCGGTGAATGCGGTGGAAGAAGAAGGATGCAAAGTTGATTGGTTCTTGCGCAGCTAATTCTATGGCGGAGTAGAAGGGGTGGGATATTCCATAGGTGCGTTTCTGTAGGTTGAGAATGGCTACTAAGAATTGGAGAGCTGATCGTTCTGGTTCCGGTCGGCAGAGAATCACATACTCGTTGGATGAATGCCTAGGAAATAACTCTACCATTCTAGCGACTGTCAGACTTGGGCCATTTTCCCGGCCTTGGGAAGGGAGTCTAAAGGCTTCTGCAAAAGCTTGGAATGTGATGAGTGTACGGGATGGGAGGGAGGTGATCGGCCAACTCTGCTCGGTGGCAGGTGTGTTGGCGATGGCGGAGATGATTTGGGTAAAGAATGGGTGGGACTCCACTGAATGGCAAGGCAGTTCAGCGAAGTTGTTAAGCCCACAAATGCGCAGGTACTCTCCTACGTCGGCAGGGAGTCCATCACGAAAGGCAGCGTAGTTAGCGAAAGCTTCCATGGCGCACACAAGGATAGTAAACACAAGCATGCAGAGCACAGGGTAAGCATACAGAGCACAAATCACATAAACACAATAGCGTTTTTTGGCGAAACAGAAAGGTTAAGTAGATACGTCGCAGTGGAGAGCAATGAAGGATGATTAATCATCGCGCGGTATTGAACTGATAATTCTTAACTTTGGTGTGCATTCGTGGGTAGCTGGCAAGGGCAGGGCGGCTGTGGACATAATTAGTTAACAAAACGCGGATATCTACAGACTTATTTTATTAAGCACGCAAAATAAAAGAAAAGAAAAGAAAAGAAAAGTGAAGGGAACGTTAAAAGACGCGGCAAACCGCAAAACGTTTCAGTGCGGGTTAGACGTGTGTTGATATGGCCGTAGCTTCGAACCGTTAATGACTTTCGGAAGAGGGATGCTGGTCAACGTAGTCAACTGAAAAGTTGCTGAGCCCACTTGCTCAGAAATTTGGTAGGGACCAAACCATCGCAACTTGAATTTGCCAGCAGAGCGATTCGACTTTGCATTGTACAAGAGTATAAGTTGTCCCACCAAAAAAATTGGGGTCTTTAGATATCGGTCATGTGTTCGAGCTTGTCTTAGCTGTACTTCCTGCATAGTAAAAAAACTGTGCCATCGTTGCTCGTCTAATTCTCTGAGTGTATCCAATCGAAAGGACAATGATTCTTCCGGTAGTAGTTTCTGGTTGATGGCTACTCGTAAACTTGGTATAACTATCTCGATTGGTGCTATTGCTTCTAATCCATAAGCCAGTTTGAAGGGGGTTAATCCTGTTGTTACCTTGTATGTAGTCCGATATGCCCATAATACTGCAGGCAACAGTTGATCCCAGCTTTCCGGTGCTTCCATAATCAATTTCCGAAGCATATTCAACAAAGTTTTGTTTGTACTTTTAGCCAAACCATTTGCACGAGGATAATAAGGAGAACTAAACTTATGCGTGACCTGGAACGAATGTGTGAGTACTTTCATTAGATTGTTGACAAAATGAGTGCCTTGATCTGTAACAAGTTCCAGTGGTAAACCAAAACGTGGAAAGACATCGGTTAGCAGACACTTTGCTACCGCAACAGCTGTAGCAGACCGTAAAGCCAAGGCTTCTGCCCATCTGGTAGCATAATCAGTACATGTCAAAATATAACGATTATTACTGAGGATTGCTGGTGGTGTAATAGGTCCAATGAAATCTAGACCCCACTTCTGAAAAGGTTCTAATGGCAGGACAGGTTGTAGCAGAAAATAATGACGTGGTAACGGCTGTCCAGACCTCTGACAATTATCATATTTTTTAACAAACTGGAATACATCCCTGTACATAGTAGGCCACTAGAGACCACTTTGCAAAATTTTCCGGTGTGTTAAGTCTGCAGCAAAATGGCCACCGGAAGGAATTGAGTGAGCCAAAGTAATAACTGAGTTAACTTCATGTGGTGGAATACATCGAAGTAAAATTCCAGTATGATCCACATAGTATAATTCCCCAGCAATCAACCGATTCAATCGGCGGCTAAAAACTGCAATTTTCCTGCGTATTGCCGTAGAAGTCTGAGATGGAAGGCATCCATCAGTGAGGAAGGTCAATATCTGATCATAGTATGTAGATGGCATAGGCGGGTCTGTAATTTCATCATTACTTGGTTCAGAGACACAAATTGTTGGTGTTGTGTCATCTACACCGACCAGAGCTTCACCGGAATCTAAGCGAGACAAAAAATCTGCTAAGGCATGTGAACTGCCTGGTCAATGAATAACTTCATAGTCAAATTCTTGTAAAAGTAGAACCCATCGTGCTAATCGACCTCCTAGATGCTGTTGCCGAACCAGATAAACAAGTGCAGCATGATCTACATGAAAAGTAAATCTACGGCCCAATAAATAATGCCTGAATTTCTTGACAGAATATACTAAACCTAGACATTCTCTTTCTGTTACAGAGTAATTCTTTTCAGCAGGGGCCAATCTTCGACTTGCATAGTACACTGGTCTGCACCACTTATCGGTTTATTGCATTAGAACGCTTCCTATTGCTATATCTGAAGCATCAACAAATACATGAAATGGGCGATCCCAGTCGGGAGGCTATAAGATGGGAACTTGTGTTAATAAACACTTTAAACGATCAAATGCTATCTGACATTCCTGAGTCCACTCAAACTATCGAGGAGTCTTGGTGATTAATCTGTTCAGTGGTATTGCCAAGTGAGCAAGCCATCGTAAGTGTCGTCCATGCCATCTTACTTGGCCCATGAAGCGCATTACTTCCTTCGGTGTAGTGGGCCCCGGAGCTTCTAACACAGTTGAAATTTTATCTGGGTCCACCTGTATACCTTGTGCAGATACAATGTGGCCAAGTAGCTTTCCACATGACACCGCAAACACAGATTTGTTTGGGTTCAAACAAAATCTGTATTCTCTGCACTTTTCAAAGCAGCACCGTAAATGGAACAGGTGTGCTATCATCTTACCGAAAATTGAAAAATCATCAAGATATACTTGCATAAAAGAGGTAAGGTAAGGAGAAAATATTTCCTGCATACACCTTTGGAATGTACTTGGGGCATTTCTTAATCCAAACCACATAATAGTACATGCGAAAACACCCCAGTTGGTAATGAAGGCGGTCTTCGGTATATCCTGTTCAGCCATTCTAACTTGATTATAACCACTGTATCCATCTAGGAATGAGTACATTTCATGTCTTGCTACTCTATCAAGCATTGTGTCCAGAAAAGGTAGCGGAAATGGATCCCACACCGTAGCCGAGTTTAGTTTCCGGTAATCTACACATATTCGTAATTGCTTATTCTTTTTAGGCACAATAACAATTGGTGAGATCCATTCAGCATGCTCTACTGGTACAATGAATCCAACCTTCAATAACCTATCCAGTTCTGTCTTTACCTGTGATGCATAGTTTGGATTCATCCGGTAGCTGGGTTGCTTGATCGGTCTTGCTTCTAGCTTCAGCATGACCCTGTGTTGGTAGATGTGCGGGTCCAGACCTTTCATGGCTTTGTAATCCCATGCAAATACATCAAAAAATTCTCGATGTAGCTGAATTAAGTTTGCTTGAAATAATTCCGGTAAGTTTTTCGTTATCTTGACAGGACGCGGATGGTCTTTGTCTCCTAAACTATAAGTTATCAATTGATCCTCTGGAACATAAAATTGTCGGGGCTTCTCTGTATCGTCAACTGGCTTAAAAAGTTGTTGCAATTCAGCGTCATCTGTAGCAGTAGTATCTTCCTTGTTATCTTCTTCTGTTACAGGCATCACCGTGCAAACCGCGGTATTCGAGTTATCTACAACAGATTATAGATCCACAGTTCCTAATGAGATCAAATCAATATTGTTCTTTAAAAACTCTTCTTCTTCATCATCTGACAACCCATCTAGCATATGGAATGGTTCTGCAAAATACGGTCTAGCATGCAACTCGCAAGGTTGTATAGCATCTAATTTTACAACGTATTTATGATTATTATCCTTGAAAGTTAGTTCCTGTGCAGACCAATCTTGTATCATCTTAACGTGCTTCAGCCAAGGTCGGCCGAAAAGGAGATTATAATCAAGGGTGGATTCCGGTAATTCTAGTATGACAAAGGTCAGCTTAAATGTTGTACCTTGTAAAGTTATTGGTACATTTCGTACAAGTCCTACGGGATGGACTCTTGATTGGTCGGCCATTCTGACAAAAAACTGAACTAGTTCGATGTTGGTCCACCCTAACTTTTAACACAGTGGAACAGTAGCAATGTTGACACCAGATCCTCCATCAATTAGTACCTGTGTGATTTTATGATTTTTATCCATACCGTAATCAAAGGAACTGAATGATCGACCGTAGAATCAGGTTCCGGTTGCACTGTTGCTGTCGGTGGAATGCAGGGAGGCACATGACTGAATTGTTGTTGGAATTGTTGTCGAATTCCCGGTACTAGTGCAAGTAATTGGCCCAGAGGAAGAGTGATGGATGCTTTAGATAAAATTTCCCAGGCCTTTTGTGATTGGATTGTTTCCACAGATTGTGAAGATGATGCGCTTGCTGAAGATGATGTGCTTGCTGTTGAATTGGAATCCTGTTGTTGTGTTCCTTCTTCGGTTAACGGAGTCTGGGTTATCGGAATAGGATCTGGGAAGACTGGAGGTTCTACGGTGGTCCATTGACTAGCTTTATCGTACATCCTTTGTTGTTCACGTATGCCTGGTTCAAATATTTTTGCTGCTGGTTGCAATTGTTTATCGGAGCAGGTCTGAACTACTGCAGCGTGCGTTTCTACTGGTGTCATTTGTACCATATTAGCCATTGGATTTTGACGTTCTTTCTTCCTCTGATCATACTCAGCTGCATCCTTACAAAATCTTCTAATATGACCAAATTCACCATAGAAATGACAGCGCGGTGGTGGCAAATTGGGATTTTCCGGTGCTGGTCCGGCCTGCCAGCGGTTTGTGTTGTAGTTATTATTTCTCTGTCCTCTGTAATTTCGATATCCTTGTTGCTGGTTGTTTCTCATTTGCGGAGGTACATAGTGATTGGCTGGCTGCCCTAGTTTCTGTATAATTGCATTGACAGTTGTTGTTTCCTGTACCTTGGCATTGTATGCGCAGTTTTCGGTGGTGTGTCCAGTAGTGTTGCAGATAGTGTTGGGAGTGATGGTTGGATGCACTCAAGAAATGAGTTGGTGCTGCTATACCTGCTTCACACCAGCCCTCCTTTGATTCCAGAAATGCTTAGTACACACCTTGAGCTTCCAAATGATACCAAGAAACCATATATGTACTTTGCAAATGATTTGTGTAATGATTAAACCAAAACAGATAACTTGGTTCCTTCACAAATCCAAAAAACTTGCTATTTTTGTAATGATACCTGCTCAGTGTTATGCTCAGTGTGACCAGTACACTTGCAATTGAAACAATTCCTTTTGGGAGTATTAAAGTACCTTAATAAGCTACCATTTGCAAGTGGAATGAGAAGAAATGATAAACCACATCCAGAGAAATTGATTTAGCAAAATTATGATTACCCCCGACTTTTTAGGAGAGTTGCAGAGATAGACCAGAGGTGACTTCGAAGCTGATTTCTCGAAAATGGCTGAATGAAATCTTCTGAAATTTTGTATGCTTGTAGAAGACCTTGAGCTGGTTCCAATGAGCTATTAAGCTCTTGATTTGGTTCAGTGAGCACTGAGAAATGCTCCTTGGAATTTGACAGACTTGAAGTAGAAAACACAGAGAACCAGATATGATGAATGTGTAAATATCTATTGATTGATATGATTATACAAGCTCATTAGCATGACAAGCATAGCTAATTGAGGTGTGGTAGTGTAGGCTATGATGTAGCACTAACACATACTCATTAGAAATAAGCCTCGGGAGTTGAGCTACAATGAACAAGCTGACCCGCGACTTTTTGATTGTGCCTTTTATAGAGAATGAGTTGAGATTTGAATTTGAATTCAAATTCAAATCTCCTATATTCTCTACTCTAAAAGTAAGGAGATATTCTCTCCAATCACACCATCCAAATTTCCACGACTCTAATCAGTTAGGTGTGTATACATAATGCCAAGTCATTTAGACTTTTACAAGGAGTAAAATGTAATAACACATAGGCAAGTGTTCCTATGGTTCTAGCTTCCCATAGTGATACCCTTCAAGGGTTCCAGGCTAATCTCCCAAAGTTCCAAGCCAAGTGTGAAGGCTTGAAATGCACCAACAGCTCCCCCTCAAGCCAAACACTTTGGCTTAAGTCTTCATCTTCAATCTTCAATTACTTCCTGCAATCCAATCAGAGATTTGAATCTGCATAATTTGCTTCCATCCAATGCTTTAGTGAGTAAATCTGCACATTGCATATTGGTAGACACATATGTCAATTGAATCTCTTTGCTAAGCAACTTCTCTCTCACATAGTGGTAATGAACCTCTATGTGTTTTGTTCTAGCATGATATATTGGATTAGCTTCAAGGTGAAGAGAGCTAGTGTTATCTCCAAAGATGATTGGTGGCCTTGTATATAGGCCTAACTCTGTATACAAGAGTTTCAACCAAATAGCTTCTTGAGTGGCATTGGCAAGCCCTCTATACTCTGCTTCAATGGATGACAATGCTACTGTGGGTTGTTTCTTGGCTGACCAAGAAATAGGCTTATCTCCTGCAAAACAAATGTAGCCTGAGGTGCTCCTCCTATCATCCTTGCATCCTGCCCAATCTGCATCTGAATACACTTTAATGTCAATATCTGATGTATAGGGGAAGTACAAACCATGGCTTTGAGTTCCCTTCAAGTACTTCAAGATCTTCTTTGCTGCCTCTAGGTGAGGTACCCTTGGTTTGTGCATGAATTGACTAAGCACACTAACTCCATATGCTATGTCAATTCTTGTCAAGGTAGCATAATTCAGGCTACCTACAATACTTTGATATCCTGTAATGTCTTGGACTTCTTCCCCTTCATGAGCACTTAGCTTTAGGTTGACCTCCATTGGAGTAGTTGAGATTTTAGAATCCTGCAAGCCAAACTTCTTGACCATATCCTGTACATACTTCTTTTGAGTGATATATATACCTGAGTTGGTGTAGACTAACTCAAGACCTAAGAAATACTTCAATAATCCAAGATCACTAATCTTGAATTCTTTCATCATCTGTCCTTTGATGTGCCTAATCCCATTGACATCATTGCCTGTAATGATGATGTCATCAACATAAACACACAAGTAGATTACCTCTGTACTACTTCTCTTTATGAATAGAGAAGTGTCTGCTTTACTCATCACAAATCCTTGGTCTTGGAGGTAGGTTGTCAACCTGTAATTCCATGCTCTAGGTGCCTGCTTCAAACCATACAGAGCCTTCTTCAACTTACAAACATAATGTACCTTTTTTGGATCCTCATAGCCAGGTGGTTGTGACATGTAGACTTCTTCAGATATCCATCCATTCAAGAAAGCATTCTTGACATCTAATTGGTACATATTCCAATTCTTGGATGCAGCTACACTCACCAATATTCTGATAGTTGGCATCTTGGCCACAAGAGAAAATGTCTCCTCATAATCAATGCCTTGGGTTTGTGCAAAACCCTTGGCTACCAACCTAGCTTTGTACCTGTTTATTGTTCCATCTGAATTCTTCTTTAGTTTGTAGATCCATCTGGATCCTATTACCTTCATAGAGTCTTTCTTGGGTACCAAGTCCCAAGTGTCACTCTCCTTGAGAGCTTCCATTTCTTCATCCATGGCTTCTTTCCATTCTGGTTTGGTAATTGCTTCTTCATAGGTACCTGGTTCTTCATTCAACAAGTCCTTTGCAAGATATACAGAGTGTTTAGTTACAAGTGATGTGTCATACCCAAATCTGATAGGTTTCTTCTTTTCTCTCTGAGATCTCCTCATTGCTTGAGTTGAGGATTCTGGTTTATCTTCTAGTTGCTTCATCTTCATCTTCCCTTTGGATTTCCAAGCCTTGAACTCCTCAAGATTTATTGCATCATCATCATCTGAGCTTGAATCTTCTTTCTGAATTGATTCCTCCTTGGTGAGCTTTGGGAAATCTTCTTCCATGTCATAGGGTAGACTAACTTTCCTGCATTCATTCTCATACCATGAGTCATTCTCATCAAAGATGACATCTCTGCTTACCTTGAAGCCTTTGTTTGTTGGGTTGTAGAATCTGTATCCCTTTTGGTTCAAATCATAACCAATGAAGATACATTTTTCAGCTTTAGGGTCTAGCTTTCCCCTTACCTGTGAGGGAATATGCACATATGCTACACAACCAAAGATTTTGCAATGATCCAGAGAAGGTCTCTTACCATGCCAAGCTTCATATGGTGTCATGCCATCAAGTGATTTGGATGGCAACCTGTTTATGAGATAGGTGGCAGTGGATACACTCTCTGCCCAAAGATAATTTGGCAACTTCTATTCCTTCTTTCAGCTACCCCATTTTGTTCAGGTGAGTACCTTGTAGTAATCTCTCTTTTGATGCCTCTTTCCTGCAAGAAATCTTCAAACTCATTGGAGAAGTATTCTCCTCCACCATCTGACCTTAGCCTCTTCAAGCTTCTTCCTGTTTGATTTTCAACAAGTGCAAGATACCTCTTGAAACAATTAAACACTTCATCTTTATGTTTCATAAAGTATAAGATGGTCCATCTGCTATAATCATCAATGAATGACACATAATACCTTGAACCTGAAATGGAAGGGTCCTTGCTAGGTCCCCAAACATCTGTGTGTACCAAATCTAGGTAGTCTTCATGCATGAAACCTTTCCTTGAATAGGGCAACCTGTGAGACTTACCAAACTGACATGCTCCACACTTGTAAATCATGTGTTGCTTGGACACATTAGGTATCCCAAGCACACATTGATCCCTGCACATTTGCTTTAGAGTTCTTTCACCTATGTGACCTAATCTCTTGTGCCATATTTCTAACTCTGAAAGTGTTTGATCCTTGTAATTATACAAGGCAATGTTCTTGGTGTCTTCTAGCTCAAAAGTAAACAATCTACCTGATTTTTCTCCCTTGGCTATCCTTCTGAATCCATGTCTTGGGTCCTCCACATATGCTCCATGTTGTGTGAATCTGACCTGCAAACCTTTCTCCACAATCTGACCAACACTCATTAGGTTCTTAGTGATGGTTGGTACATAGAGTACCCTGCTCAATAGGTTCTGGTTACCATCACATGTCTTCACATTTCCAACCTTAACAATAGAATGTTTAGTGTCATCACCTGTTTGTACCTGATGTTTGCCCTTGGGCTCTTCCAAATCAGAAAGTAGTGCCACATTGCCAGCTACATGGTTAGAACATCCTGAGTCAATATAAAATAAATGATCATCATTTGTACCTGCCTTGGAGGTCATATTCATGATCAATAGGGAGTCATCTTGCTCCTCTGTGTAGTTGTTGTAGTCTCTTCTGTTTCTGAATCCACCTTGGTAGTTACCATTATGGTTGTTGTTGTAATTGTTGTTGTATTGATTGTTGTATCCATTGTAGCCTTGGTGTTGGTTGAATCTGCCTCTCCCTTGAGAGTATCCACCTCTTGAGTAGCCTCTTCCTCTCTGATTCTTGTAGTTCTTGTAGCATTCATCTGTGGTGTGATTGGACAATCCACAAATGTTGCATGGTGATGAGTTGTAGGGTCTCCCCCTACCTGACTTACCTCCTCTGCCTCTTCCTCTAGATGATCTACCTCTCCCTGCATAATTAGCTTGAGAGGTAGAGCCTTCTTCATCCTGTTTCTTCCCTTTACCTTTATCCTTAACTTTCTTATCAGTATAGAGAGCAGAGGGGTTGTTATCTTTTGATTGATCTCCTGCTTTTGTAAACTTTGCTTCATGTGTGAATAGTTGGCCCATGAGTGTTGTGAGATCTGGGGTATGCATGTCCATATAGAGGTCCATTGCAGTGGTGAAACTTTCCCACTTATCATCTGCCTTGAGTCCATTTGTTACTTGCCTGACTATTTGCTCCTCTTCAATCTCCTCTCCAATGCTTGCTAATTGGTCTGCCACATCTTTGATCTTTGTCACATACTCTGAGACTGATTGCTTGGGCTGCTTCCTAAGGGTTGTGAATTCAATCCACAATTGATTCTTCCTGGCCCTTGTGTTGGAAGAAAAGTAGTTTGACAAGGTTTCCCAAGTCTCTTGGGAAGTCTTACAATTCCTTACATGAGGTAAAAGAAAGTCAGATATAGAGTTTAGAAGATAAGACCTTGCCAAAGCATCTTTTGCACACCATTGGTTGAGCCTCTCATGTTCATCCTTGATGGGTAGTCCTCTAGTTTTGAATGAGGGCAATTCCTCATCTCCTGATATGTATCCAAATAAGCTCCTTCCTTGTAGATAGGTCTTCATTCTCAATGACCAAGCTTGGTAGTTGTTCCTGTCCAATTTGTCAATGAATGAAGGAAATCCATCACCCATGTTTACCTTCTTTGCTCTGATACCACTGTTGGGAGTGATGGTTGGATGCACTCAAGAAATGAGTTGGTGCTGCTATACCTGCTTCACACCAGCCCTCCTTTGATTCTAGAAATGCTTAGTACACACCTTGAGCTTCCAAATGATACCAAGAAACCATATATGTACTTTGCAAATGATTTGTGTAATGATTAAACCAAAACAGATAACTTGGTTCCTTCACAAATCCAAAAAACTTGCTATTTTTGTAATGATACCTGCTCAGTGTTATGCTCAGTGTGACCAGTACACTTGCAATTGAAACAATTCCTTTTGGGAGTATTAAAGTACCTTAATAAGCTACCATTTGCAAGTGGAATGAGAAGAAATGATAAACCACATCCAGAGAAATTGATTTAGCAAAATTATGATTACCCCCGACTTTTTAGGAGAGTTGCAGAGATAGACCAGAGGTGACTTCGAAGCTGATTTCTCGAAAATGGCTGAATGAAATCTTCTGAAATTTTGTATGCTTGTAGAAGACCTTGAGCTGGTTCCAATGAGCTATTAAGCTCTTGATTTGGTTCAGTGAGCACTGAGAAATGCTCCTTGGAAGTTGACAGACTTGAAGTAGAAAACACAGAGAACCAGATATGATGAATGTGTAAATATCTATTGATTGATATGATTATACAAGCTCATTAGCATGACAAGCATAGCTAATTGAAGTGTGGTAGTGTAGGCTATGATGTAGCACTAACACATACTCATTTACAAGAGAAATAAGCCTCGAGAGTTGAGCTACAATGAACAAGCTGACCCGCGACTTTTTGATTGTGCCTTTTATAGAGAATGAGTTGAGATTTGAATTTGAATTCAAATTCAAATCTCCTATATTCTCTACTCTAAAAGTAAGGAGATATTCTCTCCAATCACACCATCCAAATTTCCACGACTCTAATCAGTTAGGTGTGTATACATAATGCCAAGTCATTTAGACTTTTACAAGGAGTAAAATGTAATATCACATAGGCAAGTGTTCCTATGGTTCTAGCTTCCCATAGTGATACCCTTCAAGGGTTCCAAGCTAATCTCCCAAAGTTCCAAGCCAAGTGTGAAGGCTTGAAATGCACCAACAGATAGCACAAAACAACTGATTAAGTGCACAAGTGGCACTAGTATGGCCTGAATTCTTGCATGTGGTGCAGTAAATTTGTCTGGTCGGGTCTTCGGTGATATTTTTATTTGCTTTTAGCCACTCCAGATCTTCTGTAAATCCTCCAACCTTGTTTTTCAACTGCAAAGCCATTGCGATCATTGCATCTAGCATCATAGCTCCTACACAGCGTATGATCATAATCTATTTAAGTTGTGGAGTCAAGCCATTGATGAACCATTGAGTAATAACGTCATCCGGTAGGTTGGCATGTGCTGGTGGTAACTGCCTCAAATGAGTCCTGAATAGCATGGCGTATTCCTGTATTGTTTGATTTATCTTCTGTCTATTGTTTTGCAGGTAGTCAAAAATTTCGGTAGGATTCTTCTTTAGCCTGAATCTCTGCAAAAAGACATTTCTTACTGCTTCATAAGTGCCGAAATGGTTAATATCATATTTTGTAAGCCATCTAGCTACTTCGTTGACCAATGTCGATTGGAAAACAATAGCCTTATACGCCGGATCAGGTGGATGGTTGAGTACTGCGTAGCTTATCTCAAATGTGCGTACATGAGCATCCGAATCATCACCTGGGAATCCACCAAATTTGGTGTACGTTACTCCCGTTGGAGTGTGCCTGGGTAGACATAGTTGTTGTTGTTGTTGTTCGTTCATCGTGCTGATGGTTGTATGGTGACTATCTCCTGTATTCCGAGGCTGAATATCTAAACCGTCGGAGTCTGTATCAGTCTGTGCACTTTCCGGTTCAATAATCTTGTTCAGTATATTTCGAATCTCGGTTTCGAACAGGCTACCTTCCTTCTTAATGTCAAATGTAGGGAAGCTTACTCCCAATAGTGGTGACTGGGCTGAAGATTCACCAAGAAATGGTAAACCGTCGCCAGAAAACTGCGATCTTTCAGTAACTGTTACCGAAATATCACCGGAATGTATCGAATTTTCGCCAAAACAAGGTGTTTTTTCGCCTTCACTAATTTCTTTGGCTAAAGTGTTTATAGTCGTAAGCAAATTTGAATCTTTACCCAATATTGTTAGACTAACTTCAGGCTGCGTCCTGGTAGATTCTGGAGTTACTATATCTTTGACAAACTGTGCCGAAATAGTACCGGAATTTACCAGAGGCGTAACACGTTCCACCGGAATATGACCGGAATCACTACTAACGTTCTTTACTTTCTTGACAACTGGGTTAGACCTAGTTGTACTTCTACCTCCCAGAGTCGTTCTTAGTAAATTAAGTACCCCAGGCGGGCGGTTCTTTGGATACGTTTCACCGGATCGAGTAACCGGCATGTATCATCTTTTGTACTAATCGCGTACTATTACTGTCGAAAAAATTTACAGTCACGTTTCCATAACAGGTTTGCAACAATCTGATCTATTGCCACCTTCCCATAGATAAATGGCAATCTTGATAACACTTTCGACAGATAAACGACAATCTTGATGCCACCTTCCCGGCAACGGCGCCAGTGTTAAACGCAGTGTTAAACGCTGTTGGTTCCTTCTAACTATCAGAAGTGCGTTTAAGTGATTCTTGGGTTCTTGGGAGTGGAAGGGGTCTGTTAGACAGAGGCCCTGTACTTAGTTCCCAAAACTCACTGCTCACATCTGGCACTATACTAATGCTGAGAGCTCTATCAAAAATTGCTGTACTTAGACATTGCCGTCACAGTCTTAGCTCAACCACGTGTACCAAATACACTGAAATGCTATGTTGCATCTACACAATACTTACTGGGAATGCCGAAAACAAGAGTAATCGTTAACCTTTACCAAATGGGTATAAACAATCAGACAACACCGTAGACACAGAGAACTCGATAGTTCAAACACACAGTACTGAAGGTTCAGTACTCAACCCAAGAGATCTCTACTGTAACCTTAAACTTGCCGTGTGAAACCTGAACCAGATACTACTGACAACTTAGGACAACACTGATACTAGAAGAGTTACCATGACTGCACAGACTTCGCCATACACTTACAGAATGTTTCAAGAAAAGAGACGATCCGATACGCGAACTAACTGAGATGCACAATCGCCATGGATACCATCAGACAATCGATAAGCCGAAACACAGATACACACCGAATACTCAGAAAGTCGCCAAGATACTCTGGATTACTCCACTCGATACATAGTAACGCTCCAGAAAAATCTCTCAGACAGACAGTCTGGTAGTCTCTTGAATGTTATGAAGTTAATCAAGCAGAACAGAGGTAGACGACAGACAAACAAGAGACTTGGAACCTTGGAAATTTGGTGTTGAAACCTTGGAAGTTTAATCCACTTGAAGAAAGGACTATGTGAACTTATGCTTATAAGTTCTTACCTCTTTACCACTTGTAAAAGTCTATATGACTTGGCATTTACATGTAATCACTTTAATCACTTACCTACTTGATTGAATTCGTGGAAAAGTTGATGGTTTAGTAGAGAGAATATCTCCCTACATTTAGTGGAGTGATTGTAGGAGATTTGAATTTGAATTCAAATTCAAATCTCAACTCAACTTCTATAAAAGATGTACTTGAAAAGTCGTGTTTTTTTGTAAGCTAGTCTCATTGAGCTCACTCCCCGAGGCATTCTACTATTGTAACTCTGTGTGTGTTAGTGCTACTTCATAGCCTACACCACAACACCTAATTTAGCTATGCTTGTCATGCTAATGAGATTGTACAACTACATCAATCAATAGAAGTATACACATTTATAATCTCTGTTTTCTCTGAGTCATCTACTCCAAGTCTGTCAACTTCAAAGAGGCATATCTCAGGATCTACTGAACCAAATCAAGTGATTCAAAGCTTGTTGAAACCAGCTCCAAGCATAATACATGCCTACAAAATTTCAAGGTCATTGGATCAGCCATTGCAGAGAAATTCTGCTCGAAGTCGACTCTGGTATTCTGCTGCAGTGTTCCTAAAAAGTCGGGGGTACATATAATTTTGCTAAAGTGATTTCTCAGTGTGTAGTTTATCATTTCTTCTCATTCCACTTGCAAATGGTAGCTTGTTAAGCTAATTTAATATGTCCAGAAGGAATTTGATCAATTGTAAGTGTGCTGGTCATACTGAGTGAAAGACTGAGCAGGTGTCAATACCAAATTAGCAAGTTTTCTGGGATTTTTGAAGTCTCAAGTAGTCTGTTTTGATTTGATCACTACACATATCATTTGCAAAGTACATATATGCTTTCTTGGTATCATTTGGAAGCTAAGCAAGTGTACTAAGCATATCTAGAGTAAAAGAGGGCTGGAGCAAAGCAGGTCTAGCAGCTTCAACTCAATCTCTTGAGTGCATCCAACCATTTCTCCCAACACTTACAAAATAGAGTTTTATACAACAATGGTGGTATTACATAAGGGTGAGGCATTGAGCATGTCTAACACCCACCCTCAGTTTCCACCAAGAGCTTGCATGATTCACACTTTCAACACACCCCCTCAAGCTTAAGGTGGTATTGCCCAGATCAAGTAAGCTCATAGCTTTTGAAAACTTTCTTAACTTGGTCACATCCGCTTTTGGTGAAGATATCTACAACTTTGTCCTTTGTACTCAAATTTGAGATTTTGAACTCTCTTCCAAGCTAGTCTATGATGGTCCTTATGCCTGCATCATCATTTCTTGTCACAACAAGATCATCTACATATATGCATATCAAACATATCTTGTCATTTATCTTCTTCATATACAAGGATGGTTCAACATCACTTGGAGAGAAACAATTCTCTTCAAGAAGTCCAATTGCCTCTGATTCCAAGTCCGTAGGGCTTGCTTTAGGCCATACAAGGCCTTCTTCAACCTGCAAAAATAGTTAGGATGAGTTAAATCTACATACCCTTGAGGTTCTTCCGTGATCACCTCTTCTTGTAACTCAACATTCAACAAAGCATTCTGGTAGATAGGCCACCTCTTTGCTAGACATAGGGCTATGAGGGATCTAATAGTAGTGTTGCTTGCCACAAGGCTGAAAGTCTCCTCATGATCCACTCCTTCTATCTTTGTGAAGCCTTTGCCTACTAGTCTAGCTCAATACCTTGCCAAGCTACCATCTGCATTCCTCTTGGTCTTAGACACCCACCTATTTTGGACTATCTTCATGCCTTCCTTCTTGTGTACTAGTTACCAAGTTTTGTTCTCCTTGAGATCTTTGAACTCTTCATACATAGCCTTCCTCCACTCTAGTTTGATCTGTTCCTGCTCATAAGAATGTGGCTCTTGATTTGCAATAACATTCATCATGTATGCATAGTGCTTTGCCATGGAAGAATCATATGTATACCTTTCTTGGGTGCCATCTTCCTTGTAGCCTTCTCCCTTGAGGTTTGGGATATTACTTCTTGAGTGGTTTGGGATTTTCATTAGGAGTATTGACCTCCTCAAGCTCTTCCTCTTTGAACTCCTCTTGAGCTTCCCTAGTGTCATAGCAGGGGATGGTCTTTCATAATCATAATTGTAAGAGTGATCATATGAGTGTACATAGATATAGAAGTCAACATATAACGTATGTTTATGAGTGATCATATGAGTGTAAGAGTGATCATATGAGTGTACATATGAGTGTAACAGTGAGCATATAAGTGTAAGAGTGATCATATGAGTGTAACTCTCATGCGAAGTTGTTCATTTGCTTATAAACCTTTCATGCTTTTCCATAAAATCAACTGAAACATTTGAAATACATGATCCTACGAATTGGATGTTTCCCCTTCCTACAACATATAAGTTGGGTACTCCATACTTAAAGATATTTGAAGCTTTAAAATTCGAATTTCTAGAAGTTGACATCATTTCAATCGAAAGAGAGTATTGTTATGAGGAATTTAAACTTCTCCGTATATCTCAAAAAAACGAGTGAAATTGAATGATGAGGAGAAAGAAGAACAATGAAGAATTGCTTCCCTACATCTCTTGATGAAATGATACGTTTGACAATGGGTTTTCTTTAGTTGTTCTACTAAACATTACTTTGATTCACTATTTTCTGGCAGAGACACAGAGAGAGAGACGTGCAGTTTGATGTGTACTTGTAACACATAGAGGTAGATTGTGGAATTACTATCTATCATGCCAATTTATCTTCACATCCACAAATAAGATCACGTGTATTGCATCACGATGTCTCCTCACAGAAGACAAAATCCATTTTAGGACCACACAAAGAAGAAGGATACGTGTGTCATGGCTTATGGTGTGTCGTGGATAAATATGCGATGGCTTATTAGTTTATCTCTTTTTAAACATATGTTTGCAAACTCAAGGAAGAAGGTAAGATGACATTTGATCGACATGAAGAAAGACAAAGAATGCCGAAGCTTACTTTTGCAGCACAACATTGTGACATCTCTTGCAAAGACAGAGAGAGAGAGAGTTATAACTTGGACGTGAAGACGTGAAGAAGTGTAACTGATTATTCTACCATGCATCATTATTCTCCACATTATATCATTATTCTCCACATTATTCTCCACATTATTCTATAGTCATCATTATTCTCCTCCACATTATATCATTATTCTACCATGCATCATTATATCTATAGCCACACACACATGAAGTGCATTTCTCAAACCATCAAGGCTTTTATTTCATTGTTATTATTTAGAACTACCATACATGATTATGCATTGAGCTTGATATTTCATTTCATTGTCTAATACCATCACGATATGTATAACATCCCACATAAACATAATGACATAATACATGCGCCCACACATTATGCATATTCCACGACAATATGAAGATGACTCTCCTATCTCTCTCATTTCACTATCTAAGATTTGCTAATTGATCAAGACTTGGATTCTCTCCTAATCTAGGTCCAGCATGTGTTCCACTAATGAGACCCCATAGTCCTTTCCCCATGAGATAGCTATATATTCTAAACCTCCATGACTGATAATTATTCTTACGTAACTTCTCAATTTGAGTGCTATATTCTAACACGGTAAGCTTTAATGCACTTTACTAGATTGCTTTGATGGAAAGGAAGTAACAAATAACAATAGCTTTTACTTATGTTTGTAAAAACTACCAAACTCATAAGATTGATCCTCTACTTCCTAATAAGTAGAGTCCCCTTCACTTGGTGTGTGCTTTTGAACTTGATCCAGCAACTCTTCTTCCTTCAAGGTCCTTTATTGGCTTCTCTTGGTCCTCCTTGAACCATATATGTAGATATAATTATTCTCTATGTTTTTTAGTATAATACCCTATGTGTTTGGGAAGATTAACCTATGTGTCTAAACCATGTGGGTCTACATTTATCCATTTACATTAACAAATAATCTAAATAAAAGTAACAAAGTAAGAACATAACGTAAAAAAGAAATAAAATAAAAATAAGACCCTAAGCATGCACAACTCTATGTATGAGAAAACCCTAAATATGTGTGAAACGCTCATTGGAGAACCCTATGTGTTTTAAAAACGAATCCCTATGCATGTGTGTATCCTATATTTATGTGTTCTTAATTAAAACTCTAAGCCCTTATGTATGTGTACGAAAGCTCTGGGTTTAAGAATATTTGTGTATGTATTTGTAAAGGTATATGTCCATTGTGTATGTGTGATCATGTTGATCATTGAGTATGAGCATCTATGTATGTGATTGTATAATTCAAGAAATAAATTATTAAAAGAAGTTGTGAGTACATGTTGATGGAATCTAATCCCTAAGATTTGCACATTACAAGTGAAATGAACCCAATACCTAGGTCCCTTCATACACCTTTTCTACAACCCTATAGAAAAACTCTCATTCACCTACCTTACACTAATCCAAATCACATGAGTGTTTAACCACACATATTATGCTTTATAAGCATTCACCAAGCTATAGAACACCTCAAATGGATCTATTTTGGTGAGTCAAAAACTCTATACAAACCAAACTATGCAAAGATGTAGGATATGTAGGGTTACAAAGATACACCAATTTCTCTGCAAATAAAATTGATTTCAAGAAGCCCTCCAAGGGGAAGTAAGACAATAAATAAGCTACTGAATTTACTTTAAAATCTCTTGAATTGAACATGTACACAAAGAGTTACAACTTTTACAAGCAGACTATGTTGATACCTACAAGAGACTAAAGGGAGTGTGGGCTTGATAGCTCCTCATTACTCCTCTTTTGTGCATATAATGCCCTTCTCTATGTTTTCCTAGCTTGGAAATATTTTCTTCAGCCCCTTGGCCCTTGGATGACTCTCTCTTTGAGCCTCCTTGAGTATATGTCTCTTGGTCCTCAATGCCCTTCAATACTTCGATGACTTCCATTAGGAGGGGACCATCCTTATAAGGTTCTACATGCCTCTCTCTCGATGCCTCTCTCTCATCACAAGGTTTCAGCCTTTGAAACTAGGAGAAATTATTTTCCGTAACATCTTCTTTAGCTTCTCGATTTGAAGCATCTATGGAGGTGGTGAGGATATGGCCATAAGTGGATGCATATCCTTTCATGCACAGAGGATCCGTTAGATGAGGTTTGGATGGTTCTAGTACAACAGCAGTGTTTGTAGAGGCCTGCATATTCACAAGGCATGTTCCGATCTTGCTCTACATAATGGTTCTAAAGTATTAAGGCAGGTGCTTTGCGATTAGAAGCTTCATAGCTCTCAATTTGCAAAAGTCAAGCTTCCACTTCCTTCTCTTAGGATTTAGGACACTGTGGCTAGTTCTTTTCCTTTCTTTTCTTCTTACACCATCTTAGCTCAGTACTTTTTTCTTTTTATCCACCTATGCCAAAATTGGGTGCAACTCATGGACTTGTCCGCTTGTCCCTCTCTTTCTGTCTCTATTTTTCTATCGATCGTTCTCTCATTGCCTTTGCATTCATTTTTCTTTTTCTCTCTCTCTTAACCATCTTACTCTTTGTTGCTCTGCACGTTGCCATCTCTCTCTCTCTCTCTCTCTCTCTCTCTCTCTCCCTCCCTCCCCTCTCCCCCTCTCTCCCTCTCTCCCTCTCTCTCTCTCTCCCTCCCCCTCTCTCTCTCTCTCTTTCTCTCTCTCTCTCTGTAGATACATCACACTTCTCTTTCTCTCTCATTCAATTTTTTTGCTCTCCCTTTATGCCTTGTTCACCATCATTTTGTCTATGCAACCGACTTAGGACCATCTTTATCCCTGCTGCTTCATCATCCATCAGATCTTTGCATGATGGTCAAAACCACCATTAACCCACCTCTCTCTCTCTCTCTCTCTCTCTTTCTCTCTCTCTCTCTCTTCGACATATTCTATGTCGATTGTCCATTGATTGTGCTTAGTGCACCAAGCGACCTCTCTCTGTCCTCTGACTACCCTGAAACCTTCCTCCGCTGCCTCTCTTATTGAAGTCAGAAGAAAAATCCCTCCGTTGGTGATTTCAAAGTTATGCCTTTCATCTTCACCACGTTTTTTGTCCTCCTCAATGACTTTCTATCATGTTGCTGTTGAGCTGGAGTCGGGGAGGGTATTAAAGTGAATTATGGATCCAATAGTATTAGAGGGATGATCCACAATGCGCTTTTTGAGCCCACTTTGGATATGTCAAATGAGGTGAACTTTCTCTCTGTTAGGGAAATTGTCTATACTACTTCAATGACAATCTCTCTCAATGGCTCTCTCTCATCACAAGGTTTCAGCCTTTGAAACTAGGAGAAATTATTTTCCTTAACATCTTCTTTAGCTTCTCGATTTGAAGCATCCATGGAGGTGGCGAGGATATGTCCATAAGTGGGTGCATATCCTTTTATGCACAAAGGATCCATTAGATGAGGTTTGGATGGTTCTTGTATAACAACAGTGTTTATAGAGGCCTGCATATTCACAAGGCATGTTCCAATCTTGCCCTACATAATGGTTCTAAAGTATTAAGGCAGGTGCTTTGTAATTAGAAGCTTCATAGCTCTCAATTTGCAAAAGCCAAGCTTCCACTTCCTTCTCTTAGGATTTAGGACACTGCGGCTGGTTCTTTTCCTTTTTTTTCTTCTTACACTTCATTTTAGCTCAATACTTTTTTCTTTTTATCCACCTATGTCAAAATTCGGTGCAACTCATGGAATTGTCCGCTTGGCCAAGTTTATCCCAACTGTTTTTCGACCCGACATAGCACACAACATACACAATGTGAGCCCTACATGAAATCGATGTTAGCTCGTGGCTCTGACCACCCAGCTAGAGTGACTCCAACTGCCTATCGACCCATGCACGCACATGACAACACATAGGTCAGGTCTACAATGAAACGAGCATCAGATTGTGGCCTTGATCACCCGAGCAAGGTCGTTCCACCCGCCTAATAGCCCATTGTAGCGCACTAACAATGTGCATGCACATATACAACTAGCTTGAGCATGAAGGTTTTCCCTAAATCATGATCTATCTGGAGGTAGGATCTTGCAAGAAATAAATAGTAGGATCCAAAGAATCCCACTCACTAAGTGTTCAAATCTATCAGCATGTACATGCACTCAGTTTAAACATGACATCACATTCCCAAGCTTTCACTCTCAAAAGCATCTAGTCCGCTAACGGATTCCATTCATATCATTTCTAGTCCTTCATGCTTCATGTAAAACCATAATAGATATTTGTTATCTTCATTCAACAAAATTTTCTTAAACTTGTATAGATCTTTAACACACACACAAATGCAATGCATACGTTCTTTCATAAAGAAAACAGAATTTGAAATTGGAAATGTTTCACCTGATTAATTTGGTCCATCTTCATCCTTGTTTGATCTAGCTTTTCTTCACTACCCTGATTTATTGTTCTTCATCAGCGTCAGTATCGATCTCATGAGCATCCTCTAGTAGTTCTTTCTCAATCTCATAATCTGCATCATTTCTTTTCTTGAATAACTTTATTCTCTTTCTTACAATCAATGAAGGCAAAGGAGTACTATCTAATTCACGAAGCGCATACATTCCATTTTCAAACACTGATATCACTACAAATGACCCATACCATCATTTAGTCAATTTCATCCTAGCATCAAAATAAATCTTATTTTTCAACCTAGACTCCTTTATCTTCTGAACTTCTTCTCTTAATTTTTCATTTCCTTGCTCTAACTGCTTGATTGTTAATGATAAAAGTTCTTCTCTCGTCATACCATCATTCCACAGGAGCTTCAACCACGTCAGTATCTGAGTCTCAATGGGGAAGACTGGCTTTAGACAATACATCAATTCAGCAGGCATGAAACTTGTGGACCAAGTATAAGTCATCCTATCTTGCCCATAACATGAATGGAAGAAATCTAGGCCATTGATTTATGTCATCGCTGCGAGCCTTAGAGATCTCCTTCACGATGGAAGAGTGACCTCTCTCATTCTTTCCATTGGCCTCAAGGTTATAGGTAGTAGTGAGAAACAATCAAATTCCATCACAATCAAAGAACTCTTTCGCCTCTCTTGAATCCAACTCTCCCCTGTCCGCCACCACTTTCTCAACATAACCGAATCTCAAGATGACTTCTTCTAAAAGGAATTTGCATACATTATAAGTCTTCTTCGTGTGGAGAGCTTGACCTTCCACATGGTTGGTCGAGTCCCTCTGGAAAGTACAATATACCTCATTTTATCTATCCCTTTGGGAATGGTTACAAGGTCGACCACCCACTTGTAATGAATAAAAGGAGGGCAAGTCTGATATAACAGCTCTCTGTGCCTAAATGATGAATGCACCTGATATGTAGCATAGGTGTCTACAAAATTTTGCACACTCACATAAATCCATGGCCACCAGTAGGCTTCCCGAATATTTTCATACATAGCATAAAATCCTTTGTGACCTTCCCATAAGGTCTCGTGCATCATCACCTTGCTATGAAGACTCCTTGAACTCAGTACCCTCTATGGACTCTTTAACTTGCCCTTAGTGTTTCACCAAATAAATCCATCTTTCAAGAAAAAGTTGTAAGAGTTTTTCCTAATGGATCTATACTTATTTGTGGACCAGCATGGGGAAGGTTTTAGTGTACTCAGATATTTCCCTATGTCTCTCAACTCACCATCATACTCATTCTCATGGAACTGCTCATATACATATAATAATGGATCGTACCTCATCATGTGTATCTCTTTCTACCCCATCATCTTTAACAGATTCATCATCAAATTTTTCTCTTAAAAGCATATCATCCACTGTATTTAACTCCCCACCTATGTGAACAAAAGTGGGATTTATAAACTTTACATAAGAGATCCATCTAAGCATAGCAATATCTCGAGACGAATAGTTTGCTATCATGCCAATCAGTGGAATAAAATCGGTCGCAGCTACCACATTTGCCCCAATGAAATAATCTTTATTAGTTTTCAAAGCAGTCACTTGTCCCCATAGCTCTCTTTTTATCAACCGATATCTTCTTTGAGTGTCATGCAAAATCTTTGCACCAAAGCGAGCTGCATATCTCTACCCCTCATCATCACTTGCCCTATGACCCAGCCTATACCAATAGGATTGGTATCAACAGTCAAAATGATAGGCTTTTGACCTGAATAATCAACACACTTTAGAATTGAGGCTTCAATTAATAGCTACTTCAGTTTACGCATTACTCTCGACTGTTTCTCTCTCCAAACAAATTGTTGGAGTCAATATCCAAAATGCTCCTAAATCTTTATGTATCACTGTATTTGTAGAGTTAGCTCTTATTCCCTCTAACAGCAAAGCATGTGGGCATGTTGGTTAGTTTATTCTCCTCCCATATCAGCCACCAGGGTTGGAATCCCTCCAACGGCAGCGTGAAAAACATGTTTTTTTATATGCTTTTCAAATAAAGCTATGACGGATCATGATTAAGCGACGAACGCGAGTGCGTGTGTTTTTTTCTTACCATATCGATCGTAGATTTTTATTGAGAAGTGCTTTTGGGAGTGCTTTACTTTCCAATGCAAGTTATTTCACTCAAAGTGGTTATTCCTACTTGGAGAATCAATGCCTCCAAGACAAAAAAGTTATCGCAGTCACTAGCCATACATAGATAGACCACTTCTAAGTTATGGAGATGGTTCTCTCAAAATATGTAAAGATTCAACATGTGCTTTGACCGAACTTTTGAAGTCCAGAATAGATTTGTAAAAAACCAATGAGTACAAGAAATGTTTGACAAATGATAATGAAATGTTTCTCAACACTCAAAGAAATCTAGCTCGTACACACAAAAATTTATGAGCTAGATATGGTAGCAAAAGTCTACTAGAAAACTTCAAGCTAGTAAAAAAAGGTGCTTGCTTAACTCAGGGGCCTAATAGCTTGCTTTGGAAACTCTTAGAGAACTCACACATGTCGTGATCAACTACTCAAATTTCAATATGTCTTCCTACTTATTTGAGAAAGATTTCCTATACATTAGGAACTACTTTTCCTTAATTATAGGCTTTATCACACCTAAGTGTGATAGATGGAATTATGTTATTTTTAAGAGACATTTGAATTCAAAATCTAAACGTGAGATCTAATGATAATCTCCTGGCTTCTTATTGTTCAACATCCCATCCATTTAAGGGGTCCAAGGGTCCTCAAATTTGAAGCTTGATTTACAACATATATAAATTGAGGATAAAATGAGATTATAATCATTTTTTCTCCTATGCATAAGTCTTATACTTTCTTTAAAGTTTTCATCACATTGATTACACTCAAAGAACTTTCATTGAATCTTGGAAAGTGAATAGGAGTGCACCAAGAACATGCATCAAGAAGCAGTGGCCTACTCTAATACCAATTCTTAGATGGAATTATGCTATTTTTAAGAGGCATTTGAACTCAAAATCTAAACATGAGCTCTCATGTTCATCTTGTTGCTCTTAATGTTCCACATCCCATCCACATTTGAGAAGGATTCCCTATAAGTTAGGAATTAGTTTTCCTACATTATAGGTTTTATCACATCTTGTTGGTGCATTTTGCCCAAGCCTACATGCTTGATATACTTGATATTATCTTCATTTGTAAGTCACATGAGTAGTCATGTGAACACCTCTCGTAAAAGAGTACATTTTATCTCTTGTAAATGGAAAAAGAAAAAAGGAAAAGGATGGCTTACCTCATCCATGATGTAAAAGCAAATTCGTGGTTCTAACTACCTAAAACCACGAAATTTAGAGCTGAGGGAATCTCTCCTAACTTTGGGGATCACTTTTAGGTGGAGCCATTCGAATTCGAATTCAAAATTCCCTCCAAGAATAGCTATAAAAGGAGCAAGAAGGAAGAGGCGATTAGCAAGCCTTGTACGTGACCACTTGATGTCATTTTGTAGAGATTGAAGAGCTTACTCCATAGCTCTATCATTCTACTCCCATTTTGCAAAGATTCATTGCCAATGTGGTTGTAATCATATGTGAATCTATATCATCATCTACTTCTCTGTTTTGTTCTCTGCTATACTCACTCAGAGCAGTAACTTCAGAAGCTCATATCTCGAGTTCTACTAAACCTTTTTCAGTGATTTAACTTGAGTTGGATATCGTGTACTGTCTACTTTGTGCATATAAATTTTCAAGGTCATTGGATTAATACGTTTGGAGATATCTGCATTTTACTGCTTATTGGTCTATCTCTGCAGAGCCCCGAGAATTGTGGGAATGTTCCAGAAATTGATGAAACTTGTTCTCAGTGCTCAGTCCATCATTTGAAGTGTTTTAACTTGGATTGGGAAGCTTGCTAAGTCTATTTGATATGCCCAAAAGGAATGTTTCTAATTCCTACCAGGTTGAGAGCACTGTTCATTTTTTCCAGCAGGTGTATGTCCAAAAATAGCAAGTTTTGGGAGCTAGTCATTTCGCAACTAGTCTGTCTTGACTTAAACTTTTGGGATACATGTTCCAAAGTACTTGGCTGATATTTTGGTGGATTTAGGAAGCTCAAAGGGTCTACTAATCAACTCTGAAGTCTCAGTTGGCTGGTGTGAAGCTGGTTGTAGCAGCACGTACTCATCTTTGGATTGCATCCACCATCTCTCTTCACAGTGGTATCAGAGCATAGTCAAGCAACATGGGAGATGGATTTCCATCAACAATTGACAAATTGGTACGAAACAACTACCCGGCATGGTCTCTAAGGATGGAGGCTTACCTTCAAGGGAGGAATCTATATGGATTCATATCCGGAGATGAAGCAATGCCAACCATGAGGAACAAAGGGCAACCATCACATGAAGAAGTGGAAGGACTTTCGAATTGGTGTTCCAAGGATGCACTTGCAAGGTCCTATATTCTAAACTCAATCTCTGATTTTCTTTTACCTCATGTCAAGGGATGCAAGACATCAAGAGAAACCTGGAATGCACTTGCTTCTTTCTTCTCTTCCAACACTCGAGCAAGGAAGAACCAATTGTGGATGGAGTTCACAACAATGAAGAAAAGCCCGAAGCAAAATGTGACTGATTATGTCACAAAGATGAAGGAGATTTCCAACCAACTTGGAAGCATTGGAGAGGTAATTGAAGAGGAGCAAATCATAAGACAAATCATGAATGGAATCAAAGCAGACGACAAGTGGGAGTCATTCACAACAGCCATGGATTTATACATGGATATGCATGTACCCGACCTCAACACACTCATGGGCCAACTCTTCACTCATGAAGCAAAGATTAGCAAAGGTGGTGAGTCCTCAAGAGGTAATCAAACTTCTGCCTTATATTATGATAAAGCTAAGGTCAAGGACAAGTCAAAGAATAGGAAGAATGAAGATGAAGGAAGCTCTTTCCAAGCAAACTTTGCAGGTAGAGGAAGAGCTAGAGGAAGAGGCAGAGGTGGAAAACAAGGCAGGGGGAGATTCCAATCATCTCAACCTTGCAACATATGTGGCTTATCTAACCATACGACTGAAGAATGTTTCAGGAACCCGAGGAACTCAAGAGGAAGAGGATTCAATAGAGGTGGCTATGGATCAAATAGAGGTAGATACAATGGAGGCTACAACAACGACAACTACTACAACAACAATTACAAAAACAACAACAACTATCAAAGTGGCCATAGAGGAAGAAGAGATTACAATAACTATGCAGAGGACCAAAGTCAAGAAGATTCATTATTGATTATGAATCTATCAACGAAGAAGGGTAAGGATGATGATCACATATTTTACATTGATTCGGGATGCTCGAACCATGTAGCAGGAAATGTGGCTTTACTTTCTGATTTGGAAGATCCTCATAACAAGCATGAAGTGCAGACAGGAGATGACACAAAGCACTCAGTGGAGAAGATAGGTAATGTGAAGACATCAGATGGGAATATGAACCTCTTAAGCAAAGTCTTGTATGTCCCTACAATTACCAAAAATTTAATAAGTGTTGGACAGATTGTTGAAAAAGGATTGCAGGTTAGATTCAATCGATTTGGAGCATATGTTGAAGACCCAAGGCAAGGCTTTCGAAGGATTGCCAAAGGAGAGAAGACAGGAAGGCTTTTCACTTTTGAAGTGGAAGATACAAAGAACATAGCTTTGTTTAGCTATGGATCTCAAACTCTTACAGAGTTAGAGATATGGCACAAAAGGCTTGCTCACATTGGTGAGAGGACTCTCAAACAGATTTGCAGGGACCAAAGTGTACTTGGTTTGCCTAATATCACAAGGCAACACATGATTTATAAGTGTGAAGCTTGTCAACTCGGCAAGGCTCATAGACAACCTTTCAATAAGAAAGGATATATGTATCAAAATCCTTTGGATCTAGTGCACACGGATGTGTGGGGTCCAAGTAAGGAGCCATCTATATCAGGCTCAAGATATTATGTGTCTTTCATAGATGATTGTAGCAGGTGGACCATTCTGTTTTTCATGAAGCACAAGGATGAAGTGTTTAATTGCTTTAAGAAGTATATTGCTCTTGTTGAAAATCAAACAGGTAGGACTTTGAAAAGACTCAGATCAGATGGTGGAGGAGAATACTTCTCTTCTGAATTCGATGCCTTCTTGTATGAAAGAGGCATTAAAAGGGAAGTCACTACAAGGTATACACCCGAACTCAATGGTGTAGCAGAGAGGAGGAACAGAGCTATTGCCGAAGCAGCAAGGTCCATGCTCAATGAAAAGGGATTGCCAAACTACCTATGGGCAGAGGCTGTGTCTACAACCACATATCTCATAAATAGACTTCCATCTAAGTCACTAGATGGAACCACTCCATACGAAGTGTGGAATGGAAGAAGACCTAGTCTAGAGCATTGCAAAATCTTTGGATGCTTAGCCTATGCTCACATTCCTTCTCAAGTAAGAGGGAAATTGGATCCCAAGGCAGAGAAGTGCGTATTTATTGGTTATGACCAAAACCAAAAAGGATATAGATTGTACAATCCAACCAATAAAGGATTTTCTGTGAGTAGAGATGTAATTTTTGATGAAAACAAATCATGGTTTGATGATGACAGGAAAGTGAAGCTGCCATATGACTTGGATGAAGATTTTCCATCACTTCAACCAAAGGACCCAAAGTAGATTGAAGAAAGTGATTCGGAGATTGACCTAGAAGACTTGGAAAGACTAAAGCTATGGAAGAACAAAGGTAAAGCAAAGATGCAGGATGCTACATATGGACCCGACAGCTCACATCAACCACTTAGAAGGTCTTTGAGGGAGAAGAAGAAACCAGAGAGGTTTGGTTATGATACTTCTTTGGTCACCAAGCACTCAATCTACATTGCAAAGGATTCAACCAATGAAGAACCTACCACATTCGAAGAAGCACAAAGCAAGAAAGCTTGGAGAGATGCAATGGATGAAGAAATGGAAGCCTTGAAGGAGAATGACACTTGGGAGCTTGTACCTAACAAGCCATCTATGAAGATAATCGGATCTCGATGGATATACAAAATCAAGAGGAATCCAGATGGAAGTATAAATAGACACAAAGCAAGGTTAGTTGCTAAAGGGTTTGCTCAAACCCATGGTATTGATTATGAGGAGACTTTCTCTCCTGTTGCAAAAATGCCTACAATTAGGGTTCTCATTAGTCTTGCTGCATCTAGAAATTGGAATCTTTATCAACTTGATGTAAAGAATGCTTTCTTGAATGGATGGATTTATGAGGAAGTGTATATGGCACAACCTCTTGGATATGAGGATGCACATCATCCTAACTATGTATGCAAACTAAAGAAAGCTTTGTATGGATTGAAGCAAGCTCCAAGAGCTTGGAATTTCAGATTGGTGACTTATTTGCAGGACCAAGGATTCAAAGCTAGCAAGGCGGATACCTCTTTGTTCATAAAGAGGAATGGATCTGAAGTGATCTATTTATGTGTGTATGTTGATGATATTATTATCACAGGCAATGATCTTGAAGGAATCAAACAAGTAAAGAGTCAAATGAAGGAGGAGATCAAAATAAGTGACCTCGGACCACTCACTTATTTTCTTGGATTGGAGTTGATCTACACAGATTCAGGTATATACATCACACAAAGGAAGTATGTCCATGACATGCTTGTCAAGTTCAAGATGGAAAATACAAAGTGTGCAGGTACACCTATGGAGCAAAATCATAAGCTTAGTGCTTATGAAGGAGAGCGAATTGAAGACATCACAAGCTATCAAAGCTTGGTTGGAAGTTTGAAATATGCAACACTCACAAGGGTGGATATATGCTATAGTGTTAGCATATTGAGTCAGTTTATGCATAAGCCGAGAAGACCACATATGGAAGCGGCCAAGAGAGTCCTCAAGTACCTAAAGGGGACCTTGAATGAAGGTTTGTTTTATTCATTTACTTCAGATATTGAGCTAAAGGTCTACTCAGATGCAGATTGGGCTGGATCTAAAGATGATAGAAGAAGCACATCAGTGTATATATCATTTGCAGGTTCAAAAATCATTTCTTGGTCATCGAAGAAGCAACCAACCGTGGCATTATCGTCTACCGAAGCCGAATATAGAGGTTTGGCTAATGCAACTCAAGAAATCATGTGGTTAAAGTCTTTGTACACAGATATTGGACTTCATTCTTCAACACCTCACATTTTTGGTGACAACACAAGCTCACTACATCTAGCAGCTAATCCGGTATACCATGCTAGAACCAAGCATATTGAAGTCCACTACCATTACGTAACGGAGAAGCTAATGAGCAAGGATATTCAACTATCCTATGTCTCTACAGATATGCAATGTGCCGACATGTTGACTAAAGCTCTTGATGGTACAAAATTAAGTAGATTCAAGTTGATGATTGGCTTGCAGGAAATCAAGGACAATTGAAGACTTATTTGAAGGCCAAGCATGTTAGGCTTGAGGGGGAGCTGTTGGTGCATTTTTCCCAAGCCTACATGCTTGATATACTTGATATTATCCTCATTTGTAAGTCACATGAGTAGTCATGTGAACACCTCTCGTAAAAGAGTACATTTTATCTCTTGTAAATGGAAAAAGAAAAAAGGAAAAGGATGGCTTACCTCATCCATGATGTAAAAGCAAATTCGTGGTTCTAACTACCTAAAACCACGAAATTTAGAGCTGAGGGAATCTCTCCTAACTTTGGGGATCACTTTTAGGTGGAGCCATTCGAATTCGAATTCAAAATTCCCTCCAAGAATAGCTATAAAAGGAGCAAGAAGGAAGAGGCGATTAGCAAGCCTTGTACGTGACCACTTGATGTCATTTTGTAGAGATTGAAGAGCTTACTCCATAGCTCTATCATTCTACTCCCATTTTGCAAAGATTCATTGCCAATGTGGTTGTAATCATATGTGAATCTATACATTTATCATCATCTACTTCTCTGTTTTGTTATCTGCTATACTCACTCAGAGCAGTAACTTCAGAAGCTCATATCTCGAGTTCTACTGAACCTCTTTCAGTGATTTAACTTGCATTGGATAGCTTGTACTGTATTATTTGTGCATATAAATTTTCAAGGTCATTGGATTAATACGTTTGGAGATATCTGCATTTTACTGTTTACTGGTCTATCTCTGCAGAGCCCCGAGAATTGTGGGAATGTTCCAGAAATTGATGAAACTTGTTCTCAGTGCTCAGTCCATCATTTGAAGTGTTTTAACTTGGATTGGGAAGCTTGCTAAGTCTATTTGCTATGCCCAAAAGGAATTTTTCTAATTCCTACCAGGTTGAGAGCACTGTTCATTTTTTCCAGCAGGTGTATGTCCAAAAATAGCAAGTTTTGGGAGCTAGTCATTTCGCAACTAGTCTGTCTTGACTTAAACTTTTGGGATACATGTTCCAAAGTACTTGGCTGATATTTTGGTGGATTTAGGAAGCTCAAAAGGTCTACTAATCAACTCTGAAGTCTCAGTTGGCTGGTGTGAAGCTGGTTGTAGCAGCACATACTCATCTTTGGATTGCATCCACCATCTCTCTTCACAGTGGTATCAGAGCATAGTCAAGCAACATGGGAGATGGATTTCCATCAACAATTGACAAATTGGTACGAAACAACTACCCGGCATGGTCTCTAAGGATGGAGGCTTACCTTCAAGGGAGGAATCTATATGGATTCATATCCGGAGATGAAGCAATGCCAACCATGAGGAACAAAGGGCAACCATCACATGAAGAAGTGGAAGGACTTTCGAATTGGTGTTCCAAGGATGCACTTGCAAGGTCCTATATTCTAAACTCAATCTCTGATTTTCTTTTACCTCATGTCAAGGGATGCAAGACATCAAGAGAAACCTCGAATGCACTTGCTTCTTTCTTCTCTTCCAACACTCGAGCAAGGAAGAACCAATTGTGGATGGAGTTCACAACAATGAAGAAAAGCCCGAAGCAAAATGTGACTGATTATGTCACAAAGATGAAGGAGATTTCCAACCAACTTGGAAGCATTGGAGAGGTAATTGAAGAGGAGCAAATCATAAGACAAATCATGAATGGAATCAAAGCAGACGACAAGTGGGAGTCATTCACAACAGCCATGGATTTATACATGGATATGCATGTACCCGACCTCAACACACTCATGGGCCAACTCTTCACTCATGAAGCAAAGATTAGCAAAGGTGGTGAGTCCTCAAGAGGTAATCAAACTTCTGCCTTATATTCTGATAAAGCTAAGGTCAAGGACAAGTCAAAGAATAGGAAGAATGAAGATGAAGGAAGCTCTTTCCAAGCAAACTTTGCAGGTAGAGGAAGAGCTAGAGGAAGAGGCAGAGGTGGAAAGCAAGGCAGGGGGAGATTCCAATCATCTCAACCTTGCAACATATGTGGCTTATCTAACCATACTACTGAAGAATGTTTCAGGAACCCGAGGAACTCAAGAGGAAGAGGATTCAATAGAGGTGGCTATGGATCAAATAGAGGTAGATACAATGGAGGCTACAACAACAACAACTACTACAACAACAATTACAACAACAACAACAACTATCAAAGTGGCCATAGAGGAAGAAGAGATTACAATAACTATGCAGAGGACCAAAGTCAAGAAGATTCATTATTGATTATGAATCTATCAACGAAGAAGGGTAAGGATGATGATCACATATTTTACATTGATTCGGGATGCTCGAACCATGTAGCAGGAAATGTGGCTTTACTTTCTGATTTGGAAGATCCTCATAACAAGCATGAAGTGCAGACAGGAGATGACACAAAGCACTCAGTGGAGAAGATAGGTAATGTGAAGACATCAGATGGGAATATGAACCTCTTAAGCAAAGTCTTGTATGTCCCTACAATTACCAAAAATTTAATAAGTGTTGGACAGATTGTTGAAAAAGGATTGCAGGTTAGATTCAATCGATTTGGAGCATATGTTGAAGACCCAAGGCAAGGCTTTCGAAGGATTGCCAAAGGAGAGAAGACAGGAAGGCTTTTCACTTTTGAAGTGGAAGATACAAAGAACATAGCTTTGTTTAGCTATGGATCTCAAACTCTTACAGAGTTAGAGATATGGCACAAAAGGCTTGCTCACATTGGTGAGAGGACTCTCAAACAGATTTGCAGGGACCAAAGTGTACTTGGTTTGCCTAATATCACAAGGCAACACATGATTTATAAGTGTGAAGCTTGTCAACTCGGCAAGGCTCATAGACAACCTTTCAATAAGAAAGGATATATGTATCAAAATCCTTTGGATCTAGTGCACACGGATGTGTGGGGTCCAAGTAAGGAGCCATCTATATCAGGCTCAAGATATTATGTGTCTTTCATAGATGATTGTAGCAGGTGGACCATTCTGTTTTTCATGAAGCACAAGGATGAAGTGTTTAATTGCTTTAAGAAGTATATTGCTCTTGTTGAAAATCAAACAGGTAGGACTTTGAAAAGACTCAGATCAGATGGTGGAGGAGAATACTTCTCTTCTGAATTCGATGCCTTCTTGTATGAAAGAGGCATTAAAAGGGAAGTCACTACAAGGTATACACCCGAACTCAATGGTGTAGCAGAGAGGAGGAACAGAGCTATTGCCGAAGCAGCAAGGTCCATGCTCAATGAAAAGGGATTGCCAAACTACCTATGGGCAGAGGCTGTGTCTACAGCCACATATCTCATAAATAGACTTCCATCTAAGTCACTAGATGGAACCACTCCATACGAAGTGTGGAATGGAAGAAGACCTAGTCTAGAGCATTGCAAAATCTTTGGATGCTTAGCCTATGCTCACATTCCTTCTCAAGTAAGAGGGAAATTGGATCCCAAGGCAGAGAAGTGCGTATTTATTGGTTATGACCAAAACCAAAAAGGATATAGATTGTACAATCCAACCAATAAAGGATTTTCTGTGAGTAGAGATGTAATTTTTGATGAAAACAAATCATGGTTTGATGATGACAGGAAAGTGAAGCTGCCATATGACTTGGATGAAGATTTTCCATCACTTCAACCAAAGGAGCCAAAGTAGATTGAAGAAAGTGATTCGGAGATTGACCTAGAAGACTTGGAAAGACTAAAGCTATGGAAGAACAAAGGTAAAGCAAAGATGCAGGATGCTACATATGGACCCGACAGCTCACATCAACCACTTAGAAGGTCTTTGAGGGAGAAGAAGAAACCAGAGAGGTTTGGTTATGATACTTCTTTGGTCACCAAGCACTCAATCTACATTGCAAAGGATTCAACCAATGAAGAACCTACCACATTCGAAGAAGCACAAAGCAAGAAAGCTTGGAGAGATGCAATGGATGAAGAAATGGAAGCCTTGAAGGAGAATGACACTTGGGAGCTTGTACCTAACAAGCCATCTATGAAGATAATCGGATCTCGATGGATATACAAAATCAAGAGGAATCCAGATGGAAGTATAAATAGACACAAAGCAAGGTTAGTTGCTAAAGGGTTTGCTCAAACCCATGGTATTGATTATGAGGAGACTTTCTCTCCTGTTGCAAAAATGCCTACAATTAGGGTTCTCATTAGTCTTGCTGCATCTAGAAATTGGAATCTTTATCAACTTGATGTAAAGAATGCTTTCTTGAATGGATGGATTTCTGAGGAAGTGTATATGGCACAACCTCCTGGATATGAGGATGCACATCATCCTAACTATGTATGCAAACTAAAGAAAGCTTTGTATGGATTGAAGCAAGCTCCAAGAGCTTGGAATTTCAGATTGGTGACTTATTTGCAGGACCAAGGATTCAAAGCTAGCAAGGCGGATACCTCTTTGTTCATAAAGAGGAATGGATCTGAAGTGATCTATTTATGTGTGTATGTTGATGATATTATTATCACAGGCAATGATCTTGAAGGAATCAAACAGGTAAAGAGTCAAATGAAGGAGGAGTTCAAAATAAGTGACCTCGGACCACTCACTTATTTTCTTGGATTGGAGTTGATCTACACAGATTCAGGTATATACATCACACAAAGGAAGTATGTCCATGACATGCTCGTCAAGCTCAAGATGGAAAATACAAAGTGTGCAGGTACACCTATGGAGCAAAATCATAAGCTTAGTGCTTATGAAGGAGAGCCAATTGAAGACATCACAAGCTATCAAAGCTTGGTTGGAAGTTTGAACTATGCAACACTCACAAGGGTGGATATATGCTATAGTGTTAGCATATTGAGTCAGTTTATGCATAAGCCGAGAAGACCACATATGGAAGCGGCCAAGAGAGTCCTCAAGTACCTAAAGGGGGCCATGAATGAAGGTTTGTTTTATTCATTTACTTCAGATATTGAGCTAAAGGTCTACTCAGATGCAGATTGGGCCGGATCTAAAGATGATAGAAGAAGCACATCAGTGTATATATCATTTGCAGGTTCAAAAATCATTTCTTGGTCATCGAAGAAGCAACCAACCGTGGCATTATCGTCTACCGAAGCCGAATATAGAGGTTTGGCTAATGCAACTCAAGAAATCATGTGGTTAAAGTCTTTGTACATAGATATTGGACTTCATTCTTCAACACCTCACATTTTTGGTGACAACACAAGCTCACTACATCTAGCAGCTAATCCGGTATACCATGCTAGAACCAAGCATATTGAAGTCCACTACCATTACGTAAGGGAGAAGCTAATGAGCAAAGATATTCAACTATCCTATGTCTCTACAGATATGCAATGTGCCGACATGTTGACTAAAGCTCTTGATGGTACAAAATTAAGTAGATTCAAGTTGATGATTGGCTTGCAGGAAATCAAGGACAATTGAAGACTTATTTGAAGGCCAAGCATGTTAGGCTTGAGGGGGAGCTGTTGGTGCATTTTTCCCAAGCCTACATGCTTGATATACTTGATATTATCCTCATTTGTAAGTCACATGAGTAGTCATGTGAACACCTCTCGTAAAAGAGTACATTTTATCTCTTGTAAATGGAAAAAGAAAAAAGGAAAAGGATGGCTTACCTCATCCATGATGTAAAAGAAAATTCGTGGTTCTAACTACCTAAAACCACGAAATTTAGAGCTGAGGGAATCTCTCCTAACTTTGGGGATCACTTTTAGGTGGAGCCATTCGAATTCGAATTCAAAATTCCCTCCAAGAATAGCTATAAAAGGAGCAAGAAGGAAGAGGCGATTAGCAAGCCTTGTACGTGACCACTTGATGTCATTTTGTAGAGATTGAAGAGCTTACTCCATAGCTCTATCATTCTACTCCCATTTTGCAAAGATTCATTGCCAATGTGGTTGTAATCATATGTGAATCTATACATTTATCATCATCTACTTCTCTGTTTTGTTCTCTGCTATACTCACTCAGAGCAGTAACTTCAGAAGCTCATATCTCGAGTTCTACTAAACCTTTTTCAGTGATTTAACTTGCGTTAGATAGCTTGTACTGTTTCATTTGTGCATGTAAATTTTCAAGGTAATTGGATTAATACGTTTGGAGATATCTGCATTTTACTGCTTACTGGTCTATCTCTGCAGAGCCCCGAGAATTGTGGGAATGTTCCAGAAATTGATGAAACTTGTTCTCAGTGCTCAGTCCATCATTTGAAGTGTTTTAACTTGGATTGGGAAGCTTGCTAAGTCTATTTGATATGCCCAAAAGGAATTTTTCTAATTCCTACCAGGTTGAGAGCACTGTTCATTTTTTCTAGCAGGTGTATGTCCAAAAATAGCAAGTTTTGGGAGCTAGTCATTTCGCAACTCGTCTGTCTTGACTTAAACTTTTGGGATACATGTTCCAAAGTACTTGGCTGATATTTTGGTGGATTTAGGAAGCTCAAAAGGTCTACTAATCAACTCTGAAGTCTCAGTTGGCTGGTGTGAAGCTGGTTGTAGCAGCACGTACTCATCTTTGGATTGCATCCACCATCTCTCTTCACAGTGGTATCAGAGCATAGTCAAGCAACATGGGAGATGGATTTCCATCAACAATTGACAAATTGGATCGAAACAACTACCCGGCATGGTCTCTAAGGATGGAGGCTTACCTTCAAGGGAGGAATCTATATGGATTCATATCCGGAGATGAAGCAATGCCAACCATGAGGAACAAAGGGCAACCATCACATGAAGAAGTGGAAGGACTTTCGAATTGGTGTTCCAAGGATGCACTTGCAAGGTCCTATATTCTAAACTCAATCTCTGATTTTCTTTTACCTCATGTCAAGGGATGCAAGACATCAAGAGAAACCTGGAATGCACTTGCTTCTTTCTTCTCTTCCAACACTCGAGCAAGGAAGAACCAATTGTGGATGGAGTTCACAACAATGAAGAAAAGCCCGAAGCAAAATGTGACTGATTATGTCACAAAGATGAAGGAGATTTCCAACCAACTTGGAAGCATTGGAGAGGTAATTGAAGAGGAGCAAATCATAAGACAAATCATGAATGGAATCAAAGCAGACGACAAGTGGGAGTCATTCACAACAGCCATGGATTTATACATGGATATGCATGTACCCGACCTCAACACACTCATGGGCCAACTCTTCACTCATGAAGCAAAGATTAGCAAAGGTGGTGAGTCCTCAAGAGGTAATCAAACTTCTGCCTTATATTCTGATAAAGCTAAGGTCAAGGACAAGTCAAAGAATAGGAAGAATGAAGATGAAGGAAGCTCTTTCCAAGCAAACTTTGCAGGTAGAGGAAGAGCTAGAGGAAGAGGCAGAGGTGGAAAGCAAGGCAGGGGGAGATTCCAATCATCTCAACCTTGCAACATATGTGGCTTATCTAACCATACTACTGAAGAATGTTTCAGGAACCCGAGGAACTCAAGAGGAAGAGGATTCAATAGAGGTGGCTATGGATCAAATAGAGGTAGATACAATGGAGGCTACAACAACAACAACTACTACAACAACAATTACAACAACAACAACAACTATCAAAGTGGCCATAGAGGAAGAAGAGATTACAATAACTATGCAGAGGACCAAAGTCAAGAAGATTCATTATTGATTATGAATCTATCAACGAAGAAGGGTAAGGATGATGATCACATATTTTACATTGATTCGGGATGCTCGAACCATGTAGCAGGAAATGTGGCTTTACTTTCTGATTTGGAAGATCCTCATAACAAGCATGAAGTGCAGACAGGAGATGACACAAAGCACTCAGTGGAGAAGATAGGTAATGTGAAGACATCAGATGGGAATATGAACCTCTTAAGCAAAGTCTTGTATGTCCCTACAATTACCAAAAATTTAATAAGTGTTGGACAGATTGTTGAAAAAGGATTGCAGGTTAGATTCAATCGATTTGGAGCATATGTTGAAGACCCAAGGCAAGGCTTTCGAAGGATTGCCAAAGGAGAGAAGACAGGAAGGCTTTTCACTTTTGAAGTGGAAGATACAAAGAACATAGCTTTGTTTAGCTATGGATCTCAAACTCTTACAGAGTTAGAGATATGGCACAAAAGGCTTGCTCACATTGGTGAGAGGACTCTCAAACAGATTTGCAGGGACCAAAGTGTACTTGGTTTGCCTAATATCACAAGGCAACACATGATTTATAAATGTGAAGCTTGTCAACTCGGCAAGGCTCATAGACAACCTTTCAATAAGAAAGGATATATGTATCAAAATCCTTTGGATCTAGTGCACACGGATGTGTGGGGTCCAAGTAAGGAGCCATCTATATCAGGCTCAAGATATTATGTGTCTTTCATAGATGATTGTAGCAGGTGGACCATTCTGTTTTTCATGAAGCACAAGGATGAAGTGTTTAATTGCTTTAAGAAGTATATTGCTCTTGTTGAAAATCAAACAGGTAGGACTTTGAAAAGACTCAGATCAGATGGTGGAGGAGAATACTTCTCTTCTGAATTCGATGCCTTCTTGTATGAAAGAGGCATTAAAAGGGAAGTCACTACAAGGTATACACCCGAACTCAATGGTGTAGCAGAGAGGAGGAACAGAGCTATTGTCGAAGCAGCAAGGTCCATGCTCAATGAAAAGGGATTGCCAAACTACCTATGGGCAGAGGCTGTGTCTACAGCCACATATCTCATAAATAGACTTCCATCTAAGTCACTAGATGGAACCACTCCATACGAAGTGTGGAATGGAAGAAGACCTAGTCTAGAGCATTGCAAAATCTTTGGATGCTTAGCCTATGCTCACATTCCTTCTCAAGTAAGAGGGAAATTGGATCCCAAGGCAGAGAAGTGCGTATTTATTGGTTATGACCAAAACCAAAAAGGATATAGATTGTACAATCCAACCAATAAAGGATTTTCTGTGAGTAGAGATGTAATTTTTGATGAAAACAAATCATGGTTTGATGATGACAGGAAAGTGAAGCTGCCATATGACTTGGATGAAGATTTTCCATCACTTCAACCAAAGGAGCCAAAGTAGATTGAAGAAAGTGATTCGGAGATTGACCTAGAAGACTTGGAAAGACTAAAGCTATGGAAGAACAAAGGTAAAGCAAAGATGCAGGATGCTACATATGGACCCGACAACTCACATCAACCACTTAGAAGGTCTTTGAGGGAGAAGAAGAAACCAGAGAGGTTTGGTTATGATACTTCTTTGGTCACCAAGCACTCAATCTACATTGCAAAGGATTCAACCAATGAAGAACCTACCACATTCGAAGAAGCACAAAGCAAGAAAGCTTGGAGAGATGCAATGGATGAAGAAATGGAAGCCTTGAAGGAGAATGACACTTGGGAGCTTGTACCTAACAAGCCATCTATGAAGATAATCGGATCTCGATGGGTATACAAAATCAAGAGGAATCCAGATGGAAGTATAAATAGACACAAAGCAAGGTTAGTTGCTAAAGGGTTTGCTCAAACCCATGGTATTGATTATGAGGAGACTTTCTCTCCTGTTGCAAAAATGCCTACAATTAGGGTTCTCATTAGTCTTGCTGCATCTAGAAATTGGAATCTTTATCAACTTGATATAAAGAATGCTTTCTTGAATGGATGGATTTCTGAGGAAGTGTATATGGCACAACCTCCTGGATATGAGGATGCACATCATCCTAACTATGTATGCAAACTAAAGAAAGCTTTGTATGGATTGAAGCAAGCTCCAAGAGCTTGGAATTTCAGATTGGTGACTTATTTGTAGGACCAAGGATTCAAAGCTAGCAAGGCGGATACCTCTTTGTTCATAAAGAGGAATGGATCTGAAGTGATCTATTTATGTGTGTATGTTGATGATATTATTATCACAGGCAATGATCTTGAAGGAATCAAACAGGTAAAGAGTCAAATGAAGGAGGAGTTCAAAATAAGTGACCTCGGACCACTCACTTATTTTCTTGGATTGGAGTTGATCTACACAGATTCAGGTATATACATCACAGGAAGTATGTCCATGACATGCTCGTCAAGCTCAAGATGGAAAATACAAAGTGTGCAGGTACACCTATGGAGCAAAATCATAAGCTTAGTGCTTATGAAGGAGAGCCAATTGAAGACATCACAAGCTATAAAAGCTTGGTTGGAAGTTTGAACTATGCAACACTCACAAGGGTGGATATATGCTATAGTGTTAGCATATTGAGTCAGTTTATGCATAAGTCGAGAAGACCACATATGGAAGCGGCCAAGAGAGTCCTCAAGTACCTAAAGGGGACCATGAATGAAGGTTTGTTTTATTCATTTACTTCAGATATTGAGCTAAAGGTCTACTCAGATGCAGATTGGGCCGGATCTAAAGATGATAGAAGAAGCACATCAGTGTATATATCATTTGCAGGTTCAAAAATCATTTCTTGGTCATCGAAGAAGCAACCAACCGTGGCATTATCGTCTACCGAAGCCGAATATAGAGGTTTGGCTAATGCAACTCAAGAAATCATGTGGTTAAAGTCTTTGTACACAGATATTGGACTTCATTCTTCAACACCTCACATTTTTGGTGACAACACAAGCTCACTACATCTAGCAGCTAATCCGGTATACCATGCTAGAACCAAGCATATTGAAGTCCACTACCATTACGTAACGGAGAAGCTAATGAGCAAGGATATTCAACTATCCTATGTCTCTACAGATATGCAATGTGCCGACATGTTGACTAAAGCTCTTGATGGTACAAAATTAAGTAGATTCAAGTTGATGATTGGCTTGCAGGAAATCAAGGACAATTGAAGACTTATTTGAAGGCCAAGCATGTTAGGCTTGAGGGGGAGCTGTTGGTGCATTTTTCCCAAGCCTACATGCTTGATATACTTGATATTATCCTCATTTGTAAGTCACATGAGTAGTCATGTGAACACCTCTCGTAAAAGAGTACATTTTATCTCTTGTAAATGGAAAAAGAAAAAAGGAAAAGGATGGCTTACCTCATCCATGATGTAAAAGCAAATTCGTGGTTCTAACTACCTAAAACCACGAAATTTAGAGCTGAGGGAATCTCTCCTAACTTTGGGGATCACTTTTAGGTGGAGCCATTCGAATTCGAATTCAAAATTCCCTCCAAGAATAGCTATAAAAGGAGCAAGAAGGAAGAGGCGATTAGCAAGCCTTGTACGTGACCACTTGATGTCATTTTGTAGAGATTGAAGAGCTTACTCCATAGCTCTATCATTCTACTCCCATTTTGCAAAGATTCATTGCCAATGTGGTTGTAATCATATGTGAATCTATACATTTATCATCATCTACTTCTCTGTTTTGTTCTCTGCTATACTCACTCAGAGCAGTAACTTCAGAAGCTCATATCTCGAGTTCTACTAAACCTTTTTCAGTGATTTAACTTGCGTTGGATAGCTTGTACTGTCTAATTTGTGCATATACATTTTCAAGGTCATTGGATTAATACGTTTGGAGATATCTGCATTTTACTGCTTACTGGTCTATCTCTGCAGAGCCCCGAGAATTGTGGGAATGTTCCAGAAATTGATGAAACTTGTTCTCAGTGCTCAGTCCATCATTTGAAGTGTTTTAACTTGGATTGGGAAGCTTGCTAAGTCTATTTGCTATGCCCAAAAGGAATTTTTCTAATTCCTACCAGGTTGAGAGCACTGTTCATTTTTTCCAGCAGGTGTATGTCCAAAAATAGCAAGTTTTGGGAGCTAGTCATTTCGCAACTAGTCTCTCTTGACTTAAACTTTTGGGATACATGTTCCAAAGTACTTGGCTGATATTTTGGTGGATTTAGGAAGCTCAAAAGGTCTACTAATCAACTCTGAAGTCTCAGTTGGCTGGTGTGAAGCTGGTTGTAGCAGCACGTACTCATCTTTGGATTGCATCCACCATCTCTCTTCACAGTGGTATCAGAGCATAGTCAAGCAACATGGGAGATGGATTTCCATCAACAATTGACAAATTGGATCGAAACAACTACCCGGCATGGTCTCTAAGGATGGAGGCTTACCTTCAAGGGAGGAATCTATATGGATTCATATCCGGAGATGAAGCAATGCCAACCATGAGGAACAAAGGGCAACCATCACATGAAGAAGTGGAAGGACTTTCGAATTGGTGTTCCAAGGATGCACTTGCAAGGTCCTATATTCTAAACTCAATCTCTGATTTTCTTTTACCTCATGTCAAGGGATGCAAGACATCAAGAGAAACCTCGAATGCACTTGCTTCTTTCTTCTCTTCCAACACTCGAGCAAGGAAGAACCAATTGTGGATGGAGTTCACAACAATGAAGAAAAGCCCGAAGCAAAATGTGACTGATTATGTCACAAAGATGAAGGAGATTTCCAACCAACTTGGAAGCATTGGAGAGGTAATTGAAGAGGAGCAAATCATAAGACAAATCATGAATGGAATCAAAGCAGACGACAAGTGGGAGTCATTCACAACAGCCATGGATTTATACATGGATATGCATGTACCCGACCTCAACACACTCATGGGCCAACTCTTCACTCATGAAGCAAAGATTAACAAAGGTGGTGAGTCCTCAAGAGGTAATCAAACTTCTGCCTTATATTCTGATAAAGCTAAGGTCAAGGACAAGTCAAAGAATAGGAAGAATGAAGATGAAGGAAGCTCTTTCCAAGCAAACTTTGCAGGTAGAGGAAGAGCTAGAGGAAGAGGCAGAGGTGGAAAGCAAGGCAGGGGGAGATTCCAATCATCTCAACCTTGCAACATATGTGGCTTATCTAACCATACTACTGAAGAATGTTTCAGGAACCCGAGGAACTCAAGAGGAAGAGGATTCAATAGAGGTGGCTATGGATCAAATAGAGGTAGATACAATGGAGGCTACAACAACAACAACTACTACAACAACAATTACAACAACAACAACAACTATCAAAGTGGCCATAGAGGAAGAAGAGATTACAATAACTATGCAGAGGACCAAAGTCAAGAAGATTCATTATTGATTATGAATCTATCAACGAAGAAGGGTAAGGATGATGATCACATATTTTACATTGATTCGGGATGCTCGAACCATGTAGCAGGAAATGTGGCTTTACTTTCTGATTTGGAAGATCCTCATAACAAGCATGAAGTGCAGACAGGAGATGACACAAAGCACTCAGTGGAGAAGATAGGTAATGTGAAGACATCAGATGGGAATATGAACCTCTTAAGCAAAGTCTTGTATGTCCCTACAATTACCAAAAATTTAATAAGTGTTGGACAGATTGTTGAAAAAGGATTGCAGGTTAGATTCAATCGATTTGGAGCATATGTTGAAGACCCAAGGCAAGGCTTTCGAAGGATTGCCAAAGGAGAGAAGACAGGAAGGCTTTTCACTTTTGAAGTGGAAGATACAAAGAACATAGCTTTGTTTAGCTATGGATCTCAAACTCTTACAGAGTTAGAGATATGGCACAAAAGGCTTGCTCACATTGGTGAGAGGACACTCAAAAAGATTTGCAGGGACCAAAGTGTACTTGGTTTGCCTAATATCACAAGGCAACACATGATTTATAAGTGTGAAGCTTGTCAACTCGGCAAGGCTCATAGACAACCTTTCAATAAGAAAGGATATATGTATCAAAATCCTTTGGATCTAGTGCACACGGATGTGTGGGGTCCAAGTAAGGAGCCATCTATATCAGGCTCAAGATATTATGTGTCTTTCATAGATGATTGTAGCAGGTGGACCATTCTGTTTTTCATGAAGCACAAGGATGAAGTGTTTAATTGCTTTAAGAAGTATATTGCTCTTGTTGAAAATCAAACAGGTAGGACTTTGAAAAGACTCAGATCAGATGGTGGAGGAGAATACTTCTCTTCTGAATTCGATGCCTTCTTGTATGAAAGAGGCATTAAAAGGGAAGTCACTACAAGGTATACACCCGAACTCAATGGTGTAGCAGAGAGGAGGAACAGAGCTATTGTCGAAGCAGCAAGGTCCATGCTCAATGAAAAGGGATTGCCAAACTACCTATGGGCAGAGGCTGTGTCTACAGCCACATATCTCATAAATAGACTTCCATCTAAGTCACTAGATGGAACCACTCCATACGAAGTGTGGAATGGAAGAAGACCTAGTCTAGAGCATTGCAAAATCTTTGGATGCTTAGCCTATGCTCACATTCCTTCTCAAGTAAGAGGGAAATTGGATCCCAAGGCAGAGAAGTGCGTATTTATTGGTTATGACCAAAACCAAAAAGGATATAGATTGTACAATCCAACCAATAAAGGATTTTCTGTGAGTAGAGATGTAATTTTTGATGAAAACAAATCATGGTTTGATGATGACAGGAAAGTGAAGCTGCCATATGACTTGGATGAAGATTTTCCATCACTTCAACCAAAGGAGCCAAAGTAGATTGAAGAAAGTGATTCGGAGATTGACCTAGAAGACTTGGAAAGACTAAAGCTATGGAAGAACAAAGGTAAAGCAAAGATGCAGGATGCTACATATGGACCCGACAGCTCACATCAACCACTTAGAAGGTCTTTGAGGGAGAAGAAGATGAAAGAACTTGGAGAAGCTTGTCGAAGGTAGAAAAGTGCGTTTCGAAGCGATGAAGTTTTGTCAAGCCAACCGGCACAAGACCAGCCCTTGAGCTTTTGGAGACTCAAATATACCTTATAGGCATGCTATAAGTGCAAAGAAACACACTATGTACCTTGGAGCATCAAGGAGAATGAGTCGATGCAAAACAGATAGGTTCGCGGGTCGACTAGCTCAAAAAACTTACTATCTATGGAAGAGACAATGAACTTCAAATGCCCATAGCGACCAGCGTGATTACAATTAGAAAAAATCCTTTTATGGGAGTGATACACATAGGGTTGAGTGTATGGAATGCACAAAAGTATAATGAATAAGCAAAATATGCTATAGGAATGAATGCGACATTCACCGGTGGTACCTCCTATTTTTCAGGAATACGCAGAGATTGACCCCGAGGCAGAAAAACTGAGATTTCTCCAAATCTGCTGAACCAAATGTTTTGAAAATTTACAGGCATAAACTAGACACTGATACCTTTCCAATGAATCCTCTTGCACTCAATTTGGAGCTCTGAGGAGAGAGCAGCAGCCTCTGCACGATTACTGTTGGCGAAGAAGATGATGCAGAAAATTGAAGGAGCAAGACAATGATGGTCACAAGTGTATGTATATTGCTTCCATGTAATGTACAAGTGATTTCAACTCCTTATATAGCCTCTAGGAGTGTTCCACGACTTTTACAACTTGAATTTGAATTCAAATGAAGGTGGGAATGGTTGTTGGAGGGAATCAATTCACTTCCCTACAATCTAGGAAAAGTGAAGATCTTGATTGATTTACTTTTAGGTGATTGATTGCTTGATTGAATGCAACTTCAACCACCAAAATTTCGTGGGATTTTAGCCCTATATTTGTACCTTTACATGTGTACAACTCAAGGCTTTTACAATGGTAAATGAGCCATCAAAATATTCTCAAAAAATACAATAAATGAGCATATGAAAAAGAACTCTCCAACGGATATTCTTTCGACGCGATAGCCTTTGATGTAGATCAAATCCACCTCAAGAATAGTGTAAGCTTGATGTTCCAACAGCTCCCCCTCAAGCTAAAGTATGCTTGAGTCTTCATTCTCTGATAGGTTGAATACCTGCCATAGCTTTGAATCTACAAAGCTTTATTCCATCAAGTGCCTTTGTCATCATATCTGCTACTTGCTTTTCAGTCGGAACAAAAGAAATGTCAATCTCCTTTGCCATGAGCTTCTCCTTGATGAAGTGGTAATGGACTTCTATATGCTTGGTTCTCGCATGAAAAATAGGATTTTGCCGCTAGATGCATGGAACTTACATTATCTCCAAATATGTGAGGTTTGGAACTCACAAGTCCCAAATCTGTATATAATGCTTTTAACCATATTGCCTCTTGAGTTGCTATGGTCAAGCCTCTGTACTCTGCTTCAGTTGAGGATAAAGCAACTGTTGGTTGCTTCTTGGAACTCCATGACACTAGCTTCGAACCTGCAAATGCTAAGTAACCAGATGTACTTTTTCTATCATCCTTAGCTCCTGCCCAATCTGCATCTGAGTAGATTTTGATATCCAAATCGGAAGAGTAAGGATAGAATATACCTTCGTTGATTGTACCTTTGAGATACTTAAGTACTCTCTTAGCCGCATCCATGTGTGGTCTTCTCGGTGAGTGCATGAACTGACTAAGCACTCCCACACTATATGAGATGTCTGCCCTTGTATGAGTAGCATATATCAAGCTACCTATCAAGCTTTGATACTCTTTTATGTCTTCAATTTTCTCACCTTCATAAACACTAAGTTTATGATTCATCTCCAAAGGTGTACTTGCAGGTTTAGTGTTCTCCATTTTGAACTTGAGAAGAAGATCCTGAATGTATCTTCTTTGAGTCAAATACATTCCTTCATCTGTATATATCACCTGCATACCTACGAAATATGTGAGCTCACCTAGGTCACTGATTTTGAACTCCTCTTGCATGTGTCTCTTGATCCTTTGAATGCCATTTAGATCATCACCTGTCACAATAATATCATCTACATATACACATAGATAGATAACCTCATCGTGATCCCTTTTGATGAATAGAGAAGGATCGGAGCTGCTAGCTTTGAACCCTTGGTCTTGAAGATATGTAACCAACCTATAATTCCAAGCTCTTGGAGCTTGTTTCAATCCATACAATGCTTTCTTAAGTCTGCAAACATAAGATGGATGATTAGGGTTTTCAAAACCTGGTGGTTGTGACATGTATACCTCTTCACTTATCCAACCATTTAAGAATGCATTTTTCACATCAAGTTGGAGGAGTCTCCAATTCCTTGCAGCAGCTACACTTATCAATGTCCTGATTGTAGTCATCTTTGCAACTGGTGAGAATGTTTCCTCATAGTCTATACCATGAGTTTGTGAGCATCCTTTGGCAACTAATCTTGCCTTGTACATGCAAACTGATCCATCTGAATTTCTTTTAACTTTATATACCCATCGGCAACCAATTACCTTTTGATTCGGTGACATTGGAACCAAATCCCAAGTGTCCATTCCTTCAATGCATCTATCTCTTCGTTCATGGCCTTTTCCCAATTAGGGTTTCCCTTTGCCTCTTCATAGGTTGAGGGTTCCTCTGAAATAGAGTCTTTTGCCAAGTAGATTGAATGCTTTGTAACAAATGTGGAATCATATCCATACCTTTCTGGTTGTTTCTTCTCTCTTGCTGATCTTCTAGGTGCTTGTTTGGAGCATTCTCCAACCTCTTGCATCTTTGCTTTGCCTCTTGACTTCCATAGCTTGTAATCCCTTTCTCTTTCATCTTGGTCATCGTCTGTATCACTTCTTGGATCCTGGACCTGTGTATCATGCTTGCTTCCTAATTGATGAGAGTCATAATCAAGATCATATGGTAGTGTTACCTTTTGTTTGTCTTCATCATACCAAGACCTGTGTTCTTCAAACACAACATCTCTACTTGTAGTGAATTGCTTGGTTGAAGGATTGAAGAACCTGTAACCCATCTGAGTTGAATCATATCCAATAAACACTGCCTTTGTTGCCCTTTCATCTAGCTTACCTCTTATTTGTGATGGTACATGAACATAAGCTAAACAACCAAAAACCTTGCAATGTCCAAGACTAGGTTTTCTTCCATGCCATGCTTCATAAGGAGTCATACCTTGAAGTGATTTGGATGGTAGTCGATTGACAAGGTACACTGCAGTTGAAATAGCTTCTGTCCATAGATAATGTGGCAACTTCTTCTCTTCAAGCATTGTTCGGGCTGATCCAACCAATGTCTTGTTTCTCCTCTCTGCAATTCCATTTAGTTGAGGAGAGTACCTGGTAGTCACTTCCCTTTTGATACCTTTATCCTGCAAGAACTCATCAAAATCTTTGGAGAAGTATTCTCCCCCTCCATCAGATCTGAGCTTCTTTAGTGATCTACCTGTATGATTCTCCACATGTGCAAGATACTTCTTGAAGCAATCAAATACTTCATTCTTACTCTTGATAAAGTATAGAACAGTCCACCTACTATGGTCGTCAATAAATGAGACATAGTACCTTGATCCTGCCAATGAAGGTTCTTGACTTGGTCCCCATACATCTGTATGTACTAAGTCCAATAAGTTGTTGTGGATGTAGCCTTTGTGGTTGAATGGTTGTCTTTGTGCCTTCCCAATCTGACATGCATCACACCTGTTGATCATGTGTTGCTTTGATATGTTCGGCAGTCCTAGAACACTTTGATCCCTGCATATATCCTTCAAGGTTCTTTCATTCACATGAGCAAGTCTCTTATGCCACACTTCAAGCTCACTTAGGGTTTGAGACCCAAAGTTGAATAGAGCTATGTTCCTGGTATCTCCTACTTCAAAAGTAAAGAGCCTACCATGCTTCTCACCTCGGGCTATCTTCTTGAAGCCTTGACATGGATCTTCCACAAAAGCTCCATGTTGGGTGAACCTAACTTGCAAGCCTTTTTCAACTATTTGGCCCACACTTATTAGGTTTTTAGTGATAGTGGGTACATAGAGAACCTTACTCAGAATGTTTGTCCTGCCATTGGAAGCTTTGACATTACCAATCTTCTCCACATTGTGCTTTGTGTCATCCCCTGTTTGCACTTCATGTCTATGCTTTGGACTTTCCAAGTCAGATAGAAGAGCAATGTTGCCTGCAACATGATTCGAACATCCTGAATCTATGTAGAACAAATGATCATCTTCTTTACCTTCTTTGTGGCTTAGGTTCATAAGAAGTAATGAGTCTTCATGTGGTTGATCTTCTGAATAATTGTTGTAGTCCCTTCTATTATAGCTTCTATTGTTGTTGTTGAAGTTGTGTCCACCTCTGCCTCTATTGCCGCCATATCCACCTCTTCCACTTCCTTTCTGGGTCTTCCCATTGAACTAGCAGTTCTGAGTGGTGTGGTTGGTCTTATCGCATATGGCACAAGGTTGAACATTCTGACCTTTGGCTTTGTCTTGCTTTGGTCCTTTCTTCTTCCCTTTCCACTTGCTCTTGCTTGCGAAGTTGGCTTGGGAAGTCTCTTCTTCGTCTTCTTCCTTCTTCTTGCCTTTCTGCTTCTTATCCTTCTTATCTGCATATAGAGCACTCGTTGAATTACCATGATAAGAGTTACCTTCCTTTATGCTATTGTTGGCTTCTTGATTGAAGAGTTGTCCAAGAAAGATGTTGAAGTCTGGAGTTTGCACATCCATGATGAGATCGTAAGCCGTCGTGAAGGATTGCCATTGCTTATCACTTCGAATGCCGTTGAGAATTTGCCTCATGATGACCTCTTCTTCAATCAGCTCTCCAATGGATGCTAACTGATCCGCAACCTCCTTGATCTTGGTAACAAACTCTGTGATGGTTTGTTTAGGTGTCTTCTTCATTTGGTTGAACTCGTTCCAAAGATGATTCTTTCTTGCTTTGGTACTAGCAGAAAAGAAAGTCTCCAGGGCATCCCAAGTCTCTTGAGATGTCTTGCATCCTCTAATATGTGGTAATAGAAAGTCAGAGATAGAGTTTAGTATGTACGACCTTGCTTGAGCATCCCTTGCGCACCAAAGTGTGAGCTTATCTATCTCCTCTTGTGTAGGTCCTCCTTTGGATCTTGGAATAGGCATAGCTTCATCACCTGCTACAATTCCATAAAGATTTCTACCTTGCAAGTAGGCCTCCATTCTGATTTGCCAAGCCGCGTAGTTATGTCGATCAAGCTTCTCGATCATTGGGGGAAAGCCGTCACCCATCTTGAACTAGCTCTGATACCACTGAAAGAACTTGGAGAAGCTTGTCGAAGGTAGAAAAGTGCGTTTCGAAGCGATGAAGTTTGGTCAAGCCAACCGGCACAAGACCAGCCCTTGAGCTTTTGGAGACTCAAATATACCTTATAGGCATGCTATAAGTGCAAAGAAATACACTATGTACCTTGGAGCATCAAGGAGAATGAGTCGATACAAAACAGATAGGTTCGCGGGTCGACTAGCTCAAAAAACTTACTATCTATGGAAGAGACAATGAACTTCAAATGCCCATAGCGACCAGCGTGATTACAATTAGAAAAAATCCTTTTATGGGAGTGATACACATAGGGTTCAGTGTATGGAATGCACAAAAGTATAAGGAATAAGCAAAATATGCTATAGGAATGAATGCGACATTCACCGGTGGTACCTCCTATTTTTCAGGAATACGCAGAGATTGACCCCGAGGCAGAAAAACTGAGATTTCTCCAAATCTGCTGAACCAAATGCTTTGCAAATTTACACGCATAAATTAGACACTGATACCTTTCCAATGCGTCCTCTTGCACTCAATTTGGAGCTCGGAGGAGAGAGCAGCAGGCTCTGCAAGATTACTGTTGGCGAACAAGATGATGCAGAAAATTGAAGGAGCAAGACAATGATGGTCACAAGTGTATGTATATTGCTTCCATGTAATGTACAAGTGATTTCAACTCCTTATATAGCCTCTAGGAGTGTTCCATGACTTTTACAACTTGAATTTGAATTCAAATGAAGGTGGGAATGGTTGTTGGAGGGAATCAATTCACTTCCCTACAATCTAGGAAAAGTGAAGATCTTGATTGATCTACTTTTAGGTGATTGATTGCTTGATTGAATGCAACTTCAACCACCAAAATTTCGTGGGATTTTGGCCCTATATTTGTACCTTTACATGTGTACAACTCAAGGCTTTTACAACGGTAAATGAGCCATCAAAATATTGTCAAAAAATACAATAAATGAGCATATGAAAAAGAACTCTCCAACGGATATTCTTTCGATGCGATAGCCTTTGATGTAGATCAAATCCACCTCAAGCATAGTGTAAGCTTGATGTTCCAACAGAAGAAACCAGAGAGGTTTGGTTATGATACTTCTTTGGTCACGAAGCACTCAATCTACATTGCAAAGGATTCAACCAATGAAGAACCTACCACATTCGAAGAAGCACAAAGCAAGAAAGCTTGGAGAGATGCAATGGATGAAGAAATGGAAGCCTTGAAGGAGAATGACACTTGGGAGCTTGTACCTAACAAGCCATCTATGAAGATAATCGGATCTCGATGGATATACAAAATCAAGAGGAATCCATATGGAAGTATAAATAGACACAAAGCAAGGTTAGTTGCTAAAGGGTTTGCTCAAACCCATGGTATTGATTATGAGGAGACTTTCTCTCCTGTTGCAAAAATGCCTACAATTAGGGTTCTCATTAGTCTTGCTGCATCTAGAAATTGGAATCTTTATCAACTTGATGTAAAGAATGCTTTCTTGAATGGATGGATTTCTGAGGAAGTGTATATGGCACAACCTCTTGGATATGAGGATGCACATCATCCTAACTATGTATGCAAACTAAAGAAAGCTTTGTATAGATTGAAGCAAGCTCCAAGAGCTTGGAATTTCAGATTGGTGACTTATTTGCAGGACCAAGGATTCAAAGCTAGCAAGGCGGATACCTCTTTGTTCATAAAGAGGAATGGATATGAAGTGATCTATTTATGTGTGTATGTTGATGATATTATTATCACAGGCAATGATCTTGAAGGAATCAAACAGGTAAAGAGTCAAATGAAGGAGGAGTTTAAAATAAGTGACCTCGGACCACTCACTTATTTTCTTGGATTGGAGTTGATCTACACAGATTCAGGTATATACATCACACAAAGGAAGTATGTCCATGACATGCTCGTCAAGTTCAAGATGGAAAATACAAAGTGTGCAGGTACACCTATGGAGCAAAATCATAAGCTTAGTGCTTATGAAGGAGAGCCAATTGAAGACATCACAAGCTATCAAAGCTTGGTTGGAAGTTTGAACTATGCAACACTCACAAGGGTGGATATATGCTATAGTGTTAGCATATTGAGTCAGTTTATGCATAAGCTGAGAAGACCACATATGGAAGCGGCCAAGAGAGTCCTCAAGTACCTAAAGGGGACCATGAATGAAGGTTTGTTTTATTCATTTACTTCAGATATTGAGCTAAAGGTCTACTCAGATGCAGATTGGGCCGGATCTAATGATGATAGAAGAAGCACATCAGGGTATATATCATTTGCAGGTTCAAAAATCATTTCTTGGTCATCGAAGAAGCAACCAACCGTGGCATTATCGTCTACCGAAGCCGAATATAGAGGTTTGGCTAATGCAACTCAAGAAATCATGTGGTTAAAGTCTTTGTACACAGATATTGGACTTCATTCTTCAACACCTCACATTTTTGGTGACAACACAAGCTCACTACATCTAGCAGCTAATCCGGTATACCATGCTAGAACCAAGCATATTGAAGTCCACTACCATTACGTAACGGAGAAGCTAATGAGCAAGGATATTCAACTATCCTATGTCTCTACAGATATGCAATGTGCCGACATGTTGACTAAAGCTCTTGATGGTACAAAATTAAGTAGATTCAAGTTGATGATTGGCTTGCAGGAAATCAAGGACAATTGAAGACTTATTTGAAGGCCAAGCATGTTAGGCTTGAGGGGGAGCTGTTGGTGCATTTTTCCCAAGCCTACATGCTTGATATACTTGATATTATCCTCATTTGTAAGTCACATGAGTAGTCATGTGAACACCTCTCGTAAAAGAGTACATTTTATCTCTTGTAAATGGAAAAAGAAAAAAGGAAAAGGATGGCTTACCTAATCCATGATGTAAAAGCAAATTCGTGGTTCTAACTACCTAAAACCACGAAATTTAGAGCTGAGGGAATCTCTCCTAACTTTGGGGATCACTTTTAGGTGGAGCCATTCGAATTCGAATTCAAAATTCCCTCCAAGAATAGCTATAAAAGGAGCAAGAAGGAAGAGGCGATTAGCAAGCCTTGTACGTGACCACTTGATGTCATTTTGTAGAGATTGAAGAGCTTACTCCATAGCTCTATCATTCTACTCCCATTTTGCAAAGATTCATTGCCAATGTGGTTGTAATCATATGTGAATCTATACATTTATCATCATCTACTTCTCTGTTTTGTTCTCTGCTATACGCACTCAGAGCAGTAACTTCAGAAGCTCATATCTCGAGTAATACTGAACCTTTTTCAGTGATTTAACTTGCGTTGGATAGGCTGTGCTGTCTAATTTGTGCATATAAATTTTCAAGGTCATTGGATTAATACGTTTGGAGATATCTGCATTTTACTGCTTACTGGTCTATCTCTGTAGAGCCCCGAGAATTGTTGGAATGTTTCAGAAATTGATGAAACTTGTTCTCAGTGCTCAGTCCATCATTTGAAGTGTTTTAACTTGGATTGAGAAGCTTGCTAAGTCTATTTGCTATGCCCAAAAGGAATTTTTCTAATTCCTACCAGGTTGAGAGCACTGTTCATTTTTTCCAGCAGGTGTATGTCCAAAAATAGCAAGTTTTGGGAGCTAGTCATTTCGCAACTAGTCTGTCTTGACTTAAACTTTTGGGATACATGTTCCAAAGTACTTGGCTGATATTTTGGTGGATTTAGGAAGCTCAAAAGGTCTACTAATCAACTCTGAACTCTCAGTTGGCTGGTGTGAAGCTGGTTGTAGCAGCACGTACTCATCTTTGGATTGCATCCACCATCTCTCTTCACAGTGGTACCAGAGCATAGTCAAGCAACATGGGAGATGGATTTCCATCAACAATTGACAAATTGGATCGAAACAACTACCCGGCATGGTCTCTAAGGATGGAGCCTTACCTTCAAGGGAGGAATCTATATGGATTCATATCCGGAGATGAAGCAATGCCAACCATGAGGAACAAAGGGCAACCATCACATGAAGAAGTGGAAGGACTTTCGAATTGGTGTTCCAAGGATGCACTTGCAAGGTCCTATATTCTAAACTCAATCTCTGATTTTCTTTTACCTCATGTCAAGGGATGCAAGACATCAAGAAAAACCTGGAATGCACTTGCTTCTTTCTTCTTTTCCAACACTTGAGCAAGGAAGAACCAATTGTGGATGGAGTTCACAACAATGAAGAAAAGCCCGAAGCAAAATGTGACTGATTATGTCACAAAGATGAAGGAGATTTCCAACCAACTTGGAAGCATTGGAGAGGTAATTGAAGAGGAGCAAATCATAAGACAAATCATGAATGGAATCAAAGCAGACGACACGTGGGAGTCATTCACAACAGCCATGGATTTATACATGGATATGCATGTACCCGACCTCAACACACTCATGGGCCAACTCTTCACTCATGAAGCAAAGATTAACAAAGGTGGTGAGTCCTCAAGAGGTAATCAAACTTCTGCCTTATATTCTGATAAAGCTAAGGTCAAGGACAAGTCAAAGAATAGGAAGAATGAAGATGAAGGAAGCTCTTTCCAAGCAAACTTTGCAGGTAGAGGAAGAGCTAGAGGAAGAGGCAGAGGTGGAAAGCAAGGTAGGGGGAGATTCCAATCATCTCAACCTTGCAACATATGTGGCTTATCTAACCATACTATTGAAGAATGTTTCAGGAACCCGAGGAACTCAAGAGGAAGAGGATTCAATAGAGGTGGCTATGGATCAAATAGAGGTAGATACAATGGAGGCTACAACAACAACAACTACTACAACAACAATTACAACAACAACAACAACTATCAAAGTGGCCATAGAGGAAGAAGAGATTACAATAACTATGCAGAGGACCAAAGTCAAGAAGATTCATTATTGATTATGAATCTATCAACAAAGAAGGGTAAGGATGATGATCACATATTTTACATTGATTCGGGATGCTCGAACCATGTAGCAGGAAATGTGGCTTTACTTCCTGATTTGGAAGATCCTCATAACAAGCATGAAGTGCAGACAGGAGATGACACAAAGCACTCAGTGGAGAAGATAGGTAATGTGAAGACATCAGAGGGGAATATGAACCTCTTAAGCAAAGTCTTGTATGTCCCTACAATTACCAAAAATTTAATAAGTGTTGGACAGATTGTTGAAAAAGGATTGCAGGTTAGATTCAATTGATTTGGAGCATATGTTGAAGACCCAAGGCAAGGCTTTCGAAGGATTGCCAAAGGAGAGAAGACAGGAAGGCTTTTCACTTTTGAAGTGGAAGATACAAAGAACATAGCTTTGTTTAGCTATGGATCTCAAACTCTTACAGAGTTAGAGATATGGCACAAAAGGCTTGCTCACATTGGTGAGAGGACACTCAAACAGATTTGCAGGGACCAAAGTGTACTTGGGTTGCCTAATATCACAAGGCAACACATGATTTATAAGTGTGAAGCTTGTCAACTCGGCAAGGCTCATAGACAACCTTTCAATAAGAAAGGATATATGTATCAAAATCCTTTGGATCTAGTGCACACGGATGTGTGGGGTCCAAGTAAGGAGCCATCTATATCAGGCTCAAGATATTATGTGTCTTTCATAGATGATTGTAGCAGGTGGACCATTCTATTTTTCATGAAGCACAAGGATGAAGTGTTTAATTGCTTTAAGAAGTATGTTGCTCTTGTTGAAAATCAAATAGGTAGGACTTTGAAAAGACTCAGATCAGATGGTGGAGGAGAATACTTCTCTTCTGAATTCGATGCCTTCTTGTATGAAAGAGGCATTAAAAGGGAAGTCACTACAAGGTATACACCCGAACTCAATGGTGTAGCAGAGAGGAGGAACAGAGCTATTGTCGAAGCAGCAAGGTCCATGCTCAATGAAAAGGGATTGCCAAACTACTTATGGGCAGAGGCTGTGTCTACAGCCACATATCTCATAAATAGACTTCCATCTAAGTCACTAGATGGAACCACTCCATACGAAGTGTGGAATGGAAGAAGACCTAGTCTAGAGCATTGCAAAATCTTTGGATGCTTAGCCTATGCTCACATTCCTTCTCAAGTAAGAGGGAAATTGGATCCCAAGGCAGAGAAGTGCGTATTTATTGGTTATGACCAAAACCAAAAAGGATATAGATTGTACAATCCAACCAATAAAGGATTTTCTGTGAGTAGAGATGTAATTTTTGATGAAAACAAATCATGGTTTGATGATGACAGGAAAGTGAAGCTGCCATATGACTTGGATGAAGATTTTCCATCACTTCAACCAAAGGAGCCAAAGTAGATTGAAGAAAGTGATTCGGAGATTGACCTAGAAGACTTGGAAAGACTAAAGCTATGGAAGAACAAAGGTAAAGCAAAGATGCAGGATGCTACATATGGACCCGACAGCTCACATCAACCACTTAGAAGGTCTTTGAGGGAGAAGAAGAAACCAGAGAGGTTTGGTTATGATACTTCTTTGGTCACCAAGCACTCAATCTACATTGCAAAGGATTCAACCAATGAAGAACCTACCACATTCGAAGAAGCACAAAGCAAGAAAGCTTGGAGAGATGCAATGGATGAAGAAATGGAAGCCTTGAAGGAGAATGACACTTGGGAGCTTGTACCTAACAAGCCATCTATGAAGATAATCGGATCTCGATGGATATACAAAATCAAGAGGAATCCAGATGGAAGTATAAATAGACACAAAGCAAGGTTAGTTGCTAAAGGGTTTGCTCAAACCCATGGTATTGATTATGAGGAGACTTTCTCTCCTGTTGCAAAAATGCCTACAATTAGGGTTCTCATTAGTCTTGCTGCATCTAGAAATTGGAATCTTTATCAACTTGATGTAAAGAATGCTTTCTTGAATGGATGGATTTCTGAGGAAGTGTATATGGCACAACCTCTTGGATATGAGGATGCACATCATCCTAACTATGTATGCAAACTAAAGAAAGCTTTGTATAGATTGAAGCAAGCTCCAAGAGCTTGGAATTTCAGATTGGTGACTTATTTGCAGGACCAAGGATTCAAAGCTAGCAAGGCGGATACCTCTTTGTTCATAAAGAGGAATGGATATGAAGTGATCTATTTATGTGTGTATGTTGATGATATTATTATCACAGGCAATGATCTTGAAGGAATCAAACAGGTAAAGAGTCAAATGAAGGAGGAGTTCAAAATAAGTGACCTCGGACCACTCACTTATTTTCTTGGATTGGAGTTGATCTACACAGATTCAGGTATATACATCACACAAAGGAAGTATGTCCATGACATGCTCGTCAAGTTCAAGATGGAAAATACAAAGTGTGCAGGTACACCTATGGAGAAAAATCATAAGCTTAGTGCTTATGAAGGAGAGCCAATTGAAGACATGACAAGCTATCAAAGCTTGGTTGGAAGTTTGAACTATGCAACACTCACAAGGGTGGATATATGCTATAGTGTTAGCATATTGAGTCAGTTTATGCATAAGCCGAGAAGACCACATATGGAAGCGGCCAAGAGAGTCCTCAAGTACCTAAAGGGGACCATGAATGAAGGTTTGTTTTATTCATTTACTTCAGATATTGAGCTAAAGGTCTACTCAGATGCAGATTGGGCCGGATCTAAAGATGATAGAAGAAGCACATCAGTGTATATATCATTTGCAGGTTCAAAAATCATTTCTTGGTCATCGAAGAAGCAACCAACCGTGGCATTATCGACTACCGAAGCCGAATATAGAGGTTTGGCTAATGCAACTCAAGAAATCATGTGGTTAAAGTCTTTGTACACAGATATTGGACTTCATTCTTCAACACCTCACATTTTTGGTGACAACACAAGCTCACTACATCTAGCAGCTAATCCGGTATACCATGCTAGAACCAAGCATATTGAAGTCCACTACCATTACGTAAGGGAGAAGCTAATGAGCAAGGATATTCAACTATCCTGTGTCTCTACAGATATGCAATGTGCCGACATGTTGACTAAAGCTCTTGATGGTACAAAATTAAGTAGATTCAAGTTGATGATTGGCTTGCAGGAAATCAAGGACAATTGAAGACTTATTTGAAGGCCAAGCATGTTAGGCTTGAGGGGGAGCTGTTGGTGCATTTTTCCCAAGCCTACATGCTTGATATACTTGATATTATCCTCATTTGTAAGTCACATGAGTAGTCATGTGAACACCTCTCGTAAAAGAGTACATTTTATCTCTTGTAAATGGAAAAAGAAAAAAGGAAAAGGATGGCTTACCTCATCCATGATGTAAAAGCAAATTCGTGGTTCTAACTACCTAAAACCACGAAATTTAGAGCTGAGGGAATCTCTCCTAACTTTGGGGATCACTTTTAGGTGGAGCCATTCGAATTCGAATTCAAAATTCCCTCCAAGAATAGCTATAAAAGGAGCAAGAAGGAAGAGGCGATTAGCAAGCCTTGTACGTGACGACTTGATGTCATTTTGTAGAGATTGAAGAGCTTACTCCATAGCTCTATCATTCTACTCCCATTTTGCAAAGATTCATTGCCAATGTGGTTGTAATCATATGTGAATCTATACATTTATCATCATCTACTTCTCTGTTTTGTTCTCTGCTATACTCACTCAGAGCAGTAACTTCAGAAGCTCATATCTCGAGTTCTACTAAACCTTTTTCAGTGGTTTAACTTGCCTTGGATAGCTTGTACTGTCTAATTTGTGCATATACATGTTCAAGGTCATTGGATTAATACGTTTGGAGATATCTGCATTTTACTGCTTACTGGTCTATCTCTGCAGAGCCCCGAGAATTGTGGGAATGTTCCAGACATTGATGAAACTTGTTCTCAGTGCTTAGTCCATCATTTGAAGTGTTTTAACTTGGATTGGGAAGCTTGCTAAGTCTATTTGCTATGCCCAAAAGGAATTTTTCTAATTCCTACCAATTTGAGAGCACTGTTCATTTTTTCCAGCAGGTGTATGTCCAAAAATAGCAAGTTTTGGGAGCTAGTCATTTGGCAACTAGTCTGTCTTGACTTAAACTTTTGGGATACATGTTCCAAAGTACTTGGCTGATATTTTGGTGGATTTAGGAAGCTCAAAAGGTCTACTAATCAACTCTAAAGTCTCAGTTGGCTGGTGTGAAGCTGGTTGTAGCAGCACGTACTCATCTTTGGATTGCATCCACCATCTCTCTTCACAGTGGTATCAGAGCATAGTCAAGCAACATGGGAGATGGATTTCCATCAACAATTGACAAATTGGATCGAAACAACTACCCGGCATGGTCTCTAAGGATGCAGGCTTACCTTCAAGGGAGGAATCTATATGGATTCATATCCGGAGATGAAGCAATGCCAACCATGAGGAACAAAGGGCAACCATCACATGAAGAAGTGGAAGGACTTTCGAATTGGTGTTCCAAGGATGCACTTGCAAGGTCCTATATTCTAAACTCAATCTCTGATTTTCTTTTACCTCATGTCAAGGGATGCAAGACATCAAGAGTAACCTGGAATGCACTTGCTTCTTTCTTCTCTTCCAACACTCGAGCAAGGAAGAACCAATTGTGGATGGAGTTCACAACAATGAAGAAAAGCCCGAAGCAAAATGTGACTGATTATGTCACAAAGATGAAGGAGATTTCCAACCAACTTGGAAGCATTGGAGAGGTAATTGAAGAGGAGCAAATCATAAGACAAATCATGAATGGAATCAAAGCAGACGACAAGTGGGAGTCATTCACAACAGCCATGGATTTATACATGGATATGCATGTACCCGACCTCAACACACTCATGGGCCAAATCTTCACTCATGAAGCAAAGATTAGCAAAGGTGGTGAGTCCTCAAGAGGTAATCAAACTTCTGCCTTATATTCTGATAAAGCTAAGGTCAAGGACAAGTCAAAGAATAGGAAGAATGAAGATGAAGGAAGCTCTTTCCAAGCAAACTTTGCAGGTAGAGGAAGAGCTAGAGGAAGAGGCAGAGGTGGAAAGCAAGGCAGGGGGAGATTCCAATCATCTCAACCTTGCAACATATGTGGCTTATCTAACCATACTACTGAAGAATGTTTCAGGAACCCGAGGAACTCAAGAGGAAGAGGATTCAATAGAGGTGGCTATGGATCAAATAGAGGTAGATACAATGGAGGCTACAACAACAACAACTACTACAACAACAATTACAACAACAACAACAACTATCAAAGTGGCCATAGAGGAAGAAGAGATTACAATAACTATGCAGAGGACCAAAGTCAAGAAGATTCATTATTGATTATGAATCTATCAACGAAGAAGGGTAAGGATGATGATCACATATTTTACATTGATTCGGGATGCTCGAACCATGTAGCAAGAAATGTGGCTTTACTTTCTGATTTGGAAGATCCTCATAACAAGCATGAAGTGCAGACAGGAGATGACACAAAGCACTCAGTGGAGAAGATAGGTAATGTGAAGACATCAGATGGGAATATGAACCTCTTAAGCAAAGTCTTGTATGTCCCTACAATTACCAAAAATTTAATAAGTGTTGGACAGATTGTTGAAAAAGGATTGCAGGTTAGATTCAATCGATTTGGAGCATATGTTGAAGACCCAAGGCAAGGCTTTCGAAGGATTGCCAAAGGAGAGAAGACAGGAAGGCTTTTCACTTTTGAAGTGGAAGATACAAAGAACATAGCTTTGTTTAGCTATGGATCTCAAACTCTTACAGAGTTAGAGATATGGCACAAAAGGCTTGCTCACATTGGTGAGAGGACTCTCAAACAGATTTGCAGGGACCAAAGTGTACTTGGTTTGCCTAATATCACAAGGCAACACATGATTTATAAGTGTGAAGCTTGTCAACTCGGCAAGGCTCATAGACAACCTTTCAATAAGAAAGGATATATGTATCAAAATCCTTTGGATCTAGTGCACACGGATGTGTGGGGTCCAAGTAAGGAGCCATCTATATCAGGCTCAAGATATTATGTGTCTTTCATAGATGATTGTAGCAGGTGGACCATTCTGTTTTTCATGAAGCACAAGGTTGAAGTGTTTAATTGCTTTAAGAAGTATATTGCTCTTGTTGAAAATCAAACAGGTAGGACTTTGAAAAGACTCAGATCAGATGGTGGAGGAGAATACTTCTCTTCTGAATTCGATGCCTTCTTGTATGAAAGAGGCATTAAAAGGGAAGTCACTACAAGGTATACACCCGAACTCAATGGTGTAGCAGAGAGGAGGAACAGAGCTATTGTCGAAGCAGCAAGGTCCATGCTCAATGAAAAGGGATTGCCAAACTACCTATGGGCAAAGGCTGTGTCTACAGCCACATATCTCATAAATAGACTTCCATCTAAGTCACTAGATGGAACCACTCCATACGAAGTGTGGAATGGAAGAAGACCTAGTCTAGAGCATTGCAAAATCTTTGGATGCTTAGCCTATGCTCACATTCCTTCTCAAGTAAGAGGGAAATTGGATCCCAAGGCAGAGAAGTGCGTATTTATTGGTTATGACCAAAACCAAAAAGGATATAGATTGTACAATCCAACCAATAAAGGATTTTCTGTGAGTAGAGATGTAATTTTTGATGAAAACAAATCATGGTTTGATGATGACAGGAAAGTGAAGCTGCCATATGACTTGGATGAAGATTTTCCATCACTTCAACCAAAGGAGCCAAAGTAGATTGAAGAAAGTGATTCGGAGATTGACCTAGAAGACTTGGAAAGACTAAAGCTATGGAAGAACAAAGGTAAAGCAAAGATGCAGGATGCTACATATGGACCCGACAGCTCACATCAACCACTTAGAAGGTCTTTGAGGGAGAAGAAGAAACCAGAGAGGTTTGGTTATGATACTTCTTTGGTCACCAAGCACTCAATCTACATTGCAAAGGATTCAACCAATGAAGAACCTACCACATTCAAAGAAGCACAAAGCAAGAAAGCTTGGAGAGATGCAATGGATAAAGAAATGGAAGCCTTGAAGGAGAATGACACTTGGGAGCTTGTACCTAACAAGCCATCTATGAAGATAATCGGATCTCGATGGATATACAAAATCAAGAGGAATCCAGATGGAAGTATAAATAAACACAAAGCAAGGTTAGTTGCTAAAGGGTTTGCTCAAACCCATGGTATTGATTATGAGGAGACTTTCTCTCCTGTTGCAAAAATGCTTACAATTAGGGTTCTCATTAGTCTTGCTGCATGTAGAAATTGGAATCTTTATCAACTTGATGTAAAGAATGCTTTCTTGAATGGATGGATTTCTGAGGAAGTGTATATGGCACAACCTCTTGGATATGAGGATGCACATCATCCTAACTATGTATGCAAACTAAAGAAAGCTTTGTATGGATTGAAGCAAGCTCCAAGAGCTTGGAATTTCAGATTGGTGACTTATTTGCAGGACCAAGGATTCAAAGCTAGCAAGGCGGATACCTCTTTGTTCATAAAGAGGAATGGATCTGAAGTGATCTATTTATGTGTGTATGTTGATGATATTATTATCACAGGCAATGATCTTGAAGGAATCAAACAGGTAAAGAGTCAAATGAAGGAGGAGTTCAAAATAAGTGACCTCGGACTACTCACTTATTTTCTTGGATTGGAGTTGATCTACACAGATTCAGGTATATACATCACACAAAGGAAGTATGTCCATGACATGCTCGTCAAGTTCAAGATGGAAAATACAAAGTGTGCAGGTACACCTATGGGGCAAAATCATAAGCTTAGTGCTTATGAAGGAGAGCCAATTGAAGACATCACAAGCTATCAAAGCTTGGTTGGAAGTTTGAACTATGCAACACTCACAAGGGTGGATATATGCTATAGTGTTAGCATATTGAGTCAGTTTATGCATAAGCCGAGAAGACCACATATGGAAGCGGCCAAGAGAGTCCTCAAGTACCTAAAGGGGACCATGAATGAAGGTTTGTTTTATTCATTTACTTCAGATATTGAGCTAAAGGTCTACTCAGATGCATATTGGGCCGGATCTAAAGATGATAGAAGAAGCACATTAGTGTATATATAATTTGCAGGTTCAAAAATCATTTCTTGGTCATCGAAGAAGCAACCAACCGTGGCATTATCGTCTACCGAAGCCGAATATAGAGGTTTGGCTAATGCAACTCAAGAAATCATGTGGTTAAAGTCTTTGTACACAGATATTGGACTTCATTCTTCAACACCTCACATTTTTGGTGACAACACAAGCTCACTACATCTAGCAGCTAATCCGGTATACCATGCTAGAACCAAGCATATTGAAGTCCACTACCATTACGTAAGGGAGAAGCTAATGAGCAAGGATATTCAACTATCCTATGTCTCTACAGATATGCAATGTGCCGACATGTTGACTAAAGCTCTTGATGGTACAAAATTAAGTAGATTCAAGTTGATGATTGGCTTGCAGGAAATCAAGGACAATTGAAGACTTATTTGAAGGCCAAGCATGTTAGGCTTGAGGGGGAGCTGTTGGTGCATTTTTCCCAAGCCTACATGCTTGATATACTTGATATTATCCTCATTTGTAAGTCACATGAGTAGTCATGTGAACACCTCTCGTAAAAGAGTACATTTTATCTCTTGTAAATGGAAAAAGAAAAAAGGAAAAGGATGGCTTACCTCATCCATGATGTAAAAGCAAATTCGTGGTTCTAACTACCTAAAACCACGAAATTTAGAGCTGAGGGAATCTCTCCTAACTTTGGGGATCACTTTTAGGTGGAGCCATTCGAATTCGAATTCAAAATTCCCTCCAAGAATAGCTATAAAAGGAGCAAGAAGGAAGAGGCGATTAGCAAGCCTTGTACGTGACCACTGATGGGGGAAGTATCTCAACCCCTAAGCAACGATGAAGCGCGAATGACCTCCACAGGTATCCTTCTTTGACCTCTGCACACCAAAAATGCTCTTACTCAGAGCTTATGCAGAGAACTCCAGTGAGCTTTTGTAGACCTGTAGTAGACACCAAGGGCTTTCCAACAAAACAAATTTCACTTGAAATGGATGCTTACACAAAGAGAAACAATGTCTACAACATGAGCTAGTTGAATGCTCACAACTGCTAGTCAAGCAGAGACCTCACTTCACTCCAGCAAACTTTTCTCAGAGATTATACAGAGAATGAATCTCAAACTTATGTCAACTTTAGAGGACTCTAATAGCTACCCAATGACACCAAAATCATAGCAAATGGATACATAGAGAAGGAGAACCAGCCCTTACAACAGAGAGCAAAATATTTCCAACAGAGCCTACACAAAGAGAGAGATATCAATCACACAACTTCACTAAAATGAATGTTGCTCCCAGCTTACTCAGAGAATGTTCCAGAGAATTGGTAAGCATAAAATAGACTCTTATAGCTATCCAATGAGACAAGAATTACATCAAATGGATACCATATGAGGGAGAACCAATGCTAACAACTCAGGGGTAGAGAGTTGCAACACTGCCTGCGCACACACATAGATATGCCTACTAAAAGAAAACAAACAAGCAAGCAAGGGGGTTGCTTAAGCAAGGGGCTTGCTTATCACAACTCCAGCACTTAGTGCTCACTTTACATGAGCTAAAACTCCAAGAAGATGGCCCAAAAGAAGTCGGGATACATGCTCCTTTTATAGTGAGAGGTGTGCCCCTAAAATCTAGGAACTACCTTTCCAAATCAGCCTCCTAACTTGGAGGAATTAGTTGAGATGACTTGGGGAGTGGTTGAGTGACTTTTCTTGATGGAATCTCGTGGCTTTTGGCTTCCTTTGATTGCTCCACATGTCCATAAAAGATTCCCCACGAATTTTTAGCTTGAAGCTTGACTTTTAACACTCCCCCTCAAGCTTCAATTCTTCATCCTCATCCAAGCTCCTTCATGTTGATGCATTGCTTGAATTTTGAAATCTTCATCCCATCCAAAGCCTTTGTAAACATGTCTGCAACTTGGTCCTTAGTACCAATATGATGTACTGAAACTTCCTTGGATATCACCTTTTCCCTTATGAAGTGATAGTGCACTTCAATATGCTTGGTTCTAGCATGATAGACAGGGTTCGATGCTAGATGAATGCTACTCATGTTGTCACAAAAAATTGGATATGTGTCAACCTGCAAATTAAGCTCCATAAATAACTTCTTAATCCACATTAGCTCACATGTGACTTGAGCCAAAGCTCTATACTCAGCCTCGGTGGAAGATAATGCCACCGTGGGTTGCTTCTTTGAAATCCATGAGATGATCTTGCTACCTAGCATGACTAGGTAACCACTTGTACTCCTTCTATCTTCCTTCGAACCGGCCCAATCGGCATCGGAATAAGCTTTGACCTGCATATCATCATCAAATGAGTAGAACAATCCTTCATTTATAGTGGCTTTGAGATATCGCAACATTCTTCTTGCAGCTTGCAAGTGTGTAGTCCTTGGACTATGCATAAATTGTGATAACACTCCAACTCCATATGCTATGTCAGGCCTGGTTATTGTGGCATAATTTAAAGAGCCTACAATAGATCGATACAAAGTTACATCCTCTAATGGCTCTCCATCAATGGAGCTTAGCTTTACATTAACTTCCATGGGATTTGAAATAGGCTTGCAATGTAGCATCCCAAACCTCTCAAGTAGGTCTAGAATATACTTCCTTTGTATGAGCATAATACCTTCTTCTTTGTATACAACTTCAATGCCAAGAAAATACCTAAGATCTCCAAGATCAGAGATCCTAAACTCCTTTCCAAGCTTTGCCTTGATCTCCTCAATGCCCTTTGTATCATTACCTGTAATGATAAGATCATCTACATACACACACATGTAGACCACAAGTTCTCCTCTTTGTTTGATGAAGAGAGATGGATCCGCCTTGCATTGATTGTAACCACATTTGATCAAATAGTCCACCAATCTTTGGTTCCAAGCCCTTGGAGCTTGCTTTAGGCCATAAAGTGCCTTCTTCAACCTACAAACATGATGTGGAAACTCTTTATGAACAAAACCTAGTGGTTGCTCCATGTATACCTCTTCTTCCAAGTCTCCATTGAGAAAGGCATTCTTGATATCCAATTGGAAGAGCTTCCATCCTTTGCTAGCAGCCATTGCAATGAGTGTCCTAATGGTGCTCATCTTTGCCACGGGGCTGAATGTCTCTTCAAAGTCCACTCCATAGGTTTGTGCAAAACCCTTAGCCACCAATCTTGCTTTGAACCTACAAATAGATCCATCTGAATTCCTCTTTACTTTATACACCCACTTATTACCTATTACCTTCATGTTCTCCTTCTTGGGCACTAGAGTCCATGTTTGATTTTCCTCAAGTGCGTCGATCTCTTCTTGCATTGCCTCTTTCCATTCGGTGTACCTGCTTGCATCTTCATAGCAATCGGGCTCATGATCTTCTACTACTTTGTTCATATATGCATAATGTGTTGCCATGTATGAATCATAAGTAAACCTTTGAGTTGGATACTTAACTCTAGAAGACTTCCTTTCTTCACCTTTTGGAGGAATAAACCTCCTTTGCCTTGGGAACTTGATCTCTTTCTTTGACGTGGCTTCTTTCTCCATCATGTGTCCTTCATCATCTTCAACTTCATTACCTTCTTCATCCAACTCCACCAATGTTGCTTTGCCTTTGTTGATTGATTGTGCTTCATAGCTTGATGAAGGTCTCCCCCTCCATGGTGAGTTCATGCTTGAACTATCTTCATTGATGGAACACCTTGGGCCGCTTAGCTCTAGGTCGATTTGTTCTTCATCATGTCCATGCTTTTCTTCTTCATAGTCCTGCATACAATCATACTTCTTATACCAAGGGAGTAGCTCATCAAATGCTACATCCCTTGATATCCTCAAGTCCTTTGTATTTGGGTTGAAGCACCTGTAACCTTTATGATCATTTGAATATCCTAGAAACACACACTTTTCTGCCTTTGGTTGTAGCTTGTGCCTCAATTCACTTGGCACATGTACATAACAAGTACATCCAAATATCTTCAAGTGGGAAAGATCAGGTTTCTTACCATAATAGGCTTGATATGGTGTCAAGCCATGGATCCCTGAGGTAGGAGCCCTATTCATTAGATACATGGCGGTATTTGCTGCATCACTCCAAAACATGTTAGGTACATTCATCTCATTAAGCATTGCTCTAGCGATCTCGGCAATGTATCTATTCTTTCTCTCTGCTACTCCATTTTGTTGGGGTGTGTACCTGCATGTTACTTGCCTCTTGATGCCTTGATCCATTAAAAAATCAGAAAACTCATTTGAGAAATATTCTCCCCCTCCATCGGACCTTAGCTTCTTGATATATGTACCTGTTTCCTTCTCTACCATTACCTTGAATGCTTTGAAACATGTAAACACATCTGATTTGTTTTTGATGAAATAAACCCAAACCATCCTTGTGCAATCATCTATAAAAGTGACAAAGTACTTGTTACCTCCAATGGATTGCTCTTTCGTTGGCCCCCACACATCTGTATGTATCAACTCCAATGGATGTTGGCTTATGTAGCCACTCTTCTTGAATGGAAGTCTCGCTTGCTTCCCTAGTTGACAAGATTCACATAAATGCTTCATACCTTGTCCTTGGAAGTTGGGAAGACCTTCAACCAGCCTCTTGAATTGCATTTCCTTCATTCTTTGTATGTTGATGTGACCTATCCTCTTGTGCCACAAGTCCAACTCCGAAATCCTCTTGTTTCCATATGTGAAGTAGACATGTTGAGTAGAATGAGAATTTACCTCCAAAGTGAAGAGTCTCCCTTGCTTCTTTCCTCTTGCTATGACCTTGTAACCTTGCTTAGGGTTCTCCACAAAGCATCCACCTTTGTTGAACCTTACTTGATAGCCTCTTTCAACCATTTGCCCAACGGACACCAAGTTCTTTGTGATGGTAGGTACATGCAAGACATCCTTGAGACATCTTCCTTCCTCCTTGTCATCCAAAGCTACATCTCCAACATGGGAGATCTCATGGGCTGTATCATCACCTATTTCTACATGTTCTTTACCTTTGGGAACATGTAGATTAGTAAACCAAGAAGCATTGCAACTCATATGGTTGCTACATCCACTATCAATATACCAAGTGTTATCTACTTTGCTTGAATTCCCATTCATGTGCATCATCAAGAGATTGTCATTTTCTGAACTTGTAGAAGCATAATTACCTTGGCCTTTGTATGAAGAACCTTGATTATAGTTCCTTTGGTTTCCTCCTTGGTAGCAATCTCTAGCATAGTGGCCAAACTTGCCACATATGTAACATCCTTCGCCATCTTGATTCCTGTTTTGTTGATGTCGTCCTCCTCTTCCTCTTGATCTTCCTCTCCCTCTTTGTGATGAGGTGCCTTGGTCATGTCCTTGATTTCTTGAGTGGCCTTGCCTTCCTCCAAACCTTCCTTTGCCCCTTCCTTGTCCTTGTCTTCCTTTGCCCCTTTGATTACCTGCATAGAAAACTTGTGCATCTTTGTTTTTAGTTGAACTTCCACCTATGTTCATTTCTTCGGTGACCATGAGAGCAACCAATTGCTCAAAATCGGGAAGATTATCCCTTACATAAACTGAAGTGGTAAAGGGTTTCCACTTCTCATCATCTCTCAAACCATTGAGAGTATAAGCCACAAGATCGTCATCGTCTACGTGGCTTCCAATGGATCCCAATGCATCTGATAACTCCTTGACCTTAAGTATGTAGTCATTTATGCTACTCCCTGAGCTCTTCCTAAGGTTGTTGAGCTCATTCTTGAGTTGGATCTTCCTTGCTTTGGTGCTTGTTGAATAAAGCCTTTCAAGTGTCTCCCATACCTTCATGCTTGAATCCAGGTCTTGGATATGGCCGATCATGCTATTGCTAATGTGTTGGGAAAGAATAAAGATAACCCTCTTGTCTCTTTCATTCCATTCCCTAAAGGCCCTTCTCTGGTCATTGGTTGGATTCTCATCCAACCTAGGTCTTGGTTCACTTCCACTAATCAACCCCCAAAGGCCCTTGCCCATAAGATAGTTGGAGACCCTAAATCTCCATGGTTGATAGTTACCTTTGTCTAGCTTTTCAATTTGAGTGTTGAAGTCTCCCATATCTAGTCTTTGATACTTGACCTAGCCCTTGGCTAATGCTCCAATGTGTGTAAAATGAAAATGAGGCTCTGAGGTTACCTCAATCCAAAGCTTTCCTTAGATGGACACCTTGTGCTCTTGCAAATTTGAGTAGAATAGCTCCCCCTTGATGTGAGCTACCTTCAAGAAGCTTTTGTTGATGCAACTCTTCAACCACCAACTCCAAGAGGTCTTCTTGCTTGTATGTGATACCTCCAAGATGCCCAAATGCTCTGATACCACTGATGGGGGAAGTATCTCAACCCCTAAGCAACGATGAAGCGCGAATGACCTCCACAGGTATCCTTCTTTGACCTCTGCACACCAAAAATGCTCTTACTCAGAGCTTATGCAGAGAACTCCAGTGAGCTTTTGTAGACCTGTAGTAGACACCAAGGGCTTTCCAACAAAACAAATTTCACTTGAAATGGATGCTTACACAAAGAGAAACAATGTCTACAACATGAGCTAGTTGAATGCTCACAACTGCTAGTCAAGCAGAGACCTCACTTCACTCCAGCAAACGTTTCTCAGAGATTATACAGAGAATGAATCTCAAACTTATTTCAACTTTAGAGGACTCTAATAGCTACCCAATGACACCAAAATCATAGCAAATGGATACATAGAGAAGGAGAACCAGCCCTTACAACAGAGAGCAAAATATTTCATACAGAGCCTACACAAAGAGAGAGATATCAATCACACAACTTCACTAAAATGAATGTTGCTCCCAGCTTACTCAGAGAATGCTCCAGAGAATTGGTAAGCATAAATTAGACTCTTATAGCTATCCAATGAGACAAGAATTACATCAAATGGATACCATATGAGGGAGAACCAATGCTAACAACTCAGGGGTAGAGAGTTGCAACACTGCCTGCGCACACACATAGATATGCCTACTAAAAGAAAACAAACAAGCAAGCAAGGGGGTTGCTTAAGCAAGGGGCTTGCTTATCACAACTCCAGCACTTAGTGCTCACTTTACATGAGCTAAAACTCCAAGAAGATGGCCCAAAAGAAGTCGGGATACATGCTCCTTTTATAGTGAGAGGTGTGCCCCTAAAATCTAGGAACTACCTTTCCAAATCAGCCTCCTAACTTGGAGGAATTAGTTGAGATGACTTGGGGAGTGGTTGAGTGACTTTTCTTGATGGAATCTCGTGGCTTTTGGCTTCCTTTGATTGCTCCACATGTCCATAAAAGATTCCCCACGAATTTTTAGCTTGAAGCTTGACTTTTAACAACCACTTGATGTCATTTTGTAGAGATTGAAGAGCTTACTCCATAGCTCTATCATTCTACTCCCATTTTGCAAAGATTCATTGCCAATGTGGTTGTAATCATATGTGAATCTATACATTTATCATCATCTACTTCTCTGTTTTGTTCTCTGCTATACTCACTCAGAGCAGTAACTTCAGAAGCTCATATCTCGAGTTCTAGTGAACCTTTTTCAGTGATTTACCTTGCGTTGGATAGCTTGTACTGTCTAATTTGTGCATATATATTTTCAAGGTCATTGGATTAATACGTTTGGAGATATCTGCATTTTACTGCTTACTGGTCTATCTCTGCAGAGCCCCGAGAATTGTGGGAATGTTCCAGAAATTGATGAAACTTGTTCTCAGTGCTCAGTCCATCATTTGAAGTGTTTTAACTTGGATTGGGAAGCTTGCTAAGTCTATTTGCTATGCCCAAAAGGAATTTTTCTAATTCCTACCAGGTTGAGAGCACTGTTCATTTTTTCCAGCAGGTGTATGTCCAAAAATAGCAAGTTTTGGGAGCTAGTCATTTCGCAACTAGTCTCTCTTGACTTAAACTTTTGGGATACATGTTCCAAAGTACTTGGCTGATATTTTGGTGGATTTAGGAAGCTCAAAAGGTCTACTAATCAACTCTGAAGTCTCAGTTGGCTGGTGTGAAGCTGGTTGTAGAAGCACGTACTCATCTTTGGATTGCATCCACCATCTCTCTTCACAGTGGTATCAGAGCATAGTCAAGCAACATGGGAGATGGATTTCCATCAACAATTGACAAATTGGATCGAAACAACTACCCGGCATGGTCTCTAAGGATGGAGGCTTACCTTCAAGGGAGGAATCTATATGGATTCATATCCGGAGATGAAGCAATGCCAACCATGAGGAACAAAGGGCAACCATCACATGAAGAAGTGGAAGGACTTTCGAATTGGTGTTCCAAGGATGCACTTGCAAGGTCCTATATTCTAAACTCAATCTCTGATTTTCTTTTACCTCATGTCAAGGGATGCAAGACATCAAGAGTAACCTGGAATGCACTTGCTTCTTTCTTCTCTTCCAACACTCGAGCAAGGAAGAACCAATTGTGGATGGAGTTCACAATAATGAAGAAAAGCCCGAAGCAAAATGTGACTGATTATGTCACAAAGATGAAGGAGATTTCCAACCAACTTGGAAGCATTGGAGAGGTAATTGAAGAGGAGCAAATCATAAGACAAATCATGAATGGAATCAAAGCAGACGACAAGTGGGAGTCATTCACAACAGCCATGGATTTATACATGGATATGCATGTACCCGACCTCAACACACTCATGGGCCAACTCTTCACTCATGAAGCAAAGATTAACAAAGGTGGTGAGTCCTCAAGAGGTAATCAAACTTCTGCCTTATATTCTGATAAAGCTAAGGTCAAGGACAAGTCAAAGAATAGGAAGAATGAAGATGAAGGAAGCTCTTTCCAAGCAAACTTTGCAGGTAGAGGAAGAGCTAGAGGAAGAGGCAGAGGTGGAAAGCAAGGCAGGGGGAGATTCCAATCATCTCAACCTTGCAACATATGTGGCTTATCTAACCATACTACTGAAGAATGTTTCAGGAACCCGAGGAACTCAAGAGGAAGAGGATTCAATAGAGGTGGCTATGGATCAAATAGAGGTAGATACAATGGAGGCTACAACAACAACAACTACTACAACAACAATTACAACAACAACAACAACTATCAAAGTGGCCATAGAGGAAGAAGAGATTACAATAACTATGCAGAGGACCAAAGTCAAGAAGATTCATTATTGATTATGAATCTATCAACGAAGAAGGGTAAGGATGATGATCACATATTTTACATTGATTCAGGATGCTCGAACCATGTAGCAGGAAATGTGGCTTTACTTTCTGATTTGGAAGATCCTCATAACAAGCATGAAGTGCAGACAGGAGATGACACAAAGCACTCAGTGGAGAAGATAGGTAATGTGAAGACATCAGATGGGAATATGAACCTCTTAAGCAAAGTCTTGTATGTCCCTACAATTACCAAAAATTTAATAAGTGTTGGACAGATTGTTGAAAAAGGATTGCAGGTTAGATTCAATCGATTTGGAGCATATGTTGAAGACCCAAGGCAAGGCTTTCGAAGGATTGCCAAAGGAGAGAAGACAGGAAGGCTTTTCACTTTTGAAGTGGAAGATACAAAGAACATAGCTTTGTTTAGCTATGGATCTCAAACTCTTACAGAGTTAGAGATATGGCACAAAAGGCTTGCTCACATTGGTGAGAGGACAATCAAACAGATTTGCAGGGACCAAAGTGTACTTGGTTTGCCTAATATCACAAGGCAACACATGATTTATAAGTGTGAAGCTTGTCAACTCGGCAAGGCTCATAGACAACCTTTCAATAAGAAAGGATATATGTATCAAAATCCTTTGGATCTAGTGCACACGGATGTGTGGGGTCCAAGTAAGGAGCCATCTATATCAGGCTCAAGATATTATGTGTCTTTCATAGATGATTGTAGCAGGTGGACCATTCTGTTTTTCATGAAGCACAAGGATGAAGTGTTTAATTGCTTTAAGAAGTATATTGCTCTTGTTGAAAATCAAACAGGTAGGACTTTGAAAAGACTCAGATCAGATGGTGGAGGAGAATACTTCTCTTCTGAATTCGATGCCTTCTTGTATGAAAGAGGCATTAAAAGGGAAGTCACTACAAGGTATACACCCGAACTCAATGGTGTAGCAGAGAGGAGGAACAGAGCTATTGTCGAAGCAGCAAGGTCCATGCTCAATGAAAAGGGATTGCCAAACTACCTATGGGCAGAGGCTGTGTCTACAGCCACATATCTCATAAATAGACTTCCATCTAAGTCACTAGATGGAACCACTCCATACGAAGTGTGGAATGGAAGAAGACCTAGTCTAGAGCATTGCAAAATCTTTGGATGCTTAGCCTATGCTCACATTCCTTCTCAAGTAAGAGGGAAATTGGATCCCAAGGCAGAGAAGTGCGTATTTATTGGTTATGACCAAAACCAAAAAGGATATAGATTGTACAATCCAACCAATAAAGGATTTTCTGTGAGTAGAGATGTAATTTTAAACAAATCATGGTTTGATGATGACAGGAAAGTGAAGCTACCATATGACTTGGATGAAGATTTTCCATCACTTCAACCAAAGGAGCCAAAGTAGATTGAAGAAAGTGATTCGGAGATTGACCTAGAAGACTTGGAAAGACTAAAGCTATGGAAGAACAAAGGTAAAGCAAAGATGCAGGATGCTACATATGGACCCGACAGCTCACATCAACCACTTAGAAGGTCTTTGAGGGAGAAGAAGAAACCAGAGAGGTTTGGTTATGATACTTCTTTGGTCACCAAGCACTCAATCTACATTGCAAAGGATTCAACCAATGAAGAACCTACCACATTCGAAGAAGCACAAAGCAAGAAAGCTTGGAGAGATGCAATGGATGAAGAAATGGAAGCCTTGAAGGAGAATGACACTTGGGAGCTTGTACCTAACAAGCCATCTATGAAGATAATCGGATCTCGATGGATATACAAAATCAAGAGGAATCCAGATGGAAGTATAAATAGACACAAAGCAAGGTTAGTTGCTAAAGGGTTTGCTCAAACCCATGGTATTGATTATGAGGAGACGTTCTCTCCTGTTGCAAAAATGCCTACAATTAGGGTTCTCATTAGTCTTGCTGCATCTAGAAATTGGAATCTTTATCAACTTGATGTAAAGAATGCTTTCTTGAATGGATGGATTTCTGAGGAAGTGTATATGGCACAACCTCCTGGATATGAGGATGCACATCATCCTAACTATGTATGCAAACTAAAGAAAGCTTTGTATGGATTGAAGCAAGCTCCAAGAGCTTGGAATTTCAGATTGGTGACTTATTTGCAGGACCAAGGATTCAAAGCTAGCAAGGCGGATACCTCTTTGTTCATAAAGAGGAATGGATCTGAAGTGATCTATTTATGTGTGTATGTTGATGATATTATTATCACAGGCAATGATCTTGAAGGAATCAAACAGGTAAAGAGTCAAATGAAGGAGGAGATCAAAATAAGTGACCTCGGACCACTCACTTATTTTCTTGGATTGGAGTTGATCTACACAGATTCAGGTATATACATCACACAAAGGAAGTATGTCCATGACATGCTCGTCAAGTTCAAGATGGAAAATACAAAGTGTGCAGGTACACCTATGGAGCAAAATCATAAGCTTAGTGCTTATGAAGGAGAGCCAATTGAAGACATCACAAGCTATCAAAGCTTGGTTGGAAGTTTGAACTATGCAACACTCACAAGGGTGGATATATGCTATAGTGTTAGCATATTGAGTCAGTTTATGCATAAGCCGAGAAGACCACATATGGAAGCGGCCAAGAGAGTCCTCAAGTACCTAAAGGGGACCATGAATGAAGGTTTGTTTTATTCATTTACTTCAGATATTGAGCTAAAGGTCTACTCAGATGCAGATTGGGCCGGATCTAAAGATGATAGAAGAAGCACATCAGGGTATATATCATTTGCAGGTTCAAAAATCATTTCTTGGTCATCAAAGAAGCAACCAACCGTGGCATTATCGTCTACCGAAGCCGAATATAGAGGTTTGGCTAATGCAACTCAAGAAATCATGTGGTTAAAGTCTTTGTACACAGATATTGGACTTCATTCTTCAACACCTCACATTTTTGGTGACAACACAAGCTCACTACATCTAGCAGCTAATCCGGTATACCATGCTAGAACCAAGCATATTGAAGTCCACTACCATTACGTAAGGGAGAAGCTAATGAGCAAGGATATTCAACTATCCTATGTCTCTACAGATATGCAATGTGCCGACATGTTGACTAAAGCTCTTGATGGTACAAAATTAAGTAGATTCAAGTTGATGATTGGCTTGCAGGAAATCAAGGACAATTGAAGACTTATTTGAAGGCCAAGCATGTTAAGCTTGAGGGGGAGCTGTTGGTGCATTTTTCCCAAGCCTACATGCTTGATATACTTGATATTATCCTCATTTGTAAGTCACATGAGTAGTCATGTGAACACCTCTCGTAAAAGAGTACATTTTATCTCTTGTAAATGGAAAAAGAAAAAAGGAAAAGGATGGCTTACCTCATCCATGATGTAAAAGCAAATTCGTGGTTCTAACTACCTAAAACCACGAAATTTAGAGCTGAGGGAATCTCTGCTAACTTTGGGGATCACTTTTAGGTGGAGCCATTCGAATTCGAATTCAAAATTCCCTCCAAGAATAGCTATAAAAGGAGCAAGAAGGAAGAGGCAATTAGCAAGCCTTCTACGTGACCACTTGATGTCATTTTGTAGAGATTGAAGAGCTTACTCCATAGCTCTATCATTTTACTCCCATTTTGCAAAGATTCATTGCCAATGTGGTTGTAATCATATGTGAATCTATACATTTATCATCATCTACTTCTCTGTTTTGTTCTCTGCTATACTCACTCAGAGCAGTAACTTCAGAAGCTCATATCTCGAGTTATACTGAACCTTTTTTAGTGATTTAACTTGCGTTGGATAGCTTGTTCTGTCTAATTTGTGCATATACATTTTCAGGGTCATTGGATTAATATGTTTGGAGATATCTGCATTTTACTGCTTACTGGTCTATCTCTAAAGAGCCCCGAGAATTGTGGGAATCGTTCCAGAAATTGATGAAACTTGTTCTCAGTGCTCAGTCCATCATTTGAAGTGTTTTAACTTGGATTGGGAAGCTTGCTAAGTCTATTTGCTATGCCCAAAAGGAATTTTTCTAATTCCTACCAGGTTGAGAGCACTGTTCATTTTTTCCAACAGGTGTATGTCCAAAAATAGCAAGTTTTGGGAGCTAGTCATTTCGCAACTAGTCTCTCTTGACTTAAACTTTTGGGATACATGTTCCAAAGTACTTGGCTGATATTTTGGTGGATTTAGGAAGCTCAAAAGGTCTACTAATCAACTCTGAAGTCTCAGTTGGCTGGTGTGAAGCTGGTTGTAGCAGCACGTACTCATCTTTGGATTGCATCCACCATCTCTCTTCACAGTGGTATCAGAGCATAGTCAAGCAACATGGGAGATGGATTTCCATCAACAATTGACAAATTGGATCGAAACAACTACCCGGCATGGTCTCTAAGGATGGAGGCTTACCTTCAAGGGAGGAATCTATATGGATTCATATCCGGAGATGAAGCAATGCCAACCATGAGGAACAAAGGGCAACCATCACATGAAGAAGTGGAAGGACTTTCGAATTGGTGTTCCAAGGATGCACTTGCAAGGTCCTATATTCTAAACTCAATCTCTGATTTTCTTTTACCTCATGTCAAGGGAAGCAAGACATCAAGAGTAACCTGGAATGCACTTGCTTCTTTCTTCTCTTCCAACACTCGAGCAAGGAAGAACCAATTGTGGATGGAGTTCACAACAATGAAGAAAAGCCCGAAGCAAAATGTGACTGATTATGTCACAAAGATGAAGGAGATTTCCAACCAACTTGGAAGCATTGGAGAGGTAATTGAAGAGGAGCAAATCATAAGACAAATCATGAATGGAATCAAAGCAGACGACAAGTGGGAGTCATTCACAACAGCCATGGATTTATACATGGATATGCATGTACCCGACCTCAACACACTCATGGGCCAACTCTTCACTCATGAAGCAAAGATTAGCAAAGGTGGTGAGTCCTCAAGAGGTAATCAAACTTCTGCCTTATATTCTGATAAAGCTAAGGTCAAGGACAAGTCAAAGAATAGGAAGAATGAAGATGAAGGAAGCTCTTTCCAAGCAAACTTTGCAGGTAGAGGAAGAGCTAGAGGAAGAGGCAGAGGTGGAAAGCAAGGCAGGGGGAGATTCCAATCATCTCAACCTTGCAACATATGTGGCTTATCTAACCATACTACTGAAGAATGTTTCAGGAACCCGAGGAACTCAAGAGGAAGAGGATTCAATAGAGGTGGCTATGGATCAAATAGAGGTAGATACAATGGAGGCTACAACAACAACAACTACTACAACAACAATTACAACAACAACAACAACTATCAAAGTGGCCATAGAGGAAGAAGAGATTACAATAACTATGCAGAGGACCAAAGTCAAGAAGATTCATTATTGATTATGAATCTATCAACGAAGAAGGGTAAGGATGATGATCACATATTTTACATTGATTCGGGATGCTCGAACCATGTAGCAGGAAATGTGGCTTTACTTTCTGATTTGGAAGATCCTCATAACAAGCATGAAGTGCAGACAGGAGATGACACAAAGCACTCAGTGGAGAAGATAGGTAATGTGAAGACATCAGATGGGAATATGAACCTCTTAAGCAAAGTCTTGTATGTCCCTACAATTACCAAAAATTTAATAAGTGTTGGACAGATTGTTGAAAAAGGATTGCAGGTCAGATTCAATCGATTTGGAGCATATGTTGAAGACCCAAGGCAAGGCTTTCGAAGGATTGCCAAAGGAGAGAAGAAAGGAAGGCTTTTCACTTTTGAAGTGGAAGATACAAAGAACATAGCTTTGTTTAGCTATGGATCTCAAACTCTTACAGAGTTAGAGATATGGCACAAAAGGCTTGCTCACATTGGTGAGAGGACACTCAAACAGATTTGCAGGGACCAAAGTGTACTTGGTTTGCCTAATATCACAAGGCAACACATGATTTATAAGTGTGAAGCTTGTCAACTCGGCAAGGCTCATAGACAACCTTTCAATAAGAAAGGATATATGTATCAAAATCCTTTGGATCTAGTGCACACGGATGTGTGGGGTCCAAGTAAGGAGCCATCTATATCAGGCTCAAGATATTATGTGTCTTTCATAGATGATTGTAGCAGGTGGACCATTTTGTTTTTCATGAAGCACAAGGATGAAGTGTTTAATTGCTTTAAGAAGTATATTGCTCTTGTTGAAAATCAAACAGGTAGGACTTTGAAAAGACTCAGATCAGATGGTGGAGGAGAATACTTCTCTTCTGAATTCGATGCCTTCTTGTATGAAAGAGGCATTAAAAGGGAAGTCACTACAAGGTATACACCCGAACTCAATGGTGTAGCAGAGAGGAGGAACAGAGCTATTGTCGAAGCAGCAAGGTCCATGCTCAATGAAAAGGGATTGCCAAACTACCTATGGGCAGAGGCTGTGTCTACAGCCACATATCTCATAAATAGACTTCCATCTAAGTCACTAGATGGAACCACTTCATACGAAGTGTGGAATGGAAGAAGACCTAGTCTAGAGCATTGCAAAATCTTTGGATGCTTAGCCTATGCTCACATTCCTTCTCAAGTAAGAGGGAAATTGGATCCCAAGGTAGAGAAGTGCGTATTTATTGGTTATGACCAAAACCAAAAAGGATATAGATTGTACAATCCAACCAATAAAGGATTTTCTGTGAGTAGAGATGTAATTTTTGATGAAAACAAATCATGGTTTGATGATGACAGGAAAGTGAAGCTGCCATATGACTTGGATGAAGATTTTCCATCACTTCAACCAAAGGAGCCAAAGTAGATTGAAGAAAGTGATTCGGAGATTGACCTAGAAGACTTGGAAAGACTAAAGCTATGGAAGAACAAAGGTAAAGCAAAGATGCAGGATGCTACATATGGACCCGACAGCTCACATCAACCACTTAGAAGGTCTTTGAGGGAGAAGAAGAAACCAGAGAGGTTTGGTTATGATACTTCTTTGGTCACCAAGCACTCAATCTACATTGCAAAGGATTCAACCAATGAAGAACCTACCACATTCGAAGAAGCACAAAGCAAGAAAGCTTGGAGAGATGCAATGGATGAAAAAATGGAAGCCTTGAAGGAGAATGACACTTGGGAGCTTGTACCTAACAAGCCATCTATGAAGATAATCGGATCTCGATGGATATACAAAATCAAGAGGAATCCAGATGGAAGTATAAATAGACACAAAGCAAGGTTAGTTGCTAAAGGGTTTGCTCAAACCCATGGTATTGATTATGAGGAGACTTTCTCTCCTGCAACAAAAATGCCTACAATTAGGGTTCTCATTAGTCTTGCTGCATCTAGAAATTGGAATCTTTATCAACTTGATGTAAAGAATGCTTTCTTGAATGGATGGATTTCTGAGGAAGTGTATATGGCACAACCTCCTGGATATGAGGATGCACATCATCCTGACTATGTATGCAAACTAAAGAAAGCTTTGTATGGATTGAAGCAAGCTCCAAGAGCTTGGAATTTCAGATTGGTGACTTATTTTCAGGACCAAGGATTCAAAGCTAGCAAGGCGGATACCTCTTTGTTCATAAAGAGGAATGGATCTGAAGTGATCTATTTATGTGTGTATGTTGATGATATTATTATCACAGGCAATGATCTTGAAGGAATCAAACAGGTAAAGAGTCAAATGAAGGAGGAGTTCAAAATAAGTGACCTCGGACTACTCACTTATTTTCTTGGATTGGAGTTGATCTACACAGATTCAGGTATATACATCACACAAAGGAAGTATGTCCATGACATGCTCGTCAAGTTCAAGATGGAAAATACAAAGTGTGCAGGTACACCTATGGAGCAAAATCATAAGCTTAGTGCTTATGAAGGAGAGCCAATTGAAGACATCACAAGCTATCAAAGCTTGGTTGGAAGTTTGAACTATGCAACACTCACAAGGGTGGATATATGCTATAGTGTTAGCATATTGAGTCAGTTTATGCATAAGCCGAGAAGACCACATATGGAAGCGGCCAAGAGAGTCCTCAAGTACCTAAAGGGGACCATGAATGAAGGTTTGTTTTATTCATTTACTTCAGATATTGAGCTAAAGGTCTACTCAGATGCAGATTGGGCCGGATCTAAAGATGATAGAAGAAGCACATCAGGGTATATATCATTTGCAGGTTCAAAAATCATTTCTTGGTCATCGAAGAAGCAACCAACCGTGGCATTATCGTCTACCGAAGCCGAATATAGAGGTTTGGCTAATGCAACTCAAGAAATCATGTGGTTAAAGTCTTTGTACACAGATCTTGGACTTCATTCTTCAACACCTCACATTTTTGGTGACAACACAAGCTCACTACATCTAGCAGCTAATCCGGTATACCATGCTAGAACCAAGCATATTGAAGTCCACTACCATTACGTAAGGGAGAAGATAATGAGCAAGGATATTCAACTATCCTATGTCTCTACAGATATGCAATGTGCCGACATGTTGACTAAAGCTCTTGATGGTACAAAATTAAGTAGATTCAAGTTGATGATTGGCTTGCAGGAAATCAAGGACAATTGAAGACTTATTTGAAGGCCAAGCATGTTAGGCTTGAGGGGGAGCTGTTGGTGCATTTTGCCCAAGCCTACATGCTTGATATACTTGATATTATCCTCATTTGTAAGTCACATGAGTAGTCATGTGAACACCTCTCGTAAAAGAGTACATTTTATCTCTTGTAAATGGAAAAAGAAAAAAGGAAAAGGATGGCTTACCTCATCCATGATGTAAAAGCAAATTCATGGTTCTAACTACCTAAAACCACGAAATTTAGAGCTGAGGGAATCTCTCCTAACTTTGGGGATCACTTTTAGGTGGAGCCATTCGAATTCGAATTCAAAATTCCCTCCAAGAATAGCTATAAAAGGAGCAAGAAGGAAGAGGCGATTAGCAAGCCTTGTACGTGACCACTTGATGTCATTTTGTAGAGATTGAAGAGCTTACTCTATAGCTCTATCATTCTACTCCCATTTTGCAAAGATTCATTGCCAATGTGGTTGTAATCATATGTGAATCTATACATTTATCATCATCTACTTCTCTGTTTTGTTCTCTGCTATACTCACTCAGAGCAGTAATTTCAGAAGCTCATATCTCGAGTTATACTGAACCTTTTTCAGTGATTTAACTTGCATTGGATAGCTTGTACTGTCTAATGTGTGCATATAAATTTTCAAGGTCATTGGATTAATACTTTTGGAGATATCTGCATTTTACTGCTTACTGGTGTATCTCTGCAGAGCCCCGAGAATTGTGGGAATGTTCCAGAAATTGATGAAACTTGTTCTCAGTGCTCAATCCATCATTTGAAGTGTTTTAACTTGGATTGGGAAGCTTGCTAAGTCTATTTGCTATGCCAAAAAGGAATTTTTCTAATTCCTACCAGGTTGAGAGCACTGTTGATTTTTTTTCAGCAGGTGTATGTCCAAAAATAGCAAGTTTTGGGAGCTAGTCATTTCGCAACTAGTCTGTCTTGACTTAAACTTTTGGGATACATGTTCCAAAGTACTTGGCTGATATTTTGGTGGATTTAAGAAGCTCAAAGGGTCTACTAATCAACTCTGAAGTCTCAGTTGGCTGGTGTGAAGCTGGTTGTAGCAGCACGTACTCATCTTTGGATTGCATCCACCATCTCTCTTCACACATCTGAGTGTGGTAGATCAAATTATGCTATTGTGGAGAGGCATTTGAGTTCAAATTTGAAACACTTGTTCTTGTGTTAATCTCCCTGCTTGTTATTGTTCCACATGGCATCCATTTGAGGGCCCCAAGAGTGCTCGAATTCGAAGCCACATATTGAGGCCAAAACGAGATCAAATTCACATAAGTCTTATACTTTCTTTGAAATGTGCATCACGCTGATTACACTCATACACGTTTCTTGAAATTGAGGAAAGTGAACACGAGTGTGTGCCGCCAACATGCATGAGGATGCAATGCCCAATACAAATTATTCGATTCAGACTCCTTGAGCGTAAGAAAAAGGTCGTAAGAACAATGATGATCACAACAATGATGATCAGGTGGTATCGATGATCACAACAATGATGATCAGGTGCTATCAAACAACTAACTTTTTGAACATGTTGTTGAATATCGCAATTTAAGCATTTTCAGCAAAATCTCAACGCCTGTTTGAAAACATGGCGAAAGCCCTCTCTCCTTCAGCAACATAGCGTACAAGCAGCCAATGAGTGTTGTGAGAAGCAGGTGAATCGCTTGTAAAGACGACGATGAAGACAGCAGCGCTGAAGCAGAAGAGCGGCGGCGAGGCCATGCACGTTTTATTCTGGATGGCGGCGACGCTGTTGGTATTAATGGCGGCAGAGGGGGAACCATGACACCTCTTGCAAAGAGAGAGAGAGAGAGAGAGAGAGAGAGAGAGAGAGAGAGAGAGAGAGAGAGAGAGAGAGAGAGAGAGAGAGAGAGAGAGAGAGAGAGAGAGAGAGAGAGAGTTATAACTCAAGGAAGAAGGTACAATGTGACTTGGATGTACTGATTATTCTACCATGCATCATTATCTCTATAGCCGTGAAGAAGTCTCCTCCACATTATATCATTATTCTACCATGCATCATTAGGGGCCTACTAGCTTGCTTAGGGGCCTACTAGCTTGCTTCCCAATCTGTAAGAGAGCACTCACACAGGCGGAGAAGAACTAATCAAAGTTCAATATGTGTTCATGCACATTTGAGAAGGATTCCCTATAATTTGGGAATTAGTTCTCCTAGATTATAGGTTTTATCACATGTCAGTGTGACAGATCGAATTATGCTATTGTGGAGAGGCATTTGAGCTCAAATTTGAAACACTTGTTCTTGTGTTAATCTCCCTGCTTCTTATTGTTCCACATGACATCCATTTGAGGGCCCCAAGGGTACTCGAATTCGAAGCCACATATTGAGGCCAGAACGAGATCAAATTCATTGTTTGGCCTACACATAAGTCTTATACTTTCTTTGAAATGTGCATCACGTTGATTACACTCATACACATTTATTACACTCCTTCAAGCAGCTCTTCTTCCTTCAAGGTCCTTTATTGGCTTCTCGTGGTCCTGCTTTAATGCTTTTGCATGTTTTAAATCTTTGATACCATTGATGGGAGAAGAGGCAATATCCCTATGTCTCCCTGAAGCATAGGTGTCCTCACAACCATGCCCAACCACCACTAGTCTTTCAAAAAATCAATTTTCTAAACTCTTTGAGATTAAATATGAGAGCATTCGTATACATTAACTAAACTTAGATTACTTTCCAATGCAAGTTATTTCACTCAAAATGGTTACTCCTACTTGGAGAATCAATGCGTCCAAGACAAAAAAGTTATCGCACTCACTAGCCATACATAGATAGACCACTTCTAAGTTATGGAGATGGCTCTCTCAAAATATGTAGAGATTCAACATGCACTTTGACGGAACTTTTGAAGTCCATAATAGATTTGTAAAAAGCAAATGAATACAAGAAATGTTTGACAAATGATAATGAAATGTTTCTCAACACTCAAAGAAATCTAGCTCGTACACACAAAAATTTATGAGCTAGATACGGTAGCAAAAGTCTACTAGAAACCTTCAAGCTAGTAAAAAAGGTGCTTGCTTAACTAAGGGGCCTACTAGTTTGCTTTCAAAACTCTTAGAGAACTCGCACACGTCGTGATCAACTACTCAAATTTCAATATTTCTTCCTACTTATTTGAGAAAGATTTCCTATACATTAGAAACTACTTTTCCTTAATTATAGGCTTTATCACACCTAAGTGTGATAGATGGAATTATGTTATTTTTAAGAGACATTTGAATTCAAAATCTAAACGTGAGCTCTCATGATAATCTCCTTGCTTCTTATTGTTCAACATCCCATCCATTTAAAGGGTCCAAGAGTCCTCAAATTTGAAGCTTGATTTTCAACATATATAAATTGAGGATAAAATGAGATTATAATCATTTTTTCTCCGATGCATAAGTCTTATAATTTCTTTAAATTTTTCATCACATTGATTACCCTCAAAGAACTTTCATTGAATCTTGGAAAGTGAATAGGAGTGAACCAACAACATGCATTTAGAAGCACTGGCCTACTCTAATACCAATTCGTGTAGATGGAATTATGCTATTTTTAAGAGGCATTTGAACTCAAAATCTAAACATGATCTCTCATGTTAATCTCGTTGCTCTTATTGTTCCACATCTTTTAGGGGGTCAAGGGTGCCCAAATTTGAAGCTTGATTTTCAACATATATAAAGTGAGGTCAAAACGAGATTAGAATCATTTTTTTTGCCTATGCATAATTCTTATACTTTCTCTAAATTTTTCATCACATTCAGTACACTCAAAAAACTTTATTTGAATGTAGGAAAGTGAATAGGAGTGCATCGACAACATGCATCAAGAAGCAATGGCCTACTCTAATACCAATTATTAGAGTCTAGGGAGTAAGAATGGACACAATCTATAGAACAAAGAGTGAAACGTTTAGGAGCACAACATAGATTGTTTTAGTAATTGTATAATAATAAAAGGTAAATATCTTGTAGGTTTTTTTGCACGAAATGAAATAGCACACAATATTCCATCCAATTTACCACCATGCACTCTGTTATAAAAGTCTCTAGAGTGCATGTATTTAAAGGTTTTGATTACATGCAAAGATAGAAATCTCAGTGAGGGCAATGGCCTAGAAAAGCAGATCCGTAATGTAGAAGATATTTTCTTTTATGAGAAGCCTTAGCTGTATTTACAATCTTCAACTTCTATTTACAAATATCTAGAGTCGCGTCTCTATGTGAGTCATTCACTTATAAGATATATGGAGAATATAATATATGTAATTACAAATGCATTTGCACCCTCATGAGGCTTTACCTAGTAAATCAAACCATTAAACACATGAGATCTCAGAATTCAATACATATACTGCTATCAAAGACTCGATATTTCGTTGATAATAACAAGGAGTATTGTTGGGTATACATGGAGATGCTTCTCTGAAAGTATGGAGAGATTCAACACAATCTTTGATGCGAATTTACAAGTTAAGAATATATTTTCGACCTACCAATGGTTACAAGAGATGAGTTAGACATGATACAAAAACCTTTCTTAGCATGTAGAGAAATTCGGGTCATACACACAAAAATATGGGAGCTAGATATGGTTGTACAAAGTCCAAACGAGCTTGCTTAGCATAGGGGCCTACTAGCATGCTTCCCATTCTATAAGAGAGCACTCACACATGTGGAGATGAACTAATCGAAGTTCAATATGTGTTCATGCACATTAGAGAAGGATTCCCTATAAGTTAGGAATTAGTTCTCCTAGATTATAGGTTTTATCACATTGAGTGTGATAGATCGAATTATGCTATTGTGGAGAGGCATTTGAGTTCAAATTTGAAACGCTTGTTCTTGTGTTAATCTCCCTGCTTCTTATTGTTCCACATGGCATCCATGTGAGGGCCCCAAGAGTGCTCGAATTCGAAGCCACATATTGAGGCCAAAACGAGATCAAATTCATTGTTTGGCCTACACATAAGTGTTATACTTTCTTTGAAATGTGCATCACGTTGATTACACTTATACACGTTTCTTGGAATCGAGGAAAGTGAACACGAGTGTGTGCAGCCAACATGCAATATGAGGATGCAATGGCCAAATTATTCGATTCAACTCCTTGGCAAGTAAGAGAAATTTGTAAGTAGATTCAGACTCCTTTCGCGTAAGAAAAAGGTCGTAAGGAAATCTCGAATCCTTTGGTGTGGTATCGCAAATGATCAGAACAAATGATGATCCACGTATCGATGATCAGAACAAATGAGATCAGGTGGTATCGATGATCACAACAATGATGATCAGGTGGTATCCAACACTCCCCTTAACGCGAATGACCGCATAAGAGGGAATTAGGATTTATTCATGGAACTAATCTACATGCTTAATGCAATACAAATATGAAATGCAATGGGTTCAGCTAAATGATGAATTTGTCATTATAATTTTTGCTTGAGATTTGCAGCACCTTAACGACTTCAGATGAGCTTGTACGTTGATTCTCTCCCCCTCAAGCGAATATGAAGCGGATGTGAAGTTGAATGGAGAGAGGTCAGCAAGTAGTCGTGATTAATGCCACCGGGATCGCATACTTGGAAAGGAAACATGGATCTCATGTGGAGCACCAGGTGATTAATCAAAAGAGAACATAAGATGTCCAAAGCCTCTCGATTGGGGTGTAAACATCGTTGCTGGCTGCTCGAACAATTGATCAGTGGAACAGGCAGAGACAATAATAATATCATCAATGTAGAGATAGAGGAAAGCAAGTGCATATTCTGGACACCAAGTCTCTTGCCACGTAACCATTTGTTGGGGTAGACGTAACATTTTGTATTGAACTGGGGCAGGAGCGAGCAGACAAACTCTGTATTGTAATCTTCGTGGACATTCGCTTTGCGCGAGATGCATGTGACAGAGATGATTCTTGGCAACCACGCATTGATTGAGCACTGTATTGGTGAGCGTGGGGCAAGAAATCAGAACAGTATTGGGCACGAGTTGGTCGGTGATCCCAGGTGATAGGAGCTGCATTGTGGCAGCATGCACAAGAGATGTCGCTGAGGAGAGCGCGTTAGCAGGGGCACATTTGTTGTAGGAATTATGTGTTGTAGTTCTTGGAAGAGAGGAACCTGCGCCATTTTTTTGCGGTCCCATCTGGAGTAGTGCATGCCATTTCTTGAGGCGCATGGCGTAGCACGTCAGAATAGCATAGCGTACAAGCAGCCAACGAGTGTTGTGAGAAGCAGGTGAATCGCTTGTAAAGACGACGATGAAGTCAGCAGCGCTGAAGCAGAAGAGCGGCGGCGAGGCCATGCACGTTTTATTCTGGATGGCGGCGGCGCTGTTGGTATTAATGGCGGCAGAGGGGGAACCATGACATCTCTTGCAAAGAGAGAGAGAGAGAGTTATAACTCAAGGAAGAAGGTACAATGTGACTTGGATGTACTGATTATTCTACCATGCATCATTATCTCTATAGCCGTGAAGAAGTCTCCTCCACATTATATCATTATTCTACCATGCATCATTATATCTATAGCCTTGCAGAACTCTCGTCCACACACATGAAGTGCATTTCTCAAACCATCAAGGCTTTTATTTCATTGTTATTATTTAGAACTACGAGGACGAGTAGTTCTAAATAATAGCATGCACATCCATGTAAGCACCTGAAACCGTATAGGCAAAGGAAAAGAGATTAGAGTTACCATACATGATCATGCATTGAGCTTGATATTTCATTTCATTGTCTAATACCATCACGATATGTATAACATCCCACATAAACATAATGACATAATACATGCGCACACACATTATGCATATTCCCACATACATAAGATAAGCATGAGGTCACAAAATTTATAGATATATGAGAAAAAGACCCATCCATCATGTAGTATTTCCTCTACATAATGCATACAGAAACAAGCTATTTGGTTTCCCATATAGTGAATAAAGGTGGGTGGCTATAGGTTTAAGGATCAAGAGGGTAAGAAGATATATCACACCAAATATCTACATTCAGTCCTTTTCTTGGGCATTCCTCTCTGCATCGATGCAAAAGGATGATGACAAAAGAGCTTTATAGAGAGACAAAGTTCCAAAACAATGCCAAAAATAATTGAGCGAAAGAGAGTGCGGATGATAAAGGATAACCAACACGGCAGTCCACGTGGCCTCTCAAACATATTTTGACAATTCAATTTCAGAGGTACAATTGGTGAGAGGAAAAATACGTTGGTGAGGTCTGAAATGAGACTAATCATGGAAGGCAGCCTCTTTGTGTGTGCATGGACGCCAAGAATAATGGCAACAATATGCAATCCCTTCTAGTGGTTCTTGTCTAAAAATGATTAAAATCATATTTGCTACTAGCTGGTACTTTATATGTGATGGAGGAACTCATTGACATAATCATTCAAGGTTGGTTTGAGCTATGGCCACTCTTTTATAGCTCTAAATTTAGATCGACTTTATACATTCATTCAGAGAGAGAGAACAAAATCAGTAGCGGTGATGCATTTTTCGGCAAGTTCATGTTGGCCATCAATGAGATTGACGCACTAGTGAACTCATGTAATATCCTTTCACAGTTTGCACATGCATTCCAATGCTTGGCAAGAGCATTCTGGTAACCTCTTCGTCCTTGGGAGCAGTTGCTAGAATGTAACCATAAGATCTCCTTGGTGTTGAGGGCTAGTGGACTTGAGTTGAGCACATATCATGTTTATCAAGTGTGATAATGTAGTTGCGAAGGTGATAAGAACCCCATCAAAGTTCTCTATGGTTTATTATGGATTTCTTTTACTTCATATGGACTTGAGTTGAGCACATATAAGTTGGGTACTCCATACTTAAAGATATTTGAAGCTTTAAAATTCGAGCTTCTAGAAGCTGACATCATTTCAAACGAATGATAGTCTTGTTATGAGGAATTTAAACTTCTCCATATATCTCAAAAATACGAGTGAAATTGAATGATGAGGAGAACGAAGAACAATGAAGAATTGCTTCCCTACATCTCTTGATGAAATGATACGTTTGACAATGGGTTTTTTTTAGTTGATCTACTAAACATTACTTGGATTCTCTATTTTTTGGAAGTTATTTTTTGTCACTTGAGTCTACCTCAAGCACTCTGCATACGCCCTATTATGGGAACATCAACAGTTGACTTGATCCATCAACTAAATCCACTCCGACACCTTGAGCCTAATATGAGGATCCATGATCCAAAAACTCAAGTAATATCCTTGCACAGTTTGCACATGCATTCCAATGCTTGGCAAGAGTATTACGGTAACCTCTTCGTCCTTGGGAGCAGTTGCTAGAATGTAACTGTAAGATCTCCTTGGTGTTGAGGGCTAGTGGACTTGAGTTGAGCATCTCCACGGAGTCTTGCAAGTGGTTGAACCTCCTCGCCTCTACCCTTCCCATCGATAGATAGAAGTTGCTATGTTTGCACACATAGACTACTCTTAGAGTTTATTGTATTTAGGTACACATGCACAAAAGTCACACATACGTACTTTAAGGTCATGTTTGTTTTTCATTGTACACACATAAAAGGAATCTTTTCACGATGTCAGAAGGATTTTGCAACTCCGAATTATATTCATAAAAATTAAAATCTTCTTCATAAGTGGTGAACTCTAAACCTCTCAAAATATGTCCTATCTGATTTTTTGATTTGTATGATCTCTTTCTTTAGTACCTACAGATAAACAAAAGAGGAGATGAGTTAAGTATATATGTGAACCATATATGTAGATATAGTTATTCTCTATGTTTTTTAGTATAATACCCTATGTGTTTGTGAAGATTAACCTATGTGTCTAAACCATGTGAGTGTACATTTATCCATTTAGATTAACAAATAATCTAAATAAAAGTAACAAAGTAAGAACATAAAGTAAAAAAGAAATAAAATAAAAATAAGACCCTAAGCGTGCACAACTCTATGTATGAGAAAACCCTAAATATGTTTTAAACGCTCATTGGAGAACCCTATGTGTTTTAAAAACCAATCCCTATGCATGTGTGTATCCTATATTTATGTGTTCTTAATTAAAACTCTAAGCCCTTATGTATGTGTACGAATGCTCTGGGTTTAAGAATATTTCTGTATGTATTTGTAAAGGTATATGTGCATTGTGTATGTCTGATCATGTTAATCATTTAGTATGAGCATCTATGTATGTGATTGTATAATTCAAAAAACAAATTATTGAAAGAAGATGTGAGTACATGTTGATGGAATCTAATCCCTGAGATTTGCACATTACAAGTGAAATGAACCCAATACCTAGGTCCCTTCATACACCTTTTCTATGACCCTACAGAAAAACTCTCATTCACCTACCTTACACTAATCCAAATCACTTGAGTGTTTAACCACACGTATTATGCTTTATAAGCTTTCAACAAGCTATAGAACACCTCAAATGGATCTATTTCGGTGAGTCAAAAACTCTATACAAACCAAACTATGCAGATATGTAGAAATTAGGGTTACAAAGATACACCAATTTCTCTGCAAATAAAATTGATTTCAAGAAGCCCTCCAAGGGAAAGTAAGACAATACATAAGCTACTGAATGTACTTGAAAATCTCTTGAATTGAATATGTACACAAAGAGTTACAACTTTTACAAGGAAACTATGTTGATACCTACAAGAGACTAAAGGGACTGTGGGCTTGATAGCTCCTCATTAGTCATCTTTTGTGCATATAATGCCCTTCTCCATGTTTTCCTATCTTGGAAAGATTTTCTTCAGCCCCTTGACCCTTGGATGACTCTCTCTTTGAGCCTCCTTGAGTATATGTCTCTTGGTCCTCAATGCTCATGCCCAAAATAATCTCCATCTTTGATCTATGGGGTAAATCCAACACTAGAAAGGTAGGATCAACAACCATTTGTTTGTAGCCCTTGATCTTGCTTAATCCACACTTAGGATCAAGTCTAAATCTAATGGTCCAAATCAAATACACCCTTCCCCAAGTTAAGAAAGCTACTTTTGTCTCTAGCCATTGATTTAGGTTGATCTTCACATAGGATCAATCCGAAATCCAATGGCTTAGAAGTAATCTTCCTAACTATCCATATATGGTCTACTCTCGACCTTATCTAACCTCAAAGTTAGGAACCTACCAATGTCCAACAGTCTCACATGACTTCTCCTGATAATGGAGGCCTTACAAAATAGAGTTTTATGCAACAATGGTGGTATTACATAAGGGTGAGGCATTGAGCATGTCTGACACCCCCCCGCCAGTGTCCACCAAGAGCTTGCATAATTCACACTTTCAATACACCCCCTCAACCTTAAGGTGGTATTGTCCATATCAAGTAAGCTCATAGCTTTTGAAAACTTTCTTAACTTGGTCACATCCAAGCTTTTGGTGAAGATATCTACAACTTTGTCCTTTGTACTCAAATTTGAGATTTTGAACTCTCTTCCAAGCTAGTCTTTGATGGTCCTTATGCCTGCATCATCATCTCTTGTCACAACAAGATCATCTACATATATGCATATCAAACATATCTTGTCATTTATCTTCTTCATATACAAGGATGGATCAACATCACTTGGAGAGAAAGAGATCTCTTCAAGAAGTAATATCCTATGATTCCAAGCCCTTAGGGCTTGCTTTAGGCCATACAAGGCCTTCTTCAACGTGCAAACATAGTTAGGATGATGTGAATCTACATACCCTTGAGGTTGTTCCATGATCACCTCTTCTTGTAACTCAACATTCAACAAAGCATTCTTTATGTCCATCTGGTAGATAGGCCACCTCTTTGCTAGACATAGGGCTATGAGAGCTCTAATAATAGGCTTGCTTTCCACAAGGCTGAAAGTCTCCTCATAATCCACTCCTTCTATCTCTATGAAGCCTTTGCCTACTAGTCTAGCCTTGTACCTTGCCAAGCTACCATCTGCATTCCTCTTGGTATTAAACACCCACCTATTTTGGACTATCTTCATGCCTTCCTTCTTGGGTACTAGTTACCAAGTTTTGTTCTCCTTGAGATCTTTGAACTCTTCATACATAGCCTTCCTCCACTCTGGTTTGATCTTTTCCTCCTCATAAGAATATGGCTCTTGATTTGCAATGACATTCATCATGTATGCATAGTGCTTTGCCATGAAAGAATCATATGTATACCTTTCTTGGGTGCCTTCTTCCTTGTAGCCTTCCTTCCTTGAGGTTTGGGATATTACTTCTTGAGTCTTTTGGGATTTACATTAGGAGTACTGACCTCCTCAAGCTCTTCCTCTTTGAACTCCTCGTGCGCTTCCCTAGTGTCATAGCAGGATGGTCTTTCATAATCAGAATTGTAAGAGTGATCATATGAGTGTACATAGATATAGAAGTCAACATATAACGTATGTTTATGAGTGATCATATGTGCAAGAGTGATCATATGAGTGTACATATGAGTGTAACAGTGATCATATAAGTCTAAGAGTGATCAAGTGTAACTCTCATGCGAAGTTGTTCATTTGCTTATAAACCTTTCATGCTTTTCCATAAAATCAACTGAAACATTTGAAATACATGATCCTACGAATTGGATGTTTCCCCTTCCTACAACATATAAGTTGGATACTCCATACTTAAAGATATTTGAAGCTTTAAAATTCGAATTTCTAGAAGTTGACATCATTTCAATCAAATGAGAGTATTGTTATGAGGAATTTAAACTTCTCCGTATATCTGAAAAATACGAGTGAATTGAATGATGAGGAGAAAGAAGAACAATGAAGAATTTCTTCCCTACATCTCTCGATGAAATGATACGTTTGACAACGGGTTTTGTTTAGTTGTTCTACTAAACATTACTTGGATTCACTATTTTTTGGCAGAGACACAGAGAGAGAGAGAGAGAGAGAGAGAGAGAGAGACGTGCAGTTTGATGTGTACTTGTAACACACAGAGGTGGAATTACTATCTCTCATGATGTCTCCTCACAGAAGACAAAATCCATTTTAAGACCACACATAGAAGAAGGATACGTGTGTCATGGCTTATCATGAGTACATGCTTATTAGTTTATCTATTTTTGAACATATGTTTGCAAACTCGAGGAAGAAGGTAAGATATACATTGGTCGCAAATGGCACAAGATGACATTACTAACCCCTTCTCTATCGATTTGATCGATTTCTTAAGTCACTGACATCTCTTGCAAAGACAGAGAGAGAGAGTTATAACAGAAGTATGTGTAGCTGTACAATGTGACTTGGATGTACTGATTATTCTACCATGCATCATTATATCTATAGCCGTGAAGAAGTCTCCTCCACATTATATCATTATTCTACCATGCATCATTATATCTATAGCCACAAACACATGAAGTGCATTTCTCAAACCATCAAGGCTTTTATTTCATTGTTATTATTTAGAACTACGAGGACATAAAGCATGCACATCCATGTAACCACTTGAAACCTTATAGGCAAAGGAAAAGAGATATAGAGTTACCATACATGATCATGCATTCAGCTTGATATTTCATTTCATTGTCTAATTATACCATTACGATATGTATAACATCCCACATAAACATAATGACATAATACACGCGCACACACATTATGCATTTTCCCACATACATAAGATAAGCATGAACTCACACAATTTATAGATATATGAGAAAATTCTTCCACTCGCACTTAAACTACGTAGCATCGGAGAAACTCATACATGTGAAGTCATATATAAAAAACAAAAAGACCCATCTATCATATAGTATTTCCTCTACATAATGCATACACACACAAGCTATTTGGTTTCCCATATAGTGAATAAAGGTGGGTGGCTATAGGTTTAAGGATCAAGAGGATAAGAAGATTTATCACACCAAATATCTACATTCATCTCTGCATCGATACAAAAGGATGATCACAAGACAATGCCAGAAATAATTGAGCGAAAGAGAGTGCGGATGATAACGGATAACCAACATCTCTTGATAAGTGAGCTTGTTGTGCATCAAATACGTGCATCAAATACCAGCAGACTAGACAAGAATGGGTGCATCAAATAAACGAAAGATGGTTTCTTCGTATACTATAGGAAAAAATACATAAAAAAGACATCTAATAGATTCTTTGATCAATCTTATTGAGTCTAGTGAATATTTCTCTAGAGTATATTTATATTATGCATATAACATGCACATCCATGTAACCATCCATGTAGAGCACAGGTTTCAAGTGGAACATATATGACGTATTTCTTTGGGACATTGAGCTGTGCCCCATTCATTCAAGTGTTAGCTTGGGATAGAGGACTCCTCGTTCAATTTCTTAATGGCTTCTTCTCACCCTTATATGCCCGACTCAACATTGGCATCTTGGGGCTTGGCTTGGTTACTTCAAAGCTTATCCGGAGTTGGTGTCTTTGTGTCTTCATGGGTGCTTTCAAAGATCAAGTGCCATTCCCCCTCCTACCTCCACCATCCCACCATGCATCCCCTTGCTCCATGCACCCCACTTCCCTCACCCTCGCTTCTCTACCATGCCACCATTCCTCACCACCTCACCTCTGCCTTTCCTCCACCCCGCACCCCCTCACTTCCACCACCCTCTTGCACTCACCTCTCCCTTGTGAACTCATCTCCCCCTCTCTCTCTCTCTCTCTCTCTCTCTCTCTCCCCCCCCCCCCCCCCCCCCCCCCCCCCCACCCCCCCCCCCCCCCCCCCCCCCCCCCCCCATAGTTGCATCCTCCATGTGTGACACCCCCATAGTGCAGAGCCCGCATCTTGCCACCAATCACTACAATTCTTTCGCCACTTCTGCTCCAGCTGCCTCTCGCAGCTCTGTAGCCTCACACTTCCTCAGCTGCCATCCCCCTTGCAACCACACGGTTACTTCCCCTGCCATATCTGCCACCTCCCTTGGCGTCTCTCTCTCCGCCACCTATACTGCAATTGCCCACAGGCCATCAAGCCTCCCGCCTCCCACGTCTGGTCCATTGGAGATATCCCTTTTTTTCTTTCTGAGGAACATGGAGAAGTGAGCATCTTAGCAGGAGTGTCTTCGTACATGCTTTGTTTCTAAGCTCTTTTGTTCTCTTCCATTTTTATCATGAGAGAGAGAGGTGCGCAGTTTGATGTGTACTTGTAACACACACAGAGGTAGATGGTGGAATTACTATCTCGCACACCACTTTATCTTCTCATAAACAAAGAAGATCACGTGTATTGCATCACGATGTCTCCTCACAGAAGTCAAAGTCCATTTTAATTAGGATACTTGCACTCCTTTGTGTTGTCTTGCCTTATCATGAGTACGTGTGTGTATATATACATATGCGATGGCTCAAGAAAACCATCATGCTTATCTCTTTTTGTACATATGTTTGCAAACTCAAGGAAGAAGGTAAGATATACATTCAAGGTCACAAATGGCAAAAGGTGAGAGTACACGTGCAATCATAAACGTTGTACAACGGATATCTTGTCATTACTAACCCCTTCTTTATCGATTTCATGGACATGAAGAAAGACTTTACTCGTGCAGCAAAAGAATGTTGGCTCTTACTCTTGTAGCACACAACATTATGACATCTCTTGCAAAGAGAGAGAGAGAGAGAGAGAGAGAGAGAGAGAGAGAGAGAGAGAGAGAGAGAGAGAGAGAGAGAGAGAGAAATTATAGAAGTATGTGTAGCTATGAGCATTAGGCCAACTTCTCCTCACATGTGATGAATTGAAAAAGGGTCACATCATTGCATGTAAGACTTCAAAAGAAGCTTGGGATACTCTAACAAACCTATTTGAAGATAAAACACCTTCTAAGATCTATACCTTAGAGGTTGATTTTCACAATCTCACTATACATCCACAAGACACCATCACAAAAGTAATGGCCCAATTCGAAGATTACCAAAGAAAGTTGGAACTTTATGGATGCAAGATATCAAGTGAAGACATGGCCATTAGGTTACTCAACAAACTTCCTCGCTCTTATGAAACTTTTGTGACCACTCTATACAATATAGGACAAGAACTCACTTGCAAAGAGCTTCGTCAACTTCTGCCCCTCCACGAATCACGAGCAAAGTCAGCTTCTTGACAAGAGACAACCATGATAGCTAAGGGACGCTTCCACAAGGGCAAACATGCTATTCATAATATTAGCAATGCAGCCAAGCAAGGTTCCAACACTTTGCCGAAGAATTTTAACTGTATTGTATGAACTTGTAATGCTTTATTTGTAGTAGTTCAATTTTCTAAAAAAATGTATGTAATTATCATTTAGAGAGTTGAGTAACATTCCAATTGCTTGTTCATCCTTTTCAGTGAAATGTGATAGTCATCTTCCATGCTCAAGTGTTTCATTTGGTGCAAATGGTCTTGTGATGGACCATAGTTGTTTGGTCATGAGATGACCCTTAATTTTTTTTTCAATGTGTGGAAGCCTTGGCCATTAAATTTATCTTGAGGTTTTCTAGTCATGATGGAGAGGTCTTAGAAGTGACTCACTTTGGTAGTGTCTAACTCCTTACAAAAATCTTTGTTTTTATTGATTTATTGTGACGAGAAGGCCTTACCGCTCAACAACAATGAGGACAATGTCTAATCCCATGACTCTTTTATTCACAACTTGATAGAAGATTTGTATTTCTGCTTATAAGATTCTTTTATAGGTATTAATTTATATGGAACATGTCCATGGATAAAGCATTGCATGTTTCATGTCTACATCACATACAATGAGAGCTATGCACAATCCAAATAGGCTCTATTAAATAAGATATTGAAGTACATATAACACTTATTATACTCGTATAGCATGAGTATGGTTACATACTTGCAATCAAGCACACAATATTTCTACAAAACATAGCTCTTTAAAAAATACCAGTGACAGTCACAGAATCAAAGAGAAATGCATTCATTAGGTTGCCAAATACATTGGTAAAATTGTCCCTGGCATCTGCACGCAACAGGGAAGCTAGTTGGGCCGCTTGTCTATTGAGACAGAGGCGAGGCTTCAACCCCCCTGCTGCTGGATAGTTTATGGGCCAAAGGCCAAATTTAAACTAGTTGTTCTTTCCAGTAATTTAAGCAAGGAAGAGTGGTCTTCGGCTGAACTTCCTCTTTATTTTTTTTTTGTCCATGGCCTAATTTGGGCACATAATTAACATGTGGACGGCATTGGCTTTGTCCATAAGCCTGAATTGGTTAAGTTATGAACAACTGGACGATTGGTTCAAAGTGATTTGTTGAGAACTAAGTGAAATAACATAACAAAATCTGAGAAAAAGTAAACCATTAGTTCATGTGATCCAAGCAACATAACTTTATCCTGCCAAAAAGATTCATTTGAATAAATAGGTTATCTTGAAATTGTTGATTGGCATAGAAGTACACTGGTGTAAAAAAACATCAATTGAAAAATGCTTGTCTATTGAGGCAGGGGTGAGGGTTCCAAACCCCTCCCCTGGGGGTCTTCCATCGGATGGTTTATGGGCCAGAGGCCAAATTTAAACTAGTTATTCTTTCCATTAATTCCAGCAAGGAGAGTAAGTTTCAACCAAAAAAAAAAAATCCATGGCCTAATTTGGTCAAATCATAGTTTATGGACTAGAGGCCAGATCTAATCCAGTTCTTATTAAATCAAGCAAGGGAGAGTAGGCTTTGGCTGGACTTCCTCTTTATAAAAAGAAAATAAAAATAAAAATCCATGGTCTAATCTGGTCAAATCATTACCGTGCAGACAACATTGGCTTTGTCCATAAGCCTAAATTGGTCGAGTTTTGAACAATTGGATAAGCCTAAATTGGTCGAGCTGAGAACCAAGTGAACTAGCATAGCAAAATCTGTGGAAAAGTAAACCTAGTTCAAGTGAGCCAATCAGCATAACTTTATCCTATCAAAAAGGCTCATTTGAATAAATAGGTTATCTTGAAACTGCTGATTTGCATAGTACATTGGCATAAAAAACTGCAATTGAAAATTGCTCGTCTCTTGAGGCAAAATCACACATCTCTTGAGGTGAGGGCTAGGGTTCCAAACCCCCCCCCCCCGCCCGGGGTCTTTTTTCGGATGGTTTATGAGCGAGAGGCCAAATTTAAACCAGTTGTTCTTTCCATTAATTCAAGTAAAGAGAGATGGTTTTGGCCAAACTTCCTCTATTAAAAATAAAAATAAAAAAATGTGGCCTAATTTGGTCAAATCATAGTTTGAGACCAAAGGCCAAATTTAAACCACTTGTTCTTTCCATTAATTTAAGTCAAGGATAGCAAGCTTCGATCAAACTTACTCCTTGGAAAAGAAAGAAATTGTCCATGGCCTAATCTAGTCAAATCATTACCGTGTGGACGGCATTAGGTTTGTCTATAAGCCGAAATTGGTCAAGTTTTGAACAACTGGCAATTGGTCCAAAGTGATTTGCTGAGAACCAAGAGAACTAGCATAGAAAAATTTATGGAAAAGTAAACCTAGTTCATGTGATCCAAGCAACATAACTTTATCATGTCAAAAAGGTTCATTTGAATAAATAGGTTATCTTTAAACTGTATAGAAGAACATTGGCGTAGAAACTTAAAAGATTGCAATTGAAAATTGCTCGTCTCTTGAGGGGCCAGATGCCAGATTTAAACCACTAGTTCTTTCCATTAATTCAAGCAAGGGAGAATAGGCTTTGACCAAACTTCCTCCTTTCAAAACATAAAAATAGTCCATGGCCTAATCTGGTCAAATCATTACCATGTGGATGTCATTGGCTTTGTCTATAAGCCTAAATTGGTGAAGTTTTGAACAAGTGGACGATTGGTCCAAAGTGGTTTGCTGAGAACCAAGAGAACTAGCATAGCAGAATCTGTGGAAACATAAGACGGTTCATGTGATCCAAGCAACATAACTTTATCGTGTCAAAAAGGTACATTTGAATAAATACGTTATCTTGAAACTGCTTATTTGCATAAAAGAACACTGGCATAAAAAGAGTGCAATTGAAAATTGCTCGTCTCTTGAGGCAGACGCGAGGGTTCAAACACACTAGCATAAAAAGACTGCAATCGAAAATTGCTCGTCTCTTGAGGCAGACGTGAGGGTTCAAAGACACCCCCGGGTCTTCTTTCCATCAATTCAAGCAAGGAGAGTAGGCTTCTGCCAAAATTCTTCTATTAAAAGGAATTATATTTATAAATTAAATTAACAAAAGAAAATTGGCTTTGTCCATACACCTAAATTGGTCAAGTGTTGAACCACTGGACGATTGGTCCAAAAAGCTTGAACTAAATGATTTGCCGAGAACTAAGTGAACTAGCATAGCGTAATCTGCGAAAAATTAAATCTAGTTCATGTGATCCAAGCAACATAACTTTATCATGTCAAAAAGGTTTATATGAATAAATAGGGTATCTTGAAACTCCTCAAACATATTTTATGCGTAGATAAATGAACAAATAAAGTTAACTCGAGCACTCTGACCTCCTAAAAAGGTTTGCATTCCACTCAAAAAACTATAAAGTGCGTAAGCACTTCATCAAAAGTAAATTGATGGCATGAATCTCTGTGCCTTCTGGAACAAAAATTGTTTGCATTTTGGAAATACAATTCATTTGTATTTCCCTTTAGTAAATTACTCCAAGTGGATGTTAAGTCTTGCATACGGTGACTATAGAGAAAAATATGTTGATGAAGTGCTGTATGCATTGCAAAACATACTACCAGACAGCTCATGTGCCACATCTCCATAGGTCATTACGTTGTGTTTCTCTCCAATAAATTACTCCAAGCCAATATTTCCCTTTAATAAATTACTCCAAGTGGATGTTAAGTCTTGCATACGGTGACTATAGAGAAAGATCTGTTGATGAAGTGGTGTATGCATTGCAAAGCATACTACAGACAGCTGATGTGTCACATCTCCATAGGTCATTTCGTTGTGTTTCTCTCCAATAAATGACTCCAAGCCACCACACAGAAACAATGAATAAATAATATTGAATTACTGTGCTTCACCAATCACAATTCCGGAGGGGGGGGGGGGGGGACTATGCCAATTCAGCAGGCAAACTATGACAAGTTCCAACAACTAGCAGTGAAAAACTTGTATCTACATCGTATCCAACTCATTTAATTATTTGATTGTATATCCAGAAAGCAATCCACCAGAACTGACTGAATCTATCAAGTTAAATGTACTCTGTCTACATCACGTCCAACTCATCTGATTAATTGATTGTATATCCAGAAGCACAGTAATTCACTATTATTTATTCATTGTTTCTGTGTGGTGTTTCTCTCCAATAAATTACTCTAAGCCACCACATAGAAACAATGAAATAAATATTGAATTACTGTGCTTCACCATCACAATTCAAATATATATATATATATATATATATATATATATATATATATATATATATATATATATATATATATATATATATATATATATATATATATATATATATATATATATATATATATATATATGACAATTCAGCAGGCAAACTATGACAAGTTCCAACAACTAGCAGAGAAAAACTTATATCTACATCGTATCCAACTCATTTAATTATTTGATTGTATATCCAGAAAGCAATCCACCAGAACTAACTGAATCTATCAAGTTAAACATACTCTATCTACATCACATCCAACTCATCTGATTAATTGGTTGTATATCCAGAAAGCAATCCACCAAAACTTATTAAATCTATCAACCATACTCAATCTTTTACATAGCTGCCACCACACAGAAACAATGAAATAAATAATATTGAATTACTGTGCTTCACCATCACAATTCAAAAAAAAATGACAATTCAGCAGGCAAACTATGACAAGTTCCAACAACTAGCAGAGAAAAACTTATATCTACATCGTATCCAACTCATTTAATTATTTGATTGTATATCCAGAAAGCAATCCACCAGAATTGACTGAATCTATCAAGTTAAACATACTCTATCTACATCACATCCAACTCATCTGATTAATTGGTTGTATATCCAGAAAGCAATCCGCCAGAACTTATTAAATCTATCAACCATACTCAATCTTTTACATAGCTGCCACATTTCTTCAGAAGCCAAGAATCCAGGGCCAGGGAATCATCACACAAACAGAAAATAATGACCGACTAATATGGATGCTTACTATGATGACTCAATCTTTTACATAGCTGCCACATTTCTTCAGAAGCCAAGAATCCAGGGCCAGGGAATCATCACACAAACAGAAAATAATGACCGACTAATATGGATGCTTACTATGATGACTCAAGTTAAACATACTCTATCCACATCACATCCACCAGAATTGACTGAATCTATCAAGTTAAACATACTCTATCCACATCACATCCAACTCATCCGAGCATGTAGTCAGCCTTTACAGATGATTGTGAGCAGTTCTGACCATGAATGCAAGGTATTGAGGTTAGAGTCAGAACTTTGGGATCTGTGGCCAATTACAGTTTATATAAAGTTTGCAAATGCATACAACCAAGTCTTTTTCTGGTTTGCTTGAAAGCAGTACAAGTTGATTAGTAATTTGCAGGGTTTGTTAAAAATCTATTTGAAGAGATGTCAAGGTGGAGGTTATCAATCTGAGTTATTATTATTTCAGAGGTGAGTTACTGAAGGTATTGAGGTCAGAGTCAGCTCTTTGGGATCTGTGGCCAATTACAGTTTATATAAAGCTTGCAAATGCATACAACCAAGTTTTCTTCTGGTTTGTTTGAAAGCAGTACAAGATGATTTTTAATTTGCAGGGTTTGCTAAAAATCTATTTGAAGAGATGTCAAGGTGGAGGTTATCAATCTTAGTTATTATTATTTCAGAAGTGAGTTACTGAAGGTATCAGCATATTTCCTGAAGCTTGGCACCATTCACTGAAGAGAGGGTGTCTGTTTTCAGTTTCTTTCAAGTCAGTTGGGATTTTGTTTATAGTAGAGTCCCTCAAGATTGTTGTATTGTTTCTTATAATGTAGCAGGTTGCAATATAAAGTTTTTGGGTGGCTTAGTTTAGCAAATTTGGTCACTTCTCGTGGCATATGCTGGCTATGTAGTTAATGATGCAGAGACATAGAACAGAGATTCTGGTGAACAAAATTAAATGATTAAATATGTTTTAGAAGCTTTTTCTTGTTTCTTCATGGAGTATTGGAGCCTCTTAAATTTTGTTAATTGTGAGACAAAGCCATGATGTTTTTTCTTGTTTCTTCGCGAAGTATTGGATCCTGTAAATTCTTTCAAATTATGAGAGAAAGCTATGATGTTTAATAAGTTTCTGTGATCCAAATTTAAATAATGAGTCATCATAGTTAGTGTACATATTAGTCGATCATTGTTTTCTGTTTGTGTGATGATTCCCTGGCCCTCGATTCTTGGCTTCTGAAGAAATGTGGCAGCTATGTAGAAGATTGAGCATGGTCGGTAGATTTAATAAGTTCTCGTGGATTGCTTTCTGGGTATACAACCAATCATCCATGTGAAGAGTGGGCCACCATAATCCTGCAAAGAGGATGGCTTTGATTATCCTATCGGGTCCAAAATGACCTCCTGCAACACCTTGGTGTGCAGTCTCTAGTATGCTTAGATAATCGCTTTCATGAACACATTGTCTTAGATATCCATCTCGTCCTCTTTTGTATAGATTATCGCCAATAAGTGAATAGTCTTGAGCTTCCTGCTCTAGACTGTGTTGTCGAGCTATGGTCATTCCTTGAGGGAATGTCTTCGTCCTCAAGTATGTCACTAAAGGTTCACTCCAGTCTAGTGTGAGAGACACATGATATAATGTAGCATGCTCTACTGGTGGTCTTTCACAAAAAACATGGCATTCTTTACACAACTTGTAGACATCTGCTTCCATCGAAGGCCAATATACTCCTAGTCTATGCAGAGTCTGTAGTGTTCGATGTTTTGAATGATGTTGCTTTAATGCACCTATGTGTGCTAATTGCAACCAATTCGCATGTTCTGATTCATCTACACAACAAGCAAGAATCTTTTGATTATCCTGTTTATATATGCTTCCTGCTATGATTTGATATCTCTGAGACTTGGTAATCTCTCCTTCTTTGATCTTTATCTTAGGATTCTTGGGTCCGTATGTCAGAATAGGGACTATAGGTTTAGCCCATTCTGGTGCTATCTCAAGGTTAAACAAATATGCATCTGGTAACTCATCCACTACTCCTTGAGGGGCTTCGCCTGAGGCTAATCTTGAAAGGTGGTCAGCTCTAAGATGTGTCTTTCCTTTCCTGACTACGACTTCAAAATCATACTCCATGAGTAATAGAAACCAACGTATCAATCGTCTTGTGTTACATGGTTTGTTGACTAGGTACAATAGGGCTTGATGATCTCTAAAGAACTTGAACTTATTGGCCAACAAGTAGTGCCTAAACTTCTTTACTGCGTAGATCATCCCTAATCCTTCTCGTTCCGTCGTGGTGTAATTTCTTTTTGCTGCGTTCAATTGTCTGCTCGCGTAAGCTATGGGGAGATCGATGTTACCTTCATTCGTGGGTTGTGCTAACACGCATCCTATGGCATAATTGGATGCATCCACATGTACATGGAATGGCTTACTCCAATCTGGTGTAGTCAATATAGGTGCTGAGCACAAGCGTCGTTTGAGTTCATTGAATGAATTTTCACATTCATCTGTCCATACAAAGTTGGTTAAAAGAGAGTACAAAGGCTTGGCTATGATTGCATACATGTGTATGAATCTCCTATAATAACCGCAATGGCCCATAAATGCTTGTACCTCTTTCACATTAGTTGTCAACCACGAACGAGTCAACCACAACAGAGGAACCCAGACCGATGACACCACCAGACAAGGCAAAAAAAGCAGCAGTATCAACATCACACAACAAGTGGCATGAAACAAATATGGGTGCCAAAAGGACAGCAACCACAGGCTATTGGAAACACTGCAGACGAGAGCATGACAAAGTTTCAACAGAAGCAGAGTCAGCATCCAAACTCCCCTCGATCTTCTTCCCCAAGTACAAATACTCGGCAGATTTGGATCGCCAAGAAGTATCTTATCAATCGACCCACACCCATGCATATTTGGTACCCAAACAATGTATTATAGCCCAACCCTCAAGCCATGTAATATATACCCCTCAGAAACCTTTTCATCCTTCAATACCACCAAACCCGAAACCACTTTTTGTCCCTCAGCAGAAACATACCACCCACTCAAAGACCCTTAGGAAATGGATACCGAAACGTATCCAGACGTCTTCTTGTACCCCCTTATCTAACAATTCTCCCACCCCGTTTAAACTCCACCCTTGTAATAATTCACCCTCAACCAAACCTTGTATGAATTCATACACCAAACCCCACATCATGCATAATAAAAGCTCATCAAGAAATGTATGCATAATCTGACCATGTAGGCGTCTAGAGACATGCATTAGCTCTGCAAAAAATCATAGCATCAATCACTTCACGACACTTGGCTACAAGGGTTACACATCGGTTATGGAAAGGGATTGCGGTCTCACCTTAATGGGATCATAATTAATTTCCATACTAATGTGCTAATCTTTTGTAGCAGATCTTTTCCATTTGCTCGTCAGTCATCATGCAAACCGAAGAAGGACCATCAGAAGCTGGCCCAAGCACACCAATGGCCAATATTGGAGAATTACTCGCGGAATCTTATCCTACGATGCAACCACCAGAGTTTCAAGGTTTTCCAGGACCCATGCCAATCGATGATCCTCCTAGAGGATATACCGAGAAGATTCATCGTAACTCTCACTGGTTTCAAGGCCTAGCAGGACCATTAGCAGACGCTGATTTCATATTTGAGGCCAATTTGGCATTTGATTTGCGCACATGGGCCAAGTACCAGTTCTTTTCATGAGAATTTGAAGGACTACAGAATACACAAGATTTAACGCACGTTTGGGCACGAGCGGGATTTACAGAATACTTTAGTGACCCTCTACCTAAACCCGATTTTTATAGATGCTTTTACCTAGTAACTACCTTGACAGCTTCAGAGAACAAGGATCTACCCGGCACATTCATGTTACCATCCTTGGTAAATGATCCTCCATTCAGAAGGTTTTATTTGTCTAAAGATTTAATTCGCGCAGCTCTAAAAATACATGGAACGCACACTCCGACGGAGCGAGAACGACTAGTCCCAGAGCAGATGAAACGTGGTGACGTAACTAAGTGGGAGGATATTTCTGCTATAACACCTGAGCTCTCCAAGCCATTACGGATATGCATGCAGCACTTTGCTTTCCCAACTCAGGATCGTTTTACCATGCCCCACAAAAGAATCTGGTTTGGATTATACTTAGCATGTACTGGACCCCAAACGGTTGATCTAGCTAGCTGGATAATTGATCAGCTCTATTTGGCACAACATAGATGGGAACGAAAGAAGGTCATGAATGGGTGTTGTGCACTTACAAGGATTATATATATGTGTCTGGCATATGATTTACCCATAGTGTGCCATGACGAGTGAGGAATTGAAAGCATTCAAAGGGACCACTAAGAAGGCTAGAAAGTCGAGCAAAGGTAGAGCAGGAAAGCGGATGAGAGGCACTATCCCGTGCTTACAAGTCCTAGAATCACCCTCACCACAACCATCTACAGAGCAGTCACCGGCAGTAGCCACTCCCACGGTACCACCAATTCGTATACGGTTATCAAGACCAGTTACGCCAGAGGGCACCACCAGTACTGTTGCACCCCAAGCAGCCACAACCACAGAACCTATCACCACGACAGCGGAACTTCCCACCACCATTGGTGCAGAAGCTTTCTCTTTTCCAATACCCCATTTAGAAGCAGAACAAACAGCACCACTGGATCCAACTTTTGATTTTGAGATGCCCGATGCATTCTCCAATGAGTTCCAGTTTTCAGAAGGACAATTGTTTTCTCAAGAATTTGAAAGGCCTAGCTACCCTACCACACCCAGGGATCAGCCATAAGGACAGATTGTGTCTAGCTCTGATGACGAAAGAATAGCAACCGATGACGACGAAGGAGATGACGAAGCTAGCCAGGGAACTCAGGAATCCCAAGAGCATGAACAGACAGATGGCCAAGGCCAACAAACGGACACACATGGTGATACAAGTACCCATGAAGATGAAACTTACGAAGCAGCAACTTACACACTGGCTATTAAGAAGCTGTATAGAACTATGGAAAAAGTTTGGGCACGCAAAAAGCTGACTGAGGAAGAGAGTCAAGCAATAATAGAACAGGAACTTGTCATAGGCGGATTCAAAGATGCATACATCAAAGGATTCCGCAAGTTAGTCAAATCAGTAGGCTCCAACGAAGCACTCAGGTACTTGCAAAGAAAGCCACTACCACAGTTTGACCCCCGCCGAGTACGACTACTTTCAAAGCCCGACGAATACATTCGTGTACCAACAGGAGCACAGTCTTCAGAACAAGCCAGGGAGGCACGCCTCATCCCCGAAAGTTCGTTGGCAGCAGGAACCATCCTTGTAGATTCCCCACCCTGCGCTACAACTGTACATACCTCAGTAGTCACTGAAGTACCGACCACCCCAACCGCTCCTCCATCACCGCCCATCCCTCCAGCCTCCCCTATTCACCCTCCTTCTCCCAGACCAACATCTTCATTCGCCGGTGGCGTAGCAGAAATCGTCTTTAAGACCACTCACCCCACAATTCCTGCACCCATTAAACCAAGTCTACCCCCTCACACATCCACCTTTCCATTCAACCCATTCCTCCATCCATCTTTCCCGTCCTTCCCCACACCTCCACGACCCCTTTTCCCATTCCCACCGTCATTAACCTTCTCCCCAGTCTCACCTCCCCGACCCACGGTAACCCCTATTTCCCCTTTCCACCAAGCTGCACCAGCCAGCCCCCCTGTAAATTACTCCTCAACCTTTGTAAATCCCGTATTTACACCAGCACAAGCACCCACGGTCACACCCATATTCACGGTCACTGCACTCGACACGTCCAATGACATGGACATCTCACCACCCACTGCACCATCACTCACTTCACTCACGGCACAAACATTTTTAGGCACATCACAATTTTCAACAATCACTACAACATCCACCTTCCCACCCCCATTCCCCGTTCCCGTTGCATCTACACCCACTGCATCTTCATTTAGCACCCCATTAATACTATCACCCACTGTAGATAATGCATTTCGACAGATGTTCATGTTTATGACGCAAGTCAGAGATGAGTTCACATCTCTTGGCAATAACTACCAGCAGCTGCAGAGGACAACCAATGACTTACAGTCGCAGCTTAATTTATTGTCTATTGAGAATGCCTCACTGAACAGCCGATACCAAGAATTACGAGAGGCCTATCATAAATTAGAACTAGAAAGCAAAGAAAAGACCAAGGAAGCCACTGCTGACCTGGATAACTTATTAAGAGCCCAGACAGTCCGCAATGCAACGCTAACACGAAACATGGGCTTACTACGAAGACACCTAGCAGTCGCCAAGGAAGAAAACCAGCGCTTACAGGATCAGAATAGAGAAAACTTAGAAGCAGCGCTCGACCACCCAGACCAACCACTCAATCCTAGCAGGTTCAAAGCCATTCCCTCAGACTCGATGAGGATGCTGCTAGAAGATCATGTAAGATTGCTAGATGAATATGACCACATGAATGAGGAGTTACAGAAACTCAAAGAAGATCATAAATTACTCCAGTTACGAGCACCGGCACACCCAGACATACCAGCACCTGTGGACCCCTCTCCTGACATCTTAGAGGAACTCAACGCATTACAGGCCCAGGTATCAAACCTTGAATCAAGGATCGCAGTATATGAAGCACCACCAAGGCCAGATTCCCCACCTGAGCTACCAGTTGAAGAAGAAACTGTCACCATCCCGGTGGAGGAAACGTTTGGAGAGGCATACGAGCCACAACCCATCCCAGGCGGAGGCGTCACGGCCGAAGGCCAGATGACTTACGAACTCCCGACCCCCGCGTGGATGAAGACAATTGAGGGAACTTGGAACAACGCACTCAGCTAGAGTAGAGGCACAATTACATGCCATGGCGATGATAGAAGAAAGAATTTTACAATCTCCATTCTTTGCTCATTTGGCCCCGCGATGATACATATCTGGGCACGAGCTACAGTATAAACCATATTTTATGTTAATGGCCGAATACCAGTTAGCCATTGAGAAAGAAACAGGTAAGAAACCATCGCATGCGACTCAGTTCGAGGAGGATGATTTGCCACTAGATGCGCAGCAAGGAGAGATCTATCAACCAGAGTGGCGAAAAGATTTACTACAGAAGTCTCCATAAATGATGAGTACATGGGTAAAGGCACCTTTGCACTTAAAGTACAACCCATGTTGGGGACCAATACCACGACGCCGCTCCTGGACAGCCTTTGCTATTAAGGTACAAAACAATAAGCAGTGCCAGGACTGGTTGAATTACCCCTATTTTAAGCCACCCATCGAGTTACCAACTGTTGGCTACATGATGGCTACAATTCGCCACTGGCTCCCTAGACTAAAGCATATGGATGATATAGCAGCGCACATGACTGTCAAAATCTTTGACATGATGCAAATGATTTTTAAAGTCTTCGGACGTGTCAAGGCACCTCAGAGCAACACCCCGGGCTTTGAGCATGGCAATTTCGATCTGGTATATGATATGAGTACAACGCCATCGCTACGGGTGTGTTATGCCTGGCATTGCAGAATAAAATATCTACCGGCGTGCTACAAGCAGACATTCGAAGAGATGTTCACAACCGGCTTCTAGGAATACCATTCAGAGGTATTCATAAGCAGGCCTACACATTTATTACACTTATTTGCCTGTGAACGAATGGTCTATTCCACACACTATCAGCTCCCGCCACCGGAAGAACCGCAACCAATAGATTGGGAGAAACTCGAGGCAGATCTGGCCCGAGGCATTCGTATCTCCGAGCACACCCTCGCTCAAGAGCTCCTACAGAACTATATCCGACAGACCTCACAACAAGGTTCTGTCAGGGACGACAAAAGCGAGAGGGAGGGGGGTGTTGGAAGCAGCCAGAGGCATAGAAGACGTGGAAGCATGTAACGACGGAGCAGGGAGCCAGCCAAATCTTTTTTCAAAGAATTATGTTTTCAAATACTTTCCAAAAACCTCCAACAGTGATTTTTATCACTATTGTAACATATGTAACATAGAAAACCCCATTTTGTAATCCATAGCTCCATTTTGTGCAAGCCGAGGAGTCCTCGAGCTTAAGGAGCTTAGGTAGAACAAGCGTATCAATTTTCGTTATTTTTAGACACCGTTTACCCTTTCAAATAGCATCTAGGACCTATTTTTTAACTATGCCGGTCACTAGATGTGAAACCGGTCAAAACTAGTCTAGAAACTATAAAAAGAGCTAGAGAGCTCATTTTTGAGGTTAGCTTGTTTGAGGTTAGAGTTCTTTTGAGCTTGTAATGTTTTCTTGAGTAATAGAGTTAACTTCTCACCTTCCATTGTGTCTTGCTTGTCTCTTCGTAGTGTGTGTGTATGTGTGTGTGCATCTCTATGCTTCTCACCTTCACTCTCACTTCATCTCACATTCATGATCTTCATATCACTCCTATCTCTTCCGCGGATTGACATTAAGGAGGTGAAGCTTCTTAACGTGGTACTTACCATTGTGCTAGAGCAACACCAGACATTGCATTTGCAGTGGGAGTTGTGAGCAGATATATGTCTAATCCTGGCAAGAAACATTGGGAAGCGGTCAAAATGATTTTGAGATATCTGAGTGGCACTAAGGACAAGTGTCTATGCTTAGGTAGAGGGAAAGCATCCATTATTGGTTACACATATTCTGACTATGCTGGTTGTGTAGACAATCGTAAGTCTACATCAGGGTATATTTTTCATTTTGCTGGAGGTGCTATCTCTTGGAGATCTCGTCTTCAAGAATGTACAGCTGTTTCCACCACAGAAGCAGAGTATGTTGCAGCAAGTGAGGCATGTAAGGAAGCATTGTGGCTTTCTCGTCTTGCTTGTGATATGGGTTTACCTCAGCATGTACCTCACTTGCTCAGTGATAGTCAGAGTGCCATTGCTTTGGCTAAGAATCCGGTCTATCATGCAAAGACCAAGCACATTAAGGTGAGGTATCACTTCATTAGAGATTGCTTAGCCACTGAGAGCATTATTCTTGAGAAGGTTCACACTCGAGATAATGCTGCAGATGCTTTGACTAAAGCTCTACAACATGATAGCTTTCGACACTGTTGTCACTTGATGGGGGTTACTTGATTCTTGATCTTACGCAGCCACTTGTATACTGTGTAACATGCCCATCAGGTGGGAGGTATAGTTTGTATACTTACACTGAGGTATTCTTTATCATTCATTAATTTTTCTCCCATAGTTACTCTGACCATATTGGCCTTTAGTGGGAGATTGTTACCGTTAGTGTCCATGTGAAAGGCCAAATGGCCACCGGACACTTCTTTGTATATATTCTTTAATAAAACATATAGTGGCCTGGTCAGTCACAGACTGTAAGTTCGATCGCATTTGCAAGACCTAAGAAGTCTGTCTTCGGGCTTCTTGTGTACTGTGTTTTCTGCGTATTCTACAGCCTCTGTGCGGAGTACTGTGTGCGGCCTCAGGAGCTCGGCCTTCTACTCCGAGCATATCATCGTGGAGATCTCAAGAAGGAGAGCGCACTGTGGTGCATTGCCATTGAAACACTTCACTATCCCCATGACTGCTGATGCCAAGCCCACCAAACAGATTGGCTGATTGAAGCTAGATTCATCTATGAGATTGAGCATACTGAATGGGTGTCCCCCATTGTAGTGGGGCCCAAGAAGAACGGGAAGTTGCGAGTGTGTATTAACCTTAAAAAAGTTAATGCCACTACGATCAGAGATAGTTATCCACTTCCAATCACGGAACACCTATTGGAGCGTGTTGCAGGCAAGGAAGTTTATAGCTTCCTTGATGGATTTTCAGGTTACAATCAAGTAGCCATTGCCCTAGAAGATCAACACAAAACGGCTTTTGCCACAGAGTGGGGAATCTTTGCATTTTGTGTGATGCCATTTGGGCTCACCAATGCACCTGCAACGTTCCAGAGGCTCATGTGTCATGTCTTCAAAGAGTTCTTGCGAAAGAGCTTAGAAGTGTATGTGGATGATTTATGTGCTCATTCCCAAGAAAGAAGATTCCACATCCCTGAGCTCAGACAAATCTTCAACAAGTGTAGAGAATATCGAGTGTGTCTGGACCCAAAAAAGTGTGTGTTCATGGTGCGGCAAGGTAAAATCTTAGGTCATATTGTTTTTAAGAATGGAATCTCAACAGATGAAGATAAGGTACGAGCCATAGCGGAGCTACCAAGGCCAAGGAATGTTAAAGAGATACAAGCCTTTATGGGCCATTGTGGATATTACCGCAGGTTTATCCACATGTACGCAATCATAGCTAGACCCCTTTATGCCTTGTTGTCTAATTTTGAGTGGAACGATGAATGCGAGAATTCTTTCAATGAACTGAAGAAATGTTTGTGCACAGCACCAATACTGACCACTCCTGATTGGAATAAACCATTCCATGTCCATGTGGATGCATCCAATCACGCCATAGGATGTGTGCTAGCACAACCCACAAGTGAAGGAAACTTAGACTTGCCCATAGCATACGCTAGTAGACAACTCACCACATCTGAACAAAACTATACCACAACTGAGTGAGAGGGCTTAGGCATGGTATATGCTGTGAAGAAGTTTAGACACTATTTATTGGCCAACAAGTTTAAGTTTTTCACTAATCATCAAGCTTTGTTATATTTGGTCAATAAACCTAACGCTTAGTAAGATGGTTCCTCTTACTAATGGAGTATGACTTTGAAGTTGTTGTCAGGAAAGGTAGAACCCACCTTCGGGCAGATCACCTTTCTCACATCACTTCAAGAGAGTCACCACAAGGAGTGTCTGACGAACTACCCGATGCTTATCTGTTCAATTTAGAAGTTGTTCCTAAATGGGCAAATAAGTTGGTACCAGTCCTAACCTTCGGCCCTACAAATAAGAATGTGAAAACATCACAAGAAGAAATTGTAAAATCACAAAAATATCACATATTAGCAGGAAGCATGTACAAACAAGATATTGAGGGTGTATTAGCTTGTTGTGTTGCGGACGATGAACATAGTAGTTGGTTGCAAGAGGCCCATGAAGGAATGCTAGGAAATCACTATTCTAAACAACGAACATTGTAGAATTTGAAACGTTTAGGAGTGTATTGGCCTAGCATGGACAAAGAAATACATGAGTGGATCAAGAATTGTCCAATGTGCAGAGAGAGACCACCAGTGGAGCATGCGACCCTTTATCAAGTATCATTAATTCCAGATTGGAGTGCTCCATTGGTAGAGTTTATGAGATCGGGAAGATTACCCAAAGAGGCTAGTCTAGCAAGAAGACGAAACATGGAGCAAGAAGCTCAAGGCTATGCCTTAGTAGGAGACAACTTATACCGAAGAGGCAAAGATGGTTACTTAAGACTGTGCGTTCATGAATCAGACTATTTGAAAGTCTTAGAAACTGCACACAGCGGTGTTGCATGTGGACACTTCGGCCCTGAGCGAGTAATCAAGACCATTCTATTCTCAGGACTTTGGTGGCCCACTCTTCATATGGATGCTCATACCTATGTGAAGAAATGTGACACATGCCAACGTGCACAATATCCAGTTAGAAAAGATGAGATGCCTTTGAGGCCAATGATGGGAGGACGTGCATTCTCGAAATGGGGTATAGACTTTGTAGGTCCTATTAACCCCCCAGCTAGAAACTCCCATGCAAAGTATATTATTGTAGCCACAGATTACCTTACCAAGTGGGTAGAAGTGAAAGCCACAACAAAGAATGATGCTCAGACTACGGCTAAGTTCTTATTCGAGAATGTGTTCACGAGATATGTTAGAGTTGGTGAGCGATAGAGGCACACACTTCTTGAATGAAGTCATTGAAAATCTTCTCCAAGAATTCTTGGTGATACATAAGAAGTCTGCCCTCTATCACCCACAAGCTAATGGACAAGCCGAGAGCACCAATAAGATCCTCTCTAACGTATTGACAAAACTGGTAAATAATAGACGCTCTGATTGGGACAAACAACTTCATCATGCTGTTTGGGCTTATCGAGTTGCCTACAAAACGGTACTCAATGCCACCCCATTTCAGATGGTCTTCAGACAGAACGCTGTGCTACCATTAGATTTCTTAATCCCTGCCTTAAAAGTAGCACAAGAGTATGAGTGGAATGGGCATGAATTGTCCTCTAGGATCTTTGATCTCAAATGCTTAGGTGAGACAAGGCTACGAGCGGCAGCAGGCATCTACGCTGCAAAGAAGAGGCAAAAGGCATACTTTGATGCACACATCAAGGATAAGGGATTGAAAGAGGGAGATCTAGTGTTGGTTTACACACTAAAACAACATGCCTGTAAGTTGGAAAAAAGAGGATACGGACCCATGATCATTAATAGAATTTCCACTAGTGGTACAGTTTAGTTGGCCACTCTAGAAGGAGATATCTTGCCAAACTATATTAGTGGCTGTAGAGTCAAGCTATATCAAGAACCTCTTACTGAGGATATGCTAATGAGACTCAACACTGCTAAGAAGCGAAAAGAAGAAGAGTTAAGAGTGAGAGAAGAAGCACAGGCAGAGGCCAGAGAGCATATTAGGCGAAATAAGTTAAGGTGATTAGGCCTAAATGTCAACTCAAAAGCCCCAAAATATCACATGGATATGTGCCAAAAGTCAGGCATAGCGACTTCTCAAGTCATTGACCGAAGACCCTTTGTGACCATAGAGATAGGACAAGGGAAGGGTGCAAGGACGGTGAAAGCATTGATTGACTCAGGTGCAGCAAGTAGTGCAGTTAGACTTTCCTACTGCCAAGACTTGCAGTTGAACATCAATCCCATAGAAGCTTATCTCATAGGATTGGGAGGTGTGGAAACCCCTTGTTTGGGCGAGGTGGAACTTCCCATCTACCTTCAAGATGTTCCAATGAAATTCAAAGCGCTAGTATGTCAAGATGAGAACCTTACAGAACCACTTGTCTTGGGTCAAGATTGGATCTATGACCATGCATTTAACTTAAACCTAAGAAGTTAAATTCTTCAAGTTTGGGTACATGAACAATGCATTACATTAGAATTAGAGAACTGCATGCTCCTGGATCATGGCACCACACACTCTCTTAGTTCTTCCAAGACTAATCATATGAAAGAAGATGTTTTATGTGTCAAAAGCTCTATGATGCAGAAGGAGTCAATCGTGGAAGACCAGGTTCGAAGGCGGGTGGATCTTTCTTCTTCTCCAAAGAATCAAGTAGCCACAGTAGTGAGTCCACCACACAAGCAAACACAACCGTTCACGACAACTGCTACATCAAATAGAAAGACACCATTCGATAAGAAAGCAGTTCCGAGCATGAAGCAGATCTGGGTACGCAAAGGAGAGAAACCACCAGCCTTGCCCCCACAAATCCCATCCAAGCAAGCCAACCAGGCCAGAAGACGAAGGAAGCAGCTCGAACAAGCTCAATCACAAGGTATCCAACAAGTTTGGCTGCCTAAGAAGTTAGCTGCAGCTCAACAAGGGCAATTACAGATGTGGGTACCTAAGAAGCTCTTACATCCACAACAACCTATGTTCTCCCACATGCGAAAGGTCTCAACAAAGAAGCCAAAAAGAGAAAAGGGTAAGAACCACGTACAGAGACCAAAGGAAGATCAAATCAGCTCTTCAACATTAGTAGGAAGACATGCAAAAAGGATATGGGTTTGGAAGCCAAAAGTACAAGTAGCCTCCACCGAACCAAAGCGCCAACCACACTGGATACCATAGTTCAGAAAGCATCCAACGAGGAAGATGCATGAAGTGACCTCTACAGTGCCAAATGATGTTCTAAAATGGACTCCAATAAGGAGGATTACATCAGTTCGAGACTCAATGGATACCTCCACCAAGGTCGGCATCAACCTCTGCAAATAACATCGGAAGCCTTGACCGAGCGACAACCATGTGCTCCTTGCACAACCTTGTCTTTTGCACCATTCAGGTCATGCATTTCCAAAGTATGCATTAATATAGGGCCACATTACACGGCCGTGCATAGACACACTTGAGAATCCCAAGCACAAGAGCACAGTGACATATGTCAAATATTTCTATTGATACTAACTTTTGTGCTCTTGTTTTGTGATATCTTTTTCCAAAAAAAAAAAAGGGAAGAAGAGAGAGAGGAAGCACTTGTTCCCAGGTTTGGCTCATGAAACATGAATGAGTCATGCTTAGTGGCAGGTGGAACTGTTGATTACTGAGCATTTATCAGTTTGGATAGAAGTGGGTCTCGGCTAGTAGATGATAGAGTTGCTGCCTTATCTGGTAGATGTCAAGAACTTGGCATACACATGGCATCCACAACTATGGTTTCCTCTTACTATGGTAGGAGTGAAGAGCTTGAAGGTTCGCAACTTGAGGGATGCTTAAGTACTGCATGTACGAGAGCATCCAGGGAGATATCTGCAAGGGGTAGTTCTGGTACCCTGCAAATCTTTGTATGTATACTGGATCAGAAGACTCCTGCTTATGGTGAACTAGAGAGAATATGTGAAACTAAGCTTGGTGTAGTTCTTGAATGTTGTTTGTCAAGGAATATAAAGAAATTCAATTCTCTGTATTTGACAAATGATGCTTTGAAAAGAGGAGACAGAATCAACCACTCAAAAGATCTCATAAGTGGACCATCAACATGGACATTCATCAACAATGTTCCATCCCAAAGGCCGAGTGTACAACACGAAGAGATGAACATCGATCGCCCTTCTCCATGGTAAGTATCTTTACTTTGGAAACTTCATAACCATGATAGCCTAGGAAACCTCTTTGTCGGCATACCCTTGAGCACTTAGCTCAAGAACCCCAATTTTTGCACCATACTTCTTCCGATGCATTTTCCAAGTAAGCATGCATAGGGCTACATTACCAGGCCATGCACAAGGCACATATTTTCCTCAACCCATGCACGAACACACTTACCCATCATCCAGTAGGGGCTACTATGAACATCAACTTTGGAAGATCTAGAGGACATCAACGGAGACTCACAACGACACAGTCATGCTGGAATCCAACGAAGAAGTACATACAAAGGCACTACAACTTGCAAAGGCTCGCAGTGACAGATGAAGAACCGGACAACCAACCCTGCCACATCTCGAAGGTAGATGGCTCTTGTTCCTACCGAACAAACACTACCTCTCAAAGCACTACTTGGAACAACCACTACAACAAGGATCTGTTAGGGACGACAGACTCGAGAGGGGGGGGAGTGTTGGAACTCAAAGTCAAGCACAAGCATGGAAGCACATCAGAAAGGTGGACACACACAAGAAGAAGGAGCAAGTAGGGAGCTCCAAGAAGTGTATGTCAAATTTTCACAAGAATTCCCTACAAAAATAGTGATTTTCATTACTAAAAACCATTGTAAATACCATTTTCTATTTTTGTAACTCCATTTTGTTCAAGCCAAGGAGTCCTTGAGCTTGAGGAGTATTAGAACTATCATCCTACCAATTTTCATAATTTTTAGACTCTGTTTGAGCCCTCAAATAAGCCCTGGAACCTAATTTTTAACTAGGCCGGACACTAGGTCTTGACAGGGCCAAAACTAGTCAAAAAACTATAAAAAGAGCTAGAGAGCTCATTTTTGAGGTTAGCTGGTTAGAGAATAGAGCTTTTGTAAGAGAACTCTTTTGCAATCAAAGCTTTCCATTGTTCCTCTCTTTGATCTTACCTTGTGCGCGTGTGTGTGTATGTGTGTGCATGTTTGTGTGCTTTCACTCACGCACTTATGCCTTCACTTGCTCGTGGTCTTCATACCGGTCCTCACGTCTCCGCGGATTGACAAGTAAAGGAGGTGGTGCTTACGCTTGAGCTACATATATGTATATGTATATGTATATGTATATGTATATGTATATGTATATGTATATGTATATGTATATGTATATGTATACGTATATGTATATGTATATTTATACGTATATGTACACTTATACGTATATGTATATGTATATGTATATGTATATGTATACGTATATGTATATGTATATGTATATGTATATGTATGTGTATATGTATATGTATATGTATATGTATATGTATATGTATATGTATATGTATATGTATGTGTATATGTATATGTATCTCCCTCTCTTCTCTCTCTTTAATCGCTCTCTTCAATGTCTCTTTGTTGCAGCCTCGTATCTGCTATGCACCGACCCAATTCTCTCTCTCTCTCTCTCTCTCTTTCCCTTTGCACGTCGGTGACTTTTGATTATGCCTCTCTCTCTCTGCCTCTCTCTCTCTCTGCCTCTCTCTCTATCTCTATCTCTATCTCTCTCTCTCTCTCTCCCCAGATTCTATACGTCCATTGTTGAAAATCAATCTCTCTTTGCGACACGCATACAGGCTGCCCCTCTCTCTCTCTCTCTCAATTCTATACGTCTATCATTGACAATCAATCTATCTCTACAACATGCATACAAGCCACCTCTCTCTCTCTCTCTCTCTCTCTCTTTGTCGCTTAGTTCTACGTGTGCTATCCCGATTGTCACTGCTCCCAGATCTCTTTGTATGGCTCTCAGACTCAACGTTCATAGCGTAGCCCACGAGACTCTCTGTCTTTAATGCTTATGCGCTCTACATCATCTCTCTCTACCTCCTCTCTCTGGGGTGTCTGTTCGTGTGTTTAGCGGTTGCCAAATTCCCAGCCTTCCACATCTCTCTCTCTTCCCTCTCTCTCTCTCTTACGTGTCATTTGCATCCCTCTCCTCTGTATTTTCCTGTGCGATCATCTATTTCTATGCCTTTCTCTATCTCCCTGTGATTTTGCTATCGTCGACATCTCACAATCTTCGTTGACATCTCACAATCTCTATCCATGCCCGCAAAAGGCGTCAGCAGCAGCCACATTCATCTCTCTCTCTCTCTCTCTCTCTTTAACGCAACAACATGTCGTTCATAGCTACCAACCTATGCTCGTCTCTCTCTCTCTCACACACAGCATAGGAAGAGTAATACAATGTTATGACCACGAATGAATGACCATGATGTTCTCTGAAGGAAGAAATTCTCCCTTTGATTACAAGACATGGTAGTTTCCTAATGTGTCTCCATGACCATGTCAGCAAAGCGAGGTACATGAAACATGTAGGAATGAGTTCCTAAGACACTTGATTCTTGTCTAGATAAATTCTGTTGTTCTGATCAAAACACAAATTCTACCATTTTGCATCAACGATCATCTCTCTATGAAACATAACAAACACCATAGCTCGCCCTCTCTCTCTAGACGCACTACCGTAGAGTATGAGCAAGAAGATAAAGCATGAATGGACAAGAAGCATAACTGGAGGAAAGATCCACAAAGAAGTTTGACGGGGAGAAACAAATGATGTTTGGACACCTATTTATAGGTTCCCCCCTCTCTAGGACTTCTCTAGAATCTTCTAAACTCCTTAGATAACTTTCTATTTCCAGATCCATCTTGCATGTACTTCTGCTGTTTTGGGAAACTCCCATCTCTTATTTCTATTTCTGGTTTTTCTCTTTTTATTCTTTCAATTTTCTTCTTTCTAATTTAGGGTCTTTTTCTTTTTCTCTTTTTATTTTTCTAAAACTAAGGTTTGCTTTCATACCTATATACAAATTAAATCAAATTCAAAGATTAGACTTGTGATAAATGGGATTACTAAGGTTCTATCCTAGGGTTTTGAAGGGTCAAACCTAGGTTTTCCATGGTCTAGAGTTAGTTTCATAAACTATTCACAAGAATGACATGGTTCTACATTTCACAGTAAATTCAATCGGCCAAAACATGTACAGTTTATATCTCTTTCTTAGTCAAAACATCACACAAAACCCAGAAATCAATGAATTTTGAAAAATATCAATGCACACTCCCCTGAGGGATTTCATCCCAACATTCACCCCCACTAAACCTGCACATCGTCCTGATGGGCCAACTTGCAAAATCCAAGAGAAGAGTATCAGGGTTCTTTTGAAAACTTCTTTTTACTTTTTATGTTTTTCTTTTTAAAAATCAAAGCGTGATCTCATGCACTCCATGCATCTTTATAAAATTAGTATAAATTTTAGAAAATTAAGCAGATGCAAGCTTCACAAACACCATACTATTTTTTTACGTCTACAATCAAACAAGTAATCATATGAATAAATCGATGGCTTTCTAGATCGTTTGTTTGTTCAACTCGTTCAGATCCAAGAACTCATCTTAAGTACTAGCATATACTAAGTTTCTACTAACTCAGTTTATAGAATATACCTTGTTTCCTCTATTTATCTCGTACTATCCAACTCTCCATCATATCTTTTCTTTTCATTTTTCTTTTTCATTTTTCTTTTTCTCTTTCTTTTTATTTTTCACTTCATCTTTGCTCTAACATTTATTCTTTTTAACTTTATTTTCACAAATCGGCCTATGTTGAAATCAGGTGCAACTCATAGACTTGTTCACCCGACCAATTTTACCCCACTTGTCTGCCAACCTGGCATAGCACACGATATACACAATGTAAGCCCTACATGAAATCGATGTCAGCTTGTGGCTCTGACCATCCGACCAGAGTGACTCCACCTGCCTACTGACCCATGCAGGTGCATGACAGCAGATAGGTTAGGCCTATGTTCAAGGAGAATCAAGCAAAAAGAAGAAAAGAAGAAAACAACGAAAGAAGCTTCACAAGAAAGATCATATCTGAAGACATATCTCTGCAAGAAGCCCCGTAGGGGCGCAACACCCATCTCTGTACAGAGCCCCGCAGGGGCACAGATCAAGGAAAAAGCACGCAGCTGGAAGGAGGAACCAGGGCTAGGAAAGTATCCATGAAGAAGTGCACGAAGATATTCAGCGGTTCCATAGCCACATGAGGGTGCTTCAACCTCTTGATCAACAGAAAGTTCAGATCAAGGCTGAAGAGCTACATCCTCATATGTCTACTAATGGCGTGCGTGGCAACCCGATTTAACAAGCAAACCAAATGCATCAGGCCTAGAGGATGTCAAGATAAATATCATACAGGGCCACTAAAACGGAATGCCAGCCGAACAGACAGGCAAAATTGACCAAGGGTTGCATGCGGGGAACAGAAAGTAAACAGGCTTGAGTAATACAGCAGGGTCCGATGTGTGCAACTAGGAAAAATCAGAGGACCACTAAAACGTAATGCAAGACTGATGAAGAGGCAGAACTGACCAAAAGATGCATGCGGACAAAAAATGCAAGGCAAAAAGTAAAGCCTGTCAAGGGACGACAGAGACAAAGAGGGGGAGAGTGTTGCAGAGCAAAGAGAGCACAAGGCAGAAAAAAAGAAGGGTCCCAAAATTTTTCCGATTTGGACACTCAATTTTTGTATTATAACCATTCTTGTAATATATTTTCCGATGTAAATGCACTAGAGGAGTCCTCTAGATGCATCCCCACAGAAGATTAGTAGCTTACCCATGTAAATTAGTAGGAAATTAGTCCTTTAGTGAATAAAGTGCCGGTCTCTTGTGTGAAAGGACCATTTTTAGGGCACAAGTATATAAGTCAATTTGTGACTCCTTGTAAAGACTTTTTTCCATTGTGAGAATCAAGAGCACAGAAATTCGAATTTGTGTCTTCTCCTCTCTGTATCTTCTTCTTTGTGAGCTTGTATGCATGTGTGTTGCTTGAAAAGAGTGTTAGGAAGTGTTGTCTATCCATGAAAGCATTTGTTTGCTGTGGTGAAGGTGTGTGCGAAGTGTAGGAAGTGCTGAAGTGTAGGAAGGTATTTCCCGCGACTCAGTATTTTGGTCATAACTTGATGTAGAAGCGTCAGAATTGAGTGAAAATACAGCCATTGGATGCGTCTTCTCGAGAGCTTTGAGAACGCATATGCTATTTGCTATATTTGGAGTTCGGAGCTGAGAGAAAAGCTCAATTTACTGTTGGCTACTGTTCTAAGTATCGTGACACCATGACTGACAGTTGAAGCTTGTTTGGATTAGTCTTTGCCTTGTTTGCACTCTTTGAGTAATTCATTTGCATTGATCGTCATTTGAATGCATGTCCTCATACACTCGGCTAGGTTTGTATACTCATCGGATTGATAATTTAAGCGTGAATCCCCACTATATGCACTTGAGGGGGATTGAGGTACAGTCTCTTTCTCCGCAAGTCCCTAAGTTGGTTCTTAGGTACACACGTTTTTTGGCGCCGTGCCGGGGAGTGTTGAATCAAATCGAGGCATTCGTGTGATGGTAAGTAGCTTTTTGCATTGAAGCGAGAGGAGTGGTGATTTCTCTTCTTTGGTAAGTCACTTTCAGCGGCACTTACTACTTCTCACTCTTGGAGTGTGTGTAGTGAGTTGTTAGTCTAGGGAAGTGAGTGGAATGAGTAGAGTAGGAGAAGTAAGGGAGTGTTGGGTAGTGAGAGTAGCATTCAATCCTTGTAGTGTTGTTCTATTTTCAGTGAATAGGAAAATTCAAAAGTATAAAAGCTAAAAATGTCATTTGGAAGTCACTTGTATTTTAAACAAGTATCGTGAGAGGAGCTGTTGAGTATCGCGAGCTATAGTCCGGGTCGTGGGAGATGCAGAGAGCAAGTGTGGTGTGATTAAAGGGTTGAGAGCGAGGACTGGAGGTGAGCACACTCATCTACACTCATGCTTACCACTTAAATTCACTAGTTTAGAAAAAAACGATCTGCGTTAGGTATCGTGGAGGACTTACAGGGGGTAGAAAGTGTGTTTTGGGTGATACAGAGAGTGACAAGAGGGTAGATGAACCAGGAAAACAATTGTATTCAATCAAAACCCCAAAAAATCTAGCAAAAAATTTGAAAAAGGGGTCAAGTATCGTGTTCTCCCGCGGTCGAGTATCGCGATACCTAACAAGTATCGTGATCTCCTGTGGTTGAGTATCGTGATATTTCCCGAAAGATCATGTATGGTGGTACCCTAATCGCGATATTTGCCAAGTATCGTGTATCGAATATCGTTTCTATCTGTGTATCGTGTATCGTGTCAATCCGGGTATCGAGTATCGCATGGTTCCCGATCGCGATACTTATCAAGTATCGTGTATCGAGTATCGTTTAACCCAGGTATCAAGTATCGTGGAAGTTTAGATATCGTGTATCGTGATTCCTGACCAAGTATCGTGTATCGAGTATCGTTTTTTGGAGTATCGAGTATCGCTTTTCCCTGTGTATGGAGTATCGTGTGTAACCAAGTATCATGTATCGTTTCTCAGCCATCGCGATACTTGACAGAGATCGTGTATCATGGTTGCCCAAAGTATCGTGTTTATCCGAAGTATCGTGTATCGTGTTCATTGAAGTATCGAGTATCGTCTTTCTCCGAGTATCGAGTATCGTCGTTGCCTGATCGCGATACTTCATAGGTATCGTGTATTGTGTGAGACAAGTATCGTGTATCGTTCTATCTCAGGTATCGCGTTTATCCAAGTATCGAGTATCGTCTTTCTCCGAATATCGAATATCGTTTTGTTGAAGTATCGTGTATCGTTTTTGGGCAGATATCGTGTATCGTCTGGCTCAAAGGTCAAGTATCGCGAAATTTTGAGTCAAGTATTGTTACTTGAGATTTCATATTCTTTCCTTTTCCAGTCAAATTCTTCTAGAATTCTGACCCATAGTGAAGAGTTCTAGAAGCTAGAGGCTAGCAAGGGCTGATCAGAGCTGTTAAGTGGATGAACCTGAGATCCGGAAGAACCCTAGGAAGCCGAAGGAGTGTGATCTCTTCTGTAGGTAGTGTAGCCGAGCCAAGTAGCCGTTCACATTATTTTGAAACCTCTAGTGAGTCAGAGGAAGAAATTCCTATGGCTTCAGAGGACATGCAAACTACCGTTCCAATGATTGGCATGATGTCAATCATTGAGGGTGAATATCGGACATCTTTAGAATATGTGAACACCAACCAGAATGAGATACCTATCTACTTAGATGGTCTAAACCGATTAGTGGTCAGACTGAAGAAAGCTTCAGAGGCTTACATAGTGCCTAGGCCAGCAGTCAAGTATACCAGAGGATTTTATATGGATAAAAGGGACATCCAGTATCTGGTTACTGAACACCCTGAAAACATTAATGAACTTGGGGAGGAAAACAATGTTCATAACCCTAATGGTGATGGAAATGAAGAGCAAGTGACCACACCTAGAGGGAGATCTATTGTTGTTAGGATTTGGAGAGGAGACCTGATTCCCCAAGATGACTCCATAATGGATGTGTATTTGATTAATGGAATGGAACACCTCCTTAGAGCCCACTCATCAATATGGGAAGCAGCCCCCAATCCAGTTACCATATATGAGTTACAAGATCCTGACTTCCCCACCTTCATCACATATTTGGATAAGAATCAGAGAAGGTATTGGCCCCTAACAGAATCAGAAAGAGCCGAGTTGAAATATCAGAATATTCCCGTGTTCCCCCCTAGGGATCAAGCCACTACTTCACAAAACCCACATGGAACCTCTCAGAATAATTCATTTAAGCAGTCAGGACAAACACAACAAACTCAAATCTCGGTCAGACCACATGTGCAGTTTGCAATGCCTGCAAATAACCCTAATTACCGGCCTCAACCACCTGTGGATCCAAGACATGGAATTCTTGCCCCAGTCAGACCACCTGTAGCAAGAGGACCTGGTATACCCATAGGGAGACCAATTTTTCCAGTGATGCCTTGACCACCTAAAATAGGAAGAAGTTTTAAGGCCAATTCAAGTTGCCAAATGCATGAGAAATCACTATGATGGCTCTAGTGAACCTTACAATCATATAGCGGAATTCAAACAAGTAATCAGAGCCGAACAAGTAGAAGATTTTTTGATCCAATACGAATCTTTTGGTCTAACCTTGATAGACACGGCGTTAGCATGGTTCCAACCATTAGATCCTAATAATTTTCAAAACATGGAACAAGTCTATCAAGAAATGATTGAAGAATTTACTAAATCCGGAATTAAAATAATTCTTCTTCATTAATCCATAGCTTTAAGCAAGCTCCTACAGAATCAGTGAGATTGGCAGCAAGAAGATTCAAGCAGTATGTGGACAGATGCCCAGTGGAAGAGAGACCTACCCAAAATAAAATGGTGTCATTATTTTTGGAAGGATTATTGAACGGATCATTAAGATCTCTGGTGTATGTAAAGAGAGTTCAAACTTTGCAAGAATGCATGAAGGAATGTATTGATTTAGAAGACAATCTTGCGGAGGATTTGAAGATACCTCAAGGTAGTACGAAGAGTGAAGATTCAGCCAGTAGCACATCAAACCCTAAGAACAATGTAGAGGAAATAGCGGAGTTAGTAGCAAAGAAACTGAATGTTCAAGGGCAGAGGAACTACCCCAACAACCCAATGAGAGTGCCCATGCTTAGGAGATGTATGCACTGTGGAGGAGATCATCCTTCTCATTTGTGTACTAGGGGAGTAGTCCCACCACCTGCCTATGCTTACAATAGACCACCCGTTCCAGGACCTCTACAGTATTGCAATATTGAGCAAAAATATACAAATCACAACATAGAAAATTGTCCTTACAATAGGCAATTAAGACCCATGCAACCTATCATGAGACCTTACGGATACCCTCAGAGAGAGATCAAGGAGGTGAAGCCTTTAGATATCCCACATATCAGCAGCAAGCACCAGTACCACGAACGTATGCTTATCAAGGATACACTCAACCACAACCAGTGTTAGGACAACAACCGCCCCATCCTCAGAATGTTGTCCTAGTGAAAATAGCTCAACCTGAAGAAAACTTAGAGAGAGCGATGGTCCCAGCCGCACCATTGACTAGTAGTGAATCATATGACCCATCCTACGACCATAGTCAAGGAGCATATTCCACTTATGAAAGCTCTATGATAGAATATGGACAACTATACGAACCATATGCCTATGGCATGGAAGTACCAGATAGCTCCTACGGATATGAGCAGGACTATGTGTCATTGATGTACACAGCTCCAAGAGCACCCATACCCCCCCGACCTATGAACAGACCGCCTGTACCTAGAGGACCATGTTATAGATGCGGAGGTGATCATTATATCAGAGAGTGTACACTACCAAACCCACCACCACCACAGCGAGTCTGGGAAGGATACTGTAGTGACTGTGGTAAAGAACACCTTTTCAGAGCTTGCCCCAAGAACCCCAACAAGGTTACATCCAATGTGCAAATCAATGTGATAGAAGTAATCGAATCATTAGGCAGTGATAAGGAATACACCGTGCCATTGAAAGCAATAACGAGAGCCAAAGCTAGAGAGACCCCAGACAAAACTGAGGAAAATGATCAAGGTGACAGAGAAATGAACACACCTACACCTCAGAGAGTTGTAGACTCGGAAGAGCCTGAGAAAAATGTTGTAAGCAAATGGACACAAAGATGGAAGAACCGAAGAGATAGGATAAAGGAAAAGAAGTTACTACAGAAGAAGGAAAATGAGAAGAGCGAACAAAATCCAAAAGAGGAACAAAAATTTGAAGAAGAAAATAAAAATGGAAAGTATAAAAAAGAAGAGGTAGGATCAGTATTAGCAGATCCCATGCCTGAGGAATTGGCCATGTGGATTCAGGCATACAAGGCACGAATAAGAGCGGGACCTACCATAGAACAACATGAAAGAGGATATCCTAGAGGTGACCTAGAGAAAGAGAGGTTGGAGATCTGCAAAAAATTAATAGAAGTCACTCAACAGACCTTAGAAAAACCTGTTGTTCCACTACCGAATACACGAATTTCCGAAAGAGAATTCCAAGAGTGTTTCATTGCTAATGATCACGAGAAACCCGAAGCAAGTAAGACACATGATGGAAATTATTGTGAGGAAAAAAGGGATGGATCCATTGTTCCCGAAGTAGAAGGGGAATGGCCTAAAGACTTGTGGGCAAGAGTCCAAGAAGACAGGTGGAAGAAAGTAGAAGGAATCGAACCACCCTTTGAAGAGCTAGAAGCTGAAGATGGAATAGAGGATTCAATACCTGAAGTGAATTCATAAGAAATATTACCAATGGATCCAAGTGACAAAGAAGATGACGGAGTAAAGGCTTTGCCAAATTACACAGGAGAGTACGAACATAATTTAGAATTGTATTGCATTCCCTCAATAAGGAAAAAAGAACTGAACCCATCAGTCCAAACGTCGGATATCATACAACACCTTAGAAAGGTAAAAATCCCTTGCACCCTGACATTGGAAGAACTGTTAAAGGTCAAACCACATTTGAAGGAGAAACTGACCAGTCAATTGGAGATCAAGACGGAAGAGAAGGAGATATTTGATGAAGTAAACATGGTGAAGATCCGAGTCGATAAGGTTGGAGATTTTAGCGAGGGAGATGAAGGAAACACTTGCCTTCCAATTACCTATAGGGGTTATACCACTAAAGCCATTTTAGATACAAGAGCAGGAGTAGGAATAGCAACTAAAGAAATTTGGGAGAAATGGGGAAATCCAGCTCTAAGACCAACACGCAAGAAGATACAAATGGTAGATGGACATACTGAAAGACCCTTGGGATTATTGGAGCCAGTAGTTTTTACCAGTTGTGGAGTTGAATTTGAGCACACCTTAGCGATTTGTCAATTTGAAAGGCCTAGCAATTATGAAATGATACTTGGAAGACCTTTCATGAGACAGCTAAAGGTAGTGCAAGATTGGGGAAAAGATGTTGTATACCTACAGCATGAAGGAACCACCACCAGAATAAATCTCCACACATATACGTATCAAGACGTCCCCCCCTTACAATGGAATCAAATTCATAAGGAGGAAGACAATCAGTCAATTCACAGCATAGGTTCTAGTGACCAATCTTGGATGAACGAGGACACTCATCTATGGATATGCCAAACTGCAAAAAAGGAAGAGGATAGGAGAAAGGGATGGCAGCAAAGGCAAGGAGTAGCCAGGTCTGTACAAGATCTAGCTTACATGCCTCAAGTCTTTTTGGATGAAGAGTTTGAACCTCACGGTTGGATGTAGATTTTAGCTACTCTTGATGTATGTGTAAACGAAGAAGTACTAACCCTGAATGAATGCATTGACGAGGAAGGATATGACGTTAGTCTATATGTGGTAGTCCTTCAAGAGGCGGAAGAAGGAGAAGTAATAGAAAAGGAATGGAAGGAAGACTATGAGAGCATTGAAATGGAGCAAGAACACATGGAAATAGAAAATGAAACTCAAGAAATAAGTGTCATAGCTCATGAAATAAATCAAGAACCAACACAGGAAGAGGAGCTTGGATTAGAAAAAGCAAAAATTGATGAAGAAAACAAGCCTCAAGACCAATTTGAAGTGCCCGCACACTTCAAAAAATATGAAGTAGAAGAGAGAAGAATTGCTATTCAAATGCCAAAACGAGAAGCACAGCAGGGAATAGCATAGGACAACAAAGAGCAAACCAAGAAGATAGTAGTAACGTTAGAAGAAGGAGAGGAGCGATGTACTTTCATAGGACAGGATGTCTCAATGGATGAAGAACAAGAGTTAATACGCCTCATAAGGGAATATCGGGATGTCTTTGCCTGGACCTATAAGGACTTGAAAGGAGTAGATCCATCATAGAATCCCCATGACATCCAAAGCCAAACCTTCTAAACAAACCGTATACATACAATGATGTGTACTCAGCAAAGATAAAGGAAGAGATAGATAAGTTGTTAGATGCTGGATTCATATATGAGATCGAACACACGGAATGGGTATCACCTTTGGTGGTTGTACCGAGAAAGAATGGAAGTTAAGAGTATGCATAAATCTGAAAAAAGTAAATGCCGCTACCATAAGAGACAATTACCCATTACCGATCACGGATCATCTTTTGGAAAGAGTGGCAGGGAAGGAAGTGTATAGTTTTTTTGGACGGCTTTTCAGGCTATAATCAGGTAGCCATTGCTCCTGAAGACCAACATAAAACAGCCTTTGCAAAAACCTGGAAAACCATTCAATTCACTCATGAGTTAATCAACAAAGCTTTTGGATGGAATCAAGAAGGAATCACCAATGTGAAAGAGGAATGTCATGACCCAAAAAAGAGATCATTTTTGGATATTAACAGAACAGATATTGAAGATGCTGTCCGCTTAGTGCATCAACACTTTTGTTTCCCGAGTATGCATAGATACACAACCCCACAAAAGATTGTTGTACAACTACTATCTCATGCAATGAAACAAGTTGGAAACAAAGTGAATATGACTCCTTATGTCCAAGATCGATTATTTGAAGCCAAGAAGAAATGGGGTCAGAAGAAGTTTCTAAATGGCAATTCTGCGTTAACCTTACTTATCTATGAGGCACTTGATATGAAAAACTGCCTACATGAGATGCCAACCTCAGAAGGGTTAGCCAAATATGCCAAGTCTGCTACGGTTCCCAAGAAAAAGAAAGTAGCTATAGCCGTGGAAGAAGCAGGAACCAGTTCACAGAAATCCATGAGGGGTACAAAGTGCCTGAGAGAGGAAGAAGCCCAAGTTACACCTCAGTCAAAGAGGACACATACGTTACCAAAGATTCCTGTAGCACAAATACCAATCACAAAGAGGGACCTCTCCGCAGCCCTAGAAGAGACACATCAATACATGCAAGGGCAAGTGAATCTAAATATTCAAGGTCATCCCTATAGACAAGCAAGTAACAAAAAGCAACAAAGGAGTAAAGAAAAGACCCCAGAACAAGCTGCCAGATACAAAGCACTGGGCTTAGAAGATTCAAGCTCCAACGAAGAATCTAGTCCTGAGAAAGATACATTGGATATTGATATAAGGACAGAAACTCATGAGGAAGAATGGACGGAAATTAATCAAGTTGAAGTCACACCTGACAACCAACAGTCGCAAGCGAAGAACATAGAACAACATGTGGACAAGGTGCATGTGATTCAACTAAATGACCAATCAAAGATTAGTGTGAAGGAAGTTCCCGTGAATAATCAAAATCCCAGGCCCCCTATCAAAGAGGAAATACAAACTCCAGTGAATGCGGACACAGGTTTACTACAAAACCAAGAGCCAACTATGACGGAGGTGCGATACACCACAAAGCAAGATAGACCACATGGAGGCTGAGTCAAGCATACAACTTCACATTAGGCAGCCCCATGACACTACATTACACATAGCACAAGGAAAAGATGTGACAACAGGAGCAGAACCGAGTATCCCGAAAACATGGTTAAATGTGGATGTAACACAATTGAAACCTGTGGTTAAGCAGATGATACAAACGGCCATGGATACACAGCAACAGATGATGGATACAAATGCAGACTATGACAAAGCCATGAGGGAAAAGAATTAGTTCCAAATTATGAGTGAACAACTATCTGCACAACTAATCCAGGCCCAAAAAGAGATAGCAGCCAAAAGCACGGAATTATTAGAGGTAAAAACGCAATGTAACACATTGATGACCCAACATCACCAACTCCAAGCACAACTCGCAGACCTACAAAGGGTACATGAAGCCAGCGAGGCCGACAAAGAGAGAATGAAAGCTAGAAGCACCTTGCTTGAGACACAATTAAAGGTGTACATGGAAGAAAATGACAGTTTACGAAATAGAAATAAAGAACTCATGAAGTCATTGCTATACGATTAACCTCTCGAAAAACAAGAAACAACAGATGTTGATCAGAGAGAGTTAAGAGATCAGATTGCAAAATATATAGAATTGCTACAACAAGAACAAGCATTAAGAACCGAATGGGAGCAGAAGTACATTCAAGACACCACCGAGCTCCAAAAACAATTGAATATGGCCAATGGTAAACTTGCCTCGAGTTATAGTGAGAACATGGATCAGGTAGCCAAAATTGGCAATGAACTGCTTGCAGCCTAAGAAGCACTCAGGGCAGCAATGCAAGAATTAAAAGAAAAGACTGATCGCATAGAACAATTAGAGACCAAAGTAAAAGAGAAAGCACCCATGGGGACACCAGTAGAGCCAGCAAAGGAAAATCCTACTGACGAGGTAGAGGTACGTCCTCTATCTCCCCCAATTTATAATTCTCCAATACACTAGCAGATGGCGGACATACATGATGATCATCCAATGCCATATACTGCAGACATAAGTCAGAAGGAACGGGCACTAGTGGTGTCCCGATTGACAAAAAATTTTGAGAACGAAGTGATCAAGGTCATGAAAGAAGCAAAGATCAAGGGTAAAGACTTGGAAAATATCATGAAGCCTTTCAACATTCCGTACGGATTATTGAAAGAGAAAACAAGACAATATATAAAGAAGATTACAAAGACAAGTCCAGACGAGTAGCTAAACTTTAAACATGACACATTCACTTACACTCGAGAAGAATTTGAAGCTGCACAACCTGTTTGGAGAAGAAAGTTTTTGGAGAAACATCCTACACTACGGGTGCATTGGCAAGCAGCACCATATTTCCTACAGGTAAACCCTTCATTTTGTCCTATACCACGTCGAAGAGAAACCAGAGAATTTTTGGAAATGCAAAAGAACGGTGCCATAAATAACCAGTGGCTGAATTACCCACTACTTCCAAGTCCACCACATAATTATCTACCAACGGAAGATTATATGGTCAAGACCATCGAATTTTGGCTGCAAAATTATGCAATAGTACCCGATTTAACTATAAAGATGACAAATAAAATACTCAATATGATACTTATAGTATTGAAGGTTTTCAAACATGTGGCCTAAACATTTTTGAATTTCATTGGTATTAATCAAGGAACGGACATACTCATTTTTGATCTGTCTGTTATGCCTAGCCGACCAACCATAATGGCTTATTATTCCAGGCTCATGTTCTTGCCAAGTATATATATGCAAATGTTCGAGGAAGCATTTTTTATAGGATTTTTTGAGATAGATTCCGAAATCTTTTCAAAGATGTCATTTAATTTGAATGCCAGATTAGTGGCATATGAACTGAGTTTCTTTGCCGACCACAGACAGCCACCTAATGATGGCGTAAAGGCAGAATAGTGTAAACAATTAATGGTATGTGAAGCCAATCTGCTTAATGACACAGAGCAAAAAGTATATAGAACATACGCCGGTCGCTTGTCAAAGCCTGTCGGGGACGACAGAGTTCAGGAGGGGGGCAGTGTTCAGGGAGAATCAAGCAAAAAGAAGAAAAGAAGAAAACAACGAAAGAAGCTTCACTAGAAAGATCATATCTGAAGACATATCTCTGCAAGAAGCCCCACAGGGGCGCAAGACCCATCTCTGCACAGAGCCCCGTAGGGGCACAGATCAAGGAAAAAGCACGCAGCTGGAAGGAGGAACTAGGGCTAGGAAAGTATCCATGAAGAAGTGCACGAAGATATTCAGCAGTTCCATAGCCACATGAGGGTGCTTCAACCTCTTGATCAATAGAAGGTTCAGATCAAGGCTGAAGAGCTACATCCTCATATGTCTACTAATGGCGTGCATGGCAACCCGATTTAACCAGCAAACCAAATGCATCAGGCCTAGAGGATGTCAAGATAAATATCATACATGGCCACTAAAACGGAATGCCAGTCGAACAGATAGGCAAAACTGACCAAGGGTTGCGTGCGGGGAACAGAAAGTAAACAGGCTTGAGTAATACAGTAGGGTCCGATGTGTGCAACTAGGACAAATCAGAGGACCACTAAAACGTAATGCAAGACTGATGAAGAGGCAGAACTGACCAAAACATGCATGCAGACAAAAAATGCAAGGCAAAAAGTAAAGCCTTTCAAGGGACGACAAAGACAAAGAGGGGGAGAGTGTTGCAGAGCAAAGAGAGCACAAGGCAGAAAAAAAGAAGGGCCCCAAAATTTTTCCGATTTGGACACTCAATTTTTGTATTATAACCATTCTTGTAATATATTTTCCGATGTAAATGCACTAGAGGAGTCCTCTAGATGCATCCCCACAGAAGATTAGTAGCTTACCCATGTAAATTAGTAGGAAATTAGTCCTTTAGTGAATAAAGTGCCGGTCTCTTGTGTGAAAGGACCATTTTTAAGGCACAAGTATATAAGTCAATTTGTGACTCCTTGTAAAGACTTTTTGCCATTGTGAGAATCAAGAGCACAGAAATTCGAATTTGTGTCTTCTCCTCTCTGTATCTTCTTCTTTGTGAGCTTGTATGCATGTGTGTTGCTTGAAAAGAGTGTTAAGAAGTGTTGTCTATCCATGAAAGCATTTGTTTGCTGTGGTGAAGGTGTGTGCGAAGTGTAGGAAGTGCTGAAGTGTAGGAAGGTCTTTCCCACGACTCCGTATTTTGGTCATAACTTGAAGTAAAAGCGTCAGAATTAAGTGAAAATACTGCCATTGGATGCGTCTTCTCGAGAGCTTCGAAACGAATATGCTATTCACTATATTTGGAATTCGGAGGAGAGAGAGAAGCTCAATTTACTGTTGGCTACTGTTCCAAGTATCGTGACACCATGACTAATAGTTGAAGTTTGTTTGGATTAGTCTTTGCCTTGTTTGCACTCTTTGAGTAATTCATTTGCATTGATCGTCATTTGAATGCATGTCCTCATACACTCGGCTAGGTTTGTATACTCATCAGATTGATAATTTAAGCGTGAATCCCCACTATATGCACTTGAGGGGGATTGAGGTACAGTCTCTTTCTCTGCAATTCCCTAAGTTGGTTCTTAGGTACACAGCCTACGATGAAACTAGCGTCAGCTTGTGGCCTTGATCACCCGACCAAGTTCCACCTGCCTACTAGCTCATCATAGCGCTCTAACAACATGCACACACATATACTACTGGCATGAGTATGAAGGTTTTTCTGAATCATGATCCATATGGAGGTACCATCTCGCAAGAAACAAATAGTAGGACCCAAGGAATCCCAGTCACTAAGCGTTCAAATCAATCAGCATATACACGCACTCAGTTTAAGCATGCCATCACATTCCAAAGCTTTCACTCCCAAAAGTCTCTAGTTTGCTAACTGATTCCATTCATATGATTCCTAGCCGTTCATGCTCCATGCAAACTCATAATAGATATTTGTTATCTTCATTATACCTGATTTTCTTAAATTCATACATATCTTTATCATACACATAAATGCAATGCAAATGATCTTTGAGAAAGAAAATAGATTTCAAATCAGAAACATTTCACCTGAACATTCGGTTTCATCTTCATCATTGATCAATCCAACTTTTTTTCAATTTAATGATCTATCTTTCTTCATCAGCATCAACATCAGTATCATCATCATCCTCCAGCATCATCATAATCATAATCATCATCATAAATCATCATCATCACTCATCAATCATCAACCATCATCATCATCCAATCATCATTCACTAATCATCAACCATCCTCATTTATTAATTATCAATCATCATCATTCGTCATCAATCACCATCATTCATTAATCTTCAATCATCATCAATCATCATCATCATCTTTCATCATCTTTTTCATCATCATCATCAATCATCATCAATCATCAAGCATCATCATTTTCATCATCAATCATTATCATTCATCATCATCAATAGTCATCAATCAGTAATCATCTTCATCATCATCCATCATCATCATCAATCATAAACAATCATCATCATCATCAACCATCATTATCAATCATCATAAACCATCAATCATCATCAAACATTATCATTTGTCATCATTAATCATCATCATTCATCAATCATCAATCATCATTCATCAATCATCATTCATCAATCATCATTCATCAATCATCATTCATCAATCATCATTCATCAATCATCATTAATCAATCATCATTCATCAATCATTGTCAACTATCGTTGTCAACTATCATTGTCAACTATCATCATCACCATCAACTTCATCATGCATAATCATCAATCATCATCATGCATTTTTATCAATCTTTATCATTCAATGTCTCTTTATCATTCTAATATGTTTTCATTATGATTCTTCTTCAATCATCATTCAATATTTGCAAATATATCTTAGAAAGTTAGATTTTTACTTCTCTTGTTCTTTTTCAAAGACTTAGAAGGTTTTGGAGTAGCCTTTACATTCCCCTCAATTTGAGTAATAATATCATCAAGCAATTTTTTTTTTGCTTTGTTAACTCGTTTATCACATTTTATATCTTCTTGAGTTTCTTCTTTACTCTTTTCTAGTTCAATATGTTTATCAAAGTTTACTTGGGATTGTAATTTTGCAACTTTCTCTTGTTCGAATAGATTCTCATTAGTCAAAAGTTTCAAATCGAATGAAACATACACATCCTGGTTTTTCTTTGCTTTTTCTCTTTTAGACTCTCTTTTATGATCAATTTCCATTTGTTCCCTTAATATTTGTTCATTGATATTTTGCTTCTCAACCTTTATTTATCTACCTTTGATTTCTTCAATAGGTTTCTCTTGAATGTCAATAGATAGCATACTTATTTGTTCATCAAACCTATTATCTTCATGAGTTTTTGGTTTCCATATCTTTTGAATTAACTTTGATCTAGTTTTGGCCTCCTCAAAATATTCCTTTATCCCACCTTTTCCTACATTCAGATGTGAAGGTGTTTGCTCTTGATATTTACAAATTTTTCCCTCATGCTCACTTACAAGTCTATGTCTGCATGCACTCTCATACGCTATACAGTCCTGTTAAAAGCACTTCTGTCAAGTCGCTTTTAATCTCGGTTCGGGTTCTTGGGGATGGTTAGGGGTTTGACAGTGCAGAGGCCCTTTATTTAATTTTCCCAAATTAATATTTCAGCTAATCGGTAATTATACGTCAAGGCGAAACTTCCTCTACACAGTTACTGTTTTTCGGTTACGATTATCTTACACAGTAAACTTATCGCGGAAATTAACAACCACAACGTCGCACAAACATTATTAATGTTAAGACAACATTATTGTGTTAATAAGGAGTTATTGCAATTCAACAAGAACAGAGTAACAGTACTCAACATATCTGCAAGTCTGCACTACAGTGTCTCTACACGGTCGCCCAGACAGATAGTCTGGCGAACTCGTCTCTCTCATGCCGAAGAACCACCGTAATGCCTTTTCATTAATGGGTAAAAAGTTACAACTATTCGCTACGCCCTTTCGGTGCGTGCGACTATGGAAAATAAAATTACATTATTCCCATCCGACGGCCTAACACTAGCACGCACGGTGGACTCGAACCCGCAAAGAAAATAGAATTAAGGTTCATCAACTATGCCTTCTATGTATAGTGTTCGGGCTAATTTAAATGTGCGGGTGATCTTATGTTTCTGGGAATCCAGCATAATCTTCAAAGTTTCTGGCTCCACCAGTTGTGCATCTGTTCGAACTGAACTGGCTGCAATAACTTGACTCATCAATGCATCGGTCTGCGTCTGCAAAAATTGCTTCTTGTAAGTAGAAGTCGTTAGCTATCACAGCATCTCTGCTAACCTTCATATCAGCAATTTGACCATCAACTCTGGATAATCTCTCTGCTTGAGCGCCTAACTGCTTTTCTCTGCATTTCAGCTCCTGAGCTTGATATTGGATGGTTTTATAATATGCATCCCTTTCTTTCATGATTCCTTACATCTGTTTCTTTAATCGTAGATACTTAGCAATCTCCTCCGTAAACTATTGATCTCTCTGAAACAATCTTTCAGTGACATTATGTAACTCGGATTCTGCTTTAAGCACATTGGCTGCAAGTGATTGTGAAGCTTCTTCTAACACACTGAGGGTATCCCGTGTACGATGAAGCTCATTTCCTAAAGCAGTCATGGCATCTATCTTGTCTGTAAGTTCTTGCTTTAGAGTAATGATTTCAGTGTCGCGCTGAGCAAGCAGGTTATCCTTTTCCTTTAATTGAGCTTGAAGTTGTTGAAGTTGAACCTGCAGGGCATGATTCTCTGCCTTGACCGCATTTGCTTCTTCCTGCAATGGAGCATTGTTGGCTTCCAGCACGTCTACTTTGCCTTGCAATTCCTGCCTGATATTCTCGGTTGCCACCTTCATTTGAAGAGGTAATTGCTGAGAAAATTGGATCAGGCGGTGACCCATAGATTCTAGTTCATTAAATATCGGAGTCTGAGGAGGAAGAGCAGGAAGTGGGTGGGATGAAGAGGCTAAGAACAGATGAGGAGAGGGTGGTGGAGAGTAGTCGAGAGAAGAGGATGGAGGAGTGGGTGCGTCAGGAATGTCATTGGCAATGGCACTAGTAGGCATTGCAACGGGCTCAACAGAGTTAAGGGGCGGAGGAAGGGGAATGAGAGGATTCTGCACCAGGACTAGTCCGATCACATTATGTGTCACCTCAGTGAGTGCGATCATGGCCTCAGCATTAGCAATTACATCTGTGAGGATTTCAGCAACAATCTCCTTCACAGTTTCCTCATCTTGCTGATGAGAGTCTGCCCGAGAAGATACTTCTTCGGATTCGACATTGAGCGGAGAAGAAGGAACGGACGATTTGACATGAAGGGAAGTAGCATGTCGTGGAAGACCTCAGTTTTGTGCCCAACGTTGGATCCCTGCACCTGACTTCCAAAAGGGCTTACACATCTACGTTTTCGGTGAAGAAGTTGAAGCAAATGCTCATCATCGTCATCTTCCTCATCCTCGAGCATTTGAGTAGATTCTTCATGTAACAAGAAGGGGGCGGTTGGAGGTGGTTGCGCAGCTTGGAGCACCGGAAAGAGGAAAGTAAGGATGTGGGGTAAACGGGAATGAGGAAGGTCACCCTTAGTGACTTGTTTGATAACCGCTACACATTCACGGTGAATGCGTTGGAAATAGAAGGAGGCAAAATTGACAGACTCACGGGAAGTGGTATCTATCATCGAATAGAATGGGCGGGCAATACCATATGTGCGTTTCTGTACATTCAGGGTGGCTACCAAAAATTGCAGAGCTGTACGCTCTGGTTCAGGTCTACACAAAATGGCATACTCATTAGATGAGTGTCGGGGAAACAATTCTTGCATGATGGCCATGGAAAGAAGGGGACCATTCTCCAATCCTTCCCGAGGAAGTCGAAAAGCTTCAGCAAATGTAACTAAAGTAGTAACGACACGAGATGGTAAACACGCAATGGGCCAACACTGCTTGGTAGCAGGTGTGGCGGCGATGGCAGAAATGATCTACACATGGAATGGTTGACACTCCACTGAATGCCAAGGCAATTCAGCGAAGGCAAACAGACCACGGGTGCGCAAATACTCACTCACTTTGGGAGTGAGGCCTGCACGGAAGGTTGCGACATTCGTGAGTGCTTCCATGGCGCACAGGTAAATAGGAGATTACAGAATACACAGAGCACACAATCACACAAACACAATAGCGATTATCAGTGGCAAAAACACGATTAAGTAAGAGCACGGACAACATTAGGCGGCAAGAACCCTAATCATCGTGCAGTATTGGCGAGATATCCTTCATGATTACGGCATGCATGCATGCGCAGCAACAGTAACACCGGGCGGTGATTAATCATAGTTAGATACCAAAACGAGGAAATTACGGTGAGTGGTCAACCAAAATAGGAGGATAAAAAGAAAAACAAGTGACATGCGAAAAAGACTAAGTACACGTCAACGGTTATCAGACGGCTGGTGATATGGGCGAAGCTTAGAACCATTAATCACTTTTGGCAAGAGAACACCTGTTAAGGTCGCCAATCGAAAAGTTGCTGGTCCCACTTGTTCAGCAATCCGGTATGGATTGAACCACCATAATTTAAATTTTCCAGCAGTGCGATTGGCTTTGGCATTATAAAATAAAACAAGTTGATCAACCGTAAAGACAGGGGTTTTTAAGAAGCGGTCATGAGTACGGGCTTGACGAAGCTGAACTTCTTGAATAATCAAGAAACTTTCCCAGCGGTGTTCATCCAATGAGCGAAACACATCCAACCAAAATGGCAACGATTTTTTCGGTAGCAATTTCTGAGATAATGCAACGCGCAAACTTGGTACCACTACTTCCATTGGCGCAATAGCTTCGAGGCCATAAGCAAGTTTAAACGAAGTCATTCCGGTAGCCACTTTGTACGTGGTCCGGTAAGCCCACAAAACTGCAGGTAAGAGCTGGTCCCATCGTTCTGGACATTCCATGATCAATTTGTGAAGCATATTCAACAGAGTCTTATTGGTACTTTCAGCCAGACCATTAGCACGTGGATAGTACGGTGAGCTGAATTTATGTATGATCTGAAAAGTTTGAGTCAGTACTTGCAGTAAGTGATTTGCAAAATGTGTTCCTTGGTCCGTCACTATTTCCAAAGGTAGTCCATATCGAGGGAAGACATCCTTCATCAAACATTTTGCCATCAAAATAGTTGTGGCAGACCGTAAAGCCCAAGCTTCCGCCCACCTAGTGGCATAATCTATACAAGTCAATATGTATCGATTGTTGGTGAGGGTGGCTGGTGGTGTTATTGGACCAATAAAGTCTAGACCCCACTTCTGAAAGGGTTCCAAAGGTAAGACACGTTGAAGGGGAGAAAAGTGTCACTGCAAGGGTTTTCCAGACCATTGACAGACATCACACTGCTGCACAAAGTGAACCACATCTCTGTACATTGTAGGCCACCATAGCCCACTTTGCAGAATTTTCCGGTGAGTAAGATCAGCTGCAAAGTGTCCTCCAGAGGGTAATGAATGAGCCATAGCAATAACTGATTCCACTTCATGTGGAAGAATGAATCTAAGTAAAACACCACTATGATCTAGGTAATACAGTTGACCCACAATCAATCGGAATCATCGACTGTAGACTGCAATTTTTCGGCGCATAACAGGGGGAGTATGAGAAGGAAGACAGCCGTCAGTGAGGAAAGTTAGTAACATATCATAGTATGTAGTAGCAACAAGAGGTCCTGCAGAGTCTTCAGAAGTTGTCTCGGTAACATAAATTGCCGGTGTAGTGTCATCAACCCCTACCGGAGACTCACTAGAATCCAGGCGAGATAAAAACTCCGCCAAGGCATGTGTTGTGCCGGGTCGATGAATAACTTCCTAATCGAACTCCTGTAATAGTAAAATCCATCTGGCCAATCTACCACCTAAATGCTGCTGCTGAACCAAATACACCAGTGCAGCATGATCCACATGGAAAGTAAATTTACGGCCCAACAAGTAATGCCGAAATTTCTTAACAGAGTAATACCAATCCAAGACATTCTCGTTCTGTCACAGAGTAATTCTTCTCCGCAGGAGCTAATCGGTGGCTCGCATAATACACAGGTTGAAACCATTTGTCAATTTTTTGCATGAGGACACTACCAATCGCAATATCTGACGCATTCACGAAGACATGGAATGGTCGTTCCCAATCAGGTGGTTGCAAGATCGGTGCCTGCGTCAATAAGATCTTCAACCGATCAAATGCACTTTGGCACTTCTGAGTCCATTCATACTTCCGCGGAGCACTGGTCATAAGCCGATTAAGTGGTGTCGCTAAATGAGCTAACCACCGTAAATGTCTGCCATGCCACCGGATTTGGCCAAGAAAACGCATAACTGATTTCGGCGTCTTTGGGACTGGTGCCTCCAACACGGCAGCTACTTTATCCGGATCCACCTGTATTCCGTGTTTAGAAATGATATGACCAATCAATTTACCACAGGAGACCGCAAAAACGGATTTGGTAGGATTCAAACATAATTGATACTCTCAGCATTTTTGAAAGCAGCACCGTAAATGATACAGGTGCACTGAAGTGGCTCCAAATAAGGAAAAATCATCTAAATATACTTGCATAAACGTGGTCAAGTAGGGTGAAAAGCATTATTTTGTGTTTGTGCTCCAAGCTTCTAACATTTCCTTGTGCTGTTCGCGTGCTTCCGCAGACGTCTATCTCCAACAGTTGGCATGTAACAATGCTTTTACTCTTCTGATTTTATCTGAGCTGATTTCAGAAGCATATACTCCAAAACCAGAAGTTCAACACCTCAGACAGATTTATAACTTTAAGCACTTTTGCTCTTTGGGCCTTGATAACAGTGCTAAGGTTTTGGCTCCATTGCACAATATTAGTTTCAACCATGTATTCTTGATGAGGAGGGTTGATGAAATAACCCTTTTATTTGCAAAGTAGTATTCTTCTTCTCCTGGGTGGGAGCCTAAAGAGGGATGCAGATTCTTATTGCAGGTGCCTAATATGTCTGTGTATGGTGCAGAACAATCACCATATGAAGATAAAAACAATACAGAAAGATGTGGAAATGTGGTTGATCAAAGTAAAAGCTCGATGCATGCACTCATTGAAAAGAAGAGACATATTGAGCGTGCAAAAAAATATGATGGAGATCAAGATGTATCTTGGTGGGAGGACTTTTTCAATCATCAAGAACAGATTATGCAATATACGATTGCAGGTCAATGGCCAGTTGATGTTCCATTCACATGGGATTTTTGTACACAAAGATCCGTGAATGTGGCCCAAGCATGTAATGCAGATGCACTTCAAAGTTTTATACATCCACTAGAAAGAAATATTTATGTAGGCCCAAGGATGACAAAACAGGCAGAAGCAAGATGGCAAGGAAATTTAATAGAGATAAATGTTGGAACACTTATTGCAGTACTTGTTGATGGTGATGAGGCTACCATACCATTTTGGATTGCAAAGGTTTTCGAGATAACTAAAGATATTGATCAGAGAAGAATAGAGGCTTTGATGGTGCATTGGTATTACACTAAAAGTAGTAATGGATTCACAGGTAAACATAACTTAGAAATGGTGTGTGATACTAAACGAACAGGCTCAAAAAAGAAAAAGAATATTCGAAGCACATCCACTCTTAAAATGGATGATGTAGATATTCTTGTTTATGATTTTTCCTTGACAAAAACAGGTCACTTGAGGAAAGCAACCATCAATATGATAAAACAAAAGCTTCCAGATGTATGTGGTATAGCAAATCGTAGGCAAACAAGAAGATTTATGCATGATCTTGCAGAATTTGGTATGTACATGGATGAAGATAGAGATCTTGTGGATATAGAAGAAGAAGAAGAGAGCTCTCAATAGTATGAGACTAAATCAAGTGCATTAGATGATGAGGGTGTAGACATAGATCGACATAGTTGTGAGTTGCATTGAAACTCTCTAACATTTTTAGTGCTTCTGTAAATGCCTTGAAGTAGTTTGGTTAATGAAACCATGTTTCATAGTGATTTTGAATAACAATCAGATATCCACCCATTGAAAATATGTCTTAAATGTTATTTTTGTATAAGAATTATTGAGTTTTACATTCTTTATATATTTTTACATTCTTTATATAGTTTTACATTCTTTATATAGATTTTAGACATGTCAATGTCTTATCATATAGATTTTGGACATGTCAATGTCTTATCTAGTGAAATTTTGACTACATTTTGAGCTCTTTTTTTATGAGAAAATGACAAAAAATATCAAAAAATCACATGTTTTCACTTCATTTTTGAAATATATGTATATTGGTATAAAGGAATCTCAAACATAAGTTGCCATTTGCTTGATTTTTGAAGAGGGTGTTCTCTTTTTATGACATAGTTCTCATTTGTTACGACTCGCTGTTAATAATATAATGTAAATTCCACCGAAGTCGTCCAATAAAATTTGAGCGATACAATGATGTCCGCTATAGTGTGGGTCGGTGATACAGAAATCTGCTACATTGCGGATGGGCAAATACAAATATGCTGCCACTATAGTGCGGATCGGCCAAATATAACGTAGACTCCCCGCTACAGTGCAAGAAATCGCCCACGATATTCGGCTTTTGTTCTTTGCGGATGGATCCTTCCTTTACTTTATGTCTTCGATCTTCATTCAACCTTCCTTTTTCTTCGGTCTTTGGCCCAAGCTTTACTTCAAGTCTTCTTGGCAATAGCTTCTCTTCTCCTTACTTCAGAAATCCATGCAAAATCAAAGCTAGGTAGAAGATCTGCAAAGAAGTTCGATGTGGGTGTATACTTTTCTTCCGTCTTCAATCACTTTCTTCACTTCATATAAACTCTAGAGGGAAGATCGATAGAAATGTTCATGGGGGTACTCTTTAATTCACTCTTCAATCACTTTCTTCACTTCATATAATCTCTAAAATCATCAACCAACTAGACCTGGAGGAAAGATCCACAAAGAAGTTCGACGGGGGGAGGGGGGTCAATCATTAGATAAATTCCAAAAAATCAATTAGCA